>CM059286.1:21200590-21363090 GCA_030347295.1 Setipinna tenuifilis
TTTTTTTCCTCTGCTCGCCTCCTTCCTGAAGAGACAGGTGGTATTCATTTGACACAGACACAGCCTACATCTGACAGGCTCAGCCTACCCTCCGCTTCCATAGGGCAGCCTCAAGTGGGACACTGCAAAGGGTGTGGGATTTCACTCCACTCAACTCAACTTGCCGTTTGTTTTTTTTTATCTCACTCTATAGATTTTTCTTCTTTTTTTTTTGTTCTGAAGCTACCCAGCATTCTCTAAGCAACATCATATGCATCTGGTCAAAGTAAGCCTTGTTCTCATTTTGCTTTTACCATTGAACCAGTGTCTACTGGTAGACTTGCACCCCACCAAGCAAAAGAGAGCTCAGGGACTGCCTGGTGTTATCCAATAAATGTCCATCCAAACACAAACACAACACAAAATATGCCAAACACACATAGCATCATTCTCATAATGGAAAAAAAACACACACAACACAATCACTGTAATGACTTCTTTGTTTCTGGGCAATTTTCAATTTGTAGTGTACACAGTAGAGGAAGGATGAGTGCAACCAGGGCAGGTAGGTAATTCCCTTTTACTCAAAACAGCCCTTAGGATTACTGGGCCGCTCCTAGCATCTCTTTATTATTTCACCTGCTCATTTGAAACAAATTACTAATGTGCATGAGCTGTTATGAATATGTACATGTACTACACCACACACCACGGCTAACAGTGCGAGAACACAAGGGTAGGTGAGAAATGATGGGGAAATGCTAATGGGCGCTTCACATGGCAAGCTCTAAGAGATAAATACCCCTAAATGCCAAAAACACACCAAGCTAACAGCCTTGGCTACACCAGCTGATGAAAATTAAACGAAACAAGTGTCCATGCTGCAAAATTCCCCCTTTGACTTTTTATCACAGAGGGCACTTCAGCCATCTCACAACTGCTTGAAATGACCTACAATCAAAAACACGCTGTACATTTTCTCTCAGAGATGTGCAGAGATATTGACTTTTTACAAAAGCCTCCAAATGGATTGATACACACACACACACACACACACACACACACACACACACACACACACACACACACACACACACACACACACACACAGAAACAGACAAAGAAGAGAGAGAGAGACATACAGAGACAGAGAAAAGAAAGAGAGAAATAAAGAGAAAGAGTGAGAGAGAGAGAGAGAGAGAGAGGGAGAGAGAGAGAGAGGAAGAGAGATAGAGCAAAGAACCAAAGGTCTTTCATCTAGCTGAAGGAGTAAACAAGGCAAAGTGGTCCACACATGTACTTAGAAGTGAATCTGTGAAATCTATCGATTCTCCGACCGGGGAACCTTCACTACCATCTGCTTTCCCCTCCCACCTCTCTAGCTTTTTTTGCCATCACCACCTCCTTCGCCAGGCTTTGTGCGAACAGGCACCAATAAGGCAACATTCATTAACCTCCATCATCCACACTTTACCGCTGTGCTAGCAACATATGTCACAGCTAATATAACACAGAGGAAAGCCTCCTTGTCCAAAGTTGCCCATAAGCAATGCAAATTATAGGGTGAGAAAGACACCCTAACGCGTGCAAAATGCGATGGTAAATGGAGGGTAACATTCACCTGAAGGATGCTAGGGGAGGGAAGAAGAGGAAGTGCTATTGTGACACGGCCTTAATGGGGTTGGGGAAGGCATGTATACTTCCCGTGGCCCTGCTGGGATGTGCTCTGTGCTCTGGCATAGGCTGTGGGCAATCTGTGATTAAATCAATGGTTTAGCCAACTGTGCGGCCTGCCACCCACTGCCCCTGACCCCTCGACTAAACTGCAATATAGCCATCTGATGGGGGGGGGTTGGGCGACTAATTCGTCACGTCGGTCAAAAGGTGCTTGTTGTAGCACAGGCTCCACTGGCTGCTTGTTAACTGCTTCGCCACAGTAGAAACCATGAATTAAAGGGAAAAGGTGACGCATGCTTTCCATGTCAGGGTTTAATGCACTGTTTCCCACATATTGTCATGCAGGTATTTCTCCACAGAGCAAAGCCTACTGGTTGCGGGTGGGGGTGGGGGTGGTGGTGGGGGGTGTCCAACTTAAATCAAGCAAGCCATTGAAAGAAAATGTGCTGAAAATCTGCACTTTCATTGGACTCAGCAAAAAGATAAAAAAGAAAGCTCCTGGTTGATTTATAACATGAGATAAACAGTCCCAGACTGCGCTGTCAATTCATTCTTCCTCTTGTCACCGACCAGTGTGTGTCCATCCATCCTGCCAAAAGGCTGAGCGTACTCTCACCCACAGCTTCAGCTCCCGAATCTTTTTCACCCACCCCTCCCTCCCTCCCTCCATCTCTCCCTCCCTCCCTCCATCTCTCCCCTCTCCGTTCATTCCCTTTCTCTAATTTGTCACCACAAATCAGAGAAGAAAGCTGCAATTATTGCACTTGACTGTTGAGTCAACAAAGCAGCAGCCAAGGTCTCAGCATGCCGCATGCTAGCAGCTACGCAGGATGTCACGCTGAGCACTTCCTGTGGCATGTCTACCACGCCAAAGAGAAGACCAGGAAGCAGGCCCGTCACAACTAATCTAACAGAGGTACACTGTGGAAAATCCACTATTATTACACACACGTGGGAAAGTTCTGACATGTACAGTGTTGAAAAGACACAGGATTACGTATCCATAAACATGCTGAGATGTACTATTCAATGGCAGCTTATTTAGACACTACATGTCATCTAAGGAGAACAACTTCATCATCAATATTAAAAATATGCACCGAAAAATCTGGGTCACAATATGATCATCCATTTTTTTTCACAGCATGTGTGTGGTCTGATTCCTTTTTCCCCCTTCCTCCTCAGCTAGACTTGTAATTTTCTCTGATACCCCCCTCTTTTTTTGTGGGGAAACTCAACTCATCTGTTCTGTCAAAATGAGCTAAAAACACTAAAGAGCAAACTAATTTTGCAGTGAGCAGAATGCCATATGGTGCACCTTCTCCGAGGATACTGTTGTGTCCCAGTTGCAGCTCCTCAGAGCTTCTCATTACACATCTGAGCACCTCAATTATCAGGGCAGCTATCTTCCCCTATTCAAATAAATAGTAAAGAAATCGAGAAAGTGCAACACTGTTTTTTTCCCCCTCTGCAACTGCTCAATTTGGAACAACAGTTTCCATGGAAACCTGAGTTCTTGGTTGCATTTAGGGCTGATCTTTACTGGTCGACAACAAGGGAGCTCATCAGTTTCTACAGGGGTAAGGACTTGTCACTTATGTGAGGTTTGAAATTGCTAGGTGTACTGCACAACCCATATGAGAGCACTGTTTGACATCAATTTGTTTGCCGTACTTAATTAAGTTTGTTACGCCAATAACTGGAGGAGCACATTTATAAAATATTTAAAAATGCCTCCAAAAACTGCTTTGCAAGAATTTTTCCGAACTAGAACATACGCCATCTCCAATAGCCTATAAATGATTTATCAACTGCGAGAATATGCAATGTGACAGAAAGCTCTAGTAGACAGTTCTTATTTTTACCCCCACTGATCGCTATTTCTCACACACAGGCGGCTGTCTCCACAGCAATTGGGGCCTAATGAAAGGAAACCATAGTAGCATATGTGCAAACGAAACATTAGAACTGCACAAGCGACTCTGCCCAAGGCTAGGGCCGTACAGGACAGGGACAGGGCGCAAGGAGGAGAAGACAAGACAGAGCCCAAACAACATTGGCCGTACACCTGATCACCAAAGCCCTTCCATCTGTTTAATCCAATTATCAGGTTCATATCATATCATGGGGGAGGAGCTGGCAGGCTCAATGCAGCTCTTCCTGCCACAAGGCCTTAGTCAAATGTGGAGTCAACAGACAGTGTAAGCAGTTCAGTAGTAACACTGATCCTTTTTTTGTATTATTCTTTTGTTTTTTTACCCCTGTCTCACACTATGCCTGTTAGTGCTGGGATGAAACGTTGAGGGCAGAGTTGTTTTGACTCCCCTTGGGCCAAGAGAACAAATTTAGGAGCAGTGAGTGAAATGTGTTAAAAGAATAGGAGGGAGATATAACAGCACAGACAGACTGTAATAACACAAGTTGGCAACACGAACCGCTGGTAGGCATGACTGGCTATGTCTACAAAATATAAAGAAAGATGGTGTTTACTGTGTGTGCTCAACTTATAGCAAACCAAGCCACCCTGAGACTTGCGATAGCTACTTGAAAAAAACAACAACAACATCAGGCAATTCTTCTGTTAGATAATCAGTGCCCAGTTCTTAGTGCAGTTTGCTGTTAACATGTCTTTATATCGAATAATGTGCATAATAGGTTAATGATGGTTGTGATGAGTCATAATAAAATGTACTAAAATAATTGTCAATTTATATGCTATTGGAAAAGATTGGTTTACATACTTTCTAAGACACATGAAGTAAACTTTTCACTGCACATTTTCGTTACGTATTTCCATTGTGTTATTTTAACTATTTTTTGTCATAAAGTAAATAAATCATCAACATACTTAGTATATTTTCATTAAAGCACTGGTTTGGCATGTGCCAAGAAAAAGATAAGAAATCTGAGAGAATTAATTTGTCACAGTAACATCCTTGATGATTTTCTAGATAGGCTGCAGTATTTCTCAGACAATGCCTCATAGACTTTGACCGTCCTTAATATTTAACAGAAGATGAATTAGAATGACAAATGAGTTAAACGTTGTCACAATAAAATTATGTACGGGTATGCAACTACGTTAGTGAGGAGCATTTATGAGACGGAAAAATACTACTCGACATCTAATACAGTCAGTAATCAATACACAGAGGTTTAAGGACAGACACAAAGGGTTTAATACCCTACTACCACCTATAAAGGATGTTTACAGAAGCCCAGCCTTAGTTAGACGAGCATGTACATTATCCAATCAGCCATGTTCTTCAAGCCAGACTTAATAAAGTTAATACTTTACACACCCCTTAATTTAAGTTCTGACTGATTCGCAGCATCTTCCTGACCTGGGGTGCCAATGAGAGACTCATCTTCTGACTAATTACTGGGTGAGAACATTTAATTTCAATAATCCAAACGGCTACAGCGAAAGGTTCCCTGCCCTAGAAATGTCAGCACGAGAAAAGGGAAAGGCAGCCTTTTTAAAGGCCATGTATGAGTTTCTTCATTGACGCTCATTACTTGTGGTTAACTCGAGAGCCACGATTCTACAGATGCCAAAGGACTAATTAAGTCACCTGAGGGTTTGTAAAGAGAAAAATACGACACCTAAAGAAAACAGCCCAGGCAAAGTAAAGTAAAAACAAAGCGACAAACACAAAAAGGAAGATCTGGAAAGCACGGAAAGGAGTGACAAGAAAAGATGGAGGTGCCACAATATTGATCCGGTGTACAGGGGTCAATTTCTCAAGCACCTCCGGTTGGCCTGTCACATCACATCAGACTTCAGGGTCCTGAACAGCACAAAAGCACCATGTGTCACGACATGGTGAGGCTCTCACATAAGCACTAAGGTGTAGCATTTGCTGTTGAGCTCCTGGCCCTGAAAACTCAACTGAGTCATTACTCTCACTTTGTATGAGATCAAATCACGTAATCTCATAGCGAGACTAATTAGGGAGATATAGTACATTCTGTTCATGAAACATCTACAAATAGTCTGGATCTTACAATGCTGCCTTAACACATATTCACGTACAGACACACATTACAGAACAACAGAGAGAAAAGCAGGGCCTGAGAGACAAGACAGAGAGCGAGATAGAGACAGAGAGAGAAAGAGGTGGTTGGGGAGCAACTAGTTCTCTGAAAAACATGAAGATATGACTCATAAATGGCCTATGCTTTTATCTCAGTAAAAGTGTGATCAATAAAACCGTGATAAATATTGCGCTCCAACCCAACAGTTCAGCCTGCTTTCATTCTGACCCTTAGCCTGTTTTCCATGACTGTCATGTTAGCCTCTGTGCACCCCTTCAGGGGAGGATTTTACTCAAACATACTGTAGTTAAAAGACTGAAAGTGTTGCACCCCACAATACATGTACACTAACTGTGTATGTAGCCTGGTCTAAATGTTAAATAAGGAACGCTCCTTTAGCTCTGAACAGGTTAGGTCTTTGGTACGCTTACATACTTAACAAAGGCAATGCACTCAGCCCACCAGGGAAAATGGATCTCTGAAAAAAAGAATTTATTTGGTCTGGGACACACTCACATTGACTTATACTTAACTTCAAGCACCTTTAGAAGTAAACACAACAGGTCACACTTTTCCTTTTGTAGTCTCTCATGTTATAAAAGGTTTGTTTGCCAATTTAAAGTTGTTCTGAAGATGGGCTCAGTTCTCTTGCATTGAAAGATGCAGCCCTTTCAGTCACAGTTCTTTGAAAATAATAATTTATTTAAAAACAAATAAACAAAGCAGCGTGATCATAGAATATTTGCATTTCAGAAACAAATTTCATGTCCCTTACCATGAAATAAGACTGCCCCCACCACTATTGCTGGTGACATGTGTTTAATGCTGCGGTGGTGCTTCAAAGAGAAGATGTAAATAAATGTATCAAGGTTACTTGCAACAATTATCAAAGAAATCTACAGCGGAAGACAGTGCTCATGCACTAACTGGAAGGAAATTACCATTTTGTTTCTATAATCAACTTGGAGCACAAGAGGAACAAACTATAATGACCTTTTATTAAGTCTCATCCTGAAACAACACGATTGAAACTCGATGACTAAGAACACAGAAAGAAAGAAAGAAAGAAAGAAAGAAAGAAAGAAAGAACGAATGGATGAAAGACACAGAAAGACACAGAAAGACAAGAGAGAAAGAAAGAAAGAAAGAAAGAAAGAAAGAACGAAAGAAAGAAAGAAAGAAAGAGTGAATGAATGAATGGATGAATGAATTAAGTTATATGACTCCCACTCCCAATGCAGAAGATACAGAAGAAGTTAGACCTAGAAGTAATCACTCGACCTCAACAGTCACTTTACTGATGACTCATACCCACTTCACTCTGTTGCATCCTATCGCTGCATGGCTCCAGTTACACCAAAGGAACATGTGTCGTCTGTTAAAAACCATAGTGGGACAGCAATCTTACAGAAAGGTCACCGTGTACATGCTAGGTCCATCTGGCACCCATGAAATATACGCACAAGCCCACACCTGCACCCACATGGCTGCTAGCTGTGAATGTGAGAGATCTCTATGAGTGCTGGCTTAGCCATGCAGTTGAACAATGGATCATAATGCAAACACTACTCAAACCAGGCGGGCCAACTGGAATGTACTGTACCAGTGGCACAATACCTCCCCATTTTTACTGCCAAATATCATTGGCAGTCAGTGAAGTAACAATTTCATAAAGGTCACAATATTTCAGTGCTGGTAATTAAGTGTTGGAATATTTGCATGTTTTTAAGGAAAAAATCACATACAGATAATTTGTGTATGTGTACTCTCCTCTCAAACACGAAATTCAGCAGCCATTATAGCATATTTCATTCATTTCCAATTTCCAGCACAAACCCAGGTTGGCAAATATTAGTGACAGCCTCCCCATGTTTATAAAATGTCTCCTTATTCATCTGCTCAGTATATGAAGCAGATTTTGTGGCATTAGAACATACTGCTACTGTGTCTTCCATATGAGCGAAAGAGGCCTCTAGCTTTAGTGCAATTATAGAGACCCACTGTCTACAACACAACCAAATAAACATGTGTTCATAAATATTAATTATTCCTCAAAAACAGAGACAATGAAATCGATATCACACAATTTATCTATGAAGACATCATTATAATACACATTTCTGTAGAAAACCCAGCATTCAAGCTCTATAAGTATCTTAATGCTGCTTGAAAGTTGCACATTGGATGGTTAAAATGGCTTGGTATAATCTAATCAGTTTCCAGGTTGTGTTTGTTAAATGAATGCCTATTAGCGTTGAAATCACGGTTTGATGCATGTAAGCCGTCAATCTTTAATGAGCTGACCTGACTACTAATTTAGTCAAACCAAGCCATGCGTCAGATATCAGAACTATCTGACAACAGAGGCCAATTTATGCCTGCTCAAGAGTGTAATGAGTGTGGCTACCAGTTCACAACACGTCCTTACTCTGCACTGTCTGTTGTCTTAAGCTGCTTTAGATAAAAGCTGATAAATGATGCATTTACAGACGGTAAACAGGAAGCCTTGTGTGCCATCGACCTATGTGTCCCTTTTTTCCCAGAATGCACCCAAGCTATGTGTCCCCAAAAAGAGACTGTTGTTCTGTGTGTGTGTGTGTGTGTGTGTGTGTGTGTGTGTGTGTGGTGAAGGCCCACCTCATAAAGCCAGCTGAATGACCCCTCATAGTGCCTGTTAAGCAGGAGTCTAGAGCCACACAGAAAGATGTAGAGAATAATCACCACTTTAACTGGTTTCCCGACCCCCACTGACAGCTTGAAGGCGACTCTCTGAGTCCCTAATGACTTTAAACTGTTGCCTGCTCCCTGTGGCACACCTCTGAATGAGCCAACATTCAAGTCACCAGAAGAAGAAAAAAAAAACATTGCCAGCTGTAATAAGGACAGGTCTATCTGGCTGTACCAACAAACCATCAGTACTGCCTCTGGTGGCGGCAGGAACTGAGGCATCCAAACAGCAGCGCAATATTTTGCTACTTTTTTGTAATCAAAAAAATCCTTTGTACAAAAAAAGGGTTATGCTCAGGTGCAAAAAAACAGTGTGAAAATGTTCTCAATCTTTCCTGCATGCAATTGATATTTTGAGCCACTAGCATAATACATACATCAGATCGGATGTACAGAACTTAACAAAATAGATAGTTTGGCGAGGCTCAACCGCCATATTTCAGCTTATGTCACATCATGGCAATTAATATACCGGTTCCACCAGATTGAAAAACACACACTCTTGAAAAATGAGCACAGTCTGTCATTGCTGCCACCCAAAAAATGGTAATCATCTAGACAGTAACAGCAGTGGAATTCAAAGCAGGACAAATAGTCGGGAAATATGAGCCTAATCCCTCTTTGCACATTTTATTCCAAGACAGTCAGGGGTGTAAAGCTCACAAAGAGCCCCCTCTCCTCACCCACGATGGCCATCTCATCGAATACTATTATTTGCTCAAGTGCTTCAGAAAGAGATGTTTCCCTCGTATTGAACACAACAGGAAGTGACAGAACAAAGACTGTCTCGACAATCAGACTAATGATAAACTCTGATGATGTGAAGATTGCCTGCCCTTTCAATACAAGGCGGATAAAGATGGCCCAGAAACTAAAACCCTAGTTTCTCTGACTGAATGAACAAAAGACTCAAAAGGCTCTGACAGGCGACAAGACATATTATTTGTAGGAGCAAACTGTGATCACCAAAAACTATATGTGGATATGTACTGTATGTGCAGGCAGTGTATTCAAACAGAACAGGCTTTTCTGAGAGTTTGGTGTGGGCCAGTGAGGATGGGAGGGAAGGGGGGAGAGGGAGGGGAGGTTCCATCACAGGTTTTTTACTTACTTTTGCAGAAATGCCATCGCAAATTAGTGACTCTCCAGACATTAACATTTCCATTGCTTTGTTCTTTTGAAACACACACACACACACACACAATGCTGTCTACAATCAGCATAGGTTACACTAGATGATATACTGGCACAAAAAGTACAGAAAATAACTACAGAGCTCTAAAATCCACAACAAACAGCCAATAAACAAGCAATCAGTTTCCACTCTTTGCGCGGCTGATGAAAGACTAAATGCCATAAAGAGTCAGGTGTATCTGAAGCGCGCACAGTCACAGCTCAATCTGCGACTAGCCTTCGAGGCAATGTGGCTGCGATGATGGCATTGCATGCTAATATCTATCATCTGCTTATTTCGTCCGAATTTGGCATGTCATCAAAATTTCAATTCAGCAATCTTCCACGGAGGGGAGTCCGGTGTAACTTTTCTAAGTACTTTGGAATGATGTTTGCCTGATGGGCACTTCTCTCGCACCGGCGGGGGGAGGGGAATACCAATCAGCAGCCGTTACACCAACCGGCCCCTCCCGGGACTCCATTGGCTTTCCTGTCCACTTTGGTGACATAAACAGTCTCTGTGAATGACAGTTTCATTTGCCGAGGTTTCTGGGTGGATGTTAATGCAAATGCCTCCATTCGGTGCACTGTAATTGCCATCCAATGACAAGCATTGCCAGGGCGTGATGCTGAAATGCTGGAATGGGCATCTAGACAGTGAGTTTGATCTAAAGTAGTATGGACACGAGCACAGAATGGATACATCTATGTATTTTACTGGCTTGATCCTCTTCAATGAAAAGAAGAGAGCCAGGGAGAGACAGAGAAAGAGAGGCAGACAGAGAGAGAGAGAGAAAGAGAGAGAGAGAGAGAGACAGAGAGAGAGAGAGAGAGGAAGGGAGGGAGGGAGGGAGGCGGAGACAGAGGTCTATTTTAGGCACTGTAATATCCATTAACATAAAAAAAGAACAGAGGAGGAAATTTCAAATTTAAGCCACAGAGAGCTACACTGAAAGAGGAAGCACATCAAGCCATTGTTGTCCCTGTTAGCTGTCTTTAGCCACAGTGTATTTTAATCCACTGCTCCACCTGCTAGTGACAGGAGGGTCATGGGACATGGCATCTGGCATTTTAGCCTGAAAATGCACTCACGGACCACTTCACCTAAGGGACCGCAGTCGACTTTATCAACGTCCGCAACATCGGAACAACACGTCGCCACTGCACGACTGTAATCAGTTCCATTTCTTTGGGACCACACACACACACACACAACATTGTCTAATGAACACAACACAGCATCTAGCAGTTAAGTGTCCCCAGAGTTGCCATTAGGAGAGAAAGCTAATTCATTAATGCGCAACCTAAATGTAAGGACACAATTCGCTTTTTCCATTTGATCTTTCTTCTTTCTGTCTTGCCAATGACAATGTACCGTGCAGGGGGCTCAGTAACTCACTAGATGGCATTAGCATGAGACGGCCGAGCCCCGAAACATTTTTAATGGATTTCATTTTTTTTTGGAATAAATTCTGTATCCGAACTCGACGCTAAGCGCAGGCCATAGCTAATTGGGCCGCCTTTAAGAGAATCGTCAAGGCCTCCCTTCTAGCACAAGGACTGAGGAATGGTCCTAGCTAAGAAGTAAATTCCTGTTATTATTCTTCAAACAACAGCGTAGAGATGGAATTGATTGGTAGGTATTTATGGTTTTACATTACACATAGACTGGTTATAATAAACAAATTTAAATGGCTCACAAAGGGGTTTTGAACGAGCCAGTTTATCCTCTGAGACTCATTACTTGTGACCGCCATATTCATATTTCAGCCTTTTTGAAGTCAAAGAAAACAGCTATGCAAATGCACTGGGACTCTATGCTTAAGGACCCAGTGTTATTTTGAAATGTAATCAGCAACTTCATGAAAGCCAGGCTTATGTAAAAGTGATGTGTAATATCACGCCTACGTTGTTGTTTTAAAGGGAATCTGTATGTCATAGAATGGCTGCAAGATTCTCCATTAAAATGGATCCAGGTGCAAGGATGGTAGACTGTATACAAATATATCATTACATAACACTGTGTTGACAAAAACTGTCCACCTGTTAGTGTTCATGTAAACCAGAACTCAGCCGTTCATTTCAGAACAGTATACAACTGTCATACTCAAGAGATATGTGTGCCACTCAGCTAAGCTGTAGGCATAAACAGTGTGTTGTTCCTCCGGCATGAAGTAGCCTAAACGGTTGTGAATTCTTGGAAAATGACAGCACTGCTGAACTGAATAACCAAGCAAGGGCTCTGAGTTTTTAAATAAAAGTCACTCCAAACATCCTGCAAAAGATCCTTGAAAACTCATTCACAAAGCTGCCCTAAAAGAGTGCAGTCTCAAAGGTCATTCCTGGGTTACTTCTAGCCAAGGAAAATTCATTATGTGTGCCATGTTTACAAACTCCTAGCACAAGTTAATTAGGTTGTTTCCTGTTTGCACTTGCACAACAGTGATTTGGCTGCCATGATTTCAGCTTTATAACATTAGATTTAGATTAGATTTATACTGTATGCTGTACATTTTAGGATTCTTACCTACAAACACATTAAAAGAGCTAAGGAATAAAAGGGACAAGGACGGCACTGCCTATTTAGGGCTTACAGTGCTCAGTGCACCCACATACACACAGTCCAGGCAGGGGCTCTCTGCGAACACTGTACAAAATTTTCTGCTATAATTTACAGAACCGATTACAATATCTTTAGATGGAGTTGGCAATATATTTTTTTTTATGCCACACTTGTATAGTGTGTCGGTGTGCTCTTGTAATATAACTGCCCAAGGCCTCGCAATACATTGCAGGGCTTGAGTAAGCCATCCCTGGGGACAGTCCCTCTACATCTGGGGACATTTAATAAGAGGGTAATGGGGGAAAGTATGAGATGCTGAGCAAATGACATACTGTACTGGAGCCTACTGCTACAGGCTAGCACACCAGCTAGGGGCTCAATACTCACATGGAGCAGGGGGCCCAGTGCTCTGCTCAGGAGCCCTGCAGTACACACCACAAGCACTGCCCGACTCACAATTATTATATGGGTTACACGGAATTTTGTAATAAATACAATGCTGCATTGTATGGCTAAAGTAAATATATATTGTGTTTATGGCTTAAATAGCTTGGATTTTTGGACAACAAGAGGAATGCCAGTCTCCGAAATTTAATGACATCTACTACTTTTAGAATGCCTGTTAAATTGTAATGGAGGGTCAGAGTTGGAAACTCAGATTTTTTATTTGGACAAGAAAAACAAATACAACAAATACAAAAAAGACAAGATCTTGGTCAAATAGTGGGTTAATTCAATGTTAAAACAAGCTAAGCTCTGGATGTCAACTTTCATAAATACAAGGATTCAATTTAATACAGTTTTCACAGGCCTTGATCTTACAAATGTCAGATACAACTAAGATAAAATACTGACCACACAAGATTACGATGTATTCAAAGAGGTTACTTGAAAGGCTGTGCAAATGTTAACTTAATGTTAACTTTTCATGACTACACAGACCCAAAAAACAAGCTCCTACTGCACACTCTGGACTTATGCTGCTATGTCTCTGATCAACTGACAGTCCTTGAGTTTATTTATCCCTTAAGATAAACAAGGCTTTCAACAAATAATAAACAAAATCAAAGGCTTTTTCTCACTGATTGCTGACCAAACAGGCTGCATACTTTTCCTTCTAGCTGTGTGTTAAGACGATTCCACAACACCCCCAAGAGACAGGGAAGGATTAAAGTCCTTCTTGAATGCAAAAAGAGGGCTCATTACTTATATTTTAGATAAATAATGGCAAATGAATATTTATGATGAATTTATCACCATGTTTAAATAATGCAGTTCAAGCTTCAGTCGCCACACTGGGAACCTTCAATTTTTAATATTCAAAACCGATAAAGCTATAGTGCATGGTTCAGAGAGTCCCGTGATGTAACAGTGGCAGAGTGCGTAGAATTTTACTACTTGGACAAATTTATGGAGAAGTTAAAACCATCCAACACCAGACTAGTGAAATGTAAACCTACAGCACAGGGCTTCGAAAACCTTAGCCAAAGCTAGCGTGCCGATAATATTTCACCTTGCAGGAACACACCTTAAATGCTGTCCTGTGAACTTGAAAATGTATTCCCATGAAACACATTAGTCAAGATAATACCATCATCAGAGCAGCATTATGGCTGAATTTGTCAATGCAGCAATTTACCTTAGCATTTGAATGGCCAGCAAAGCTTTATAGGGACGGCGGTTATGGCAGCCCCTTTACACGTGAGGCACTGTGATTTAAATGCCATAGTATAACCAGAGGTATGATTGACTTTACCATTACCTGTCCATTCATGGAACCGTAGGCTTTGGAAATTCATGCACAAAAAAATCCAGGATATCAGACATGCCACAACCATTCTTCGTGACCCGTGCTCTTCCTCAGGTCCTTTCATAGGAATTTTAATAACATCTGCTGTCTGTTAGCCCGGTTGCTATTGGAAGGGTGCAGCGATGGTATCACGATGAGCCCGGCGCCAAAAAGGTATTAATAATGCATTGTCATCGGCACAGTGAAACCAAGTGTTGTTTTAGCCCCTTGACTAGGCTGTTAAAGTGAGCTGCAGGCTGTAATCAAAAGTTGTTCATTCAGCTGTCAAATGCATGAAAGCAGTGTTTTGGTGCAGTGTCTATAATCTGTTTATTCTTTTACTTGCTTGATAAATTATGCATGAGCTAGTATAACCACTGCACTACTCAGTGTTTTTTTTTTGCTATGTAATATCAATAGTTCAGGCCCTTAAAGAAATATGGCTTGTCCCACAAAAAGCAAGAGACAATGATACACATGGGTACAAGGGTATCTTATTTTTGTTTGCTTTGCAATCCTAGACTGAAAGGCCAAATGAAAAAAAAAAACAAAAAAAAAAACAAAATAATAAATGAAAACTCCCTGGCCACAGTCCCTGGACACTCGCTGCATTTGCACATAAAGAAGTCAGTAAATTGAAGGTAACTGGGGCAAATTACCTGCTAAAGAAAAGGTCAGGACTTGACATAATGCACAAGCGTTTTGTTTCATCACGAGCAGTTTCGGGTTGTGATGCTTTGTTGTCATCGCCTGCGAATCTGCTTTGAAGTTGAAATGGGGATGTATGGCAACACTGAATGAGCACAGCTGCAAGAAGTCTTTGTAAATGCTGCCTCTTTTGTTAACACGTGTACGCTCACGCACGTGAGCCGCCGTCAAAGGAGGTGTTGTACACCTCTCCCTTAGACATCGCATCAGGGACACCGGTGCACTTGGGGATTCTGTGTTTGAAACTTAGGGGGGACCTTATGTCCGCGTGTCCCATTTTCCCCCTCATTCTTTGCAGCACCACATAGCTTCGTGTGTGTCAATGCTATGCAAAGAGTCCGAGGTACATGCCAATGGGAGTTAAGGTAATTACTGCTACTGGTGTGACACAACTTAAATCGACTGCTAGGAAGTGGAATAAAATTAAGTGTAAAAGCTGTCTAATAGCAGAACAACTAAGAGTAAAATGAAGAGAAATTAAAATGAATGTAAGCTGGAGAAATCTACATGCAATAAAAATAAGAAAATATAAATATATAGAATAATGAATGTTAAACGTAGAAAACCATTAAAACAAATAAACACACTAAAAGAACAACAAATAGGTATCAAGAGTAAACATTAAAAAAACAATAGGTAACCTCAGAATAATGGCACAAATAAAGTCTAACCTCAGACTGAATTTGTTGTAAAACTGCCCAAGAAGGCATCAGGTTTAACATAAAAAAGACTTATTTCATATTCCTTTTGAAACCAATAACAGTAAAAGCTTGACCACCCTTTCATTTAACATTAGACCGAGATAAAAACCACAAAACACTCATCGGAGGACCATAAAGCCCTTGATGGACTGAAAGGGTCACAAAATAAGAAACAAAGACTAAAGCTAGATCATTCACTGCCTTAAAAACAAACAGTAAAATCTTAAAATCAATCGTGAATCTCCACTGGGAGTGCCAGTGTAGTGGTGCTGAAACAAGCGTGATGTGGCCAATTTTCTTGGGCTTAGTTAAATGTGCAGTTGCTATATTTTGGACAACTTTTAGCCTTTGGCTTAGCACACTGCCACTGCCCAATCTGAAAAATATAAATGCATGAACTATCTTCTGAGAATGGATTGGTGATAAAAAAAATCTAATTTCAGCAATTCACTTCAATTGAGAACAGAAAGGGACCAAGTACTGCAACTTGTGGAACTCCACATGAGTGCAACATCTAAATAGATGGCATCTGTATTGGCCATAAAGCATGCATTAGATTAACACAGAAATAGACCATAGAAGGCCTGTCTCCCTTACTGGCTTACTAACACAATAGTATAACTGTTCAAGCAACAATGCATTATCCGTTGTGTCAAACATGGAAAAGGATGCCAATCATCTACTACACCTTCATGAGGACAGTAGTGTCAACAACTTAACTACATACAGAATGAAATCAAGCAAGTCCTGACTGGAAATAACACTAAGGAACATGCTTGAGGCACAAAAGGGTTCCATTGATTCCTTGTGAGTGTGCTACACTTAAAGCCCCTCTGTGTAATTTTCTGAGTTGTCTATTAAGAATGTAATTTTTTTATTTACAAGTTTTACCTCATTAGTTAGTAATTATCTACTTTAAAAATCACAGTCTTCTGGTAGACTTTGTATTCGCCATTTTTATACACATTGCGTTGGCTATGCCAATGCAGATCACCATGTTGAGTCGCCATCTTGAAAAATACGTACTGCCAGAGGACAACCAAGTGAAGACAGCTTCCCCTTTTCTGTTTTTCCGTTCACTGAAGTGCGCAAGCGGAAGCTAGGCACAAACTCACAGAGATGACAGCTTGGGAGAAATGATCAAGGGTTTTGAAAACTCTCAAGATTTATATTATTGAATGTATGGTGATCAGGATCACCAAGAAAATGGAAAAGAGAAATAAAAAACAGAGAATGACACCAGCTACACTCCAGAACACGAGTGTCCTTGAAGTGGTCAAAATTTATTTGGAAGGCACCCAAGTAAGGGATGGCAGGCACCGAGGTGAATGGTTCCGTAAAAAATAATGGTGACGGGTAGCCAAAGAATTTCACGACACGATACAGAGTGCCTCGTTCCCTCCGCTGAGTCATTATTTTCACTGGAAAAGATCGAAGGCCATTATCCTGCTTATCTCCTGTTTGCCTGTAGGAAATATTTAAATCCAAAATTCCCTTTTACATTTAAGGCAAAATATGCATGAACTACCAAAATAAGTGGTTGATTTGCTACTTTATAGCACCCGTTAGCATAAAGTAGAGTGTGAAATACACATTTATAGTCATTTTAAACCTTAATTTAGCTACTAGTTCGTTACCATTCATACAGTAAGCCCATTGATACAGCAATTCCACTTTTCTTTTGAGATTCACTTCAAAGGTAAGCAGCTCCTAGAATGTTAATGCCCACCTCATCAGCCAATCAGAAAAGAGACTTTCAGTGTAACAGGAGCTAAATTAATTTTACAAAACGTGGTCTAGGTGTATTAAACCGTCTGATAAAAAGGCTCAGAAAAACTAACGATGATGGGAATGCCAGTAAACATGATTTGCTCTGATACAGGTGTGTCTAGACAGGAACACATAAAATGCAGTTCCTATGACACACAAAAGTTATGTTATTCAAAATGAAAGATAGATGGATAGAGTGGGTATTAACAAAAGGCATTTTTAGAATGATTCAGCAGCTGAGCCTGGTGCACTTTACCTTTCAGTTGCTTAGAAATAGTCCTTTGGTTAGTGTCCCTAGCCCTAGTGTGAACTCTACCTACGCATGTTCTGTCTGTGCAGGTTCGCTATTAAGAACAGTATTAGCTGTGACCAGGGAAGGGAACTAACATTAAGTATGCAGTAAGATATAGATTGCACTGCTTTTTTAATGAAGGTACTTCTTCCTTGTCATTGCACTAATGACAAAAAATATGACAAAATTGATTTGACATTTGACCAAATGCATATTTTATATTCTTCTACCAGAAAAATGTTTTCTTCAATCCTAAAGAGATCCTAAATCCTAATCAGATTGGTGACTGAAAATATGGCCCAACCAGGGAAGTCACTTACCTATATTACATTTAACACTAACATTTGACTCACACAGACCAAGGTGTGTGTGTGTGTGTGTCTGTGTGTGGGGGGGGGGTTGCGCGGCAAACATATACACATAGCATCTAGGCAGCTCTCCCATTCCTTGGGATTGAAGCCGAGTGGCCAGTAAGAGCAGAGAACAATGGGGGCTGAGCATAATGAGGGGTGACTACTGAGTGACTTGACTCAGATCCAAAGTGAATAAAAGGGCACGCCATGCAGTGGTGCCGCAGTGCTGGGATGTTTTACGACAGCTGCTGCCATAGTAAAGGAGACTTGTTTGCATCTTTGCCCCCCCCACACACACACACAGACTCAGATGTACAAGCATTTTAATATCAAGACGTCTTTTTTATTATGTGGTTCTACTTTTTACCACAACTTAGCGGACACAATTACATTTTTTTTTTTTCGTTCCTGTTTTCTGTTCTTGGCAAGGTTAATATGTATAATATGCAGTTTAAGAAGGTCAAATGAATCTTTATTATTAAAAAATCAACAAACAAGTGCTATTCTTCCACACAATACAGAAATGTTCTCTCTTAAGTGTGGAAGACTGTCCTGAACCTGAACTCTTGCATATGTCATGCTTGAGTTGGAGAGCTTGGGCTGTTCACTGCATTTCCTAAGACACAAGGCTGAAACCCTATTCAACGCTATTCTAAGATGCCGTAATCAGCCTGTGGCAGGTTTGCAGTATAGGCAAAACTCCACTCTATGTGGGTTTCCTCAATGATGACGCCTCTGACCCGCATTTATATATTTAAAGTAGACTTTCTTCGTTTGTGAAGAAACGCACAGATATATTACACGCAATCTTGCTAATGCTCACACATCCACTACATTTGACAAGGGGATGGACACTGCTCGTTCAGATCAGAGGAATGGCCCAGTGGAAAGTGTGTTGGTCTATTTGACTTTATTAACGCTAGTGCCCGTCATTACTCAGTCGTCTCCCAGGCCCAGAAGCACAGTTAAGCAGAGACTGGGTGACACAATGCTCCTCTCGCACGCTGAAATACGTGGGGCCTTATTTTCTCGAAAGCAGCATCTGGCGAGTTCGGCTGGGGATGGCGAACATATAAATATATAAACCTATAATCGCCAATGGCAGTCTCACAGAGAGTGTCATATAATGAGACAATGCCTCAAGATGTTCCCCATTTGCTTGAGCCAGATTCATGTGTGACTAATGTAAGTGGGACAATTTGGCGAAGCTGAATCTAATTCCACATGAACTGTCAGAATGCTTCGGAATGGAAAAAAAATGCACCATAAAAGTACTGAATCAACTGCACAGCCCATGCCTGAAGAATCAGGATGGTTCCTTGCACGAAACATTATGTATCAATTGCTTGGCTGTGTAGGAAAACCTGAGGTCGCTCCAAAGCCACCAGAATTTAATAAATAATAACCTGCTCGACTATGAAGTGTAAATACAACACAAGCACAGTCATGTTCAGGCTGATATTGTATATCAGGTTAACAGTCCATTTTACATACTATACCAACACCTCCTTCACACTACAACGGTTTAACACTGCAATTTCTGAATGTCATTAATATATACATACATATCTGTACATGCGACACAGTAGACATCAATCTATAATGGCCCAAATAATTCATATCAAGTCTGTATGGCAAGAGTGAGTAGTAAACACACGAGCTGATGAGTAGAATAAAACTGTCAAAGAGCATGTTGACATGCATGCAAGGCTATCCTTAAGTACATCACAACAAACAGGCCCCAAACACTGATGGGTTGGCGAGTGCCCTTCAAAGTTGACACAGTGAGATACTGAAAGGGGTTTTGATAATGAGAAATGGGTTTTTTAGGACCACTGAGAAGAAAAAAAAAAACATGTCAATTTTCATGAATCAAGTCTTCATGAATTTCTATGGGATGCCTCTGTCAGAGAACAATGAAGGGGTTAATTTGCCAGAAAAGCACAGGGTTACTTTGAAATATATGCGTATCAGCATCAAAGCAGACATACTGCAGCTGGCATTCATAAAAGCAATCTTAGAAGCCATTTTGTTTCTAAAGATGTGTTGTTTTTTTTTCCTGTTCCAGCTCATGCAACAGTGGATTTTCCACAACCATATAATATAATCCAGCATTAAGGCTTCCTCCTTCTGTACTACATTAAAGAGCAATGCCATAACAAGGTTTGTAAATTCTTTCACGTTGTATTTGATCGACAGATCAAAACAAACCCCATCCCACGGAGCTATCATGAGGAATGTCGGAGCGACCCATCCTGGTCGCTCATTCTTCATTGGCCAGAGAGGAAGAGAGAGAGAGAGTGTGTGAGCTGAATGGCTGCTGTGATAAAACAGGACATGGTACTTTCCTTTAAATCCAGTCGTGATCTACCGGTTATCCAGATGAAAAAGGATTTAGACTACCCCATATGCATGCACACACGCACAAGCGCACACACGCACACACAGACACACACACACACACACACACACACACACACTGATTCACTGTTTTTTCTCATTCATTTGCTCTCTCTCTCCTTTATTTGCTGTCCACACACACACACACACTAGACCCGCGCACACACAACACCCACACACACCACACACACACACAGGTACACAAATTAATAAAAGGCAGAGATTTGCACAGTGGTAAGTTACACTATTTCTTTTAAGTATTAAAAAAATCCAAATGCACACTGTGTAATAACAAAAAGCATTTTACTGTTCACGTCAAGCCAAAAGGGAGATATATGCGTTGCTACAAAAGCATTATTTAGAATTTGGCAAAACTTTCCTGGTGTGGACGACAACTCACTGTTTAGCATAAAAGATACCATCCTCAGTGGATGCCATGGGGAGGAGGAGGCAGATTTGTGCTCTGCACTTACAATGACAAGCCAGTAAGTTATCACTTCATTCTGTACCTAATGCTGTGCAACAATATCAAAGTCGGACTACAATAATAATACAAATATCTGCTCATTCATATGTTCAGGATTTGCAAAGAAGCCTTTTGAGGCGCAAACGAGCTTCAATAATAGTGCATCTTTCCATCTCATCTGATCTGAAATGACAAGCATCCTCAAGAGTGCACCAAAGGGAAGAAGAGAGAACTTGTCAGCGATTGGTTCTTTTATTTTAAAAAATCTCTTGCTTAATTATTTTTTTTCCTCAGCTGTGTAAGGATTAACTCCATTTGTCCTCGTGCATCCTGATTTTTCCACTCCACAGCTCTTTTATCCTCACTTTAAGGGTGGCGATGAGAACCGTTCTCAGGCCTCGGATCAGGTGATTATCAGTATATACCAGGGCCTCTTTGCATCATCAACCCAGGATCTCTCCTTCGCTGCTGAGGGGGAAAACACTAAGCTTTCAAGCCACAAAGTCAGTACTTTCATGTGGGCCTGGCAGTCGCCATGTTAAATCCCATGAAAAAGGAATATCTTAAAAATGTCTCACAATTGCTTCCTTGCTCTAAGAAAACAAGATTGCAGCAAACGTGATATTCAGAATTTAATCTTGAGCTTCATGGACTAAATTCCTCATTTGCTGTTACATGGGAAATTGGGGATCAGCAATCATGCATAGTTTTTACTATTTTTTAAAGATTTGTATATAAAATTAAGCTCCATGTTTCTCGAAACAAGATAAGTTAAGTGCATCCTATAATAAGAGGACTGCTTAAAGCTCTGGTTGAGATAGGTAGCTGGGAGACCGTTTTTGACAATAAAAGTTGAGTTTTACAATACAGTTTCATTTTTGTCTCAGACTCTATTTCCATTGGATATTACAATAAGCGTTTTTGATTAAACTGATCTGTAATTGAAACAATAATGACATGACATTTAGGTCTTTTGAGATACTAGAAGATCTGTCAGTGAGAACTAAAAGTGTCCCCTAGAATGACAGCTTTAAAGGAGGCCTTCCATCTTAAAACAAAAAAATATGAAAAAAATTAAGTATAGACTCTTTGATTAAATTAATTCCTTGTTAATGCTGTTATTTTCAGCCCTTTACCCATAGTGTGCCCGTGACACCATGTCCTAATTGAGTGCTGGTGCAATAAGCTTTCTGTAGTTCCAGAAGAGGCCTACACATTATAAACACTTCCTATCAGAATACCTAGAACTGCGATATGGCACATGACTGATAACACAACTACATTTTCTCCTGCATTACAATGAAACATCTTCTCATTGTGAAATGATGTAGAGCTATGTGCTGGACTGAGAGTTTTCTGGCAGTTCTTTCGAATCTGCCTCTTCTTTTTCGCTGTCTCCTTATCTGCTGTAGGGTTGGCCAAATAACACTTGTGTGGATATGCTAAAGATTTTATATGCACTATATAGCAGGAAATAGGCCCTGCACCCACTGAGTCAGTCTATCCAACATGAGAAAATCACACATGCTGATAGAAATTATGTGTGCTTGCACCAGGTAATTAGTGAAGCTTCAATTAAATGCATTCAGACGCACAAAATAAAACTGGTAGAACTCAATGGACAGTGCCAACGGTGTTAATTTTCATCTGCTGGGAATTTTTTTCCCATAAGGATATGAACACTGCTGACTGTCATTTTAGCCAATATGGGAAAGCTGTCCTTGGGAAAACAGCCTTTGTTCATTTCATGTACTACCTATTCAGTTTGCATTAATCACTGAAATCTATCTCATTTTGTTTAGAACAGAGCAAATTTTGGGTTTTGTTATTCGAAGCTGTGTGATGTGTAATTTGTTTTATAATAACTAGATAGGTAAATCAATATTTTGTCTGATTGCGATGAAACTGATGTATGTCATCCTTCCGCTCTGATGGGCTCAATCTTCTCAAGGACAACAACCTAGCCATGCTTTCCATGGGAGGGGAGAGGGTACAAAAGGGGGGAGATATCCAGACATTACGTGCGTCGTTAATATACACCACATCAATCAGTACGTAGGTTATGTTAGCTCCACCAACAAATGCTTATGTACTCACCCTCCTTCAGAGGCCTTTTCACTTCCGCGCTTAGGTTGCACACCTGTGCAGTTCGGAGTTGTGGGGTGAGGCATCCCTCCGTTTGGGGATTTAAAGGCAAGACCACATTGTTGAGCATGAGCATATTGTCGGAATCTCCATCGCCTAAATGTTGAGGGCAGGTACATTTTGTATAAACCATTCCACAAGTTTCCACAGTCATCTTCTCTGATTTCAAGCAGTTTTCCAGCCACGTACATAACACCTGACAACCAAACTGGCTTGGACTCGCCTTATTCAAAACCAAAAACTCGACCACCGACTTTAGATCTTCATCCATTTTCTTCGGTGTCAATCCATTGTAATCGAAAGGGAAAACGCGCCGAAGTTGAACGAAATTCTTGTCGTACTGCAAAAATACATAGGTATGCTTAGAATCACAAAGGTACACTATAGATTCGTTGCTCCGCAGTAACTCGTTAATCTTCTCATGTGAAAAATGATCAAACTGATAAGCCAATAAGGAGAATTCCGAGCAGCTCAAGTCTCGTTTATAAAGTTTAAGGTAAATGCTGTATTTGGTAGGGTCGGGGTTTTCCAACGTCCAAGTACAGTTTGTATAGTTCTTCGGAAACATCTCAGTCACCGAAAAAGATCCATATATGACTCCTTTCACCAAAGTGGAACACCAGAAGTCTTGGGCACCAGTTAATCCAAACATAACCAGCAGATAGGTGGAAAATATATAAATCAACAGGTTACGAATAGCCTTCATCCTATGTCATTTGGCCTGCAAGAGACAAGCACAAAGAAAAAATGTCACACTAAGGAACAAATAACTGGCAGTCAGAGATTAGTGCATCCCAATTTACTAAAACCCATTTGATTAATAAATACCATTAATATAGTTTTGCATGTGTTCCTTTTGCGATAGCCTACAAAGATCTAGTAGTCTAATAATGGCTTGCCATTATTTCGTCTATTCACTGTGAATCAAACACACTTCGGATAAACATTGCCACCTTGTGGTCCCTATAAATTTCAGATAATAATTTTTTAGCAACTCCATCCATGAGAGATAGAAGCAGCTCATGATTTTCCTTATCAAATCATTGACACATTAAACATTATCGGCAATTATGTGGATTAGGGCATGGTGAAACAAAGCCTTTGACTCTCTACACTAGTCTTTGTTTTGGTTGGTAGCCTACCAATAGTTACCTATGTAAATCAACGTTTTTAAAGGCTTCCATTATATGAGGTATTGCAGGGATAAACAGGTGCTCATTCAGTTCATGTTAGTGCCACGGCAGTTTTTGACCAACAGCAGATTGGTATTTCACCACATAAGCTCCCCATCTCTAACCGGGAGAGCTATTTAAGAAGCAATACATCATTCTGACTTTGGCTGCCATATCACCTCCCTCAGATTGACTGCGGGAGACTTAAACCTAAACCACTTTCATGAACTATTGTGGTAAGATGTTTGTTTGCTAAACAAGGACCGACGTCAAGACCCGAAAATGTCATAGCGCTATGGTGTAGGCTACTGTGCGATTCAACAGTGGTCGATCCAATAAAAACAGACGACAAAATAAAACGGGATGCAAACAAGACGTCTTTTGTTGCCGAAAGACTCGAGGTCAAAGCAGTCAGTTGCTTTATTGTGCATGTTTGGTATTAGTCTCATGACAGTGACTGTCGCGCAATCAAAGGCTCGCTTGCAATACTCGTTACTTCTGTAATTCGTCAGTCTCATACAGTCGGTCTATCTCCATCAACAAGACAGAGAGAGAGGGCGATAGAGAGAGAGAGAGAGAGAGAGAGAGAGAGAGAGCAGGGGAAAAATGTTAGTCGATGTCCTGATTGCATTAATCCTGTAGGCAATGCAGCTGTGTGCGGTGTCACAGCGGTGTGGAGGCGTTGAAATGTAGTGAAAAGATGGTGTCTAGAGAATCGGCAGATTCTCTAAAACTGAAGATTGGGCATTTTACGCATGAGCATGTCTTTGTAGTATTAGCTTCATAAGGGAAATATAACGACATTTTGATGCAGACTGCGCTTAGTCTATTGTGTGAGACCAGTTTCTACAGGACGAAGGGATTCTTTAACGCTCACTTCGGCGAATAGGCTACATCAGATGCGTTATCGCCTTATTCCTCTCACGGAATGGATTAAATAGGCTACCGCTATTCATGACATGCAGCAATGTGACTGTTCAGTCCGATAGTCAAATAACGAGTTGATGGGGTAGGATATATTTAGAGGTCTAAAATGAACGTGTTGTAGCTTGTTTAAATCCAAGTTTCAATAACAATTAAATGGATATACATAATCACATACTGCTTTAGACTGAGATTTCATCAGACACAGACGGCGCCAAAACTCATTTTTTACATATTTTCTCCAGAAAAGGAAACCATGTCTTAACTTCGTTTTAACCGAGGTGTACTCGGTTATATGTCAACAATAAAAGCACTATTAATATAGATTACATATAACACATTCTTTCCAAACAACTGGTTTCTGTGGTGCCTCCTTCAACATGTAACTTTGATTTCAGATGCGTCTATAGGACTGATAGCACCGTTGAGATCATGTCTATTATAATTCCCATTTACTGTGTCCAGGGATGTCTGTCTCTGTAATAATAATAATAACAATTTATAGGTAAATAATATTATCAAATAATAATAACAATAATAATAATATACTCACCTTACACTCCGAAAGCTATGGCTATTTTTCCCACATACTTGCACACATCCTTTAGAAATAACAAAATGCGCTGGCTTCTCGCAAATCAATACTTCCCATTGCCAACGAAAGAAGTCCAGCGCAACAAGATGGTCAAACAGCAAAAATGCGTTAGACTTCGGTCTGGCTCATCTCCCGTCTTTTCTCCACCTAAACGGAACCCACCGAGAGCGAAGAGCGCAATTGGAAATAGCCTGTTCTAACGAGGTAAAAGAACAATCCACCAAACCAGATTTATGCCAGGGTACCTCGATGAATTGTCTGCTCTTGTCCTGGCTTTCTCCACAGACGGCAGCAGGTAGACAAAATCCTTACCGGGGCGACAGGGAGACGTTCAGATCCTGACTTAGCATTGAGTGAGATGGAAAGCGCTTTCTCGCCTGCTCGCTCTCTGAGCTCCAGCACTGGGGCTGCAATATCACGTCACAGCCACTAAGAGAAAGCACGTATGGACGTCTCCTACTGCATCTGGCACCCCTTTCCCACCCTTTCACACTTACATAGCACTCATTTCATTTCAAATCAAGGTAGAGAGATGTTCCTCTTGAACGGACCCAATTCAGTCGTAGAACAACACGAATTTGCCGAAGCAGCCATTTACTGTGAGCTGCTTGCACTGCATTGGATTAAAATGGTACTTGCAGCAAACGCGCGCAGCGATGTCGTTGCAAAGGGAGAGGAGAGCGCCTTTTTTGGTTTAGTCGTGGGACATCCAAGTGGAGCTACCGATAAGAATCTCAATGTGAGGGTCTGCAGAAGTCGTGCTAGGTAGCGTGCACTGCCAGAAAACTTAAATCAATGTTAGTCTACAATATTTTGTAGGCTGCGTCGTCCTGAATCCTGGCTTGCATGTACCCACCCTCAGTTTTTAAAGAGGGGACTCCACTGGCAGGTGCGGCAGTTATGCTCTACAACGCGAAATAGTTGACGTGTTCTCAATATACTGGGATATATTTCATGCTTATATCGCCTGAGCTGACCACCAAAAAGATTGCGAATAGGTTAACACAAACGTAATACATTTAATTGCAGTAGGTTGATTTACGCTTTCATTCTGCACCTAAGTGGATAATTTATTTGCTTCATTTACTGTCCTTCAGGAGAGCTATTCTTTGGGGAAGTTTGTTGTTGACTAAACAAAACAAAGAAACACTTTTCATCTCTTAACCATTAAAAAACAAAACACCCTGATCAACTGAAAGCGCCACCTGAGATTAGCACAAAGCGTGTATATATACTGCATTAGCGTCGCGACATACCTTTGGACGTTGAGTTGGAGTCACTGCTGGCACAACTAAAAAGAAAACCAAAGAGCCACTTGACTTTGGCGAAGAGCGGGGGAATGAGGGAGCCAATGTTACCCGGAATGTATTTGGTGAGTCAATGCAAATGACACTCCACTGAAAACTGTGATATTTTGCTGGTTTCATGCATCTAGCTGAATTTTGGGATAATAAATCCAGAATAAGTGAATGTACTGTATAAAAGCCATATCAAGGACGTGTGGCTACTGTGTTTGAGATTACATACTTCTAGGGAAAATGTATTTGACTTCGGTGTTACTGTGAATGCTTTGACTTATTAAAACAGAATAGTAGGCTATCCTGTGCATTTGGTGCTATACTTTTCAGCCAAAGCTAAATTAAGTTTTTCTCTGACACTGTCCATAACTCACAAGGAAGTGACGTTGTTGGGTGCAATTTAATTTAATAAGAGCTCTGGAGTGAAACGTGAATAAATAAATAAATAAATAGATAAATAAATAAATGTTGATATAAAAGAAAGGTGTCAGGTATTCCAACCAACGTCATCCAAAGAGACAACAATTCTGTTACTCGTGGCAAGTATGACTTGGCTTAGATTTTATGCAGTTGACCAATAAGTCTAACGTTTATTCCTTCTCTCCTTATGCTGGTCTCTGGCGTCGGTATGGGCATGACATGGCCAATGTATCGTACATTCAAATGCCATTCAAAGCCATAATGTGCTAGGTTACCTGCTGTGACACACACTGTTCTTTATATACACAGATTTAATTATGTAAGGGCTGGTTTGTACTTTCTCTACAGGCCCTTTGCCTTCATGCAATTTCCTTTGTTGGCCTTCCTCTATATGGGAAGTGTTAACGCATGAACACATCCTAGTTTACCTCAAACAGAAGCGAAAGCTTTGTGTTTCCTGTCTCCCTGGTCTAGTAGTTGCCCTCACAAAGGACCATTCCCAATGTCACTACAGCCATGCAACTGCACGTGTACACACAAACACACACATACACACACACACACACACACACACACACACACACACACACAAAGACACGCACACACATGCAAACGTGCATGCATGCACACTACAGATGCACACACACACACACTGCTGTTATCCTCATTGCTGTTAAAGCATAAAGCAACTTACATAATCTAAACAAACATATCATATGCTTGTACATTAATTTGGCTCAGGCCTTTTAGTTTGTCTGTTGGTCATATTTTGAGATTGGTTTAAAGCATTGTTTTATCTTTATACATTTTTTCTGTGTGAACAAATGTATTTGTTTCTGATTGGGTGTTTCACTTTGTGACAGAAACACAAATTGTGTATTCACACCTCTTGAGGCAAGATTTTTGTTGGGAACCACTATTTCTTTTGGGCAGCACTTAAATTATTACCCAAAATAGAACCGTTTGAATGGTCATAAAACCACAAGGTTGTTTCTGCAGAAATGCCAACTGCTCTTGTACTGAGAACAAAGACTTTAGACTTGTATAGCAGTTTCTTTTGAAAACTCCATGTCCTGTGTCATAAAAAAATATAAGAGTTATTAGTTACAAACTAAAATGAAAAGAATGGAAGAATGGAACAAATACAAAGTTTGTGTTTAATAAGGGCTAAATCTATAACATCTGAGCATGTGCTAAGCATATACAGGGCGTGTCACTACAAAATCAGTGCAGCATCGGTAGTGTTCAAGCTTTGGTGATTTCAAACGAGAGTGCAGCAAAACTGACCCACATACAGTTTTTCTGACTTTGATCGTTAATGCAAAACACCATAATCTAACATACACCTGTCACTAAAGTCTTATATTGAAAAGAATAACTTACACAATTATCCTGATATGGCAGTTAGTATGTGGTATTTTTTTTTAATTATTTTATTTATTTTCATTTTTATTTTTTTTTCGCTTGGACATCTGGTTGGGGCAAAACTAGGCTTTGCAAAAGCTTTTGAACATTCACTCAGAATTTGAAGAGGACAGAACTTTAACCCAGGGATTGAACAGTTTTATACACATAGCATGATCTATGTCTATGGAACATTTTCAGTGCCCTCCAGTGAACTCACCAGTTTCCTTTCCTTTCCTTCTTTTCTATTCTTTTCTTTTCTTTTGTGCCAGGCCTGACACAATGTTTATTGGTTGTTCATTGGTAGCTGCGGTTTTGGGGCAAAATCTATGGTACATCTTCTGCAATTGTGGTAGTGCCTTGCTGTGCAATACTTTTGTAGTTTTCACATTACAAAATCCATGAGTGTTTTTCTCTGAACGTAACATTTTGATACCCTACATTGTTTTTGTTAATTTATCTCGAGTGGCTTCATCAAAGTTATCAAGTTACCCCTTGTTGTAAAGATAATTCACTGTAGGTGTAGTCTATGGAATGAGGGAGCCAATGTTACCCGGAATGTATTTGGTGAGTCAATGCAAATGACACCTTTTCCCCTCTTTAACCAACCTGACTGAGTTTGTGGTGTCATACACACCACAGTATGTTTTCCTGCCAGAGACAGAACCAATGATGATGATCACCTGGATCATTCTGTTCCTGTTCGCTCTTGATCTCCATTCCACTGCAGTCACAGCGCCAGTCCACTCCTGAAGCACATGTAGTTCCTTTTGAAGGAAACAGCTTGTTTCTGGGCACTACACTCTTGTTAGCCACATTCATTCAGCAAATCACATCTGTCCCCATAGATCTTCATGAGATTTCCATCCTCAGAAAAATAAATCTCAATGGTATGACTAAAAGTAAATGTTTGATGATGCTCACTATGTTTGGAGAGAGGCCTGCCATTTTAGTATGAAAGGGAGGGGTGTGGTTTGTCCTGGCTGCACATGGCTCCCCGAAAGACTGTAAAATACTAAGGAGGACATTCATTTGACTCTACAGTGACTGCTCTCTATACAGTGACTCCACCTCTCTCTCTTTCTTCCTCTCTCTCTCTCTCTCTCTCTCTCTCTCTCACTCACTCACTCACTCAGTCTCTCTCTCTCTCACTGTGTGTGTGTGTGTGCCTGTGTGTTCTGGCCAATTCTGTGCGGGTCTATTCTAAAATAATATGTTTGTTATTTTTTGTTCCTGTTGTTTCTTTTGGCAGTATGGTCAAAACAGCTATAAGAGTAGGAGGTTGTATGCAAAATAGTGCATTATGCATGTTTTTTAACGGCTTGCTTCCTGGTTATTGTTTTTTTCTCTGTTGTGGCAACATTTTAACCCGCTTGGCTTGATATGATATAAGCTGCGAAATGTGGCCTTATGTCAACACCACCAAAGGTTTACTCTGAATGCTGTGGAGATTTAGCAATTATTCACTGCCTGCTGTAGTCACAGTATGGTAATAAGTGTTACTATAGGCGAGAACATTCCTACACTGAAAATGGTTAAGTTTTAAGCACCCAACTGGATGATTGCCAAAGATTATCACAGCTATGTTGATATACGTTAGAACAACACCTCACTGAGTATACAGCATACAGTTCACAGTTTCCTAAACAAAATGCAGTGTTTGACACCATACATATGGCTCATTCAAGATTACAGAAATAAACCATTATTATTATTATTTTAAGAGAATCATTTCTTTTTCAGGGTAGCATATGAACTACAGTTCATACATGTCTGATATGGTAGAGTGAGAGTAACAGTCAGTGGTGCTCACGAACATGCCTGCTCATTTAGATTACACAGTTCCAGACGCTTATTGCATCTGTCACATGTGCTAACACTGTAGCCTACTCTAACCCTACTTAGCTAGCTCTGCTATCTATCAGGCATTAATAAACTCAGTTATATTACAGAGATGCCATCTCTTATCTTTAGTGCCCTGAAAAGCACTGTAACCTGCTTGAACTGGCGAAGCTTCTGAATGGTTGTAAAATTAAATATGATATCATGCTTTTACGAATTCAAATGAAGCCACCTCAACCTCATCTTAAGGGATATAGTTTTGGGAGGCACAATCAGGCTTTCTCTGCTTAATACTCTCTAATAGTTTCATAACTGACATTTAGATTTACATTTTGCATAATACACCTTTTATCCTCTGCTATAATAGAATGAACAGCCATGCAGGGCTTTTAGTAACTATTGTAATACTGTGACTGACACTTACAAAAGGAGACGGGAAAAACATGAAATGGAAAAGAAATTGAGTTTGCATTTGTAAATGAAAGTCATTATGAAACAGAAAAGGGGTTTTTGCATGGAATAATTGTCATTAGTGTCATAATGAGATGAAAGCGAGATGGGGCTATTATTTTATGAATCGTCATACATTTGCATTTTAAATACTTAGAAATGTTAATAATATTAGTATGTGTTTATTATTGCACACAAACTACAGACTTATTACAATGTTTTGTAGCCAGAGCAAAGATTGATGTCTGGCAAGTTTACTCTGTAATTTGAATTTGTCTGTTACTTATTGAAGGGTCATAGCTTTAGAGAGTCATGCATGAAAGTTCAAGTAATGTCACAAACATAGATCATCATACCACACAGTGTCAATAAAGAACAGAGATGATCTAGGAAGGTTTGTATGTTGAGGTAGACGTAGGAATCTTTTTAGAAAGAAAGATACCTGGATGGTTAATGTGTAAACTCCCTAGTAGTTCCCTGTGGCTGGGACATGAGTATACTGATTTATTTGAGTATGCTCAGTTTACATCACTTTAAAAAAGGAACCTATGGCAGTGGTGCTGTGTTCTTGACCACAAAGGCATAGTTCTAGTGGTGGATAACATACAGTACCAGAATGTAAAAGGGTTTTTAAACATTTGAATGAAAGGCCCCTCATCTCCTTTATAATCACCTTTCACAGTCTATTGAATGAAGCACACCGGTTTGCACCAGATGCTGCTCTTTTTTATGTATTTTCATTTATTTTCTGACATATTCTCATTATAGCTCATTTTTATAACACAATTTTATTGATTATTTGATTTCTCATTGTTTCACTGATCCCAAATTGACAGATGAGAGCCTGTATACGCCTGCTGCATACATCAATTATCCCTGTCCGTCCTTCCCTCTCCTCAGTGCAAACCTGGCACTGACAAACAGCAGCTGATGGTGATCCAGACTCCAGTTGAACCTGTGATGGCTCAAACACTCTCACTCTTGTCTGTGAAACATGTCACCAGGAGAGAGCGTGCACTTTTTGATGAGGCAGGAAATCATCATTTTTGAGCAATCTGACTATACGTCTTATGAAAGCAGAGCTTCAAATGGAGGTAATGAATCAAGCTAGGCAGTTCAGACACAGGCAAGTAGAAGGCATCAACAGGAGCTTCTGTAGTGACGCGGCCCACCTTGGTGGATAGTGGAAATGTCTTGGCAAACCAGAAATAATTAAATAGCATTATCTCAAAGCAATACTAAGACTGCTGCACTTTGTGCATACAAAGTGCATTGATTTTCTTTTAATCTCTCAATGTGTTTTTAATCTCTGAAATTGTCATTATAGAAGGGGGCTCCAAGGACAACATCTAACAGTATCCAAGCAGAGCTGTAATCTTTTCAGCGTCAGGTCTGCTTTTAGTTACTGTATTGCTGTGCACTTTTTAATAGCCTCTAAACTGTTGCACAAAAGACTACATTGCTGGTACGGTGCCCTCGTGGAATTGTTGTCTTTTGATTCATCACACTGCCTCACGTTGTCATTTAAAGGGAAGCCACATGTACTGAAGCAAAATAGAGCAATGCAATCCGGTAATCACCCTCACTGCATGCAAATATGCTATCAAGGGTCTCCCCAGTCAACTAAGGGTGTGTCAGCCAATTAGATTATTCAGCTGAGAGTGCCAAAGTGATGACATGTAACTGTATACGAGGCATTTAAACTTTCTTTTAATTTCCTTTTATACATCTGAATGCTGTGCATGCTTTGATGACTCCCAGTTGTGGTGTGGTGTGAAAGCCCGTCCCACTGATGTGAGCTTTGGAGGAGTCCTCTGGGAATTAGTGGAGAGACTGACAGTAGACCAGAAGCCAGATTGTGCTGTATGTGAGATTGATTGCCCGTAGTAAATCAGCATGCCATGTGCTCAGAAGTGTTTCACAACCTTACTGTACGCCAGTAGGCCCGCAAACACTACAGTACGTCCCCCATACAGCTACCTCCCACAACACAAGACAGAGAGTACAGTACAGAAAGACTGACCACAGGAAATGACAGGAGTTTTTAGAAGTAAAATTCAGGCAAATCCATAAAACCTGACCTACTGAGAATACAAAAAGACACAGTTTTTGGAGCTCTTGCTGTGAATTCACCAGGTATTGCAACTACCATGCAATATACGAGCCCTCCTTCTCTGTACTCAAATAATCTCTGACAATCACAAATAACAGCTTTTGTTGGTGAAAAGCTAAATATAAACACAAAAATAGACTTCACTGTTAAGGCATATTTTCATCAAATATTAAACCATGCCTTAAAACTGCAAACGCAACATCACTGCAACTTTCCAAAAATAAGACCTAATATTTAGGAGTTTAAACAGTATGTGAATATACTCTAAACTAAAAGTATGAGCTTTTTAAAATAAAAAACAGTGTTACTGATATTTATCTCCAGAGATGTTTAGAAACTACAATAGCAACTTTGTATCAGTTAAGATTGTAAATGCATTAAAGCATGTCCAGATAGAAAAAAAAACATATTAAGATCGCCAATGGCACCCTTGGTCAAATGTTTCACAAATGCCACATCACTGAATGATTAGACTCTCCTTATCTTCTTTTAAACTGGATCATTGTGCCTATATATAGACGTCTTTTTATTCATGATAATGACTCATGGGTTAAACTTAAGAGCCCTGCACAGAGACTCCATCTGGACCCACTCAGAGTACATTAAGGTCCAGTGCACAAAATTGGCATTAATTAATCACCTGGCGGAAAAAGATGTATTGATATATTTCAGAAACAAGGGAACGAGAGGACAGTATGAGTCATTCTGTGTCCTCGTGTTCACCCAAGGCCTTCTGGGTTCTTACAAGTATAGTTTTAGTTTGGGGCTTAGTATAACAGATGAAACGTTCAACCAGATATATAACGGTGCCTGTGAGTCTGACAGGATTTCCTCATGTCTGTTCACATACTTAGTTCTTCCTGTTGTACTCTGCCCAAAATGCGATGGCGAATCTAAAATAACCTGCAGCTGATGGCGAAAGCGTAAAGGACTCTGTGCCCTGATAGCACACACTGAGTGTCCCCAGAATGCCCAGAGTGTGCTTCAAAATATTTCCATCCAATTACTCCACCGGGTGCCCAGCGCACAGGGCTTGGAGGCTGCCTGTAGACAGTTTTAGTGGTAAAAACAGGGACAAATGTCAGTCCACCTGTGGAAAGATGTGAACCTCTGGGAGTGTTTAGTCAGCACAGGCCCTTCCAAACAAATACACTCCTGTAGGTGCATGTCTCCGTGTTCCAATAAAGTGGTGTATGACAGACCATATTATAACTGCAGACTGATGGAGGACATCTCTACTCAGAGTTCTGTCACCGTAATCTTGAGCAGTGCCAATTCCAGGATGTACTTTGTTGATAACTTGCTGATGTAGCAGGAAAACAAATAAATAAATGAACAGATACATTAATGATAATCTGACATTATACCGCAGGTATGTTTGTACCATGCACTCGGTGAGTGAGACATCCAAAGAAATTCATTCAAAGCTGTGTGGTGAGCTTAGCCTCCTGATGTACCTGAAGTCCGTTGCGTTTGATGCAGTGTTATTACTGAAAGGTGCATTAATCAATCAGCGTCTCCCATATACAGTATTTATAGGCCCAGCACAATAAAAATAAACAGCAACTCTGACTTTGCCCTAACGGCCACAGAGGAATTATGATGTGATGTATAATCTGCCACGTCAGGTTAAGGGTAGGATTGGAGGACAAACTTATTTGGCATGTATAAGAGATTTAGCATATTTGACCAGGACACAGTGTGTTAGGAATGCCTCAGATGTACACCTATGGAGAGCTACATTTTTCAGCCGCAAAGCCCATATGCACGGCTGATGTCTAATATATCATTGATGCACAACCATTAACTTTTGTCTCTTTGGTTTTAAAAATTCAATGTCTTTAAAAACTCTATCAACACTGAAAATTACTTTGGAAGATTAGAATGGCTCAGCAATTCCGTTTCTGATTCAGTTTTAGCATAAACATGTGAATTTAAATGCGTGTCTAACTGTTTGTGTAAAAAAAACTTTCAGGAAATATCTTGGCAACCCTTATGTGGCATCCCAAAGTACATAAACCCTACTTACACTGTAAAAAAAGAAATGATGAAATTGCACAGTGAAAGACTGCGACTTGGGTTTAGTCACAGTGGAGTGGAGTTTGCCTGTACATCTATGCCAGTTTATGTTGAAGCAGAGCAGTGCAAAGTTTATCAGGTCACACTCATAAAAATGCATTACATGAATACCCCTGGGAAATGCAGTTGTTGTTAAGACGATGTTTGAATATAAGGATGTGGAACATAAAGGAAAAAAAATAAACCGATTTTCAGGCCCGCTGTCTTAATTAACTCATAGTTTCCCTGTAAACAGGGATGGAGATTCTGGTATTTTTATAGCTTTGTTTTTTCCTTTTTCTCTGGTCTTTTCTCTTCTTTTCAGCCACCAGTAAATGAAGTAGATATCACATTTACCAACAAAGTCTGTACTTTTTAGACTCCAGTTAATACTAAGGAAACCCCCCAAAAAGCCAATAGTAATTAACTAAAATAGTACTAAAATAACACAGTGTGTGTATGTGTGTGTGTGTGTGTGTGTGTGTGTGTGTGTGTGTGTGTGTGTGTGTGCATGTGCTTGTGTGTGTGTGTGTTGCTAAAGTACAATATTAATACATAAACGTCTGATAGGCACACATGGGTATCTAAAAAAGCAAATATTACTAAAGTAATGTTTTATTTATAAAATCAGTGTATGACTTTCTTACAAGTGTAGGTGAATGCAGTTTTTGCATATTTAAAGCAGGTTGGCGTACCAAAGGGATGCATAGCACATTTGAACCCCAATCTGTTGGCAGATGATTCTTCTTGATAAATGTCTCTTGCTTGTGAGTTAGATGGGAATCCTGAACGGAGTGCACTTCCAAATAAAAGCATTTTCCTGAAATGAATGATCCTGCTTGTCCTCACAGACACATTTGGATCTCTTTGAAGTCATCTAATGAACTCTGCTCATTAAATTTGCAAACCCTTGTAAACTAAAATAATTAGGATCATTGTGGTTTTGGGGATACATTGCTCACAGCGTACTAGCATAATCAGTCACCTAAGGTCTGGCTCGCTTGTGCATCTGTAGGTAGTCCTCTGTCGGAGACCATTTAGGTCCTTCTACAAGCTGCTGTGTGTAACACAGGTTCATCTTCCCCAATAAAGGTTTTCTACACCATGGTCTCCTCTTTGCAATTTAACTAAAGGGCCAGCATTAGGTGCGGTGGCAGTAAAGCTGCCCTGGTGGTTAGCTCTGTGTAGTGAATTGCCTGTTTCTTGGTACAAATTAGATGCCCTCCATTAGTGTCACCTAACCCAAAGCTACAGCGCATATTGCAACTGCTCCAGCGACAATACATTGCCCTGCAATAAACAACTGTGTATCCCCATATTAAGAGGAACAACTACAGTGCAGAGTAGTAGTATAGAAATGTATAAATGAGATTTCCTCTTTTAAGACATGCCTTTGAGACACACCTTCTTGTGCATGAACATATTTACGTGCACAGTTAAGTGCACAAGAGAAAAAAAAAACACCATACAGTTTCTGTCTCACATCCAAACCATTGTTATTATTTGAGAAGACAGAGTAACTCAGGAAAGTCATCCTGTGCCTTGGGATATGAATAGACACACGCTATCAATTACACAGCACAGCCACAAGCACCGAATCTTCGGAGCTCACGTTGTCACTGTGACAACTGCTTAATTGTGAGGGCATGAGCAATTCCTTTGGGTGGCTGAATAATATTTAGTTATATTCTGTGAATTGACAGCATTACAAATCTGCTTTGAGACAACTTCATGGTCCTGTGACTGTGTGCTTTGTTAATTGTTAGTCAGTCTCATGTTAATTAAGGGGATTGGGGGTGAATTTAACTTGAGCACACTTCGAGAAAACCGATTGGTCAGAGCGAGTTCATGCAGGTATATGAGTCCATTAATCCATTGTGTTCAGGTACTTGGCATGACAGGTTCACGGAAAGTTTCTTGATAACTTCAGTTCAATTCTCACAAAGTCTTATCATCTGTGAATATGTCTCTATATTTTTTTCTATTCCTTTTATGTGTAAAGCATTTTTAAATCCAGACTATGAAATGTCTGAAGAAGACCTATTAGTCAAAAGATTTTTTCAGCTCTCCAAATCAAGTAGCAGAGCAAAAGTAGCCCTCTCTCCCTCTGGCATGCCATTTGATTCAGTACATATCCCCTCGTATGTCTCATTCCCACTTTCCCGCTTTACAGCATGTAAGAAGATATATTACCCATCTTAATGCATTTCATTTCACAGTGGACATTTTCCATGTATGAGCCGTTCCCCCGTGCTATTCCGACCACCCAATTAAAACCTCCAATGAAAAGGCCGCAGCACTTAGAGAGAGGTTACATATGAAGGGCACAGTCTCCACTTCTCCACTTCTTTTGCTGTGGAGCTGTAAGTGTCTGCGACACAGGTAAATGCAAAAAGGAAACATTGCATTCATCGGGGAGAGGAATTAATCAATATCTGTAAAAAAAGATACATGATTGCTCCACTCAGGGGTAAATACAGTTCCTGTAATCAATTTAGGATGTTGATTTCCCATATGCCTTTCACAGAGTCCTTTGACTTTAGCACTTCTGCATCAGTTATGTAGTATACGCATGTTTGCAAGTTTTTTTTCTAACGACTGAACTAATCAATTTGCATATCTGAGAGTAGTTAGCGTGATTCAAGCCACAGGAGATTTACTTAAAAGTCACATCCTCAAAGTCTTACTACAATTGTTCTAACTTCACAGTCGAGAACTTTCTTTTGGTTTGTATTATTTTGCCTAAAGCTTTTAACAGTGCACTCAAAGTCATGTTCATCTTGATAAGAAATGTGGTTGTTCTCTTCAGAACATTTTCAGACTTTCTTATAGTTTTGTATCGTTTACCTAAGCAAGTTTTTAATTATTGTCCTTTGTTGGTGGAAACGACACAGGTAACACTGTCCTTGAATTCATTATCTGGTAAACATTACATGCACTCATAAAATTTTCACAATGCATCATAGCGCTTTAACATGACTCTCAATATCTATTTATGGGTAGAAATGACTCCACCCATAAAGCCTTATGATGTTGTGTTATAAGCCTAACAACTATTATTAGCTTGTGTGGGGTCACATATTTGAGGAATACACAGTATCTGAGTAAACTGTGAAATCATTACACTTTATGAGTGCCATCATTATGAATTTTATTAGAATTAGATGCCATGTAGATGCCACAGAATATGATCGCTGCTAATGTTTTACCACTGATTTCAGCTGAATGTGGTTATGGGGTTTTTTTTTCCAGCTATGACATGGTTCATTTCTACCACCTAGGTCTCTGCTGGTTACAGTATCACCTACTGTGGTGTGGCACATTTGAGAAGCATTAAAAAAACACAAAAAAGCCACACACTAGCTCTAGCTCCATGCAATAGGTGTATTCAACACAAACAATGTTTCGTCCCAGGGTTAGAGTTAGGGTTACATGCCTTCTCTAGATGTCAGGGAAGGCTGTAGGCCAAAACGTCACCTGGAGTGTGTGCAGCACTCGTATGTTGTTTTCAATGTTACGCCAGTAGCCAGCACCTTATAAGAATTCCTTGGTGCGTGTTTCTTTTGTCTTTTTTGAAATATTTAAGAAGCATCCCTGAAATGGCTGTCCAGTGCTTTGGGATGTATGTCAGGTCTACCTTTGATGGACACTGGTCCCGAGACATTTCTGAAAGTGGTGGTACAGCCGAAAATAAAAAAAAGGATGTGGATGACGTATTAAAAAAAAAAAATGTTTTGTTTTCCACAGCATCTGACCATTCACCTTCCCATAGCACCAGCGCCTCGCTTCAGTGTGTTGCATGATGTCATGTTGTATTTCTGTTCATCTGTTTCTGTAATAGGCTATGTCCTCTGCTCTCATTCAGAGCGATCCATGCTGCAGGCAGCCACCGGTAACCGCTTGAGCACATCTAATGGGGTGTGGTCTAGGCGAAGGCCAGGTGGACACAGAGGTCAGCCGGTGCTGCACTCTGACTGCGCTCCCCGTCCTTTGATTAATAGGCGCCAGGCTGCCGAGAGGCGTGTTTCGTCACTGCACAAATCAGCGGGGGATGACATGTTACCATGTGCTGTAATAGCCATGTTGGAGAGCTGAGGTGTGCCCTCGGTTCTACATAAATCTTGATCAGTGTCAGGCACATCATCCTCACATGACGTCTGCCACATCATGGAGGGATCTCGTAAATCCAGTGTTTTGCCACCAATCGGGACCTCTTTTTTATTTCTTACTTGTCACAGGTCGCTCTGGCTGATTGTCCTCTATTTGAAATGATGGATCGTGCTACAATCATCTCCTCCGATGACGTAAAAGCATGAGGTCATGTAGTTTAAGGTCTGTAAACTCACTCAGTGGGCTGAGGATGTACATGGTAGACATATTGTTTCAAGGACCTCAGAGGACGACGGGACGACAACACACTTCCAGGCAAGACAAGGGGCCTCGTCTACTATTCAATCCTTCCAAGCAGTCAGCACACTGCCCCTTGGCAGTCTTCCACCAGTCACAGAAACATGGTTTTGCTTGTAGCCAGTGCTTTCTCAAAGACACAATACCAGTGTTTCTATTCATAGTTTCTGGGTGGCTGAGAAACAGTGTCAGCTGGCAAGTCTATCACTGGCTATTAACAGCTGCTGAAGGTATGTGTTTGCGGTAAGAATTTCATGGCTAATTAGTAAGACGAAAACAGGTTCTCTCGGACTTCTGAACACGTTCTTCTCCACTCCTGAGAAGATTCTTTCTGACTCTGCGATGATAATTGGAATCAAGCGGTTTTGTCAGAGCAACAGTTACCTTGTTAACATTCACACCTGCATCAGGTACACGTTGCCTGCCAATTCATAACACCTGAAAGTAACTCAACTCCCTTTCCTTCCCTTGCTCCCTATGTTTTTCTAAGTTGCCACTACATTAAGCACCTCTTGCTGTTTCTCATTCTGCTCACATACATGTTTTGCCTGTGCCACGGCTGGGTTTGTAGCTGAATGTTAAATCAAGGTGTTATTTTTTTTTTTAACTTTACCCAGTAGCGCTCCCTGCTTTCAGAGACAATACTCAAGCGCTGCAGGAGTCCTCTGGGCCCTCCTTGCTTTTCCCTTTGAACGCCGCACCCACCACTGGGTGTAAGACAGCCTCAGACCCCCGCTCCTGCCTCTGTGAATATTCCATGAGCGGCTGCCCCCTCACTGCACATCAGCATGGTGTCCTGGCTTGTTTGAAAACTGTGTTGTGTATAAACACACACACACGGACAGACACACACACAGACACACACAGATGACGCCCATGCACACATGTATACATACACTCATGAACGCAGGCAGAGACTCAGACACACAAGTACACAAACAAAAGAGGACATACCGGTAGTATTATGGATAATTACACAATGACGCCCCTATGGCTCAGCAGATGGTATTTTCCTTTTTTATATTTGTTATTTTTTTTCTGAGCGACAGCTTAATCCTGGTGTACGTTGGATTTTGTGTGGGAGACCTGGTGGGCGACAGAGAAAGTTCTAGGTCTTCAAAGTCTCCTTGAAGTTGTATCTCAGAGGCAGGAATTAGAGGGAAGCAGCTTGAAATTTGTCAGAGAGAGAGAGAGAAAGAGAGAGAGAGAAAAGAGAAAATAAACATTTCAACATTAAAGGCGGCAAATAACACAGCGGAGTCCAAGCGCAAAGCAACAAATCGCATAGTGTGTCTGTAGATAGGCACTGTGTGACAAGAAGATAGGGACAGACTTGACAAGTGTTCTCAAAATTGAAAAGTTCAGAAACAATAAATTAATTAGCGAGTATCAGGGAAACATGTAAAGCATGGTTTTCTACAGTCAAGTTCAGAGGACAAACGCTGGCACCGTCTATTACCGTTCAGTGACTTTAATCCAGTATCATTAGGCAATGAGACTGTCAATCAGTAGTGGGTAGAAAGTACTACAATAAATACAAAGTGGGTTAAAAGTGAGTGATTGAACAATTTATTTGTAATATGGGGCAATGGGCAATGAGACTGTCAATCAGTAGTTTGTGGAAAGTACTACAATAAATACAAAATGGATTAAAAGTGAGGGATTGAACAATATATTTCTAAACTGTTTGTTTACTTTTTACTGCTACACTCAAGAAGCCGACTTTAACATTTAACAAAACAGCATTTTCAAATTTAACTTCTTACTCAGTGTAATGGGCAGTTCATCATTTTTTTTTCTTCACATAATATTTTGCTGTGTAGTCCTCCTGTTCAGTTTTACTTTCTCCCTCTACTTGTACCATCTGCTTATTAAGCAAGCATTGAGGAGAGAGATCTATGCTAGGTAATCACCCCAGCCTCCGTAATCACAAGAAAGCTGATTTACAGGTCAAGGGTAAGCATGATTAATGGAGGTTTATGTATAGTTACTCATTTTGCTTGGCTCGTAAATCTTATATTTCAACTAGGGTAAATCTTAGTTAAACAGTGAAAGACTCAATCTTTATCTTAAACCACCGAAGCAATATAAACTGACAGGGTGCTGTTATGCTTTTTTATGAGCGCATACACTCTTTATAGTATCTGTTGAAATGACTCCATATTCCATTTCCCCATTCAAATATTCAAGTAGGTAGAATGATTCAGTACTGATAGACACACAAACTACAGCACAGATTTATGTTTGTTGTTACCCTAACATATTGGAATTTCTGAAAAAACGTCTGGATAATATGATTTGATCACCCTACTGTTTTATGCAGCAACAAAGACTGCAGCATTCTCTGATCCCTCTTTTACAAACAGCGAACAGTGGTCATACCTATTTAAGGCACGGTAAGCATGTGCAGAGCTGCTTGTATTTCTCCTAGAGCTGTATAGCCAATGTGAGGTAGAGGATTGTTTTGACATGACTTCTGTTTTTGGTCTCTCTCTTTGTCCAATGGTAGATGCCAAGGACTCTAGCTGTATCAATAAAATGAAGACAAGTGGTGTGCTGTAGACAGTAGGCTTTAGGCAGGAGCACTGGGAATTTCCTGAGGCTTATTGTTTTATATGAAGGCAAAAGAAACCGATACCTGCATCTTCAGTGCGACCCCGGTACATTATAGTAGACGTAAACAGATGGCAAATTGCAGAGTGGGAGCATTAAGGGATTTCATCTCTTTCTTCTTTGAGTCCTTTGTGCTTTTGTCATTTCTTTGTCTCCTGCACATTATTTTTCATAAAGCATGAAATGGTATTTTTTTGCAAAGAAATATTCAAATGCTGTCATTTTTTTTTACAGTTTGATATACACGCCTCAGTGAAAACAAAGTTCACAGTAAACTGTTTGCAAACTTTTTTGTATGTTTTACAAAACTGGAGCAGAAGGTGTGTATTGTGTCAAGGGGTTGGCCTGGTTTCCTAATTTGAGAATCAATATAAAAAACTACTGGAGGCATTGTTACTCCTTAAGCTTCAGTCAGCTGAGAATGACCGCCTGCATGTACACACACGATAAAAAAAACAACAACCAAGAGTAGCATGACCTCAAATGTTTTGCTTACGGTTTTGCACGCTGAGCACGTCTGGTATTTGTAACATAGTATGTTCAATCCTGCCCCCGGTGAATCTCAGTCTTAAAGAGACGCAGGCAGTGGAGATTAATCAATAGAAAGTGTGTGAAAGTCTGAGGTGATGTTGAGTTCAAATGACATTCTAAGAAATGCTGAAATGGCCTAACCTGTATTTCACCCACCCTTTAAGAATTACCTTCATTTAATTTTTTTTTAAAGAAAAGAAAAATCACATTTATTGCTTTACGATCCATTCTCCTGATTCTTTTTTTTTTTTCAGCATAAAATAGAGACTCAAACCAGCATTGAACTCTTATGGAATTCAATGCAGGGGTAAAACTTAAATAAACTAAAGGTTAGTTATATTTTTAATTTATGCTGAATGACTTGTTTGGTAATTAACCTTGGAAATGTCCTTGGAAATGTCCTCAGGAAATGTCCTCAGGAATTTCTATGTAGAAATGATAGAAATCCCTAAAGAAATTCAATGGTCGTCCACCTAGCAAACGGAAATTATATTTCATTGTATGACTTTGAAGTCTTTGGTGCATGCCATTCTTTATTTTTCATGTTTAGAACTTAAGTCTTAACCTTTGACTTACCTACATTTTAGCATTTAAGTATTTAAAGTTCTTACCTTTGCATGTCAAATAATGACAGTGAAAAGCAAATGCAATGTACAGTAATAGTCTGCCAGAGAAGAGAACCTATCAGAGTTGGAAATATACATGTTTAAATGATGTAACACAAATTGTGGTGTTCTCTAATGCTGGAATAGGCTAATGTTAAGTTAAGTTCTTTACATCACACTTTCTCGGCTCATACCTGCATGTCATTTGTCTACAACTGTGGTGTGTTTTTTTTCCCATGACTGCACAGGCAGCACTCCCTATTGTAGATTACTCCTTACATAACGTATCTGGTGGAAGGGCTCCTTCATATTCTTCCAAAATGTCCTAGTTTGTCAAGAACTACCTTCCTTTGCCACTTTCCACAAACCCCTCGTACAAACTTCTTTCCAAATAGTTTCAGTTCATTAGTTAAGCCGTTTCTCTACCCTGCTCTTACTGACAGACCCCCAATCTCCTTATCCTCCTCTCAATACGTACATAGACGGTGTCAGCAGTGTCTGAAAAGACTCAATTCTGCATGTAATTTTTTTCAGAACCATACAAAATGCAGATTAATCTAACACAACGTTATCTCATGACCATTCTTCTTTTTGGATACAACGGTGAATGTGCAGCACAGTGACCATATTCGATTATGGCGGCCTACAGAAAAACAGTGTCCTGTGTATATTACCACAAGAGTTTTTATTTCTCCCACAGTGTGCTTTTAATATATCTACCAACCATTTTTTAGTTTTGCATTGGTATTTGTGTACAACACCTCTTTTAATTTTAACAAGTCCACAACTCAAGAACAAACCCTAATACCAACACCTCTCCACAGTGGAATATAATTTGTACAACACTTCTAACAATAGCTGTAAAAAGACATTGTAATTCAATTGCCTATAGCTTGCGTCATGACGTCCTAGAGGCAATAGGTAGTAGTTTCTTCTCAGGGTAATATAAAGGTTAAAAACAACCACTTACGCATACAGTACACTAACTGTGGATCATCAGCTGTATGCTAAGTTACAGTGAAAGCATTACCTGACCCACTTTTACACTTCTGGGCTTGGAGCTAAAAAGTAACTCAACAAATTTGGACTGTTCTACCAACATTAGCATTTTCTGTGACTTCGCATGACTTTGAGTAAGTGCATCACGTTTCTGAGAGATACAAAGGTAGTGAATCATCCGGGCAAACAAAAAAGTGTTTACTTTACGGCTCAGGCAAAAAGCCCTGAAATTCTGCTCACTCACACACACACACACACACACACACACACACCCACACACACACATACACACACACACACACAAACACACACACACACACACACACACACACTCACACACACAAACACACACACACACACACTCACTCGGTAGGACAGGAAAGTGCTTGCATAAGTCATATCTTCACATTCTGTTTCAGGTGTCAATATGCTCAGTTATGAATGAAATCTCAAGAATATCCCTGAGCATAAACATCCAATTGTTCTACACCTGCAGCCCTTTCTTTCAGGTCAGAGAAGACTGCTCAAACAAATAATGTGTTGAAAAGACAGTGGTGTGTTGCTCCTTACTAAGATCATGTGTTTTCTTTGTATATGTGCACAGTATATCCTATGCAAATTTAAATACACTAGCCGTCGTATGTTATATTGTCAAACTACATGTATTGCCTTGCATATTGGTCTGAACACTGACACTTGTGTCACATAACACACAAGTATACATTTCCACACTTGCAACACTTTACCACATGATTCAAGAGCACTGTGATTTCAAACATAAGTTGTTAGGTCATTAAAGAATATGGCCATTTGGTAGTTTCACCTAAAAAATGCCTTCAGCATGAGTGGCACATGTCCTTCAGTCAAACACATGTGATGTGGCGATGGATGGGAAGGTTCTGGATCATTTCCACCTTCCTAATCTTCTTCTTCTTAATTCCTCATCTTTGCTTCTTCTTAAGCCTGGCTTCAACATGCCCGGAGGACAGGGTTATCCTGGTGCTACACCTGAACATAATATCTCAACACCATTGACCTCATGTCAGAATTTGCACCTTTGCTAAGCTATATAATTTAACTTGCCTATGTGTGCTCACAAACTGTTGACTCCACTATTTTGTCCTGTAGTTCTAGGCTTAACATTATAAACAGACAATGAGTTTCTGTCTTTCTCATCGATCTCCAAAATAAAGCCTCGACAATTACATCCCCATTGTGTAACTTTGTAATTTTTATGTTGTGAATGTACCCCTGTGTGTAGAAGTTTAGTCCTCTCTGACTAGCCCGTTTAGATATTGGTCGTGGTAGCGAGGCCACAGAAATTGAATCTGGTATTAATGACAAGCTACCTTCACCTGCCATTTGTCTGCCTGCGTTTTGTGGGACAGTCAGCTGTGGTTGTGGGACATAGTTACGGTCGCTATGGAGGGGGCGGGACTAGCGGTTCCGCTGGAAAGGTCTATTGAACACACACAACAGAATGAACATTAATAACAAATACATGCTTTAGTCAGCAAGCTACTCCATGGTGCATTTTGCCCATCTTACAGTAGGCCACATTAAAATAATTCAGCATTGCCAGACTCAAACTTAAATCTGCATACTTCATCTTTCCATCGCCCCCGGCCTGGTTAGTTTCACAGTACAGACTTAAAAGCAGCTACAAACACTAAGGAGCTAAACAGGCCTGTATTAGAACAATATGCCAACCCTCCATACTTAGGATGTGCTGAATACAGATACACCAAGGCTCACCAAAAAAACTAATGCACAACTTCAGTACACAAAATGCAATAAACACAGTTTTAATCAGCTCCGTCCAACCTACAAACCACCAATAGCTTGACCCTAGGGTTTTATCTCATGACTCTGATAACAGTTTGCAGGAAACATGATCTGAATGGATGGCACACTTTCCGTTTTTAAATGTTTCCATAGCTTCCTCTTCTGTAAAAAAAAAAACTGTAATGTTATTAAAAGTTAATAGCATAAAAACACACAGGCTTCAGCTCATAAATGCTACATTACCGATCAATAAAACCCAACTCATGAACTACTAATGTATTTTACATAATGTGATCCAGACTGGCACTTTTTAGATATGGCCCACTTAAATCTTTGATGCTTTACTTATCATCATGTTCAGAAATATTTTAAATCCAAATACAGAGATATCAATCTGATGGTAAACAAATGCAAACTGTGTTAAGTGCTGACAATGTTAAAGGAGAAGAATGGGGTGTTTGTATAAGGTTTCACTGAAAGACTGAATATCATTTTCAACATCTTACCACAGTGGAAACACACGTCAGACCTATTTGCCACAAATAGATGTTCAATGTAAGCTTTTGTCTATACATGTAACCACTCACTCAACAATAGTAATAGTCTTATTCTACCCCATCACATCTAATTCTGAACGTTTTTCTCAATAATACCACTTTGTCAATTATACCTCTTAACGTAAAATTGAAAGGAAGAAAATGAGAGTTTGTGTTGGAGTTAATAGAATTTTCTTCATTGTTGCAACAGTTCAAGCCTGCCATACTCTATCTTATACTACAGATAGTCACCTATAAAAACATAGAAAGTCAAGATCTCTGACAAATTGGCATGCCAATCAATCAGTTACTCATATAAATGGCCCGTCACAGCTATGATTGTGGAAAACTGAGAATACAGGTTAGCATACTTCACAGCATGCTAATGCCAGGCATCACCTTACAGGTGTGTGTGTGGATTTTTTTTTTAATTTAAATTTAAATTAAAACATTTTGATCTTTTGATCTTTCTGTTCAAAACCTTGAGCTTTTCCTGATACCCATGTACCTAACATTTTTTCTAACGGTTTCATCTTTCTAAGAATACCTTTCTTCGTCCGTAATCTGTCGCCCAAAACCCTCTACTACAGTATATGAGCGCCAAGGGACACCGTAATGATGGCAATTCGCATGAATGTTAATAGATTTCAGTGTTTAGTCAACACCAACTAGACAAGCTCATGAAGTGAGTGAGCATCACTGCTCCTCCTCCTTTGCACTCCTCTCTCTCTGTCTCTCTCTGTCTCTCTCTTTCTCTCTCTCTCTCTCTCTCACACACACACACATACACACAACACAGAGACACACTTTATCTCTTTCTCTTCCTCTCTTTCTATCTCTTTCTCTCTCTCTCTCTCTCACACACACACAAACACACACACACACACACACACACACACACACACACAAACAAACACACACACACACACACTTTTTCTTTTTTCTCTCTCTCTCCCTCCCCCTCCCCTCTCTGAGTAGTGTACTGGGCCCAGTGCCTTACACACGAACCCTTTCCAGCGCCCCTGAGGGAGCTGCGGATCAATCCCTCCTGTCTGTATCGACTTAATGACAGGCCTCCCTGGCCCTGTTTACAGCTGCTGCAGAAGCTGCTGATGAGTGCTAATAAAGACGGATAGCGGGGCCGCTTCCCTCCTTTCCCCCTTCTTACCTCCTCCTTTGCGTGGAGCCCACCTGGGCGACACATGTGCTTCTCCTGAGGGAGGGAGGGAGGAAGGGAGAGAGAGAGTGGGTGTGTGGGTGGGTGGGTTGGCGGGTGGGCGGGTGGGTGGGTAGGTAGGTGGTTTGGTGCATTCCTCTCTTTCTACCACTTTGCCTCGGCACTCGTGAGATATTAATGGGGTAATCTGCTGTTTGTGCTTCTCAGAGGGAGTGTGGCGAGGTGTGCCACCAGGAAGTTCCATTCTTCACCCGAGGGACCTGTACAGCTGGGCCAGTGCCAAGGATGGTCTCTCGGCAACCGAGGAGAGGAGAGAGAGGAGAGAAAAAAAAAAACAACAAACATCAGGGGTGGGCATTCTGCTGGTTGGCTTGACATGTGTGACTTCACGCTGGCCAGGCAACAGTGTGTGGCGAAGGGTAAGGACTCACATTTTTTTTAATTAATTAATTAATTTATTTATTTTCCTGGGGGAGGGGGCGGTTGGAAGGTAGAGAGATGTAGGGTCTTCCACGCTTGGCATGGCCGACGCTTCATTATTTTGGAAGACCGGGGACCTGCCTGGCACGTCACTTAGGCTCCTGTCCAGCCCAGGCAGCCCAGCATGGGATGACATATGCATTGGGCGTATGTCACATTCCCTGGTTTCAAGGGATGATGAATGCCATCCTGGCATTCCATGCCAGCCTTGCCAAATGATGAAAAGTTACAGCTGTCGGAGGACATTTAGGAGACCGCGGCTGACGTGCCTCTCGTTCGGGCCGAGTGGCACAGGCTTGGAGCAGCGAGGCTACGTCGGGGCTCAGTAGCACCAATTAAAGAGTCTCCCATCCCGCTCTTATGGACAGTGCTGGTTGACCGCTCTAACTGACACTTTTCTAACCGGTCCAAATGCCAGGCCCCCGAACACTTGTCACACCACTGGCTCGACAAAATGGCACTGACTGAGGGAGGAGAGAGAGGATGGATTGCACTTCTGAGACTGAGACCCTCTAAACTGATAAAAATGGATGATGTTTTGAACCATCTCTGCTCTTCATGTTTTTATATCATAGAGTAATGAGACATTAAATAATCTCACTGTTGTTATAATATTTGCATTTTATGTATATATGGGGTTTATAAAATACTCAACCATTTATCTGCTTTGTTGCACTGAAATTTCATCACTTGAGGAGACCTGATTGATGATAATTCATACATCACTTTGAGAGCATTTAAGGCAGCATAATCGTACTGCAGAGCTGGGTTAACATGGAGGAAAAGCAGCCTGCATCCAACTGCAGCTGAAAGTTTAACACCAGAGGGTGCCAAAGCTTTTCCTCTCTGTACAAGGTAGTCTACCCTCATTTCTATTTTTTAATTCCTTGGTTATGATTTTAAAAAAGGTCATCTCCACACACGTCACCCCTCTCCCCCCAGCCCCCTGGAATGAGATATTCAGCAGTATATAAATTTGCTTGTTCAGAAACGTTAAATTCAGCCAGACGTGAGAATTGAGCTAGACCTGTTTCTCCCCTTAAGCTCACACTGTCTTTAAAGGTGCACTTTTCAGTTGTTGCTTTGCCCCCCTCCTCTCTTTCTCTCTTTTTCTCTCTTTCTTTCTTTCTTTCTTCTTCTTTCTTCTCTCTCTCTCTCTCTCTCTCTCAGAGCCAAACTTTTAGTTGAGGGAATGCTGCAAGGTGTGTGGCTGCATGAGATACTCCCTTTTAGGATCCAGCTTCCCTGTGCCAGGCTTCCCTTCATGTCTATCAGTCAAACACCCTGTGTGTAGAAGAAGGTGAAGAGGGAAGGAAGGAGAAGAAGAAAAAGAGGAAGGACAAAAAAAAGGACCTGCAGGCATCATCTAAGTGGCTGGATTCTGTGGAATCACCTGTGCAAGCAAAGAACTGGGCGCGTGTTTTGTTTGTGCCTTCTGCATCTTTTAATGAGCCGGCGTGATGCTGGTGTGACTGCTGTGCCTACAGAGGGATTTCACAGCTTTTCAGCTGCTTCAGTGCTTAGATGAAGTATGGACGATGTGGGCAAAAGAAGAAAAAACAGACACGACACGAAGCAGCAGTGACGTCAGAGAGGTAAAAGAAGGGTAAACAGTTTAGCTGATGAATATTAATATTCTAATATCCAACAATTATCCGAGAAATCCTTAGTGCAAATATGTTGGCATGAGAAAGCTCTAAACACAGACACACAGAGAGACTGACACACAGACAGACACAGACACAGACACAGACACACACACACACACACACACACAGAAATAAAAGATTGCCCATCATGCTTTGCACAAATTATCTTCACCTTTCATATTTACAATAACTATCATTTCACATCATAAAATAGCACTTAAAAGCATAAATTCCTTTTGAACCATAACCTGCTAATATTCAGGATTCAAGACCTTTATTGTCATTGAACAGTTGCATGTATAACAAAATTAGACAGTAAGGCCACTGAGGTGCAAGGTCAAAGTATCAATTGAAGAAGCATTGTGAAAAAAAAAGAAAAGAAAAAAAGGAAATATATACGATGGCATAATGAATAATAAATGGGCTATGTACGGAAGCTGTGAATATTAATGTACGAGATTAAAAAAAAACACTGAGCATGACAGATCATGTGATATTTTCATCAAGACTGGACTAGAATAAGCTAGAGCTGCCATCACATCCTCGCTGGTTACCAGGGGAATCATCTGCTGGCCTAACTGTGCGCTGCGACAGGTGAACACACAGGAATATTTCTGGAATGTGCTGTCGCTGTCAAATGTGCCTTATGCTTTGTGAACTGATTGCAAGTTAATTGTGTCAGTTTGAATAAGCATCTCTGTGACATTTTAACCACAGGGACACTTCAGTATGAAGGGTAGATTGGCTTTTTCCTTGCATGTGATTTTGTCTGTCCTTTTTAATCTAAATTTCTGCGAGAAAGGGGGGAGAGAGGGGGGGAGGAAATAGCTTGTGTGATGTGTGTGTCTTTTATTATCATTTTAGGTTGAATAACAGGTGCAAGATAGCAGCACATTTCCGAAAGGCATTCTTGGAAACCCGTAGGAGGACGAGGCTTCCTGGATGTGCTCACGTCGAGGCAGCCTGGCACAGAGAGTGACAGATGTCCAATGTGTCTGGGGAGAATAAGCCAAAAGATGATTTCGGGCCTCAGCTCTGACTGACAAGGACTGTTCTCCTGTTCGCAGATGATTCGCCACTTCCTGAACCATATGCAGCCCACAAAGCTTTCCATTGCAACTGGGACAACATACAGTAGGGGTGTCTGATCCAATGGAGGCATTTCGTATTTGAGAGTTTCAACCTTGCAAATCACCCCTAAATATGGACTGTTAATCAGTTATTAAGAAAATTAATTTTACCTGACTGATTGGAAAGAATCATACGCTATCTTTTTTTTTTACATTTTAAGGATTTAAGTAAGCCATGTTAAGTATTCAGTGTATGTTTCTACATGAAGATATGCACGCTATTAAATGATTAAAGTATCTTGTAATACATTTATGTATATCCAATATCTAAATGAGTTTCATTTCTATCTTTTATCAGAGAGATCTCTATTAACTACATCAGTCATATTACTTTCAGGGATCTGTGGCTAAGAAATAATGCATTTACTAATTGATTAATGTATTTTTTTAGGCAAAGTCAAATTATGTGACGATAACAGCCTCTGCAGAATGTGGACTTGAAAGGGTTTTACCCCCAGGAGCACACATAGACTGTGTCCCTCAGTCCAACACTGCCTACAGTTAAGACCAGTCAAATTGGATTAAGCTGAAGTGGCTTGAGGCGACACTGCAGCTGGTGGCGTTTGATATGGGGCTTTATGGTGAAAGCGAAGGGTTAACTCGGCCAGCTAAAGAGCTTGGGGAAATGGCTGAGAGTTATTATTTAATGTTTGTAAATGTTTTATTATCCACAGAGAGTGAGCCATTATCTCGACTGTGTTTGGGCTTAGAGGTCTCAAATTTGATCATGAGATTACACTGTGGTTCAGAGCTGGTCAACTGGTCTTCCCAGGTGAGCTGACAGTATGACAGTTCCCTATCTTGCATAAAGGAATAGAAGAGCTTACCACAAAAAAGAAATGATCACATAAAACACAATTATGTATTATTAATAATTATTAAGAATAATGTACTACTAAATGGGGGGAAATGGGGGCCTAGCAGCTAAGGTAACCTGATGGAGGGTTGCAGGTTCAAATTCATCGTCAGAAGTGCCATTGAGGTACCCTGAGCATGGTGCCGTCCCCACACACTGCTTCCTGGGCGCCACTGCCATGGCTGCCCCCTGCTCACATGTGTGACAGGTTAAATGCAGAGATGCAAGTTTGTTGTGTATGCTGGATATTCATAATGACAAATGGGAATCACTTTCACTAAATAATGTACTATTTGGTATTTAGTGTGATGCCTAACACTGTTACCAACAACTCCTTCAGTATTTACGCCATCAACACAAATATAAATCTTTTTTTTCACATACTACTCTTTATTTGCAGCCATTACAGTACTTGTATATCTACCCCTATTTTGCATAAAAGCCTTCTTGGCAAAACTCCACCAAAAACTCCACCGAAAAAAGCCACCAATCCAAATAATGAATCATAAGCTTAAAAGAACACCAAAAAACAAGAGCAGAGAACTTAAATCATATACCACCTTGGTGCTCAAGTGCTCAAGCTACTTGCTTCCCTAATTGTCCACTTTTTATAGTAGTCCAAAATGATTTATTAAAAAAAATCTTTTATTTTCCCCTCAGCAGTTTTGTTAGAATAGTCTAATCGAACCTGCTTGCCTTATGTGATCAATGCATACCTATTAGCATGTAAAAGCCTTACAACATGGAACCAGAATAGTTCTGTAATGGCCTTCTCATCTGCCTGGTCAAACATGTATAAGATTGTTTGGTCGGTTTTGATCACAGCCAAAGGTATTAATATACAGTATCAAACACACATAATAAAAAACACTATTAGGCGTCAGCATCTTTTGCCATTTCCCAAAAGCAATACTACATGCGAGATAATCCCAAACTAGTTTTGCTCAGCCATTTTGACATGGGATTGAACATTTAAGTGCTTCATGGGTGAAGAAGAGTAGGTGAGCCATTCAAGCACGTAGTGAGACACTTGGCCATAGTGGGGTGTCTTCCATGCTCTGGCCAAGTATGAACAGCTTTAAGCTCTCTTCAATCTGCCTAAACGATGCCCTGCATTCCAGGTGCAGTTAATGAGGTGTTTCTGTTGTCTAGGTGACCAGGAAATGGGGATTGTGTAGTGTCGTCAGCCCTGCCTCTTACTCTGGTTAGGGCAGAAGACTAAATGTATTTAGAAATGAAGGTAAGAGGCTTTAATAAACTAAAAACTTAACATTATAAAAAAGACATGTTTCAAGTGGTGTTTCTGTTGTCTAGGTGACCAGGAAATAGGGATTGTGTAGTGTCGCCAGTCCTGCCTCTTACTCTGGACTAGTTAGGTCAGAACACTAAATGTATTTAAAATGTTATATCAATTATTTTACACAGTTTGTATTAACAATTGAAAGAGGCTTTCTAAACTAAAAACCTAAGCATTATAAGAAGACATTTTGTAAGTCCCTGAAATGTCCTCTGTGCAGAACGTGACGAGAAATTATAGATTGATTGAGACGTCTGAGATATTTCATTGACCAAGGGCATGTTAATATTTTCCTTTAAAAACAATGTCCAAAACTCAAAAAAATAAGGATTTTAGGTTTTAAGGATATCTCTGTACTGACTATCTGAATCAATACTAAGCAAAAACTACTGTCACTGTTGAGATAAAGAATGTTGCATATGTTGTGGTACTGTTTTTAAAACATTCATCTGACAGTCAATAAAATAAATTGTGATTAGTGAAAATTTGCAGTTACACTTGCATGCAGTTACCAGGCAAATTCTGCAAGACAAATACATTTCAACTTAAAATTAAATTTACAGTATATGTGTGATACAATCTTTTTTGTTTCTTTCTTTCTTTCTTTCTTTCTTTCCTTCTTTCTTTCTTTCTTTTCAAGGGTAATGATCTCTGTGTATACAGTCTGTTGTGGTTGGTATCTGTGTTTGCTCTATTCTCATGAGTGGTGTGCTGTGTGTCATGCTGTGATTGTGGTTTATGTGTTCATTTATGAGTTAATGTAACAATACATGTCTTCTAATAAAAATGTTAATCACGACAAAAAGTTTAATCTGAAATAACTGAGCCCAAAGGAGAAGAGCAAATGACAGGGGATACAAAGGAATCATCATGCTCCACAAAAGCATATTTGTTTGATAGAAAAGACGTCACACTGTTTAAATTCTCAACCGGAGCCCCTGTCTGTCCCTGAAATCATAAACCATGCTCACTAATCAAACAGCGCCTACACGGAAGTTACCAAACATCTCCAGCACTTGCATGTACCCCTTTTAGTGCTAAAAATCTGCCTTGATACCATGATACAGGAATGTGCCATATAGATACCAAATAGTCTCAGTCATGTTTACTCCAGCAATCATGCAATCATGGCTTAGTTGCAGTTTTTTGTGGTTGGTTAGACCTAAATCATCTCAATAAGTTATAAAACAGTTGGGCCTGGTTAAACAATTCATTAATTTCTGATTAGATGAGTGGTGATATCCCAAAATTTGCCCACTGGGACTCTTCTGTGCAGCTAATCCTTCTGTGATCATTAACCATAATCAAATGTTCTTAGACTTGGAGCTATTCTCAACTTAACGTCTTATTTTACAGCAAGTAAGCAAACAGAAGAAGGAAATTAACTGATAATGACAGATGGTAAAAATGATAAGACAGGAGACATTAAAACACAATGTTAACCACAAGACCAATATGATTTAGTTGGTGTTAACCACAGAAGAGTAAGAAAAAAAGAAAGTGTATGTGCAGTGTGTGTAATTGTGTCCACATTAGAGTGAAAGTCTTAGTGAGAAGAGTGACGTGGCATGTGAGTGAGTCAGAGAGTAAGAAGAGTGGGCAATAGTGTGTGAGTAAGACAAACATTATGTGTGAGACATTAGGTGTGAGGAAAACTGAGGTAAATTGTGAATAAATGTGTGTGTGTGTGTGTGTGTGTGTGTGTGTGTGTGTGTGTGTGTGTGTGTGTGAGAGAGAGAGAGAGAGAGAGAGAGAGAGAGAGAGAGGGAGAAAGAAATTATGAAGAGGGAGATTGTGAAAAAATGTGTGTATAAGAGGCGGTATAGGCCAAAAATATCAGCTACTCTCTTACACACACTCTTAAATTCTTTCTCACACACTATCAGACCTCTCTCACAAACTATAAAAAATATTCTCAGACACTATAAAACCACTCTAACACACTATGAAACTTTCACTCACAAACTACTCACACACAATATCAAACTACTCTCATACACTATCAAACTCTAGCTTACACATTATCAAACTACTCTCACACACTGTCAAACTGTAGCTTACACATTATCAAACTACTCTCACACACTGTCAAACTGGCCTGGCCAGTACTCCTCAATGCGACTACTGGCCTGGCCTCAGCCTGGTCTGATAGTGTGAAGGCGGCTACTGGGCAGGCTTGGGCCTGGCTTGGACCTGGCCTTGGTATTGGCCTGGTCTGGGCCTGACACAGGACTGACCCGGCCCAAACTTGGGCCTGATCCAGTCCTGACCAAGGCCAAACCCAGGCCAGAGCTGACCTAGCCTGGCTTGGCCTGGCCTTGACCTGGGGCTGGCCTGGACTTGGCCTGCTCGATAGTGTGAAGATGGCTACTGGCTTGGCCCCGGTTTGGCCTGATTGTCTGTGGGCAGCTACTAGCCTGGCCTTGGCCTGATAGTGTCATGGCAGCCACTGGCCTGGACCTGGCCTGGTCTGATAGTGTGAAGGCGGCTATTGGGCTGGCCCTGGTCTTGGCCTGGGCCTGTATTAAGAGTTTTGGAGTAGTTTAATAGTGTGTGTGAGTAGTTAAATAGTGTGTGAGCGAGAGTTTGATAGTGTGTGAGCAAGAGTTTGATAGTGTGTGAGAGAGCTCTGATAGTGTGTGAGAGAGAGTTTGATAGTGTATGTGAAGGAGTAGCTGATATTTTTGGCCTATATGGCCTCTCGTGTGTGTGTGTGTGTGTGTGTGTGTGTGTGTGTGACTCTGTGTGTGTGAGAGAGAGAGAGAGTGAGAGAGAAAGTGAGAGAGAGAATGAGAGAGTGTCAGAGAGAGAGAGATTATGAAGAGGGAGATTGAAAACGTATACAATAGTCTGTGAGTGGGTTTAAGAGAGAGCGTGTGAGTGTGTAAGAGAGTAGGAGTGAGTTTGTGTGAAAGAGAGTGTGTTTCAATGAGTAAGAGAGAGCGAGAGTAAAATAGAGAGAGAGTTTGTAGGTGAGAACCAGTGATTAAGTGTGTGCTCAGTTTAGTTCAGTGCAGTGCAGTGCAGTTCAGTATCCCAATGGCTTGTGGATAGAAACTGTCTGTGAACCTGCTGGTATGGGGACGGACATTTTTGTAGTGCCTGCCAGACTGAGGCAGAGTAGAAAGGCCTAAGCTGGGATGACAGGGATCAGAGAAGATCTGTCATGGCTTCTCCTGCAATGCTGATAGTAGAGGTCCTCAATGGATGGCAGCTCAGTCTCCATGATATGCTGTGCTGATCTAACAAGCCTCAACATTACTTTGCTTGGCTGCAGAGTGATAGTGTTTGTTGCCTGGCAAAGGGTAACTCTAAATGTACGGACGTTGAAATGATTTTCGAGAATCAAACACATCAAAAAATGAAACAGGAAGAAAACAAACTCAGACTTATTTAGTTGGTAGCAGAAATGACAACTGTTGTATTAAAGCAATGTGGCAGTTTTTGTGTTCGCATGGTTGATAAAGGATTACCCACAGCTCTTGGCCTATACTGTAGATAACAAGCACCTCTGTTACTGTGCTTCTCTCCTTACATCCAACCTGCTCCGTCTTGGTTTGACAGCATACTTTTAACTTCCCAAAACATTCTGGACAAAAAAAAATAAAAAATAAGTTCAGATACTTAAAATGTTTGCAGCTCGCTCCAAAAAATAGTTGGCTTTCCTCTGTGAACCAGAGTGGGTGGTGCGGAACACATCAGTGGAGAATAAAATTCATGCTGCTCCTACGGCTGCCATTTCCTAGACAGTGTATTGTGCGACACCCCTTTCCATCAGCGATGCATCCTGGCTCTGTTCAAAGAAGCAGAAAAAGGCGGCCTGGCTCTCTAAATATCACCACCAACATTCAAAAAGCCCTGAAGAGAACCAGCTAAAGCACACATTACCTGCAGTAAAAGAGCACATAATCTGATCGTAAAAAGGTTACAGATTATATGTTGGGTAGGACATCAATGGGGAAAAAAGTAAGGATACATTTTGATAGATGGGACAATACAGAGAAATGGGTGATAGAGATTTTTATGTGTGCCAGGACAGTCCACACATGAAAGGGAAGAGGAAGCAGATGGCCAAAAATTGTGTCCGTTTTATAGCTGACAAAAGGGTGAAGTGTTAATCGAAAGCGAAAAGAGAAGCCATCAAAGAGCCTGAACTGAAGATGCCTTTAGCTTTCCTCGAAATAAAAACAAAACAAAACTGTAAATGATTTGGGTTATGGAACATCAAAGTCCTTTTTTTTTCGCCCAAAATGCACAGTGGGCTCAGAGGGGTCCATAATCTCCCCTGCATGTATGTTATCTTCTGTGTATAACACATCTTTGGTGGACCCAACAGTGTTTTAACAGGGCACGGAAAACTGAGGAGAATTCACTGAGAGAGCCTGAGAGAGTCTTATGATACTCATCCTCTCAGCAGAGGCCTGGTTGCCGCAGGTGTTTTACCATTCTTTCAATTGATTTTTCTATAAAAGCTTTGGTTTGATTCGCAGCTTTAAACTCTTTCTATATATATATATATATATATATTTATCTATTTTTTAGAAACGTCTGTGCAGATAATGAATAGGAAATTTTTCTTCAAAACCCGGGATGAGAGGTCACAGCTCGGCTCGGTGGAGTTCACTCAATCAATGCTGTCACATGGCTGAATAGACGCTGCCCTAAAAAAACTCTCCAGAGACTCTTGATTTCAGATGCCCTTAAAATTCAGGACAGACCACTTACACACTCAGTCATGTTGCCTGATGTTGCCTCATACTCTGGTTTTTATACTGTCTTATATTTCCAGGATAGTTCAAATATAGTACTGACAAAATAATTTTAAAAAGCAGTGAGCTGCTATTTCCGCTGAATGCTAAATAATCATCACTACATTGAGTGTATTATTTACTGTTTAGAAGCTTCCCTTCACTTTGCCTTGTGCATTGCGGTATCCTAGCAAACCTGCCATAGGATAATATATTCTTTTGCTCACTGGTGGCAGAAGCTTCTTTGCAACACCACCTATTGAGATGACACAGGACATGTAACCAGTAGGTAAGACTTCCGCCCCCCCAAACCCCCCTTTGTAGTGCATGTTACCCCATCCTCTTGAGAGGTCATGCTGTGTCCATATCAGGGTAGAGTCAGGGAGTATGCAGTTATGGATTGTACTGTATGATGTAAACGTATAGAGAGTCCAATTCACAGCATCTCTGCAGTTCCAGCCTGACACTCATCAGTGATGCTGGACTTTAGGTCAGTGCTGCAGTTTGTGTATGTGTATGTACACATGTATGGTCATGCTGGTTTTTACGTATATGTTTTTTTTTTGTAACTGCAGCACTTAAATTATTTTTTATTTATAGACACAATAAATGGTACACTAACTGGTGAGCACTTTCAATTTTGTTGTACCTATGACAATGACTATACAGATCTATTCTGTTCTATTCTATTCTATTCTATAAGGGTTTGCATAATGCCCCTGCTGTTCACAAGAATGTAAACGACTAAAAACAAACCCAACCCAAACAAACAGAACCCAAATCAACCGTTTCTGCTAAAACCTATAAGAGTTTTCACCTTTTGGTCAGCAGCCCAATCTCCGTGGGGAATATATTCTAAAGACCCGTGGCTTTAGCCTTTGGGACAAGCTGTTAATGGCACACTCCATGACTTTGGTGAAAGGCTGTTGATATCCGATCTCAACACCCAATTACACTTCTCCCTGTCACACTCCTAAGACAATGTGACGATTGGCTGGTTTTAAGCCACTGTGTTCATGTAGCAGGACTGGAAAGAAAAGAGCACACATAATAATGAGTAATTGACAGCTGGACCAAAAATTCGCTTCATTTGACAAAAAGTGCATTGGATCAGATGAGCAGATGACAACTTCTCTACTGTTGCAGTAGCGCCGTAGGCCGTAGTATGTGTGAGTTTTCAACTCATAGATATTCATTTTACAACCCTTTCTCATGCTGTGACACAATTTTTCTGGGGCAACAAAAAATGAATAATATCATCTCCGAATTTCTCTTTCTTTGCGCAGCAGGCCTAAATATACAAATATTTGTGCAGCCGAGACAGGACTAAATGGGTCCTTATAGTGCTCACAGTGTGAGAAACACATCTTAAGGAAGGATGCAATGTGCGAGCGCAACATCAAAGACAGTGTTAAATTTACCCATGGCTCCCGTTCCTAGGTGCTAGTTGTTGCCAGCTCCCTACAGGGCCGGAGACCGTGCCAATATTGTCGATATCCCATGGTCTAGCTCGAGTTCAAAGTGACGACTTGAAATAGATGTGGGCCCTGGTCATTCTCATGAGTCTTACAACAAACAGGTCAGGGAAACCAAAAAGAAATAAAGTGAATGTGTCAGTGTGTACTGAACCAATTCTGCCCGCAAAACCTGCTGTGTGTGCCGAGCTCTTACTCAGACCAATGCCTCACAAAACGGCAGTGGGAGGCTGTTTGCGGTGGAAGACACTGTGCATGTCTATATAATATTTTGTTTGTGCTTTGTGTGTGTGTGTGTGTGTGTGTGTTTGTCTTTACAGAGTAAATTTGTCTTTGTGTAGGGCAGAAATCCGTCCACAGTTAGATTCGTACAAAAGCCCAACAATTTATTCCCTATAAATACTCTGCCATTCAAATCACAAACCAACGGCCACAATGTACATATAAATACGATTATTATTTAAATGACTTAAATGATGATGAAAATGTATGTTTGTTCAGACAAATGCTGTAAAGCCATCTCTGTAGATCTGAAGTACACTGTCAGTTTGTCTTTGCATCACGCTGGGGCTAATATTAAAGCGGTCCCAAAGCAATGGCGGTAGAGTGTCCTGCTGCACAGACACATTATGCAAAGAGCTGACTAGCCAGAAGGTGGACAAACATATAAGCAGGTGCTGTTATCTCTGTGGTTTACCTTGCTCTTTATCTCCCCCTGGGCTGTGGCACACCGTCGCAGTGATGTGAGTTCCCACTTTGACGTCCCAGGCCCACACTGGCTGACTTTGTATCTAGTCTGCAGGCAAATTGAATTAAAGGTTAATTCGTCTCTGCCATTATATAATCTCATTAATGGGAGTTAGAGCGGTGTATTGTCAAGTGCAAGCAAGCACTTTAAGGCATCTTAAAAATGGACGTTTAATTAAACTTAACTCACACAAATCTTTCTGCATTGACCAACAAGCACAGCATTGAAAATGTAAATACCTCAAAATGAATGTGCTTGAATTTGTCAGCCTGCGGAGTCTGGCAACATAAGAGCTGGAGCTACCTGGCAAATGTGCCAAACAAAAGCGCATTGCATGATGAAAAGCATCACTGCATCAGCAGGCCCTGCTGAGAGAAAGAGCCAAAACATTGTCATGCCACAAAGATGCAGGTGGGTCTCTCTCAAGAGGGTCTTCCTTCATATCCGTCAGTCTGACCTCCGTTGCGCTACGTCTGATGAGATGTCTGCACCTCTCAGGCAGAAAATGGAATAGGGAATCTGTTTGGTTAATCAGTCGTAATGTGGAGTGTTGCCTCAGGGGGGAAAGCACAGAGCAGAAGTGTAGTTGGGAGCTTAAGAAACACTTTGGCAAAGTGAAAACAAGAGCTGATGTTGCCATGGGAACGGCCTTCTGATGTACATTGAATGTGAGTGCCCGCACAGGAATCAGAGAACCCTGTGTGTGTGTGTGTGTGTGTGTGTGTGTGTGTGTGTGTGTGTGTGTGTGTGTGTGTGTGTTTGTGTGTGTGTGTGTGTCTGTGTGTGTGTGTGTGTGTGTGTGTGCGTGGCAAGGGGTGGGGGGCACTCTTCTGTAGGTCAGCAATGAGCAGGCAGACAGGAAGTTAGGGTGTGGTGATCATCGATAGCGGTCAGGTATGGCCACCTGGCTAGAGCCATGACAAGTATGGCCAGCAGGTCAGATATTTGGCTCCCAATGTGCGCTCCCATCGTTCAGCCCAGCCACCCATGGTGATATTGCCATAGCCCTATTATACAGTGCTGTTTTAGTGCTGCTACAGTGTTACTGTTTTTTGCTTACTCTTGCTTACTGTTACTGTGTTTTTTTTTATTCTAAAGCACATTAAACTGTCCTCTTATGTGTATGAAATAGGCTTTATGAATAAACTTGTGCTGCCTTGCTGTGTTATAGGTGTGTCCCATCAGAAACACAGGAGTCCAAGCATGCTTTAAATGCACTGGAGAGCGAGCATAGTTTTCATTTCCAGTACTATTCCAGTGACTATTTGCATACTGTGTTTTCTCCACATGTGCATTTTGTTGATGCATTTTGTAAACACATGCACGAAAAAAATGTCTGGATGTATGTCTGTCTCTCTGTATGTCTAGAGCAAGGGAGACACCAGGGGCCAGAACCAAATTCACTGCATATGTCAACATGCATAATGACAGCAATAAACAAATATCTAATAATATGATTTTTTAGTGTACATATTTATTATAGTGATATTGATAACTGTGTGCTGTTGCTATGCTATCTCACAGATTTCTTTAATCAGCTTTAATCAGTAATGGTAGCCTCTGGTATTACACACATGTCAAGTAAAAGCATTATACAGGGTACATATGTCAAATCTGCATGTGTCATGTTTGTCTGTATTTGTCATGTTTGGCAGAATTCATTCTAATTTGTTTAATCCTTTGAGACACATCTAGCCTACTCTAAAGGCTTGTATGGCTATCTTAGGCTGTTAACATCTGCTGTAGTGTTCATGCCATCAGATGCAGGGGTACTGGCTTAAGAGCAGTCACTCAGACATTGCCATCTGTCTGTCCCACTGAGTAGACTATCAGGTGTGGCCCACCAGTAGGGAGACTGCATAAAGCAAATGCATCAGTTTCAGTAATCTCCTCCTCGGGGAAAACACCCTTCAATCCTCATGGGAGCTTCTCCACATTACACCTTGGCTCCTTCCTCTTTTCCGATGCAAAATGAATCAGTAGCATGTAAGTAGATAAAGACGTTTCATAGACCACATAGGACGTGGGAAGTGTTGTTTAAATTCATCCAGATTGTTCTGTAGGACATGTGTGGAACTCCCAATTTACACATTTGCACCTTGATGCTTGCTAAGATATTGATTTCTGTCAGTGTATTGACGGGTTATTAAATCAGCGTCCATAGGACAACAGCAAGTTGTTGACTCATTACTAAAAATGTCAGTCGGTCGTCTTTTGTAGAGCAAGTTCCTTTAAAGGTATAATTAAATAACTATGTTGTGATGTTTTTAACATTGTTTATTTCCTTCATCACTGTCAGTACTAACTTAATCATCATCACTTTTAGCACAGATAAGAGTCGAACGTAGTATAACACATACTGCTTTAAAAGAAGAAGAAAGAAAAACGTTCTGAGTTCCTTGGTCATTTTCACTCATTAAAAAACTCAATTTTGAGTTGAAACATACTGCTCGGAAAGAGAATGATTTTCCTCACTGTTTATGCTGAACTCTCCATTTTGCTCTCCACGCTGTAAAGTTGGAGAAATATGCAAGGTGTGCCACATGCAAGAGAGGGAAATGGTTGATACCAATTACCCAGCCTTTTTCTTGAAAGGCTTCCTGTGTACCTCATCAACTTTCATTATCATTGAGACAAGCTGTGCACATCCCTTTTAAAATTATACTTCTGGCACTCACACTGAAGCCATAATGGCAAAGCTATAAAGCAGTATTTTTTTTTGGTGTAATTGTTTGCAATAGCTCTTAAATCTCATTCCAATTTAGCCGACGGCAGAGGAAAATATACTTCCGCCACACAGGTTATCAGCACAGTCACATGAAGACACCAGGAATGCAGAAGCTTCAGAGGTCATTTTACGGCATTTCCCATTTTGTAAGAAAGGGAAAAAAATGCAGAACTTGGGGGAAAAAAAACAACATTCTTGCATAATTCTAGAGCCTCTTAGTGGACATGTTGAACCAGCTCTGTGGGGGCGATGACAGGGGGATTCTAGACTACACTGGGGGCCCAAAGCAAAAACCCATAACTTTTATTGAACACTGCATTGCCACCCCTGTACAGTAGTTTAAAAGCTGATAGCCCTCTAAGGCCCTTTAGTGGCATGGGGGCCCCAAGCAGTTGCCTGTGTTGCCTTTTGGCAAGCTACACCTCTGTCTACTGGAATGACCACACATAAAACTAACCTGTGTGACTTTGACCTTTCCGATCTATCTAAGAATGTTTTTTTTTTTCGTACTTACAAGATTTGGCCTCGGTGAAAATAACACATCATGAAGGCATAAAAGTTGACAACCTCAGTCTGGTTTTGCAGTTACGAGCACATGAGTGTCAGATGGGAGCAGGCTAAATCATCTCCTAAAGCTGGCACAACAACTCCAGAAAACAGCTAGCAAGGCAAAAGCTATCAGTGAGATCACTACTGACAGTAGCCACGCCTACCATTGAGCAACTGTTGTCTGCATCCACAACCTAATAAAGCAACTTTGGAATATTTTTTCTATTTTTAAAATAGTTTCATTTGTTGCAGTCTAACCGTAACAATGAAGTCTGGCACTCCAAATGCTCTGTCAGCTTCACAAACTAGCATGAATCATTACAAGTGTAGTTCATTAAATAAAAAGGACTTGTTTCTACAACGCACACTGCAAGGGTTCAGTGGACTAAAGAGATGCATGGCATAATTGTATTCAAGCTAGTAAATTCCTATTAGTATGTGGCATAACGTTTTGAGGTGTGCTTTAGGCCTACTGTTTTTCTTGTGCTTTACTGCTCTATTGTGGCCCGGGCAAATAGAATGCTGTTTTCTGATTGGCTGGCGAGGTCTGCATTAATTCCGTAGAACCGCTCAACTATGAAAAGTAGTTCTAAATTTCTGGCATAAAATTTAAGCAGCGTTCTATACCAATGCCCCACAGAATGTTAACTATTACAGCTATATAGGCTAATTTAACAGTTGCTTTTCTGCTCTACTTTGTAACAACAGGCTGCAGACAATGATTTCTAATTGTAAAGAAGTTATAGAATAACCTAAATATTCTGATATTATATTTTAAATGTTTCTTAAATTCTCGAGTGTTGTAACTGTGCCATAAGCCTTCGAGACATGCATTTGATGGAATTAATCAACTTGGCGGAGCATAACTAGACACCTCTCTCTAAACCAGTGTTGTGCTTCAGAAGCCACAATCTGGTACCACATATTACTTACTGCCATTCATTAAATCAGCTGATTCCACAGTCCTTCAGCCAGGTAAAGAAGTACATTTCAGAAATCACCTCTATTAAGTGCACAGCTAAAACCAGGTGATGTGGAATATGTGGTACTTCGATTGGAGCGTTTCAGTACATGTTGCTATCTGAATGAACTTCTATCTGAAAGCTGGATCAGTAACAGCCAGAACCCCAGGTAGATGGCACTAGCCATCGCTAGCAACTGTGTTATGGTTAACTGGTTAGATGGTTGTACATTTTTATAGAGTATTAGTATTATAGAGTATTATAGAGTATAAGTAATATTACTAATTTAGTCTTTTTGTTTGGTCTTGTAAGTGATGTGAAATGATGTGGCAATGGAATGTAAGACCTAGCAACATTAGCATGTTATTTAAATATAACGAATTTCAAGCAGTTCATCGCTAGGTATGCTGTTGTTAATATATTTCTTACATTTCTCATTCGAAAAAGTGTCAAAACACTTTTTCGATGCAAGGTGCGGCCCCACTTTTGTTATGATTTGAAGTTATCATTCGGCCGGCACCCTCAAAGTAATTCACGAAACACAGAGTGAAGCCTGCTTCTACCTGCAAATTTATATTTCTCATTGTCACACATTCACCAGACAGGTTGTACAAGACATAGTTGGCTCTAACACTACTTCTAGAGAACTAGAACTAGTTTTGGCCGAAAACACTTGCCACACATTTGAACCATGTTGTAGCAATACCACATAGTACAGTTACTAAAAATGATTATTTCACTGTGTTCAGTTGTGGCCACATTTATTTTGCTGAGTAGCACAACTAGACAACAAACTGCACTTAAATTACAACTATGAGGAAAAATCATGACACCAAAACACCAAAAACTCCTTCATTAAACCTTATTAAGTTAACTGATGCCACAGAAGACATGGCCAAAATTACACAGCGAGCTTCACATAGATGAAATAAGGAAGTGCATGGGATGATGAAGTTAAAGTGATGTAATTGGGTAGGTAACAAGGTGTCAGCTCAGGAAGTTTAAGAGTTACGATCTCATTTCCCACACTGTGTCAAAAATAACCGCAGGAAACCAAACTGCAAAAAAGTATATTAATGCAGTATCTACTCGAAACATATGTTCGGTACATGAAAGAGCTCTGCAAAATGTGCCACCTGTATAGAGACTGCAAAGAAGTGATATGTCTACTTAATCTCAAGACTAATATACAGTATATCTACATAGTGTGCAGTTTAACAAGCCATTTACAGTAAAAAAAAAAAGCATTTACAGTAATTAATATCAGTTTACAGGCAATGGCACAACACAGTTTGAGATTCAGTCTGCAAGAGAATTTGTTCAAGGCAAAATATTTCCATCAGTCATTTTAAATGATAAAAACTGTCCAATTTTGTTATAAATTTGATCAAGGTTTAAGTGTTGCCTGGACTTCATGATTCTAAAACTAATGTTAGAGGTAAAGATAAAACAGTAACAGCTGAGTGGGTGCACTTCCAGACTTCCTAATAATGTAAATTAACAATTTATCTCTCTGTCACACACACACACACAGAAGGCCTTGTACCAACTTCCCCATCACTGTGCGATGCATGCTCACCAAACAGCACTCACTGTCCATGGCACTTTCCCTTTCTACAGTTCTCACAAACCATCATCAGTGGAGCTCGTCCGCATGTGCTCTGATACCCCACAGGAAGCTCTGCCCTGGCTCAGGCCCCAGGTGACCCTTCCTAGGCAGGGCAGGTACCTGGCTGCGGCCGACCTGAAGTCGTTCCTTAGGAAGATGTACAGTACAGGGTCCAGTAGGCTGTTGATGCTGAGCAGGCCTCTGCCCAGCTGAAAAGGCACAAATATGGCTTTCTCCCAAGCACAGGCGTCAGCGTGGAGGAGCAGGCCCAGGTACTTGACGCACCCGGTGACGTGGTAGGGTCCGAGCACGACAACAAACGTGACGACCAGGAGGGTGAGCAAGCTCTTGATGCGTCGCTTCTCCTCCGAGGCAAGGGCACTCATGGCCATCAGCGATGACAGAGTTTTCACATGGAGGGTGACAATGAAGGCAAGAGGAACAATGAAGGACATAACCAGGGTTATGAGCCGGTAGGTGATGAAGCCACCTTCCGAGGGATATTTCTCAATGCAGCGGGTGTAGTTGGTGTGCTTTGGAAGAGCTTGTTGAAGGCAATAGACGGGGGCAAAGCAATGACCACCCACACACCTAGTGCAAACCACCGGGCGAACTTTAGTCGACTCAGCACTTGGAATTTCAGTGGTCTGGCAATGGCCATGTGGCGCTCAAGTGCTATGATACACATGAAGAAAATGGCTGCGTACATACTGATGTAGAAAGCAAGACCAGTGACCTGACAGGCTGTTGGTCCAAATCGCCAGTAGTGGTCATTTTTATAGTAGTCCATCCACATTGGTAAAGTCAACAGTTGAATGAGATCAGCAAGTAACAAGTTAATGACATACACTGGCAAGACATTTTCAGTTTTGATGAGCTTGTAGAGTCCCAACAGAGCGAGAATATTTAGGGGAGTACCAATAATGAAGAAGATCCCATACAGAGCAGGAAGGAAGACTGCATCTTGCTTAAAGTCTATCCCACATGCATTACCATTGCTAAATTGTGGCAGGTAATCTGCATGGTTTTCAGAATTTGGTTCCATCTGTGTTGAAACAGAATCGAAAAGCGTTCCAAATGTTTTTAAACAATGATGACCAGCAACTATTAACAACAGTGATACAAACAGATTTTAGCACATAGCTCAGGTAAGAGATCTCATAAAGTCAACCAAAACAACATGTGGCAATTCATTGTAAATACTTTAAAACACAATAGTCATTTTAAGTTATTACTATGTAACTCACATTTAACAATATGTGTCCGAGTTTGCTATTACAGTTTATGTTGTGATATTTAATATCAATAGAAAATCCACTTACTGTGTTGATGTTTTATGCTTCCCTAAAAGAAACTTGCTTTGCTGTCTTATTTGTTCACTTTGTGTGAAGTGCAGAAGCAATTTTGTGCCCTTAAAACCACAGAGCCAGTGGGTGGGAAACAGGAACCGGATCTTGCTCAGCTAATGGAAAGTACAGACTGATTGATTATGCATTGTTTTTTTTTTTTGTGTGTGTGTCTTTTATTGGTAGTAAAAATACAATTTTGCTTTTTTATTATGAACTACATACTTTGGCCATGAACATCATTGCAATTTTGCATATTTGCAATACTTCTTGCATTTTTTTATTTTATGTTTTTTAACTACTTCAATTTCACATTATTGGGGGATTTTATGTTTAAGAATTTAACTGTGTCAAATTGTTTTTAGACTATTTAATGTATAGTACAATGTTTTAAGTTTAAAGTTCTTACATCGGCAGAGGACACTTTACAAGTATTACATGCCTTTTGTAGTTGAGGAAGTTGATTTGATGGTGTTGGTGATGGTGTAAGTCTGCAGTACCAAGATGTGTAACTGTCACTATTAAACTCAATAGTCTCTCAAGAAGAAGACAGCTCTTTTTTACGGAGCTTAAAATCATGAAATATGTTTTATATGCAACTTTTGTCTGGGTGGTGTGTGAACACAATAGATATAGCATTGAATTTACCCATAAATGAATTATTCTCAAAAACACAAGGTTCAAATGTTCCTAATGCTCAAAAACTATTTGGTAACACAAACAATTTATGCTTTGTCTCCTCGGTTTTGGATTTCTAAACTTTTATGACTTGGATTTTTTGTGGATTTAGAACTTTCGCCATTTGGTATCTTCTGAGCGTTTGAATAATTTGCTGCATTTGAAGAACTTTTTTGTGGAGTATTTTGCATTGTGGCATTTGTGGATTGTCCTGAACATTTTTCTAATAAACATAAACATTTTTTTAATAAATCTTTGATAACACTTCATTTGAAGGGGCTTACATAAGGGTGGGTGACATAAGCCTGTCATATACATGCTATGACACATGTCATGCACACAAATGATACTTTATTAATGTTCATGACTGTTGTTATAAAATGTCATTCAGCTGTTGTAAAGTCAACTTGACATTGTTTTGCATGTCCTCATAATGACAGCTTAACATTAACCAAGATGACATTGCCTGACAACGTCAACAACGACAACATTAGCCAACAACATGCAACCTGTTTATGATGTTGTTGTGGCAACTTGACATAACTGTGAAATCCACTTTACTGGTATTTGTATAGGCAGTTCACAGTTTCCAGTAAATGAAACTTGTTAATCAGAGACAAGTGCCCATACCCAACACATTCAACAGAGAAATACAGAGAAATTGAACCCCATGCTTGCTTTAATATTGAGTGGTATTATTATTACATGTTATGATATATTATCATATATCTATATATAAATATCATACATATATACTACTATACTACTATATATACTACTCATCATACATATATAGTGTTAGTGTTAGTATTTTCAAACTCTCTGGTTTAAAAAGTGATATCTCTTTGGGTTTGGGAAAATCGTCAAGAATTAAGATTTCAGCTATTGGAAATCAGTATAAAACTTACTTAAATGGTTTAACATTTAGAATGCCAGTACAAAAATCTGTGATTATTTATTCAGCTTTTGTGAGGACTTTCTGGCATTCAAGCCTTTTGTCCAGACAAGAAATGAGGGTGCTCAGACTTGGGCACTTGTGCTACTTATTTGGCTTCTGTTGCATGTTAGAGCTCTGAAGACATATGCATGCAAGTTCACATGCTCACACACCATACATGTCATACTGTACCTCACTCTAAAAAGTAAAAAAAATCCTAGCACAGAAGAGTTAATCTGTTATAAATAGACGCGGCAAAAGCAGATTGTTCTCCATACAGCTTGTGGTAACAATCAGCAAATCAGAAAATAGTATTTCTTGTGGTCAGGAAAAGTCTGAAAAAAGTTTCCACTGCAACCACACGTAAAGTCAAATCATGTCAAGTTTATTTATGAAACATTTAAAAACAACATCTGTTCACCAAAGTGCTGTACAAGCAAACTAAGACAACTAAACAATATGGTAAGAAGGTATATTGAGGAGTTAATAAAATAATAGTTATAAAAACAATAAATCAATACATAGAAGAACTCAAACCATGTCCTCACTATTGGTAAAGTGGTACAAAATAATAGTGGGTAAACAATATGCACAGCATTTAAAACAAATAAAGGTGGGTAAACTATGCACATCTTTAACCTTACTTGTCATAAAAAGGCAAGTAAACACTGCTCTTAAACCTAGATTGGGGGTATAGCTAGGCCGTGTTGGTTAACTGATCTAAGAGGCCGAGATGGTTCTTGAACTGACAGATATGATGGCTGGCAGATATGAGGGTGCGAGACCATTTACGGATTTAAAAACAAACAATTTTGTTTTTAAAATGAATGTTGTAACATACAGAAAGACAATGGAGGTTGATGAGAAGAGGTGTTATGTGCTCACATTACCGAATTCAGCTCTTGTGAGTAATAAAGGCAGTTCTAATTTGGTAGCAACAAAGTTATTTGTATTTATTTGTTGTTTATTTATTCATTCATTCATTTATTAGATAAAAACCAATGACCTGCAGTAGAACTTTTGACCAGAATTACCCAAGATACTGTTTGTGCTACTGACTAAGCTAAACTTTTACGTCAGTGGTGCCTTTATCAGAAGCAAAATCTATTTCCATTACACATGAAACAACTCACACCTTTTACAGAAAAAAATAGTGCTGTCACAAATGGCCACAAAGATCACACAGATCACAAAGATTTGTATACTGTTATCCATTTCTGTTTTATTAGAAAAAAAAAACACTTTTTGAATGCATTAGCAACAACCAAGACATGCAGCCTATGATTTTACCATAGCTTTGCATACTTCAAACTCTTATTGTTCCACTGCGGCATGTAGTCACTGGTGAACATTTTTGTTGTTGTTGTTCTTATAGCCTATTCATAATATTATCAGTTAAAATAACCCTTATTTTGATTACGTAAAGTTCTTGCAAACCATCTTCTCACCATTGGTAAAGTGGTACAAAATAATAGTGGGTAAACAATATGCACAGCATTTAAAACAATCAAAGGTGAGTAAACTATGCACATATTTAACCTTACTTATCATAAAAAGGCAAGTAAACACTTTTTCCTTGTTGAAAGTGGTTATGTGCAATTGCCCTCCACTACCCCCCACTGCTCCTCATAAACCACCAGTGGAGCTTGTGTGCTCCTCTTTGGGCCCTGACCTCCCTGACCCCTCAGAGGAACCCCTGCCCTTGCTCAGGCCCCAGGTCACCGTTCTCAAGCAGGGCAAGTACTGGGCTGCTGCTGATCTGAGGTCAGTCCTTAGGAAGATGTACAGCACGGGGTCTAGCAGACCATTGATGGTGAGCAGGCCTCTGCCCAGCTGATAAGGCACAAATATGGCTTTCTCCCAAGCACAGCTGTCGGCGTGGAAGAGCAGGCCCAGGTACTTGACGCACCCGGTAACGTGGTAGGGTCCGAGCACGACAACAAAGGTGACCAATAGGAGGGTGAGCAGGCTCTTGATGCGTGCCTTCTCCACTGGGGGGAGATTCCGAAGCGCCATCAGCGATGACAAGGTTTTCACATGGAGGGTGACAATGAAGGCAAGAGGAACAATGAAGGACAGGAACAGGGTGACGAGTCGGTAGGTGATGAAGCCACTCTCTGCAGGGTATTGTTCAGTGCAGAGGGTGTAGTTAGCGTGCATTGGGAAGAGCTTGTTGAAGGCAATAGATGGAGGCAAAGCAATGAGCACCCACACACCTAGTGCAAACCACCGGGCGAACTTCAGTCGACTCAGCACGTGGAATTTCAGTGGTCTGGCAATGGCTATGTGGCGCTCAAGTGCTATGATACACATGAAGAAAATTGCTGCATACATACTGATGTAAAAAACAAGACTGGAGAGCTTGCAGGCTGTTGGTCCAAATTGCCAGTAGTGGCGATGTTTATAGTAGTCCATCCACATTGGTAAAGTCAGCAGATGAATGAGATCAGCAAGTAACAAGTTAATGACATACACTGGCAAGACATTTTCAGTTTTGATGAGCTTGTAGAGTCCAAACATAGCGAGAATATTTAGAGGAGTACCGATAATGAAAAATATCCATACAGAGCAGGAAGTAACACTGCATCTTGCTCAAAGTCCATGCCGCATGTGTCACCATTGCGGGGTTCTTGCAGGTGATTGGAATGGTTCCCAGAGTTTACCTCCATCTATGATGGACCGAAAGAACAATATTTCAAATGTCACTTTTGAGCAACTAAGAGCATTAACAGTTGTACCCAGCCTCAGCTTAGAAGTCTTAATGAGCTAAACCAGCTGCATGTAACAGTGTAATACAAGGAGAAATATTTACATGTAAAATTAAGTTACTTACTGAGTTACTACATCATGCACAAAGCAAGCTCCACACTAATGACACTCAACATACTGAAAGAGGTGTCTTACTGTATTGGTCCTTTGGCTATTCTTGAGATTTGATTCTGACTTCTGCTTCACGAACACTCGTCCTGCTGTGCTGTGTGGTTAATGCGGAAGCAGTTTTTTTTTTTAAACACCAGTTTTTGGTATCCTTACAACAGTGACAGTGACGTCATAAACAGGAACACTAAAATGTGCAAGTGCAAGTCACCCGTCTAGGTCATAAGTGCAAAAGGATGCCTCCTCTTGCCACTGATCAACTTTTATGGACTTTTACTTTGCTCCCCTGTCATGTTTTATATTTTTTTTGTATTTTGTTTTGTGCTTTGTTGTGTAAAGTGTTTCTCTTTCTGTTGGCAGTCAGAAGCCTGTAAGTGGATGTTTTAACTGTGTTACAGTGGCTCAGTCCACCTGAACCTTGTTAATTAGGCAATTGGCCAGCCTACTTAAGGGCTGGTGATTTTGCACACAGGAGGGCAGAGGAACAGAGGTCAATGGAGGAAGAACCAGGAGCTTCAGTTAAGCAATCAGGGTTTTTGGAAGACAACTGTAAATCAGAGTGAGTTGTCGAATGAGTAGTTAACCTTGCTTGCTGTGAGGCAAGAGTTTGGGTCCAGAGGAAGGCAGAGATTGGCCAGGACCTGGTGCCTAGCTGCTTTAGGCACAGTTTTAACCCTTTAATGCATAAGATGGGTCTAAATAGACCCGGCAGAGTTTAAATTTTTGATATCTTTGTCATAATACATTTTTTTTACTCGGCGCTCCATGAATTCCTCAATTAACTTGTTTATGTCCCTTAGAAAGCGTCACCTCATTTTTGGCATCATTGCTTTTTACGTAAAAATACTTTTTTTGTTACTACCCCTTTAACACATAACATGGGTCTAAATAGACCCGTATTCATTTTCTATGCAATTTCACCAAAGGCTTAGTTTTTCTTAGCTATATTGCAAAATGATTTTGATTCTTCCTTCAATAATGCATCTTTTTATCACTTATGGAGTATTTATTTCCAGGACCAAAACTTAATTTAAATACTTTCAGGTTACTATTTGAAATAGAAGTCATTTTACATAATTATACATTATTTAGACACATGGGTCTAAATAGACCCGTATTCATTTTCTATGCAATTTCACCACAGGCTTAGTTTTTCTTACCAATGTGAATTTTTTTTTAATCCTCATTCAATAATGCATCTTGTTTCATCATTTATGGATTATTTATTTCCAGGACCAATACTTAATTTCAATACTCTATGGTTACTCTTTGAAATAGAAGTCATTTTACATAATATACAGTATGTCACAAGAGTAAGTACACCCCTAACATTTTTGTACTTTTTTTATTATATCTTTCCATGGGAGAAGTCTAAAGATATAATACTTTATAACAGTGCAAGATATAACAGTGCAAATTTGCTGTTCCCTCAAAATAACTCAACACACAACCATTAATGTCTAAACCACTGTCAACAAAAGTAGACCCCTATGTGAAAATGTCCAAATTGTGCCCAATTAGCCATTTGTCCTCCCTGGTATCATGTGATCCATTAGTGTTACAAAGTCTCAGGTCTAAATGGGTAGAAGTTGTGTTAAATTTGGTGTTATCACTCTCACACTCTCTCATACTGGTCATTGGAAGTTCAACATGGCACCTCATGGAAAAGAACTCTCAGGGGATTTAAAAAAGAAAATTGTTGCTTTACATGAAGATGGCCTAGGTTATAAGAAGATTGCCAACACCCTGAAACTGAGCTGCAGCACAGTGGCCAAGACCATACAGCACTTCAAGAGGACAGACTCTACTAAGAACAAGCCTTGCCATGGTCGACCAAAGAAGTTGAGTGTATATAGCATTATATCCGGAGGCTGTGTCTTCAAAATAAGTGTAGGAGTGCTGACAGCATTGCTGCAGAGGTTGAAGGGGGAGGGGGACCGCCTGTTAGTGCACAGACCATACGCTGCACACTGCATCAAACTGGTCTGCATGGCTGTATTTTAACATGGTAACGACCCCAAGCACACCTCCAAGATGACCACGCCTTGGGTGAGGGTGAAGGTGATGGACTGGCCTAGCATGTCCCCAGACCTGAACCCAATTCAGCATCTGTGGAGCATCCTCAAATGGAAGGTGGAGCTCAAGGTCTCAAGCTCAAGGTCAGCTCCGTGATGTCATCATGTAGGACTGGAAGAGGATTCCAGTGACAACTTGTGACGCTCTAGTGAACTCCATGCCCAAGAGAGTTAAGGTGGCCACACAAAATATTGACACTTTGGGCACAATTTGGACATTTTCACTTAGGGGTGTACTCACTTTTGTTGCCAGTGGTTTAGACATTAATGGTTGTGTGTCGAGTTATTTTGAGGGAACAGTAAATTTGCACTGTTATATAAGCTGTACACTGCCTACTTTACGTTGTAGAAAAGTATTATATCTTTAGACTTCTCCCATGGAAACATATAATTGAAAAAGTACAAAAATGTTAGGGGTGTACTCACTTTTGTGACATACTGTACATTATTTAGACACATGGATCAAAAAGTAGCAGTTATTTGAACAAAATGTTTTTAATTAGGCCTATTTAAATGACAATTATTTCATATCTGACTTATGATATTTAAATCACTTAAAAGTATAAAACAATACAGTGTTTTAATATGAGACTGTGAACATGTGAATAGCGAACAATAAGGTACATCAGTAAGTATAGTGCAGTATCGGATATCAGTCAGAGCATTGCAGGAAAACCCTAGGCTCAAGGACTTACCATAACAAGAACATATTTCCTGGATGAAATATATTAATTATGGAAGTTGCAACAGGAAAAAAAAACAATTTGGCTGACAATTGCATTAGAAACGAATGCGGGTCTTTTTAGACCCATGTCTGGAAATTAGAGTAGAAATTCCAAATCCATGTTTATTAATAAAATGAAAAATGTTAGTAAATATAAAATATGTTCTTTGCATTAAATACTACCTACAAAATTACCTTTATAAGTATTATGGGATTAATTGTATTGGTTTTAAAAGTTATGAGAGAGAATATCACAGTAATGGTTGGAATTACATTGGAAATGAATGCGGGTCTTTTTAGACCCATGTTATGCATTAGTGGGGGTTCTGATAGCTTATGCATTAAAGGGTTAAAATAAGGAAGTGACTGACACTGAAGGTATGGACTCCTGGCAACCTCTTCTGGTCTGTGTGCACGATAAATACCGATTATCTGTGTACTCACACAATACATCCAATGCCACAAATGCCTAAACATGGGGTGGCCATCCAGCCATTCTCACAGCCTGTTATTTATACATTTTAGTGTGTCATTATTTATTGTACAATTCCACCATCCTACCAAGCACCACAGTTATTTTTTTATCTTAATAGCTACGAACATATAATCTGTTGTAATAAATAAATAAAGCTTAGCTCGCATAGCTCTGCACTGATACTACAGTGGTAAAACTACTTGAAATAGTTGGCACAGCAGCTTCAAAGAACTTCACGAATCACACCAGATAAAAATCACCTATATTTTGCTGCTTATGCAAGTTAAGCATGCTGCCTGCTACTACTGTAAGGAATATAATGTGATGTGTAGTGCAAAGGTTGTGTCATAGTACATCCAGCACTCACAGCATCTCTGTCCCATCTAAAAGCCCAGTGCAGTTCAAAGTCTAAAAACACATGCAGGAGGAATTTCAGCAGTAGGTGTGAAAAGCAGGACATGTGGATGTGTTTTTCTTCTGTGTGTTTGCCAGTGAGTGCATTAGTTAACAAGGCTCTTGTGCCTGATGTTTGGCAGTGTGTGTGTGTGTGTGTTTGTGATTGTGTTTGTGTGTGTGTGTGTGTGTGTGCGAGTGTGTGTGTGTGTGTGTGTGTGTGTGTGTGCGTGTGCGTGTGTGTGTGTTTGTGTTTGTGTGTGTGTGTGTGTTTATATGTGCACAATAGTACACACATACATGCATGTGGCTGGCGAAGCACCTTCGCAACAAGGATGGGTACCGTGCCATCTGCAATAATCCACGCAGTGGCACATAGCCAGGGAAGGTTCCAGGGAAGATTTGTAGCCCCTTATCAAATTGGAATACTTGATTCAAAATACATCTCTGCTAGCACAAGGTGCCAACACTGTCCAGTCTATATCAGTCCCTCCGTGTTCATAGATATAGCACTTTAAAGACAGTACACTAGGAGCTCATAGCACATTTTACTGTTTTTCTTCCGTTTTCAATCAGAGCTGTAATTTAAAAATGCTTACAAGGTGTTGAACCACTTCTTGGCAGATATTCTCCAAGAGTCTGGCTCGACACAAGATATCGCCTGATATGTTCACCAAATTTCCGTGCTACTTTTACTGGGCCATCTCTGCCCAGGGCATGGCTCCAAACTTCATGTAAAGTGTGTAGCTGTCCGAAATCCAATCTCCCGATCAATATCAAAGCTTTCAGATATGGGCGGAAAATGAAGTCTAAAAGCTCCATTGCAAGGAGGTTACCCAAAGCTGTGAGGATGTCAGGGGAAGATGCATCTCCATTTTAAGGAGCTTCCCCCTTGACAGTGTGCGACAGAGGTGCTGAGGCTGTACTCCCCAACAGCAGTGAATGGGGGTTATAAATAGATTACATCTAATCTCGGGATTTTTATTATATCAGCTGTCTAATGTCTTAGAATATAATAAAGGACCATGCCCTTGTTACAGGGGAACAAAAGTCCCCTTTGCCTCCAAACAGTTTAGTAGCACACCCTTTAATTGAATCAGATCTCATTAAAGGGGAGTTGTGGAAGACAACGCTGGATTCGTGACCCACCCCCTTCCCTTTTCGAAATAGACTCAGAGTGCAGGTGAACTTGGTTTGACACCAAGGTTCGAGTGATAAATATATTTTTTATTTCCCGGGCAGGAGTGGTGGAGCCTTTCTCCAGGAGGGTCTTTCGGAGGCAACATCTGCAGGGAGTGGGGCACCATGTGACGCTGAGGAGCGGAGCTGTGGGGGGTGTGCCACATGCAAGTGGGGTTTGTAAATCCTGCAGCAGGGCTCAAAGAAATGCGCTTGCACAAGGAATTTTTTAGGAGGAATTCATTTATTTTAAAGGTTCCTTGAAAAAAAGAAAAAAAAAAAACAATGCCCGAAATCTCTCCAAAACAAGTAAGCAGCACCAATGCTGAACCATATGCTTTTGTGGGCAATAGACTGTGATATGGTACCATTGGCGCATGAAGTTCAATTTTATTTGCATTGTCATCAAATCCTGTTTTAAAAAGCTCATAAAACCTCTGAAGAGCTTCCTTTACACATATTCTTTCAGCTCTAATGTTCGGCAGAGGTCCCTTTTCTCAATAAAATGATTCTGCTATTACTGAGCAGCACAGCGGCAGTCTTTTTTATAGGCTCTTGCACCACACATATAAGTGGATCCACCAAATTACAGGCAATTAGATAAGCTCAAAAGTTCAAAAGTTTCTACACTGAAGTTGTCATACTCACATTGAAATGTGGAGCTGCCTCATTTCATTAAAAGCTGTGCTATTTGACCAAGCTCCAAGCAAAATAGTTCAAACTGGTGTTTACCCATGTACTTCTAAATATTTGCTATTTGGCAAATAAAATGGCCTAAAATGCATTAAATCTCGAGAGCAGGGAAATGCTGCTTGATCATCTGTAATAAGTACTGATTTACATAACTGATTAAGCCTGCTATACATTGGGAGGTGATACTGTTTCACAAGTATTATGTATGTGTTCATATACGTTAGTATAGCATAGGTGTCATTGTAGTCTTCATGGCTAAATACTGTGTGAACAAAATGCGAAAAGGTGCTGGACCTCAGTGTAGTTCAGAAACATAGAAAAAAAACAGATAAGCTAGATATGCACCTTCTTACATCTGGATATTCAATGCCAAAGAATAAATCAATAAATGAAAAAAGTACATTTGACAGAAATAGTACTGTTTGGCTCAAAATGGCTGTCCTGTACTGTACTGAGTATTGCATCTATACAATTAAGCTTCACTTAGATTAGTTGTGTTTCACAAAAAAATGAATATGATCTACCTGCCATACAACTGTACAACCACTAGGTTTCAAAAACTGTCACTGAAAGTGTCACAAACTGCATCTGTCAAGCAGATTTCAAGCACCATGGAAGATATCTCCAGAAAGCTTCAAGCGATTTAAGCACTGACTTAATGGGTCATGTGTTTTTTTTTTTCTCTCTCTCTCTCTCTGCGTTTTCAGATGTGTCACAGAGGTGAAAGCCATGGCACCTTTAACACAACCATCTGGCACACCCTACAATACAGACAAGCGTGACCCATATGAAGGATTCCACCGGAGAACCACTGAGTAGCATCTGCTCTCAGCACAAACGCCCTGGGTCCTTCACGCGACATGACAAATTACACTGGGCGCTTCACATTTAATTATTCACATGAACGCCTACCTTCTTGGAGCACCTCGGCCTGCAGAAGATTGAAATTAGACAGCGGTCTCCTTTTTGTCGTAATAAACAGGCTAGAACTAGCTGTTTTATGTCTTTTCATTTCAATCCGAAGCTTTGTGTGTCTGTCTTTTGAAGATAAGAATCAGCAGAATCAGTACAATCTATTGTAAATTTGGCAAATTGAACAAGCTGAGTTATTGTACCGTTCTGGCACAGACATCATCAGATAGGGAAGATACGTCAAAAGGATCCCTTCCATTCTTACTGATATGGCAAAGATTATATCAGTCAAGTCCAATTTTAAACCACATCAATTTGAATCTAAATACAAGGCCTTTTGTTCCATAGACCATTTCCTCTATAGCAGTTTACTACCATCTTTCTCTGTTCATTGCTTCATATGTGCTTATTATTCAATATCCACATGGGTCCTTTAACCAATAAAAGCCAGAAATAATTGTAAATACAAAGGCTTAATAGTTATGTAGTAATGGATTGCTGGCTAGTCTATGGGGCTGGTCCATGTGATCTAATCGTATCACAAGAATATGAAGAAATACTGACAGAAAATGTTGCCAGTAAATGTCGGATGTAATCTGAAACTATGCAAGCTCTCGGAAATTAAATGATAACCTCAAAACAACTGCAAAAAGATAAACAAAATTCAGGTCATATGAGTTCATTCAGTCTTTTACTGGAGGTAAAATTATTTTGTCCAGAATTTGTAACATAGTACTTCCCGAGCAAATGATTTCAGCAGTACAGCATGATTTATTCATGTTCAGAAGAGCTGAGGGACGCACATAATTTGTTCTGGTGATAAAATATGACTGGAAACAAAAAAGGAGTTTGTTTACGCTTGCACTGGGCACCTTTAATTTCTTGGGAAAAAAATGCTTTTAAAGAGCAACTACAGAAACTCACAAAGATGTGAACTTCTTGCCAAAGATGGAAAAGAATGTGAGAGGAACTGTTTCAAATTAAACACAAACAACCAACAGCCATAAAAGAAAACCTCACTGCAGGCCCACTCATAAATCATCATGTGGGATTAATTTGGAATTAATTCAGCATATTTTAAACGTATGTCATTATTTAGATTTTTAAAACAGATAAATGTTTATGTTTCTTGGTGGTGTGGGCTTAAATAAAGTGCATCTGAAACTGTAGTCATCTTCATGCATAACAGCTACTCCAAGACCAACAGGTGTTACACCATTGGATTATGATGGCAGAAGAAGCCCCAGAAAAGAGTCCTACAGTACCAAACTTACATGTAATTCCTACAGTAATAGAATCCATTTGAGTGTTAAAGTGATTTACAGATGGCGGATTAACGCCAGTTTTACTAGTTTGCCCATAGGTACTGTATGTCTCCTGTTGGTAGCAGGCTTTGGTCCAGGAATGCCCCCAGTGGAGATGGCTGGAGAGTGATGTCCACTTGCACCCCATATGTTAATAAAGGAAATGAGAGTATATGTATGTAAATGGGGCATGTGAGTGTCTGTGTGTACCTCTGTATCTGTGTGTGTGTGTGTGTGTGTGTGTGTGTGTGTGTGTGTGTGTGTGTATGTGTGTGTGTGTGTGTGTGTGTGTGTGTGTGTGTGTGTGTGTGTGTGTATGTGTATGTGTGTGTATGTGTGTATGTGTGTGTTATGTTATTGTTTCCTATTGTTGTAATGTTATTTACTTATTGTTGTAAATTGTTCCACTGTCCTTTATGCTTTGGCAACACTGTACTTTAACAGTCATGCTAATAAAGCAACTTTGAATGTTAATTTGAGTTTGAGAGTGTAGAGCCACTAGTGAAACGGAGGAGTGCGAGGAGGTGCAGAGATAATTTGTAATGCCAGTGTGCATGGAGTTTGAAACAGCAGGCGGGTTTAAATCACCTGGGAGGTGGAGGACATGTCAGTTAATTGCTGTCAATCATATCTATGAGCTCCACCTGAACTTTGTTTAAAAAACACTTTTTATAGTTTGATGATTTTTATGATTTTATGATTTGAATGTAATGTCTAATTGTCATTAAAGTCTTGGGTTTTTTTGACCAAAGTGTGACTTTTTTTCTTTTAGTCACAGCTGCATGGAGGGTTATATAATTAATGAATTGTTAGTCATATGCTTATGCAACACTGGCTGTTTTCATGAAAATTTGTCTCCCTTTTATTGTTATTCTATTACACATTGTCAGTCTTTTATTGAGGCTGATAATCACGCCTTTTGTTCCCAGTTTGCACATTTGAAAAGGAATTAGCAATCCATGCACAGAGTAAATTGCCTAAGAAAAACCCTTCGGCCATATGTTATCAACATTTGGCAGCTACTCCGGATCACAGCTATCTGCACATTAGACAGGCCTTAACCAGACACAGTAATATTGAAATTATTTTAGCTCTTTAAAGACCCATATCTCTCCCCATAATGTGTTTCTTATTACACACACCTATTGGGTTTATTTTAAAAGTCACAATAATGTCAGTCAAGCTGATCAACTATCTTCCATTTTAATAATTTTTAATTCACAGCTAATGCATACAGAAGGGGAATGTTTTGATTTCCACAACACCATTTTGAAAAGCAGTAACCAGCATGGTTGGCTGCCATTTCCTTTCTGTGGTATTTCTTGTGAGAAGTGCCAAAGACTCTTATTTTGTGCTGCTCCTGCCTTGTTCAGTGCTTCTCTTACTCTGTAAATCACTGTGGATTACGATAGTAATTACAATGTAATGCCCTGTAACTGTGGCATACTGTTTATGTTGAATCTTCAGTGTAGTGTTCATGTTGAAACTTCTCTTTGTGTGAAGCTCCACCAGTAAAGGCCAAGGTGACCTCTGGTTTTTATTTGTTGACTTAGAAGTATACCTACCAACAAAACATCCTCAGCCTTTCAGTCAAGACCCTTTTTATTCCTCCTTGTATCCTGTTTGTATTCAGCCCCCCCCAAACACACTCTCTCACACACACACACACACACACACACACACACACACACACACACACACACACACACACACACACACACACACGCACGTACACACACACACGCATGCATGAATCGGTGCCTTTCTGTGAAGGGGTTCCCTGGCATATAAGGGGGCACTCATTTTGACATGTTGACAACCACAAAGGTCATGGCATTCTTTCCAGCAGAGCACACACACACACACACACACACACACACACACACACAAACACACAAATTGAATGTGTGCATCTTACGGACTGTCAGTCTTTTTTGGATGACATACTTTGCTAAAGTACTAAGCGCGCGACGTGGGTTGTGGGAGTTGCTTCTTGCTCTTCTCGAAGATGCATCTGAGGCCTGGGTCTGTGTGACAGTTGGCTTGCTCCTCTGTGCCTGCCTGCCAGTACGGCCGCCTCTGTGGGCCTCTGTTCAGCATGTGCCAGTGTGGTCACCTTTGTCGGGCTGCTAATTTTCTAAAATAACAGATTGCTTGTAATGCTGCCACCAAGGAGAGACTGGCTTTTTTTGGTGGGAAAAGTTGGCAGACGCCTCAAGTTCCCCTTTTGAAGTTTGAGGGAATTTATTGTTCTGTTCCCCTGGCAACGCTGAATTATGGTTGAACGCAGCAATCGTGGTCACAAGGGTTTGTGGAATGTATGAAGGAGCCTTTTTGTTTTGTTTTTTTTAAATTGCCCATTTTTCCTCACCAAGTGTTTGATGAGGCTGGTTGGGTCATTAAGGTGAGAGTTTTTTTCACCCCTGTTTTGACTGAAACCTTTTGTGTTTTTTGACATGACACTGTTGGTGAGTGATGTAGTAAATAGTAAATAGTTGATACTGACCTGATCCAAAATTTCAGTAAGTCAGCTTCAGCTCTGTGGTCAAATTTAGCATGCAGACTGTGTTCTTACAGAACTTCTTCTTTTCTGGTGAAAACCAGTGTTGTATTGGTAAAAAAAATGATACACACAGCTATTAAAAGCTGTGCAACCTATGTTATCTTTAGCATCCATAAAAAAGCAACCGAATGCTGGCAAAAACTTCCACTCCAAATGCATATGTAGAAATGTAAAAAAAAAACCAAAAAACAACAACAGTAGCACCTGTGCCAGAAATATGGAGCAGCACTGGCAGCTGTACCATAAAGCAGCTGCAAGCCCTCTTTTAAATTTATTTTGTGATCACTCCCCCAAAACACTTGTCGTCGGCCTGGCTAGGTGTTGCTCCCGCTTACTCATGGTGGTCTGGACGTTACACCTACTTCTGTCAAGGGAGTCGTATGCTTTATAATGATGTCAGGGCAAGTTCTAATACAACGGCAATTATACTTTTTTACTGGAAATGGTATATAGAGGATTATGTTTTTATATTTGTTTTCCTGGGAGAGCTTTCACCTGTTTAAAACCAAATGTTTGCAAACGTATGCAAATACAACAACCCTAAACAACATAATATTTACAAAATAAAATAAAAAAGAGAGAAAGAGGACTGAGTGATGATGTGCAAGAGTATCAGTGGTGCCAACTTGATGGTCAAGTTCCCTGTTTTTTATCATTCCCTTCGATTACAGTTTATCTTGAAACATAGTTTCCCCAAACAGCAAAAGATGAAGAAAACATTTCCTGTCAGTTGCCCTGCTCAGCTCTAGTTTCTCAGTGTCTCAGTGTGCTAATTTATAACACATTCATGTATCTATGTGCTAACCTATAAGACAGTATTATAGCAACGTATTACACGTATAACACTTACAATGCACAAAGGAGGCATACAGTATATGGCTGTCTGATACAAACCCTGGTACTTCAATGTTACATATTTTCTATCTATCTATCTATCTATCTATCTATCTATCTATCTATCTATCTATCTATCTATCTATCTGTCTGTCTGTCTGTCTGTCTGTCTGTCTGTCTGTCTGTATGTCTGTATGTATGTATCTATAGGCTAGTACATATGTAACATTGAAGCACAGGGTTTGTATCAGACAGCCATTACTATGCTGGAGGTGTAAGCTGAGACAGAGTCTGGGCAAAATGCCACATGCAGCTGACTCGTCTGTCTCAGACAACCTCCATGAGCAAATCTTTGGGCTCCTCCTCATCTGACGTATCAGAATACAGAATGCCCCCCTCCATTACAATGCCATTGGCCCTTATTAGTGCCTCTTAAAGGCTTTACGCAGCCTTCCAACCACATCAAGTGTTCACTTCACTGTCAGACTACCTGTCTACTTGGAACACCATATATTTGAGAACTTCGATTGACAAAGTGAATGTAAAATCTGAAGACTGGCTTGCAGATTGTATGGAAACTGACCTTGAATGTATCCCTTGCGTAATAATGATTTGAACAGACACCTTTCCTGTTTAATAGCAGTCCAGTAGGTCAAGTAGGTAATAAAAATGTTCATAAACGTTATATAACATCAGTGACGTCATAGCTACATTTAGCTATTTCGGGTTGTGTCAACAGGTCAATTACTGTCATGCTTTGGTCATAAACAGTATAAACAAGCACTTTAGCCCAAGTATAGCATATGATTTTGCAAGAAACATAGTGCAGTCCTGGTGACTTTGGTGACAGAATGAAATTTTGTTAGTCATAACTTTCCGTCCCTGCATTTTCTTAGAGAAAGGCTTGTAACAAGAATGCCTCCCCTACATCAGTCATACCCAAAGCAGAACTCCCACATTATCTCTCAGCTATTCACAGTGAAGTTGTTTGTCGCTGACGTCTTACAGGTGCAGAACTCAAGTGAACCTGACACACCTTTGGAGACCAAGGCAGTCAGCTGTGTCTTCCCATCCTCGTTCAACTCGACTGCTAGGTCGGTCTCCAGCTAGCCAGGCGGACGTGCAGCCTACGTGCGTAGCCATGAAGGTTTCTGAAATCCAAGGACAGCAGGTGAAACACAGTAGGTATCATGGCACTCTCCCAGCATCTAGGACAGAGGATCATTTCCAGCTGGCAAGAGGCCCTTTCTCCCTCAACCCAACCACCACACCACACCATACCACCCCCCACCCCCACCCACACATATACACACACACACTCACACACACACACACACTCACACACACACACACACACACACACACACACACACACACAAAGCCCCTACCCCTCGGCCGCTGCACAGCAAGCTCTCTGAGCGAAGGTTAGTGACTGAGACCTGGATGGTGCCAGGGGGAAACCACTTTTTAATGTAAACCAACTCGTCTATAAATGATGCCAAGAGGTAATTAATCATCCATTGACAGTGAGAGCCCAGGGTGCCCGGCAGTGAACTGAATCCAGAGCTAAAACCTCACCGTGGTGGCCAAGAAAAGGGGAGGGATTACTGTTTTGGTGGAGTTAGGCAGGGTGGCAACATCGATGGTAGGAGCCTGGGTTATGTGAATTAAGAAAGACCACAATATTGATTATAGAATGCTCCAAAAGTACGTTTTCCATAGTCTATTTTAAGTCACATCAATGTAATAATGTATTAATGTATTATTAATATTATTTTTTACTGATCACATTATGTGGTCAGTAAATGTTTAAAATATTCCATTGCCATGGTGACTGAGTTTTTGGCTTGTTTAACTAGTGTGTCTGTTGGGTTGCAGTGGCAATAACGACCACTGAAAAACTTAGTCCAGTTCATTAATTACAAAAATGTAATATTTGTATTAATGAATGACCAAAGAGACAATACAAGTGTGCCTTAGAGTGACGCTGATGACAGTCCATAAATATTTAATGCCTGTCAAAGTTGAAACCATGTGCTAGATGGGCAAAGTTTATTAAACTTGGATGACTTCAACTTGCCCCCTTAAATGGGAAGAAAAAAAACACTTTGACAAGTTTCAAAGTACTCTGTCATTTGTCTTGTTTGATTTTACACTTTTTTGAATTTTCCCAAAAAGCTTTAATTCCAAAAACCCTGTGAAATGTGCTCCATCTCAGTGTGAGACCACATACAGTAGAGATAAGCCAAGCGGCAGCAGAAGCACATAAATTAGGTATATTTAAATACCCAAGGGGCATCTATTATTTCTCTTCTAATCTTTAAAGAAGCTTTTAGAATCCAAATGCTATAGTCACTTCTCAATTTGTGCAGGCGAGCTGACAAGCATTCCTTCCTGACCCTCTGGGGTGCTGACTCTAACATGCAGCCATTTGTGGGGAACTGATTCTCAACAACTTTCATGTTCCTCTGGGATTGAGCCCACATCCCTGCTGGAGGACATGTAGGACAAGTTCATTCATAAAACCGCATGCTGAGGTTCAAAAATAACACAAACCTTTTGTGGTTTGCAGAACATACGTGGACTGCATGATTTAATTACTGTTACGACATACATCGTATAATGCAGACATTGCATCAGACGTGATTTTTTTTTTTTACATGCAAAGTTTTGCTCAGTAGTTTTCTAGGAAACCACACAGACTGGAAACATAATGGTGGCTTGAAGCTGTATTTATAATGCATACAAGTCCACATACACATACAACTACATGTTTGCACAGTATAGTTACCATTACAGTTGTTATTTTAACAATATTTAAAAAAAAGGATACCAAGTCATCATGTTAAGAAAAGACCACTCATAAACCTCTGTGCGCCTCGACCAAAGCTATCAAAGGTATGTGGCATCTACATTAATAAACCACAAACAACAACAATATATATACTGTGATTTTTTCATTTAATTTTTGTTCCAGAATGTTCCATACACAACAATGCCCAGACACCAGAACATACGCTTTCAATCACCTTGCAATATAACTATCTGTTATATTGCAAGGTGATCTAGAGAAATTGTTAAGCATGGACACACAGAAACAAAACGCATGCCCAGTGATGTTAAGATTCTACCACCAACTATTCCCTGAATATTCTCTGTGTGGCTATTTGTATAGAACTTGCAGTTTAGCAGCTGTCAAGCCATGTCTCTTTGCTATCAGCGGAGGCATGGTAATCATTATTGACATACTGTCATGCTGACAGTGATAGCGACGATGTGCCTGGAACTAAGCAATTTAAATTGTGCAGGCGAAAGCTGGAATGTAAATTAGGCAACTTTTGGAAGTAAAGCGTTGCACATCCTTGAAGCGTAGGTCACGCACCAGAAATCTTTTACCACTGCCTCCGCCTCCACCACCCCCATGTCCCATGTAAAACACCATAACATGCCATCTACATTAAAAAAACATGTTGACAGCCCTTTCTTTGACTGTGTTAAATTGCAGCACCATCACCATGTAATAAATGGCAAAAGTGAGTGAGCGAAGACAGCCTGCCTTGAGAGCAAAATTGTAGGACATTAAAGAAATTGTTGCTTTTAAAAAAATCACAGGTGGGGGTGTAAATACACCAGAGGGTAAACAGATCCAGCCATCAGGTGCTGATTACATTTGACCTGGATTTCTCCCTTCTGAACTCATCACTCATGGCACCATAATGGATAAGTGCTTCTCCCCTCACCGTGGGCGCCATGAAATTTGACCACGTGGTGCCAAAAAATATGTACCAACACAGGCCTGACTTTTCAAATTCAACTAATTTTTGCATTACTCTGCTCATATGATGCATTTTTAAAGACACGTTTAACAACATTAGGCTATTGACAACTTTTTACCATGGGGAGGTGAGAAAAGTATATTCAACTTTTACCTGAGCTATCGTGCTTAAATACGTGTTACACCTGCCAGTCTCGTATTGTAGGTGAGCATTAAGGCAGACCATGTGTAGACACGTTTCAAAAAATGAAAATTATTTTATTTAAGAAAGCAAGAGTAAACAAATGAATGATGTAAAATCAGGATAATTGTGGCTAAGAACTAAAATTGTATGCTAGACATGACACGTATAGCGTAATGTAAAAGAGATCAAAAGGCCTAAGTCCCAAACACACCGATGCCAATTAGGCCAACCACCAGCATACACACAAGTTCCACTTACGACAGTAGAAGAGAAGGAGAGAGACACACAACATTCAAAGCCTTGACATAACATTACATTTGCACAATATCTTTACAATTATGCGTTAAATGTATGCGATATTTGGAGGAGGCCACAGAAACCAATGAACAATCTTAGTCACACCATTCAGTGCTCGGAGAACAGTGCAAAGTTTGCTTGTCCCTGTACTTCACCAGTGACATTTTAAGACTTTTGTCCCCAGTAAGATTAGTGGGCAGGAAAGAGTTAATGTTTTTGGTCTTAATGTTCACAACTAGTCACTACTGAGCTTAGCCTACTTGCCTAAAAATATTTGGAGTTGTACTTTAGTTTGTCTACCTCGCCCATGTCACTCTGACCAGACAAAGAAGCCATTTTAACTATTTAAAATTGAGGATTAATTGGCCAAAAGAAGGGGAATCAATCTGTATACTGTAAAAGCTTGTCAGTTTGATCTCTGCGTCCAGTAATCCTTGACCGTAAATGATTAAAATCTTCAGAAAGACTACCTACCATTTAAAGGTGTTAATTCAATTAAACCCATTCTCCGAGGTCGCTCATTTGTGAAGGCAATATGTGATAGGTTTAAATGCCAATTAAACATCACATAGATCATCCCTGACGTCGACTGTTAGCTTTACTGCCAGGATAAATGTTGTGTCCGCCGAGCCATGCTGACACAAAAAGATACCCCTAATCCATCTAATGTAAGCACTCGGTATTGCTTCCTTTCTTCCTGTTAGGGGCCTTAAGAAGTTTCTTGCGATCAAGTGCCCTGGATAAATCTAGGGGGGAAAAAATCGATCTTGTGTTTTATATCTGATCCATGTTAACAGCAGCCATCCTACAAACTAGGGAACAATAATTACTAGGCTTAACCTCAGTAAATCAATGCTTTCTCATTATCTCAATCTACACCCAGCCAGGCTAAACATCCCATATATCACTTCAAAGCTGGATTGTCTATTTATTTGTTTTTCATCAAGCTCTTTAGCCAACAGATGTTGGTCAGGTTCAATTACATTTGTAGGCTGAATGGCTTGATTGCCTTCCTATAATAAAGGCATAAATAACTGTGCCCTGTCTTCGGTTTAAAGTGTAGGCACATATTGCCAAAAGAAATACTCATTTACTTCGGCTTGGTCTATCGAGCAAGTAAATTTGTCTTAAATCAATGATGAACACTAACAGTGAACAGGAGGAACCTGACCCCATTGGAGGCACTACGAAAAACACACATCACGTTTTGGTTTTGACTAGTGTGATGCTGACCTAGTTACTCTCGAGATCATGTCCTTAATCAAATTCAAATTCACCTCCATCCTCAGAGTCAAACTTTCAGTCAGCATCAGGACCGTTTTGTTTACATAGGGTGCAGACATCAAAAGCTCTGTCTGTCTGTCTGCCAAGTCTAATGGGATGCTCACTCAGCTTTGGTTCTTAAAGAGTGACTCGTATTAATCATATACTCCCTACAGCACTTGATGAAAAGTAAGATGCTCAGCAAGACAACATCTATAAAAGTTGTGCATACACATTCCCTTGCCAAGCTCAAATATCTATCACACTGGTTCCCTACTCTACTGTATACAGGGTCATTGTTCACTGTGTTATTGTTCAGCTATCTCTTCCTACTTTGGGGTGTTGTATACACCACAGCTGGATAGCCGCTAATGAATAATATGTGGAAGGTTTGGAGAAGAACTAGACATACAGGAGAGTAAACTAAAAGTACTGAAAGCCACTTAGTTATAGACATTGAAGATGGCATACCAGATTTAGATTTAGAAAAATTGCTAATGAGTTAATGCATGTAACACGTTTAGAGACAGGTTAACTATGAGAGAAATTAATTGCCTCAAGTTCTATTTTTCTATCTCCAATCTGCCTGGTGAAACCATCTGTGCTGGTTAGTCATTGATAGAACTGGTATATCAATGTCTTCTTATAATCATGTGACTTGGCTGGTGGTTCTTAGCGCATATGGTCATTGGCATCCATATGGCCATATTCTGGATCCATATGTACATTACTTTCTGTCCATTTCTGTCATCTAGTCCCTTAAAACTACCCACAACTATATGTGTGTTTCCACAATTGTTTCCATGATTGTCTTCAGGTCATTAAGCACCACACTTGGAATGAGTCAGTGGGCATCAATGAGTTAAAATGAGTTAGGTGTTATCGCCTTATGAGAACGCAACATATGGTAGACAACCGAATGTGTATGTTTGAGTAATTGTCTTCATATTCTTCATGAACATCCTAAGCCAGGGACAGCTCTCTCGCAATCACAGAATCATGAATATGGAACCTTCTGTTTGCTGTCTGCCAAAGTTACAGATATACTTAATATCCATATCAATTCATATATATACATTTGCACACATTTGCTTGAAATGGTAATGTGACAGATATTTATAAACACACTGTTTACAAATTTTGACTTTTTGAATCAGGGACATATGCATAATGCTTATGCTTCCGATCAATGATAAGCAACACATTATGTCTCATGACCATCTAAGTAATGTATATAAAAATCCCATGCAAGTAATGCCATATTAAGTAATTGTGCTGCTTTTCCATTGAAATATACCCTTGTATAGAAATAACTTAACAACACAAAGTCCAAATATGCCTCTCTGTGTGAGGAATAAAGTGCAATAGTATTAATTATATTTTGAGTTATCTCAGTCCCAATTGTCCTCAGCAACACTTTCATCTAACAAGCACATTTAAGAGCTGCATAACAAATGGTTCAGTGGAATGTGTCACTCTGAGCCATTGTTCAGTATATGGGCCAGTGGCACAAGTCGATAAAGTGTAAAAGCAGGAAGCCTCTGAGTGCATTTCTCAAGCGAGGAGGTAGCTAAACATGCAGAGTGAGAAGATTAACTACCTTTTCCTTAAAGGATAAGGGTGTCTCATTAGTTGCCGCTTAAAGTGGAGAGGAATTGGTGGGGAAAGGGGAAAGGGAAGCCATTTCCCTTCCCCAGCTCTCTCGAACGCTCACTGAAGCTGAATGACTCCTCTCAAGCGCTGCCGCTGTGGTATGGCATCAGGGCTCGGTGTTGGGCCTGCAGACATCAATCCTGTTAATCGTGGAGGGGCTCGAGGATGTTTGTGCTCTGCTATTTAGAACATCTCACTGCGAGCAAAAGCCCACTTTTTTTTCATGGCACACACAGCATTTTTCACAGCAGAGCTGGAGCAGAGTGCAGCCCCCACCCCCCACCCTCCTCTCCCTCCACCCTCACCATCACCATCACCAATGCTAGGAGCCATGCAGCTGCCTACTCTGGCTGAACATTCATCTGTGATGGGTGAGCAAATGAAGGATGTAAAAAAAAAATGACAACACCCAAATATGTGCTTTTTAGTTTCGAGTTTTGCAGTCTATAATTTATGCCCCTGAAATGCTTTAGGTTTTGATGCAGCATTCCTCTTATTTTTTGTGATTATGTAAACTGCATATTAACTTCGGAGTTGTAAGGATATGTTTAACATGGCACAGCTGTGGTTTATCGTGTTTATGCAGTGCTGAGATTACAATGTTAAATGAAAACATGGGTGTTACATCAGCTTCAAGTCAAACTGTCAGGCTAACCAAAACAGCATATATACCAAGAATGTGGACCAGCCTAAAATGTGAACTTTCCAGCCAGCAGAAGAAGAACATCCCCCCCCCACTATCCTTGCCAAACAAAGCTAGAGTGCTTTTCTATTAGAGGGTTCACCACCTTACTCTGAGTTAACAAAGCCAGGCCTAGTCACATTCACATCCACATTCCTGAAGCACTGTAACGTGTTAGAAGTCTAGGTAAGAAAAAATGGAAACAATGCACAGTGTTTGATGAGTGTAAACTTTTGTTATTTGATTTCAGAAGCCAGACTGCATTCCTTGGCAATCTAATTTAGGACTGCAATGAATTATACAGCAATGTGTATAATATGCAGTTATGTTTTGAATGAATGCCATCACAAATTAACACCCTGCAGTTAAATAATTTGAAATTCACCATGAAATGTTTTTTTTTGTGCTAAATAGTATGCCATTGTGGCCTTAGGCAATGTACATAATGATTAATCATGAATTGGTGAGTAATTTGTGAAGAAAACACAAGTTATTGTACAAGTAATTGCACATGAATGGCTGCCACCCTCTATAATGCCTGTTTGTTTTTCCTATGCACATTATCCAGACATAGCTAACGTCATGTGACAAGCACTTCCTGCTTGGGTTATGTAATAATGGTTCAAGCCATCCTTTTGTCGTGCATTGTTGGAGTGCATATCACATCTGATGACAATGCGCCTGATGCTGAAGAGGAAGTGGTGTAGACGAGTGTTATCATTTGCACCATCATTCTTCAGAAATGGGCTGAATGCATGCATGCACACACACACACACACACACACACACACACACACACACACACACACACACACACACACACACACACATGCATACACACACGCCCATACACCTTTCACCACCCCAGACCACAATGTCATGTCACTACAAACTTACACAAACTTATGTTGGACAGACATCCAACCATTAATGTTGTTCAAACAAATGGGACAGTATTTTGTGTTGTAATTGTATGCCTGTGTTGACATTTACAATACATGTCATTTTATATGGGTTATACAAACAGCAATGCATTTATTTAAAGGCCCAGTTGAACATGGTGAGGTCCTGAGAGCCTTGCAGTCCCAGTGTGAATGTGTGCGCTAACCACAGGCCTTGTGCACAATTATTGCAGTCAACCTTTCCTAATGCCCATAGTGAGTATGCTAATGTTAATGCATGAATATGCACACTGTAAGTGATTTTTTTAAAGAGAGTAATTAGCTCAAATGATTGTGCGCCTCTGTAGACTGGCTTTGCTGTTTGTTTTTGCACTCTCCCTAGTCAAATATTATTCCTGTTGTTGTCAATTTACAGCCTCTGCTCTGCAATTTAATACATCAATATGTAATTTTGTCATTTTGTTTGTTTTTATTGCCTTATGACAAACAGATAGATAGAGTTCGGAAATTTCACAGCTTTTATTTAATTAAGTCTAATAATTCAGCATTCCATTTCAGTAATCCCGCTATGAAACTGTCTAAAATTCAACCAAGACTAGGGAAGGGGATCCCACTGGGAACCAAAATAAAATATAACACGTATCAAAACATTCACTCCCTTAAAATGGCAGAATGACTTTTTTTTCTTTTATTTGGAGTATTGGGCTTAACCTTTCAAGATAAACATTTCACCGAGACGGCTGACAGTGACAGGGGGGGTCAGTTTTTTAAGTCATTAAGATTTGATCTGGTCCCACAGCCTCATTTAGACATGGGCTAATATTCACACGGAGAAGAAGATGGATCTCTTTTGGCAGTGAAATTTTAAAATAATTGGCTGAGGATACATCCCCCCCACACTGGGTTTCAACCAGTAGCCATTTTTTTTTTTTTCGACCAGCATTTCATTATTCCTGACAGGAATTGTCACTATAATCAATTCATCAATGTTTCGTCGGAGATAAATGGCTCAACAAGAAATAGACAGGACAGCCTGGCTACCCCAATCTGATAAGGGGAAATTGTCTTTTTTATACATCATCATATTACAGTGTGAAGGCAGGCTCGGACCAGGAACTATGTGCACATCTTTTTCAATTTAGTGCGTCTCAAATATTAATGGCAACATGATGTGACCTATTCATGAGGATGGTCGGATAGGAGTCAGCTCATTTAGCAGGACGAGTCCCACGGCCCTGCTCCCCATATGGCCTAGAATGAGCCATGAGCATATGGTTGGCCCATGCATTTTAGAGTGCACTCCTCAACCCTTTTGCCCAGCCAGGACTGACAATATCTTTTTTTTTTCTTTTTTCTTTTTTTAAAAAAAAAAAGCACTTTTTAACAGCCAAGCTGTGAACCTGCAGTGGGGCGTTTTGGCTTTATGTGACTATAAAGGAATTAAATAATTAATTTTAATAGTATGTTTTAATCAGTTGCACTCAGAACGCTCTGCCATGGTAAATGTATTTAGGGGAATTGCATGAATTTTCTTGTTTCTGATAAAAATCAAACACCTTGACTTTGCCCTGTACCACTTTAGATGTTGGTATCTAATCATGAAAGAAGGAGCGTGTGTATTTGCCTTTGCTTTGAGAGTCTATCAGTTGTTTTGCCTGGGTCCAATTAGCGACTCACTGAATTGGTATTTTGTGAACTTTAACACACAGGGGCCTTTCTGTAGGCCAATTGGAAGAAGCGGCCTGTGTGAAAGCTCTGATCCATCAGCACATAGACGTACATTCTGTTAATTAAGCTCCCATACACTGCAGCAAAACTGGAGGCAGTCAGTCTTTAAAATGGCAACATCCATTTATTTATGTGTTTCTAATGCAATTATTGCATCCTTCTAATTTAATTAGTTGTGCGTTTACCTTTTCATTTTTACCAGTGGCTAGAAGCAGGCAGGCAGATTTTACACCAAACACAGTTTTATCCACACAGCGAACCACTTCAAACAAACATTGTGACAAAAAAATAAAAACAAACAAACAACACTGTTCAACTACTTACACTTACAGTTACACCGTAAGAACTAACACTGTCAGCTAACACTGTCCATGTTATGGCACATCTAGGACAGCTGTGTGTGAGTTGGGCTCCTGGCTGTCATACTCTTTGGCTCTTTCCCAGCCCAGCCCCAGGGCAACTGCCAGAACATTCACGTGTGTCCATCACAGTACCACTGCCCAATATGGTGCTCAGGTTGCCTGACTCTCTGTGTCTCCTGTGCCTCTCTCTGCACTGCCTCGTTACAACGGCCTAAGATCATCAGGCTCCTCTTGATGACTGGTGATTGTTGAGTGAGTCAGAGTGAGTCAGATTTTAAATAGTTTCCTGTAAATAGCTTTATTTGTAGATCTGTAATGAAGGTTGGAAATGATGCTGTGTGATGCTACTGTGGCAAGATCTGTGTTTAAATTGCATACCTTTTTTTCACAAGTGTAACACCCACACATCCAAATGCCTAAATGTTAAAATAAGCACATCAATAGCTTTATCCTTCCCACAGCACTGACATGAGCAGCCCTCTCCCTCTGCCTCTTCCCACCTGGAGCCTGGAGCAGGAGCAGCAGCAGCAGCAGCAGCCACCATAATCAGCCCCCTGCCTCCACCCACAGCCCTCCTGCTCACCACTGCACTCAGCCCACCTCCAGTCCCACCCCCACAATGCTAAACCCCACACATGCTGCTTTTTAACTGACTCCAGGTCAGTCTGTGCCCTCCGTTTCTGGGAAATCAGGCTGGTGCGTGGAAGACGGGGTTAGGTAGGTCAACCAAGGTCAGCTCTTTGTGGGTCAGGTGTTGACGTCAGGTGCTGCCGGGTCAGTGACTTCAAGGTCAGGCAGGTGAGGCTCACTGCAGGTCATTCTTACTGCTGCCCTGATAAACACAAAGCTAACCGTAAGGCTCACAGCACTGATAGAGCCCAGATGTGCCTCTTTTTTGCTTTCGCACCACCCCCGACTCTCCACATCAGAGGCGTCAAACACGACAAGTGCAAGGTGCGTTGGAGGAAGCCAGAAGAAAACCTCTACTGTTAAAAAAGGGAAATACAACAGTGTGCCCGTGGGAAATGAGTCAACAGCAATGACAACAGAAGGTTATGTAAGGACACAGGACCAGTGCCTCTGTTTGAGCTCAGAGTTTCTGAGCACAACATTTTAATGCATGACATTGCTCAGTACATTGTTTGTGCACTTTCCTGGTTTCCAAGAGCAGAATTCGTGAAGCAGGACACACTTGGATATTAATCTTTTTTAGAATCTCCATGGTACAGAATTGGGTTATAATGTCTGATTTGTTATTTGTTTTTACCACTTCAACTGAAGGGCACCTTATCTTTGGATTTCAAAAGCAGAAGCAAACTGAATCTTTTGAAAAAACTTAGATCTTTCCTTTTTATATTAGTGTATTTCACATGGCACGGCTTCCTCACCCAATGCTGAAGACACGGCTGCTTTTTCAGACTCCTCTTTTTCAGTTGCATGTGACCCAGCTGTGTGGGTGTGCATGTCTGGTGGTGTTCAAATTCAAGTTCAAGTTCAGTTTATTTATGTAGCACATTTGATCTAACAGAAGCTGACCAAAGTGCATAAATAAACTAACACAAAACCGGAACACACTAAATCCGGAATGAATAAAAATAATAGTGGTAAAAATAAAAGACAAAAAGAAAAGAAACAAACGAACATTGTTGTGTGGTTTGTATGTGTCTGTGTGTGTGTGAGGTTTGTAAGCTGGCAAGAAGAATGGCAGAACAGCATGACAAGAGAAAGAGAAACACAACTTGTATTGAGGAGAAGTGGTTAAAAAACTCTTGCATGCTGAAACACTCCACAAAATGAGGAAAATAGATTTTCCAACCATGAGTGTGCTGCAATCTCAGCATTGAGCATTGCTTCCTTATGATAATGGGTTTTTTTGTAAGAACCACAAAATTTTCACAAATTTCACAAAAACGTTTTAAAACTCAATAGATTGCTTTAGAAATGTTTACAACAATAAATTGCTTCTGTGCATGGTTTTTCTTTTGGAAGTTTCAGACACTTTTTACCAAAACACTGTACACACTCATGTAACCCTGGCTCTGTGAATGCAAAACATGCAAAGAGTCTCCCACTGAGTCACACCATGTTGTGTGGCCAGTCAAAACATTACTTTACATTACATTACACTTAGCAGACGCTTTTATCCAACGCGACTTACAAAAGGAGAACATAATAAGCTAACAGAGGTGTAGAGAAACACAAATTAAACAGACTACTCGCATACACACAAGGAGGTATGTGTGCCTTAAGTAAGTTTCCTGGAGCAGGGACACTTCTGACACACACACACACCCTACACACGCAGACCTATACAAGCACAAAGCACCTTTTCTTGGAAAAGAAGGGTCTTTACAAGCTTTTTAAAGGTCAAGAGGGGTGTTGCTGCTCTTGTAGCAACTGGTAGATGGTTCCACCATTGAGGGACAATGATAGAGAAAAAAAAGACACTCCACATTGCTTCTGGAGTGCAGAAGGGAGTGGTGTGATTTCATTGGCTGTGGAGCTTAAATGCAGTCTTTTGACAGAATTGCAGAATTGCATACTTTTTAATTGTGATTCAATTCCACAGACATAAAGAAGTAGAACTGAAAGGTATAGTGACCAGATCCTGATGAATGCTTCAGCTAGGACCTCAGACCTTGTCCACATTCATTTGTTTACATATGAATCGGTGTTGCCGGGCTAACCTCACGGCCTGGAAGGCAGGACAGGGAGTCGATACTTCAAGCCAGTAATGGTATTTTTATTTTCCGTTCAGGCAGGAAAATGGTCATCCAGAGAAACAAAAAAAAGAAAAACTCCAAACGAAATAATCAATCAAAATTAAACTATTCAAGCTAAACAAAAACTTTTCAAAAGGTAACAAAGGAAATTCAATAATAGAAATAACTGCAAAACTTCGTGCTCTTTCTCTCTGGTTATTACAAGTGTTCTGTAGCTCACCTCAACCAATTCTGACTACATGGGGCTTTCCCCTGGGTTTTCTAGCCCACGGGTAAAACCATCACATGTGCAAAATCAATCAAGGTTAAAACGCTAAAAACCAGTACAAAAATATATATAAATACTATATATAAATATAATAAATAGTCCGGTTTAAAAATACATACACCACATACATCACAAACAGTTATAAAATACACAGACACACAAACACCCCTTTTCCCCACACACTGGTGCAACACTCAAAGTATAATTGACCCTCGGGAGTTGCCGTCGGGTCTTTTGGTCACAGTCAGGAAGTTGACGAACACCTGCAAGGTAAGCTGCTCTTAGCTCACGTTTGTCCGGTTTGTTAGCTATTGTTTGCCAAATGAAAATGTTGTTAGCCATGTCCAAAGTTCTTAGCGCAGTTGGCAACTCCTGATGGTAAGAACAATTTTATTGACGGTGTGTATTTGTTGTGTTGCAGATGCTGACCTCCCGTGACTGCCAGCTGCATGCTCACGTTCGGGGTTAAAAAAATAAAAGGCTGTGTTTTAAAACGTGTGTCGTGTGGTATTTTAAACAGTGAAATGTGGTGTAAAATAGTAACGGGCTACCGCACCGTTACACTTCCCCCCTCCTCTGCAGACGACACCTGTCGTCCCAGGAAAAAGGGATAACCCTTCACGCAGGGTTGACAACTGGGTACTCTCTACCCTTCATCCTCCGGGATGCGGGACAGGAAGTCAGCCACCCTGTTCGAAGCACCAGGGCGATACTCCACTTTAAAGTTGTAAGGCTGGAGAGAGAGGTACCACCTGGTAACACGGGAGTTGGTATCCCGCATCTTCTCCAGCCACTGGAGTGCTCGGTGGTCCGTCTCCAGCTTGAAAGGCCTTCCCAGGAGATAGTAGCGGAGGGAGTCAAGGGCCCATTTGATGGCTAAGGCCTCCAACTCGACCGCAGCATACCGCCTCTCTCGGTCGAACAGCTTCCGACTGATGAATGCCACCGGTCTGCGCTGTCCGTCCACCTCCTGCAGCAGGACTGCACCCAGGCCCACTCCAGATGCATCCGTCTGGACTACAAACGGCTTGCTAAAGTCCGGGCTCACCAAAACAGAGTCACTGCAGACTGCCCCCTTCAGGTCCTGGAAAGCCGCCTCGCACTGCTCTGTCCAGACCACTCGGTTCGGCGCTGCAGCTCGGGTGAGCTCAGTAAGGGGAGAGGAACGTTCAGAGAAGTTAGAGATAAATCTTCGGTACCATCCAACCAAACCCAAAAAAGCTCTCACCTTTCTTTTTGTAGTTGGCGGCGTACAGCTCTGGATGGCATCGACCTTCTCCACCTGCGGGCGTATGACCCCGCCTCCGATGACGTAGCCCAGGTAGTGGACCTCCTGCTTCGCTAGGGCACACTTGCTGGGGTTGATGGTGAGGCCTGCTTCCCGGATGCGGTCCAATACCTCTGTGAGGTGACTGCAATGTTCCTCCCAGGTGTTACTCCATATGCACACGTCATCTAAGTAGGCAGCTGCAAACTCATTGGCTCCTCTTAAAACTCTGTCCATGAGCCTTTGAAATGTGGCTGGGGCTCCCTGCAGTCCAAACGGCATCATATTGAAGTGGTACATTCCAAACGGGGTACGAAACGCTGTGATGTCCTTTGCTCGTGCACTCAATGGCACCTGCCAATACCCTCTGGACAGATCGATGGTGGTGATGTACCTTGCCTTGCCCAGGCGTTCTACCAGGTCATCTATCCGGGGCATTGGGTAAGGGTCCACCTTGCTCAACGCGTTGACCTGCCGAAAGTCAATGCAGAACCTGATGCTGCCATCCTTCTTTGGAACAAGTACCACGGGGCTGCACCAGTCACTGCAAGACGGCTCAATGACGCCAAGTGACAGCATCACCTCCAGCTCCTCCTTCAGCGCTGGGAGCAGGCGTTCTGGCACCCGATAGCTCCTCCTCTGGGGAACTGAATCCGGCTTCAAGATGATGTCAAGCGCCACAAGTGTTGTTCGTCCTGGTCTCTCCTGGAATAAGTCTGGATCCAGCAGCGCCCTCATCTGGTCCTGCTGATGGTCCTCCAGATGCGACAGGTCCACTGTTCCAGTATTTGGCTCCACAGGAAAGAACTGCTCATCAGGCTCCTCCTCTTCAGCCACAGCCCGGACAAACAGCTGTGTCTCCACCTGGTCTCTCTCGTGGTACTCCTTCAGGAGGTTGACGTGGAAGGTCTGCTTCTTTTTGCCACGCTCAGGCATAGAGACCTCATACGTGACATCTCCCACCTTCCTGATGATGTCATACGGCCCATGCCACTTAGCCAACAGCTTGCTCTCGTCAGTGGGCAGTAATAACAGCACCTTCTGTCCTGGCTCAAATGTTCTCCCCCTGGCTTTCTGGTCGTACCAGGTTTTCTGCTTTTTCTGCGCCAGCTCCATGTTTTGATGCGCTAGCTCAGACATCTCCTCCAGCCTTTGCCTCATTTGCAACACATATGCTGCCACGCTCTGCTGCTCCACTTTTGGCTCCTCCCACATCTCCTTCAGAAGGTCCAATGGCCCCCTCACTTGCCGACCATACAAAAGTTCAAATGGCGAAAAACCAGTGGAGGCCTGTGGAACTTCTCTGTAGGCAAATAACAGAAATGGCAACCATTCATCCCAGTCCGTGCCCGTCTGGGACACAAAGCGGCGTAGCATGGTCTTCAGGGTGCGGTTGAATCTCTCCACCAAACCATCTGTCTGGGGGTGATAAGGCGTGGTCTTGATGGCTTTAACCCCTAACAGACTATAGACCTGTTTGAGGAGTACTGACAGGAAGTTGGTACCCTGGTCCGTGACTATCTCCCTTGGCACCCCCACCCGAGTAAACAGCTGTACTAAGCAGTTGGCCACCTGCCTAGCCTTAATGCTCTTCAGGGGAAATGCCTCAGGATATCTGGTGGCATAATCACAAATAACTAGGATGTACCGGTTACCCCTCTTGCTCCTCTCTAGAGGCCCCACAATGTCCATGCCAATGCGTGTGAATGGTATGTCTATGATTGGGAGTGGATGTAATGGTGCTCGTGGAACTGCCTTGCATGCGGTGAGCTGACACTCTGGGCATGTGCGCACAAAATCAGCTATGTCTGTGTACATATTGGGCCAACTGAAACGGCTACCTACTCTAGCCAGAGTCTTGTATTTTCCCAGATGGCCTGACCAGGGGATGGAGTGGGCTAACGTCATTACTTTATGCCTCAATTGCTTTGGCACAACTAATGTCTCCTGCTGTCCTTTCACCTGGTACAATATACCCTTTTTCAACACGTACTGGTCGTCTTTCAACAGACTACCCGGTTTACCACACTCAGCTACTCGGTTAAACCATGGCTCTAAGGTTTCATCCTGTCTCTGTAGCTCAGCAATGTCTATGGGTATGTCTACCTCCGTATGCAACTCAGGATATGGCCATACCTCTGGCTCTGCCTGTTCAATCACATTAGTTACCTTTTGCCTACGCTTCTGCTGTCGTGACAGATGCGGTCTCTCTGGCTTACGGCTTGCCACGTCCAGCTCTGCGTCTGCAAAAGGCATCTCTTTAGCACTCTGTGCCCTCGTAACGGCATTGCAGTGCTCTACCTTGGGAATGAGGTCCCATAGGATGGGGAGATCATGACCCAAAACTACTTTATATGGTAGCTTAGCAGCTATGGCTACGGGCATGAAAAATGTCTGGCCACTAACAGTCAGGAACACCTCAGCTGTGCGGTAACTCTTCACATCTCCATGCACACAACACACCTTTACTGCTGGCTGTCCACTAGCCTGCTCTCCAGGGACAAGGCTTTCATGTACTAAGGTCTGTGTACTACCTGTGTCCACTAGGGCCATTGCTGACTCGCCATTCACCAGCACCTGGACCAGCTGTCCTGCTTTCGACGAGTGTTGGATGCATGGTGTGTGTGGTCTAGGTGTGTAGCAGACTGCGGTGTTGTGCGTGCTCCTAGCCTGACAGTTAGGCTTCGTGTGACCCAGTTTCCCACAATACGTGCACCTGACCTCCTGTCTGTGTCTATCAGGGTAGCGGCTAAAGCTAGGCCTATGATGGTACTGACCACGACTCTCACCACCCCCATCAGACTTACGTGCCGTCCATCTGTTGGCGCTTGGCCCCCTGGTTCCCTGCCGAGCTGCCTGGAAAACGTCTGCCAGCCTGGCTGCTTCCTCAGCAGACTTAGGGTCATGTTCTCGTATCCACACTGCCATGTCTGGGTTCAGCATGTCCATAAACTGCTCAAGAACCATGAGCTCGCAAATGTCATCTAGTGAGTGCTCCTCAGGCCTCACCCATTTTAAGAACAGCTCTTTCAGCCGCACATACAGCTCTTTGGGGGTCTCATCCGCCATGATGACAGCCGAACGGAATCTCACACGGTAGGTATCAGCGTTGATGTTATACTTTTTCAGGATGGCCTCCTTTGCCTTGCCATAGTCCTCCGTCTCCCGCCTGTCCATTGCTACAAAAGCACTCCGTGCCTTCCCAGTCAGCAATGGCACCAGCCTGATGGCCCATGTAGAGTCTGACCATCTGCAGGTAGTTGCAACACGCTCAAAGGTGGCCAGAAAGTGTTCGATGTCGTCCTCTTTGGTGAGTGGATGGAGCTTGGGCTCCTTGAAGGTCAGCTGGGGTTGTGCCTCCACTGCTGCTGGAGGTTGGGGTGTTGTGGATCTGGAACCCTCACTGCCCTCTCGAAGCTCCTCCACGTGGCCTTGAAGCAGGTTGAACTGGTGCACCACGTTCTTCCATCGCTGGTCCTGTGACTGCGCCATTCTCTCCCATTTCTCATCACGGGATGCTTGAGCTTGCAACAAGGTCTTCACCAGGTTGGTCAACTCCGACACAGCTCCCTCTGCTGGAGCTGGAGACTCTGCTGGTGTTGTAGTCTCATCCCCCTGCTCATGGGGTTGGGCCTCAGCCTCCCTACCAGTCCTGGTCTTGGGTGGCATCTTCTCCACTGCCCTCTCTGGAAGCGTTTCCAAGTACTTCGGACACCAAATGTCGCGAGTACTTCTGACAGCAAATGTCACGAGTACTTCTGACACCAAATGTCACGAGTACTTCTGACACCAAATGTCGCGAGTACTTCTGACACCAAATGTTGCCGGGCTAACCTCACGGCCTGGAAGGCAGGACAGGGAGTCGATACTTCAAGCCAGTAATGGTATTTTTATTTTCCGTTCAGGCAGGAAAATGGTCATCCAGAGAAACAAAAAAAAGAAAAACTCCAAACGAAATAATCAATCAAAATTAAACTATTCAAGCTAAACAAAAACTTTTCAAAAGGTAACAAAGGAAATTCAATAATAGAAATAACTGCAAAACTTCGTGCTCTTTCTCTCTGGTTATTACAAGTGTTCTGTAGCTCACCTCAACCAATTCTGACTACATGGGGCTTTCCCCTGGGTTTTCTAGCCCACGGGTAAAACCATCACATGTGCAAAATCAATCAAGGTTAAAACGCTAAAAACCAGTACAAAAATATATATAAATACTATATATAAATATAATAAATAGTCCGGTTTAAAAATACATACACCACATACATCACAAACAGTTATAAAATACACAGACACACAAACACCCCTTTTCCCCACACACTGGTGCAACACTCAAAGTATAATTGACCCTCGGGAGTTGCCGTCGGGTCTTTTGGTCACAGTCAGGAAGTTGACGAACACCTGCAAGGTAAGCTGCTCTTAGCTCACGTTTGTCCGGTTTGTTAGCTATTGTTTGCCAAATGAAAATGTTGTTAGCCATGTCCAAAGTTCTTAGCGCAGTTGGCAACTCCTGATGGTAAGAACAATTTTATTGACGGTGTGTATTTGTTGTGTTGCAGATGCTGACCTCCCGTGACTGCCAGCTGCATGCTCACGTTCGGGGTTAAAAAAATAAAAGGCTGTGTTTTAAAACGTGTGTCGTGTGGTATTTTAAACAGTGAAATGTGGTGTAAAATAGTAACGGGCTACCGCACCGTTACAATCGGTAACATTATTTTTACATTTGCACCTGTTTTCCACACCACTGTAGAGTTTTTGAGCTCCTAAAACACAACGACTAAAAATGCAGCAACCTCTGGATTAATCTGAGAACTTTTAGATATGCTGATGTAGAAACCATGGAGGTATTGTAATAACCGGAGAAAGGGAATGCCACTTCCATTCATTCAATGGGAAATGCTAGGCTAGTGAATTCAGCCAAAATTGAACGAATTTCAAAATGGAGTTTCTTGGGACTTATTCTCACCCCCGTTGTATTTCACCAATTGAGTGCCACTTTACTGATTGATGTGAGGTACAGCAGAAACCTATATTGAGGAAGGGCGTTGAATGTCTGAAAATGGACGGTCACATAGTTTGGAGACACCCTCATGCATGAGCTGAGAGTGGAGCACCCACCAAGCAGCATGGGGGAAACCAGATATGATGCAATTTCCGGAAAACGGTGACAAGGAAATGCCTTGCTAATCGACTAAAACTAACCAGCCATATACCATATACACATACCATATATGACACATGTTGATTTCCAATATTCATAATCACCTATCAATGAGATCGGCCATGTTTTGTCAACTCTACCGGTAGTAAAAAGGCAGTATTTTTAATCTTCTCCCTTGCAACTGCCAACACATCTTGTTGACTGTGCAATTCATCTTGATTTATGGAATTAATAAATCCCTTGTGACTTTTATGAATTACTTTGGCAATGGAGAACCAACTACAAACTCTGTTGACCTTGTTGCCTTTGAAATCAAATGAAGTTTTGCTAAATGTTCCACTCTGCAAAGCTACATGGATCTGTTTGAACACATAGTGAGAGATTCTGCAAGCTATCAATTTACGTCCTTGTTCATGCCTGATTGCACATGCTCTGTATGCTTGCACAGTCATGTTGCACCTACAGTATGTACAGTAAGTGGTCATGTGATTGGTGTTTCAGTCATTCTGCCATTTCTATATGGATTTAGAAAGGTTTTAGTTCCAGAAGGGAAAATAGTGTGTGTGGACAGAAAGTGTATTGGAACCAATACAGTGAAAATTAATTCATGTGGAGGTGGTGTTGCTATTTCCTTGTCTAGTCTACACCAAGAGGTCTAAATTTATCTTTAATTAGTTATCCAACCCATAGCATCATACATGTCAGTAGATAGTTTTATGATAAAATGTCTGTTCTGTCAGTCATCTCTGATAGCCCTCCCCACTTTATTGTAAAAAAAGCATTTGATCTAGTTAGTACTGAAAGCTCACCATCAACAGTGACAAGGAAGGAGATAGATAAATAGGGTACGCCTGTCACTTGCCAGTTGGTTTTGTTCTCTTTTCTTTCTCTCTCTTTCTAACAACACAGAATACACACAGTTCTTCTCCTCCTCACTTTCACACAGCCCCACCCCTACCCTACCCCACCCCACCGCACCGCACCCCCCCTAAACCCCCCAACCCCCCCCAGCCATCCTCTCCACACACTCCCACCTCTTGTCAGAGGGTGCCTACCCTGAACTCGGGACGAGACTCTCTTTAGATCAATTACCCGGCCTCGGTATCCGGGCCGCGGCTGCATCAGGCAAACATGGGATTAATTACTGGGGACAAGCTGGCTCGCCAGCGCGTGGCCCGCCTCGCCAAAGGAGAACTGACGACCCTCTTTGCGGGGGCCAAGGCAGGGTGTTTGCGCGAGCGACACCGTTGGAATCCGACAGGAACCCCCTCGTGTCCCCCCACCCTACCCCCACCGCCCCCCCGTCACAAAGTCATCTCATTAATTATGCCTTTATGTCTTGGGCACAGTCCTCATGAGTGGCCCCCTTCATCGTAACCGTGCCATTCCCTGTTCTCTCTCGCTCTCTCTCGCTCTTTCTCTCTCTCTTTCTCTTTCTATCTTTCTCTCTCTCTCGCTCTTTCTCGCTCTCTCTCTCTCTCTCTTTCTCTGTCTCTCTTTTTCTGTCTCTCTCTGCCTCCCCTCTGCTTTCTTCTCAACCAATCTTTCTTTTTCTCTGTCTCTCTTTTTCTCTCTCTCTCTCGCTCTCTCTCTCTCTCTCCCTGCCTCCCCTCTGCTTTCTTTTCAACCAATCTCTCTTTCTCTCTCTCTCTCAATTTTTTTTGTTCTTTTGGAGCTTTGTGAGTGCCGTTGCCGAATGAGACTGGATTATTATGGCTGGTGCCCTCAAAAGTGAGAGTGCTGTTTTTTTTCCCTCCTCTCACTCGGCACCCACAGCAGTGACAATGAAAACGGTCACTGTCGTTTTTTTACTGCCGTGGCTGGCTGCTATCAGGCCTGACCCCGTCATTGTGGTTATAAAGTGCGAGATGTTTGCAGGTTATGTTTAATTGTCATCCCCGCGGTGTTCGCCACGGCTAATTATACGGATTTGTCAGTGGCATTTACATGGTCAGGAGGTCGCCCAGTCCTCATTTTTCAATAGCAATTTTCTTTGCAGTTATTTATCAATGTTATGTGAGAGAAGTCTGTAAAAACGACACACACTCACAAGGGACAAAAGCGAGGTCACTGTCCTCAGAAGCAGCGAATCATCGGTGCTTCCATTACGCAGCCCCTGCACGTGTGGGCACTGAGCAGGTGGAAGAAAAAAAAAAACACACACACACCGGAATCCATATTTACTGGATCATCGAGATGGTGTGGCCACTGCAGCTGATGCCAGGGCATTGCATTTAATCTTTAAAATTTCATTGTCGCAAATATGATGAAGGGAACTGAGCTCGGAGCATCCCCCACTGTTTTGAATTTCAAATGGCTCTCAAATCCACAGTGGTCAGTGTCATTGTCATTGATGAGTTCAATAGCCGTGTGCATTGTCAGCATATCCCTTTAATAATATACTGAATACATTACTTAGAGGCCCTTAGGAACAAAGGAACAGTGGTTGGTACAATGGTGACAAAATGGAAAGTTATTTAATTCAGCACCCAGAAGAAATGTTAAGCTTGAGAAACACATGATACCATGTTCATTGACAGATTGACTTAATCAGAGGATCATGACATTGATGTTGAATTGTATGTTGCAACAACCTGCCATGCACACTCTTCACTAGCGATGCTCGATATCAAATTAACACCTCAAATTAAGAGTCTCTACAAGCATGTAGAACACGAAGAAGTCATTGGACTCCACCGTGTGCAGTGTTTGCAATCGCTTTCAAAATGAATAGTCCATCACGCACTAGATTATCTTTAAATGAACCCCCCGCTTCTCTGTGCATGTGTGTTTAATATGTTTTTACATTCCACAGTGTAATTTCATGCTTATCCATGCCACTGCTGAGGGCGTCTATTGAACCGAATTATGGCGATCTGAAGGCGGCGAGCGACGAGCATTAAGCTCTGTGAAGAGCGCGCTGCTTACTCGAGGCCCATTCGCCTTTCTTGGCAGGATCCACTTCCTGCCTACTTGAAAAACTTCATTCAGCTTTTGGCTGGCGAGCTGCCAGATTACTGCCTTCCAGTCCTGTTCTAGCGTGAATCACAAGTGCTCCTAATACATGTGGATGCAGTAATGGCCAAAAGATCGGGAGTTAAAACTTTTACAACCCAGCAAAAGCAAAGGCTGGGATATTTGTGTTGGCTCACGGGAGGGTTAGCAGTGCAGACGCACATATCAAAGAGAGGAATAGCTCATTTGTTAGCTTGACAGGCTCCAGCTTTTCCCCTCCACTTGTTCTGGAGCAGGGAGAGTTAAACAGAACGATACGGACAGAGCACACCCACTCTTTGGCATTTGCCATTAGAGTCTTGCTCAGTTTTACACTGTAGTCTTTGGGTGTTGTTTTTGGTGATCTGACACCACACCTCACCATCAGCCAGGGCTGTTGCTGGAGATCATTATGCCCTTTTGCATTCTGACCTATTTTTAAGGCAGATGATGGGGCCATGTAATCAGCGAGAGCACTTCCTTCCCCTAACACATGTCTGCTGTCTTGTGTTGCTGGATCCAAATAATTGCAGTTCCAAATTTATAAAGGAAAAAGAGGCCTCCTGCTGAAAACATGGGAGGACATCCATCCTCTCCAACAGAGCATACTGGATTTTGGCAGTCATTCAACAGCTACCCGCTGGTATCTAACAGTGACCTGCACGTTTGCTTTTCCCGTTTTTTTGGTCACGTGTGTACCCAATACTCAACACCTAAAGTCACAAATCCCATTTAGACCATGATGAGCAGCGCCTTTCTCCCTCTGGTCTGAGCAAGGGTGTGCTAGCATGTGCGAGCGTATGTGTGTGTGTGTGTGTGTGTGTGTGTGTGTGTGTGTGTGTGTGTGTGTGTGTGTGTGTGCATGTGCGTGTGTGTGTGTGTGTGTGTGTGTGTGTGTGTGTGTGTGTGTGTGTGTGTATGTTGGTCGGATACTAAAGTCAGTTACCCACACCCCCTAGTGGCGTGATGTCTATTCAAATCCACAAGACAGGCTTTCCAAACACAGCACATGAAATACATGCACTGTGCTTTAATTACTGATCGCTTAACAAACATTATATTAATATTATTTAATATTATTTAAATCCATATAATAATATACAGTATATAACCACATACTACGCAGATATTCAGAAGCATTCACTTCTAGCAGAGAGGAGGAACAAACTGGACAAAATAACTGTCTGTTGTCACTTCACTGTGCTCTTCCATCTCCTTACTCAGTTATGTTAGTGCAACTGTAAAGGTATATCTTCAAACCCAGTGTGAAGTTGTTTTATTGTTTCCAATTTGAAGAGCATACATTGGTATCCCCTGACACTTAACAGCCTATGGAGAGGAGTCTTATTGCCTCTGGTGGAAAGAGGTAGAGGAAGAAAAAAATGCAATAGAAATACGGTTGCTTTTGGCTGTGTTTGCATAAAAAAACATTCCCATTAACATTCCCGGTGCAATGCAACAGCTCATCAATTCCGGGTTTTCATACTTCAAAGCCAGCACGGGCCAGAGGAAGCAACATGACAGTGGAAATGAAGAAACTGCTCTGGAGAATAGCCTGGGTGTTTTTTGTGAGAGGGAGTTATCAGAAATAGAAAATGGAGAACGGCACAATGTTCTTTTCAACTCTCTTACTGCACCCAGAAATCAGACAGACGTCCATGAATGATAATAAAACCGTAGTAGTGATTCGAGTTTTAAAGGTAACATGTATGTAGTTTGAGCACAACTGTACGAAGTAGAGATATAGTAAATATGTCACAAAGCAACTGAGTTCATAGAAGCCCTTGACAAGGAGTATCTGAAAATAATGATTTATTATTTACAGATGCTTCTTTGTGTAGTACAGGATGAGATTAATTATTACTGTGGGCTCTTGACATTTAGAATCTTTTTTTGTTTGTCTAGGAGGTAAAAGGAATTTTACAAATTTGATTTCCTGCTGTCAAATGAATCCAAAAAAAATTACCCTTAACATAATGATAATACATCACAAAAAGTTTCAGTGTCAAAACGGAGTGTTTCTATTGATATTGCAGCATCTTTTGGAAACTGTACTGTATAAAGAAAATAAAGACAGCTAAATTTTGTTGATGCTTTTACCCATTCAGGCCTGTATCTACTTGTGCTTTTTGACACTGACTGAGGACTCGCGTTTGCATTGAGGTCTGCATTTACTTGATCCCTATTTTTCAATCCTCATTTTTCTCTCTCTTCCTAAAGAATTCTGTTATTATATAATCATCTGACTGAGGTGGCCTTTAACCCGATCCTTCTCTATACAGCTCACTGTCCCCCAGGATTCATGAATTTTAATAAATATCAATACTAGACGCGACCATACAACCAATTATAGGCTGTCCTCTCGGGCCTAAACACCTACAGAGGAAAATAAAATCCATTGTGTTGTAGCCTGGCCTCAGAGAATTAGGGAATTAATTAACTAGTTAGCCGCGAGGTTAATATGTCCCGTTTCTCGGTGTGAAGGGGTAAATTGTGTCCCTCGGATGTCAGTGGGCGGTCCATCCGTGACCATCTGCTTGCTTACCTGTCAGAGGGCTCGACAAAAGGCCAACCTCTGTGATGCCATTTCAGCAGCTTAACCTCTGGCTTACGCTCAGTCGGGTAATTGAGGCACCTATTCACACTGGGGTGTCTGTGATACTCTTATAAGGCTATTTAGTCTGCACTGATCTGAGAATAGTCAATCTCAAACAGTAAGACACCAACCACCAAGACCAACACCAGTTCAGAATTCACTGTCATGTCTGTTAAATGTGATGCAAACTAGTTTGGTTTGTTTACATGTTTAATTTTTTTTTTCAAAATGAGTGTTTTTTTTATGAACGTGCTGTTAAACATTGTTTCTTGCCACACTACATTAGACTACACTACACACAAAAAAGGCAACATGCCAATTTACAAGTCACTTGAATGCTGACTACTTCACAAGCTGCATGCATGTACAAAAGCAGCCTCTGGCTTCGCAGACCTGCGACACAGTAGACCATGCTCATGTGCAGTGTTGTGGAAAAAAAAACAGGCCTGTGTGTTATGAGTGAGGCTGGGTTTCAATGTTTTCTCCACTCTAATTGAAGTTAATGGCACGATGTTAGTTGCTAAGTGTATAGGTTTTTGTATGGGGTAAAAATGGATAAACACTGTTATTTTTAATGGGACAATAAACACACACACACACACACACACACACACACATTTGTGCGCAGAAGCCTCGTAAATTCATAGAACGAGCATAAGTGAACACTATCATGTTAATGCACAGGGAATACTGTTCAATTCAATATTAAAAAATATTCAGTCCCTTGTAGGTCATTGACCTTATGTGTCAGCTATTGCTGACAAACATGTTTCTTTCACCTTAAGATTTGAAAAATGTTAGTGGAATTAAGTTAAAGCATTCAGTGGTTCCAAAACCTGATAAGCATAGTAGCAATCCACAGTCAAATTTAGAACTAAATGTGAGTCTGTCTCTCCCGTAATGATCTTTTCTTCTATGTCAGCTTTCCTTTGTCAAACACCATTTATGCAAGTTACAATGGTTGAACTCTGGTGCAACCCAGTGTATTTATATCCACTGTTCAATCAAGCGCTTTAATACGTAAGAAAGTGGCAAGCATTATTTGCGGGCTTAAATTCAATTTCCCCGTTGTCCTGCCAAATTGAATTATACCTCAATCATTTGGCAGCAGGACTCCTTCATAGAGCCCCAGTTCGTGCATCAGTCTGTTTGTTGCAGATCAGCCCAGTCTGAGTCTTTGCAGGAATCTACTGAATCAAACAGCAATTCTGTTTGACTGGGTCAGTTAGCAGAGCCTCATCAGTTTGTTTTATACAGCCTCCCTGCATTTGAAAGGGAGCCATTAACCGGATGTACGAAAATAACAATGCACTCAAGATGTATTTGCAGCTGCATATATCGCACTGCTGTCTGATCTCATGCTGGCTAAGTACAATCAGTTAGCAGGACAACCATAATAGGCACAACGTATTTACACCACACATTTCCATCCAATTGAACCAAAGGAAAGTAATCTAGTCTATGTTTAACACAGCAGGCCTTTGTTGATGACATTTTTGCTTTGTTTTGTTTGTTTTTCTGTTTTTTTGTTTATTTTAATCACGCCAATTTGACTATTTTAGTAGGCCTAAGTATAGTCAAGTATATTAGTGCACTGTTTTTCTGACTGACCAATGTGGGTCTTAGGTTGAAGAGGTAAACATCACATCTGATCTTGTCACTAATGTCAGTCTTACTTAATTAACTTGACTTAAATGTGTGTAATGATAGGTGAGGCAGCCCAGCAGCACAGAGTTTGCATTAAAGAGCATTAAGAGTTTTCTTATTTCAGATAATGTCATCACACTTCCTAAAATGGCAGCAAAGTCATATCTGAGAGGGTGCTTGCTCAGTATCGTACCCTTACCATATATATTTTTTGTTAAGTGCAGGCTATTTAGGATATTTATCTGTAAGTGCAGGCTCAAGCAGCACAAGGCAAGAAGTTTGAGTGATATACTTACAGTCCCCGTACAACTGTATCTCAGAAAGCAACTGCACACACACACACACACACACACACACACACACACACACACACACACACACTCGCACACACAAATGAAATTTGGATCTTTTACCGTTCATGCGTTAGCTGAGGGGAATGTACATCTTGCATAATTCATTCCTCTCTGTATATCTTACATGATTCAAGAGAACAAGTTAAATGCTGTGTGGGAATTTGTTAGTTTAATGCAAGATCTTTGGAGAACAAGACTGATTCACTAATTACTACTGTAATTCAAATGCAATAGCCTATGGTTCAGCCAATTTGACAGTTCATATTTTTCCCGAGACAGGATTGCTGCAGGTTGCATTTTACTCATAGATTGGTATTTGCAAGGGATTATCAATCTCTTCATGTACACTGAATTTATACTTTTTCAGTTCTATTTAACAATAGACCCGATGCAACATAAATCTTGGCCTTACAACACAGTCTGTATAAATCTCTACTCACTAACATAGCATATTAGGCTCTTGAACATTTGCTTTATCTGAAATCTATGTTCAGGTATACTGTAGCTAAAACTGGTCTAAGACGAACTTTACAAAGGCAGCTAAACTCTTGAAGAAGGTGGGGCGTTAGCTGAGAATGTTGTGGGAAATCCCTTTCAATTCATAAGGTTAAAATAAATTAAAAAGGGAAAACAAATGTATGTTAAAGTATTTTTAGGGTAGCTATAACTTGGCTATATCATAATGAAAGGCTCTCAGAGGGCATTCTAGGTCTTTCATCAAACCTAAGAGCTTGAATTTACAGCATGTTGCTTGGTCTAAATTTATTTAAAGGTAAAGGTTTACATCAGACTTTTGGATCTGAAGAATGGTGTACATGCATTTCACACATGAGGTTTTATAGGACTGCTTGTATTCACATGCCTGTCAGATAATGTTACCTGTAAGCCTGACAGCCAGGCGATAACTGGAAAGACCTCAATAATAATGTGCAAAGGCTTATTTGCGTAACAAATGTAATGCAACCTCTGAAAAACAATCAGTTACAACACAAACATGAATAGTTGCACAGATATCTTATAGTGAATTAAATGTCTCAATGCTATCCCTCAGTGTCTTTCCCTAACCTCTAGAAAACCTTGGAAATAACAGTGGACCGTATGGGTCAGGATTGGTGGTCCAGTGTATTGGGTTCTTAAGAGTATATTGAAGATAAATAGAATAGAATGAATAGCCTATAAGTTGACTCAATTTGATTTTGATTTAGTCAGTTAAAGTAAAGCATTAACCTTTAAAACAATCAGTTGAAGTCACCCCAACAAAGTTCACAAATTTCAGTTAAGCAACCCAATCAGATCATTTTGCACAAAGGTATACACAGAGAAAAAAGACCTAAATGAACCTCTCATAACATTTTTGTTTATTTTAATTCATGCTGATTTAAACACATTTCACATATATCATTTGCATGTAGATTTGCATTTCAGTTGCTCATAGTTTTGCCATGGACCTCTGGCTTCAGTATCAACAGCCACTATTGTGCGAACAGCATATGTGCGCATGGCAGAGACCAAACATAAAAATAGAGCACGTTTGAAATGCTCCAGAAAAAAAAGAGAAAAGAAACAGAGAGAGAGAGAAAGAGAAAAGAAAAATGGTGCCTTGTTCAGCTTGATTCATGTGTTAGCTACTCTGAGACAGACCCAATCCCTGTCCAATTACTATTCCTAAATATACCGGGGGAATCCTTAGCACATAGCACACAAGTGGTTCCTGCACTACTCCCAGACACCTGTAGGCTCTGTGCTGCGCTGGCAGCTGTTTCAGATCAACCAATCAATAACAAAATGGCCTGGCTGCAGGAGAGGTGAGGTGAGAAAGGGAGAAGGCTGAGCAGCTCTGATAACTAGGTCGCAGAGGAGATGGGCTTTATATCTCAGGCTATGCTAGTGAGCGGGGCAACCTGTCATAGACAGAACTGGGCTACAGGCTGACCACATTTGTGGTCCTTTTTGTTAAAGCACAATAAGAAGTGAGAGAGAAGGCTCCTCGGGCTTGCTTTGCACAGTGCATAAACTGAGGTCAGTGCGAAAGTCACTTTAACATGAATATATACAACAGGATGTAAGTGAGTAGCAGGAGCAGCCAGCTTTTGTTGATGTGTTTACTATTTTGTATTCCATATGAGCTGAAGGTAGGATTTGAATATCTACAATATAACATGAATGTTTGGTGCTCACCAAATGTTTCACATATATAATATAGCCTTATATTTTGTTAACATTTTTATGACATGACAATTCATCATATGGTAAAGCCGCATCAAAGTATTTTTTTTAAAATACAACTGGGTTGTAAACTTATTAATATATATTTTAACAACAATGGTAAACTTGTTTCATCTTTGACCATTGTTATTACTTGGATATTAATTATTAACATTGCTTGTGATCAGAGAACAGATAGATGAAAGCATCCCAAATGTACTAGCCAAAGATTGCATCAGTATATATGGGTAAGCTTTTGACTTTTGAAGCCCTTCCTTGGCTTGAGTGTGCCTGTAATAAGGAAACCAGTGGATAACACCTGTGGTTGGAACCCAACCGACTCAGACACACATCAATTCACAACATGCAGGTAGACCTACCTGTTATAGCTCAGTTGAAAAATGTATTTTGCAGCTTTGTGCCTGCTCAAAGTTTAAACCAGAGTCAGTAGAAGTAGGTAGGTGTAAAAAAGATTTGTCTGACTGAAATGGTGCAAGCAGTGTTTGCTGCAAACTCTTGTACCTTGTTACCTTCCTGCTTACCACACACACAGAGAGGCATGCTGACCACACCGCACTCCCAGTCTGATTCAGTGCCAAGCCCTTCTGCCGTGTGACACATCAAAACACAGCACCAGTCTTCCCTTCTTTGATTTGCTTTATACTGTGTTTCATTATATGCATCCACAATATGCTTCCTTTGGCTACAATATAACAGTGCCTTGCCATTTCTGTATATTATTTCCATACACTGCTGCTCACGTAAAATGAAAAACAGTCGGTGAATGAATTATGATTGTTCATGCATGGGGTATACCACTCTACTCTGAATGAAATTGCAGGTTGCTTTTATGCTGTGACCACAGCATGCAGGCTTCTGGGAAGTATCGTCATACAGGGGCTAAATACGTAGGATCACAGACCCTGACCTATCCAGGGGAGAGTGTGACGACCAAAGAAAATCACCATGAAGCTATTACACAGTCTAGGTTTATATATTTTTTTTTAATAAAGCAGGACATGAGAAACACCATCATCAATCCCAGAGGTAATTTCAGCACAGTGGACAGCAACTCAGTGGCAAGATATGTGCTCAGCTGACCCTTATTTAACACTGTCGGGGAGGACTGACGTCCTGAATACAAAATGTTGTTCTGACTTTGATAATCACAGAGTTGAGGTTTAAATTTGGCATGTGAAAAAAAGGAACAGGACTATTCAAATGTGAAAGGCTGTTTCAGTCAGGTACAAAAAGCTGCTATTATTTACTTTACACAGGTCATTGTCATTGTTTGTATTTTTTTTAACTTTACAAACATTTTAACACTTTTTTTGTTCACAGGTTTTTTTGGTAGATGTTGAATCCATTGTTGTTGTTTTTACCACAGTTTTTAGTCTTCCTGTGAACAGATAAAGAAATCCATAGAGCAGAGCATAAACAGCGAGTGATAATACAGCAAGATAGATGTGATAATTAAGCCTGATTTGTGAGTGGCTTCATACTATTTTTTCTGCCGCTTCTGGAGGGTGGAGGGAGGGAGGGGAGGGGGGGCGATCATTCAGAAATCAGATACATTGACTTTTGAAAGTGAGGCAGTGGGAGCTATTTAAGGTATGCATTTTTCATCCAGTTGCCTTCTTGCCCTTTGGAATGCCAAAGGTGAAGAAGACTGGTAATTATTGCTGGGCGTATTCACAAGGGAAGGGCTTGCATGTAGGTTGCATCAAAAATGGCACTCGGCCAGATCTACTGCCAAGAGTATGAAAAAGGCTGAACACTGCCTCCAATCAGATGGAGTAAGACACTTAAATCCCCACCAGTCACAAAGTCCAATAGGATTATCGTTTTTTTTTTTTCTCTTCCAAAACCACAACGCTTATAGCTTTTTCTGAAGTATCCTATATGATTGGATTCAATATCAGATAAGATCGATTTTGATTGGAATGAGATTTTTTTATTGGCTGAGTTCCATGTTCACAAGAAATATTTCGTGCCCATATCACATGACAGTTTTTGCAGCAAGTGGGACTATTTAATGAATTTTCCAGCATTTATTTTTCCACTGAAGGAAAAAATCTCTTGACATTGACAGTATCTGAAAGGTTCTTTGAAGCTGCTTTCAACCGACTAAAATGAAGAAAAAAATGTCTTCCCATAATTTAGGTCATACAAATATTTTTTTTATAAAAATTGTAACATTATGTTGCATGAATATGTAAGTGACTGAGTGGTCTAATTGCATATATCATGACAGTACTTGAGTGACAGTGTAATAACTGCCTATTCAGGACTAATGAAAAGAACTCACTGCCTCTCAAACAGTTTAAGGCAAGTATACAGTCCGAAATGCATTACCGTAAACTGCACTGAACAACAGTTAGTGTTGGTTGAGTGATTTGATTGGACAAGGGGCATTCCATGAGTGCTGATATTTACTATAATTGCACTGCAGTGTTTTACTGCTTATACGATGTGGTTTTACAGAGCTAAACAAGCACCTCTTATGTGATATTGCATGAGTAGCACATTCTCTGCTGTAAATACAATCTTTCATATGACCTTTGTTGGAAGTTTGAAGTCGCTACCAGCGTCTGCAGAGGTCACAGAAAACAAGCCAACTGGCGCATGCATCTTTAATATCAGCTAACCACAAATACACTGGGGAACTGTTTGCCCTTCAATCCATCCATCATGTGTTTACCACAGTCTCTCTCTGTGTTTTAATTTTATCTGTCTGAGTGCTTCTTTTAAGCATAACAACCCTTGCTGTTTTTGAAATAGCCTCACTGAGAACCTCATTTGACTTCTATCTCTGGCAGTCTGTGTAAAAGGTTTACAAAGCATTTGACCTTTCTGTAATAATAAACATGACCAAAGCTTTGTTTCTACAATACGCGGGGAAGCAAATACAAAACAAATTCCAGTCACAGCACCTCTGTTTGTATCTAGCTATTGATTCCAACATATCTGAAACTGTTCTTGCTGTTTTTGAGAACAAGGTTAAATATTTTTTTGAAAATATGCTTTGCATTTTGCAGCTGCAAAGAAGAGTCATTACCAGCAAAACTTTGCAAGCTTTATAAGAGCAAACAGATTGATATGCAATATTCATAGCACTTTTAACACTTGTATTAGTGTTTGTCTTAGTACCCTGCCACTCCCATTTGTTGTGTATTATCTTTAAAATCAAGCCGGTTATTTACACACAGTAATTATGCTGATCATTATCCACAAAGGAAATAGCTGCATCTCTTTAATCAAAAGTTTTTATTCTCCAGGAGCATGGATGTAGTTCAGCAAAGTCCTTCCTGTCAGAGGAAGCAATGTGCCACAGATGGACAGGTGGTTGATTTGTTTTCTTGATAATTATGAGGAGCACTGAGCAGTGGAGCAACTCTTTTGATGTTTGCTAAAAAAGAAGATAATTTACGAAAAAAAAAAAATGAGTTCACAGAGAGTGTTTGCATGATCAACGAGGCATCTTTCAACATGCATGAATACATTAGCTGAAATGTGCCTGAGACAAGCACACTGACTCGGTTTAGAAATTGTTCTATTCAAAGCTTGGAGGGAAAAATGCCAAATATCTGCTACATAATGAGAAGAAACATTCCTGTGATTGGTCCAGTTGGAGACAGTGAGGTAAGAAGCCCGCGCGTCATCAAGGGTTGAATTATTCCTGCTTTATTAAAACTTTGGAGCTCTCCGTAACTTTCACAGTCTGCATGTGCCTTAAACTCCTCCATGCTGGCTACAGGCTACTCACATCTCCTCCAGGGTGTCTTGGGTGAGGTCTCCCTTGTTAAGGTTAGGGGTTATGAAAGCTGAGCCAAAGCCCAAATTGCCCCTCTCTCTCATTCCTTGCTCTATAGTTCTATATGTTTTTGCTAGCCAACCCCCCCACCCTCTCTCTCTCTCGTTCTCTCTCCCCATACCATATACCCACATATTTCTGGATTATTTAATATTTCATGTGTGTTTACACCTCTTGGCTGCACTGTGCAGAACTGACAATAACTTCATTTCAGGTTCCTAATTGGCATATTGTTTTTAATGACATAGGGGTGGTTGTTGGGTTACTGTTACCCCAAAATCCTGCAGCACCACATAACTAGGGGCTCTTCCTCCCATGGAGCAACATCGCTCGGCATCCCTAATAAGATGGCGTGAGTGTTAGCCCCCACTCTCTCCACTCCACAGTAATTAAAACATGTCGGGGGACAGAGGAGTTATCTTGAGCATGTAGCCTAATCTCTGACCCAGTTTTTGTAAGGGTAATTTGGTCTGACAACACATTAAATGGCTTTTGCCCAGTAAACAGCAGAAGGAAAATTATTTTGAGCTCAATAAATTTCTAAGCAGGAACACAATTTTTTTTCTTATGAGTTTCTCCAAAAAGTCATTTTTTGACAAATTATTAAACTATTATAAGCTAACTCTGTTGTATAACAATGCTTGCATGACTTATAAAGACATAAATCAAATGCCTAAACTCTCCTGTGCTTGACAATAACCTAAAATCATACTAATCTCTGACACAGCGGGTTCTTGATGGCTCTGTAAAAACCGAACATCATTGCTTAAGGCAAGGTGAGGGGGATAATCATCCGCCATAACTCATGTTTAATATCTAAATCCCAGGGGTGAAGAGGGAAGGGCAGTAGGTGTCCTTGCTGGGAACCGTCTCCACCCCCCCACACCTCACACACACACACACACACACACACACACACACACACACACACACTCACACCCCCGTTCACTCACAAATGAGCATTGGCTACCACATACAACACTCCTGCACTCTAAAGCGTGGGCCTTGCAGGGCAGGTGATGAACAGCCAATGAAGTTTCATTACACATTACAGCATCAGTTCACTGATGAGGATTAAAAGTGTGACTTCACCAGCGTTGCCACAATAAATGCAAAACATGTCCAGTCCTTTACAGCAATGCAGCAATAATTTTGGTACAGCTGAGACCAAAAAAAAATATGGAATATCCAAACATATCCGTGTTAAAATTTCTGCTTAATAATCCATGAGCTGGTTTATGGGTTTTATTTTTTACTGCTTCACTTTTGTTTTTTTCCTCTTTATTCATGCCCATTAGTGCGGGGAAATAAGCGTATTCCTGCACATAAAAGAGTCCATGCTATGTATCAATTTAAGTGAAATGAATAGAAATGTGTTTAATTCATAGGCCTAATTTAGGGAAATTATCTGCTCAAAACCAGACAGGGGCATGTGTCTCACTCAATTTGTTTTATTACAGGCTTTCAGTGAAGTAATTCTTTGAAGATAACGAGGTACAAGAATGCCCACAATCCTGTAGCTAAGTATGCAAACAAACTTGTTTAACACCCTGAGGTCATGGGTTTGATATCCATGGAGGACGCATTGTGTACCATATGCAGTAAATGTATTAAACATTCAGGTAAATGTGCATGTAATGCATTTAGCCGCATTGGTTGAAGAAGTCTATGTTGTTTGTGATAATATAATGCTTGTACATATGTACTGTATGTATGTTCTACATAATTATAACAAAATATTAAAAACTATGCATGAACAGGTGTACATTTCGTTTTTGTACTTTGTAAAAATAGCAGCAGTTGGGCTTAACATTTGCTGTCCGCACATTACACAATATTAAATTGGCATCTTCGACAACCATATGTGTGCATATGTTCATGGCTTTATTTTACACACGTGCATGAGAATGCATCAGTCTAATTACATTGGTATCACAGGGCAATAGGTGTTTCTCTCGAGACAGCTCCCAGATGACTCTGCATGCTGAAGTGCTTTCTCCATTACATGCTTGTTTAGTCAGCTGTTCTCAAAGCCCAACATCTTTTTTGACACCAAGCAAACGAGGTAGCCCAGCTTGCCATCTGATCCAGCCTTTTTCATTACAGTAGCATCTGCACAAAGGCATACACACATATACTGGACATACAGACCCAGATGCACCTCATACACACATGTTGGCACATGAGATGTGTGTACATGTACAGACACATACACACACACAATCACAATCTTTAAAGTATCTATAAAATATATATTTTCATGATTGTGATATATACAAATTAAACCCTCACCTTACACCTATATGTTAGACCTTAGCTTGGTATGTCTTCATTGACCTTTACTATACAGTAATGCACACAAAAGCATACACACACACACACACAGATACACACACACACGATTCATAATGTGTGTTGGGAACAGTTAAGATACAGGTGTTATCTAGATATTGTACTTGAGGACAGACTCGTCTTCTCATTACGACTGATCGTTGGAGAGGGGCGCAGGGACCTTTTCCATATCTTTTCTAATTCAATGGGGTGATGTGGGTGCATTGTGCATGTACATTCAAATCCTATAACTCCCTCACAGTTCATGGACTCGGAGAGATTCTTGCATTGCTCCCTTGTCTGACTTCTCTGCTAATGCCAGTCTGACAGTTGCATGCATAATGTGCCGACGGGATTAAATGCAATGCAAAGAGGGCCAGCGTCATGGAGCCGGAGGATGAGAGAAGCAAGTCCTCCCTTTGAGTTCAGAGCCATCATGCAGACTGTGTGCATGTAGGAAAGGGAATGCGAAATGATCTTGGCACGAGTGCAAAACTTGCTGATGTGTGTGAATACTGTCAAGGCGGATTTAGTGCTTGTTGTTGTTCTTTGATTATGGGATAGTAGAGTGGTGGACAGAATTTTAATGGTTAACATACGTAGTGGGAATGTTAGGGGCTGTAGAGAAATTATTCCATGCAAATGACCACTGCATGAAATGTTTTTATTCTGTGTCCTGAAAATGTACCACAGTATTCAACGTGTCAATCATTTTGCACTTTACAATATACTCACAAATGATATTGACCATGACTTTTGGTGAAATGTCTTACTTGCATTCATCCTTTCAAAGGACACAATTAAAACAACAATATCACAGCAGCCCAAAATCAGTAGAAAACGCCTGGCACCAGAAAAGGTTCTTTAAATCAAGATGAGTGAAGTTAAAGTCACTGAAGTTAAAGCTTGGTTGTTAGGTTGTAGTTTAAGGTATAAAACCTAAGACTGATGTAGTGTTACTGTAAGAAGGCATACGGAAACTCACCCCAGGCTCTTTAAACCTGATTTAATTACTGGTATGTGCTGGTATCACTGATACATTTGCATAGGAAATCCTGTCAAAAGATATTTGGTTAAAGTATCTCCCTGCTGATGCGACACGCACAGCACCTAAATGTCTTAATCAAATAACATCCTCAGTATAATTTAAGGGGGCTGCCTGCTTTTAGTGTAACTTAAATTTGTGAAGTTTAAGAAACAAAAATGATGTGCTGTACAAATTCACCCCATAGAGTTATATATGTATTTTTTTATCTGTGTGAAAATATAACTGTAGACTTGTCTATACTAATACTGATTTACTTGGCATTTAGTAACCACTCCTTTGTTGAAAGTAAGATCGTATAATAGATGCAGACTGTGGAAAACCGTGAACAATCACCACCTGGCTGCTGGAGTGCATGCAGTAGGACAGCACAGTGGGTGCGCTGCAACACCGGAGGTATTGAAGAGCATTTTACAATAATGGTGGGGATGATAGTTTGTGGAGTCTTATGGATAAATGTTTGCTTTATTTTGTTATACATTCTCATAAAGACACTTGAAGGTCAATATTTCTCTTCCTAATGAAGATTCCCCAGGCCGAGGGAATTAGAAATATGGGGAATGTTAGAAGCAAAAGGGCAACTCGTTAATCTAGCCCAACAGGGACAGGAAAGCATATTGGAAAAGATGTCCACTATGAGCCTTGAAATGAAAACCTGCAAATATATATTTATATAGATACCCCACCACCCCCACCACCCCCCACGCACACACACACCCCCGAAGGCACTCTATAGTGCTCTATAATCTCTTCTAAAAACACCCGTCTCTTCATCATGTCTGTGCTTTGCCTCCCAATAAATTAGCCAAACAAGGCCCAAATGTGAGAAATTAAATGATAATTACTCTAAACGAGAATTTTCTCTGTCGAGGACATTCTCTGGTGAACCTGAACGAGACGAGGCGTGCCGGCTAAGGGGACCATCAGCCTAACCTGAATCCGAAACAGACCTGATGTACTGACCAGTTGCTTTGGTGTGAAACAAAAGTCAGCATCCGTGCAGTATGCTGAGGTAGGTGCTACATAAAGCTAAAGGCGCTGCTTAGCAGGACAGTCATACAGGTTGCAGGGCCTGCTGTAGACCTTTCTGATCTACACGTTGTTACCCTACAGAGACAGTTGCTGCTGTGACACTTGTGATATGGTCAAGCACTTTGTGTAGTTGTCAATAACATGTGTTCTTGCAGTGTTATTACATTATATCAGCTTTATTCATTCGACAGATGCAGAGTGACCTGTCTATGAGAAACAACGTTTGCGGTCAGTGTTAATTAATCGAGCCTCACTGTGTAACAGACTTCTTACCTGCTTTTTACATTACATTACATTACATTTGGCAAACGCTTTTATCTAAAAAGCGACTTACAAAAACGAGGACATAAGCTGACAGAGGTGTACAGGAACACAGAGTAAACAGACTACCTTTATACAGGGACACTCTCCAGTGTCCCTTTCCAGATCACATAGATGTTAGTGAACTTAGTGCATAAGACCGTTCCACAGAACAGCAAAATGAACAAGTACACTCTTGAACAGTCTTGGAGAGCGGTGTACTGGTCTCGGCCCTGAATATGTCTGTGCTGTAGTTGTGTTTACCGGGTTAATGCCGTATCTCTCCGTATTTCACAGATTACTTTTCCAAAAATCTGCCCTTGAGGGGAGGTTCAATGCTTTTTTGATACCTTGGGCAATGGCATAAAGTGAGCAAACAGACACACACACAGACACACAGACACACAGACACACAAACACACACACACACACACACACACACACACACACACACACACACACGCACACACACTCACACACATACACAGACATACACACACAGGACCAGACAACAATGGAACACAAAAGGTCCAAGGCCGCCCTGTTGACAGGCTTCTAGCATATTATTTACCATCCACCCACTGTCCCCACTATACAGTACAGTGCCAGGCCTCTAGCTTGTTGAAATATGGAGCTCTTTCTCAGTCTGGCAAAAACAGCAAGGTCAATGGGTTTGTCAATTATTTCTGTTTGGAAAATTGCATCTTTCCTGACCATTCCACCTCCATTCTATTTGTTCAATTAGTCTCATATGGCTACTAAAAAAGGCCAGCCCCACTTTTCAGCAGAATAATGCATAATAGGTTACAAAGAGGCATACTATTGATTAAGCACATAAGCCATGGGTTCTCTTCTGGCCCTTTTAAAAAAAAAAAAAACTCAAGCTTTTAGGATACATATTTTCCATCAGGTAGTTTGTGTGAATATGCAGCTATTTTGGCAGTCTGGACCCTAATGAATGGAAAAAGCCATTAAAAAAAAAGAGTTTCGATCTTTTTGCCCTTCTAACAGACTCAGACCATAGCCTGATGTCCTGAAGGGGGTGCCTCTAAAAGCTATCCCTATTCAAGGGCTCGTGATGCTTACACCGCCGCCAGAGAAGGGATCACAATAAAGCTCAGGCAGTGGAAAGCATCAGGGCACCAGCCAAAACCATTACAGCCCCATTGTTAACTGGTAGGACAGGAAACTGCCAATGCCAAAGTGATGGCGCTCATTTCCTGCAAGAGCAAGTATCAAGCACTTGCTGGGGTATTTTTTTCGATGATGCTCTATGGCAAGAATGTTACATTACAGAACATTAGACAAGCTCAGAAGTAACAAAGTAACTGCAATGCACTTCAACAACTTGGTACTAAATATTAAATGCACATGAGTGAAATAGTTTTTAATAATTGAGATAAGTTCATTTTATTCAGCAATCAAAATAATAATGACTAACATAATGATAGAGTAAGGGAACCAAATATAATTGTATTTTATTTTTAAAATGTCATGGGTGATGTCTTCCTTTCTCAACACACAATCATCTCTGAAAGAATATACAGTTGGTGTCAAACATATAACTGTTTTAAGGACAGTCTACTGGATGTGACCTTCGCTCACATGGTGCTCAAAGAGCACTGCAGGGTAAAGTATGATTGCTCCTGACAAATCAAAAGATACAACAGATACAACCTTTAAGCCTACAGAAGGTTACAACCTTTTCTCTACACAGTTATTTTGCCATTCTGTGATAACTTACCAATATGATATTTCTCACATTTGAGTTAAAAACCTTTGTGGTAGAACTTGCTTCACAACCAGTGCCATTGGCTATATGTACTATTACTTTGTTGACACTGCTATTGAAGGCTCTCCTGCAGTGGTGTGTAAGGATTATTGATTGAAGACAATGCAGTTGTACAAAATGTACAGCAGAGTAAAAGCTAGATAAAGGCCTACAAGTACCAACAACTATAAGAGCACAGTGGACTATGGATAACATTGCAATAAGTCACTAATACAACAATATATTATTGCAATAATAATATGTCTACTTTGGGTGGTAATCTGAGTTCTCAAGTAGTTAAAGTCTTAATGCTTCAACAGGTAAAAGACGATCATATTAAATGTGTATGTTATGTAAGAATTCAAAGACAACATGTGAGGATATAATTAAGAAAGACTAAGCCATCTCAGGGCGAAGAAAGGAAAGCATGCTGTGGCTTAAGGTAGTAACATATTATTTATATGTTTTCTAAAACTGGGCAAATGGCCTCTATATGCTATTTAATCTTATTTTCTTTAAAATTGGCCATTTACATGAGTATGTATTGCCTGCTTAGTACTGATCGGCCATTGGTGGGCAGTTTATCGAGCCACAAATGGGCACATGACACTTTTGGGGATCTGAAGAAGTGTGGCCAGTTATAAGCATATCAAATCTCAGTTTCTGCCTTCCCTTTTCTTTTCCTTTCTTTTACTTAGGCAGTTGTTGAGATATTGTAATGGGTTGGTTGCATCACCGTCTGGATAAAATATAATGCACACCAAAAGGCTATGAGTGATGCAGGGTGTCAAATTATATATGCAGTTTAAACATTTACATTAATATATTGGCTAGTGGAGGGCTATTTTTCTGCGTTGAACATTATTTACTGATGCAACTCCACAAATGAATCACAATGTACTAGGCCAATCTGCCTCCTATTGCCTTAGAAGTGCTAGACTCCAGGCCATGCGAGCATACTCCAAAGGAAATGCACACCTTGAGACACAAACCCATTCTATACTAATAGAAAATTTAAGGCTACAGCGACCATATCTTTTATCACCACCTCATGTGTAAATGAAGTCCAAGTATATAATATTACTGACCACAAATTAATAGGGAAAGGTAATGAAAAACACTGAAATGGCAGACACTTTATGTCCACCTTCATACATGCAGGGACTTAGGAGAGTGTTAAGTGTAATGCAATGATCACATTTATTTCCTGTTGCTGCTGATCGAACCCTTCACCTTGCTTCCTTACCATGGTGTGTGATATTATGTGTTCTTTCTGGTAAGGAAACCAACATATGTTTGTGGGTGAGCTAAACGACTAGATGAATGACAGTTGAATTTTACGCACTGAATTCGTAAAATAAATGTCCATCTATTAGGCTATAACAGACTATCAAGACAGTAAATGTAGTAGATGCTGTTAAACTACTACTTTAAAGATGTCTGAAGTTTAAAAAGGCTATTTTACTTGTGTAAGAATTACGTAAACGTTACTCTGCCCTCTTCCCATCCCATGGCGTTCTCATTTCTGTGCGATGCCCCCTTAATCAATGTGAAGTAGCTGCTTCCCTTTCAGAGACGTTTGGTTTCCTTAGAAACGGGGTCTGCTTGAGGGAACAGCCACCGCGTCTCCCATAAAATGCAATACAACCTGCAAGTAAATATGAACAAAGTTCATACACCCTTAGGATCAGGTAAACACGTGTAAATATCGCTCAAGAATTTTTGCCGTCGACTCTTTGGTCGAGGTAAGAACACGCTCTTAGCGCACCGGGGACGCGCAGTAGTTCTGACAGACGGTTCATTGACAAGGTGCCTTGACCATATGGCCGCGTCTGTAGGCTGATTAGTCAGATAAAACCAAGGCCACACAGTCGACACAATCAGCACTGAGGGAGCACACGGTAAGAAAAGTCTATTGTGCTATAAAATAGAAAAATATGTTTTTGGTGTGTGTTGGTGTACATAAAAGGGTCATAGACTGCTTACTCAAAGGGCACAGGTAGACAACTAATCAAACAGGACTTGTGTAAACCCGACAAACCTCACATATTTCCCCATATTCCCTAATGCCGACCATAGGAAGACAGTGACGAGTAGATTGATGTTTGTGAGGAATATTAAGTTAAGAAGGAAGATGACTTGATTAGCCTAATTCTCTGACTCGGCTCCACACGTGCCCCTTTCCGAGAACTCAGGCTTAGCAGAGCCTTTTCAGTTCCCTAGACGCTCGTTGTACATGCATAAAGGCTTGCAATAGCAGTATATTATGTTGGATAGGTTAGCAATTTCAATCAACAGTTGAAGACATCGACCACTGTGTATTGGTTAGCCTACCTGAAGTGAAGACAAACAAATGGCTTCTTTAATACCAGACAGTTTCAGTCAGGCCACCGCCAGTGGTCATTTAAAGTGTAATGGGGCTTGTCCTGTCTCAAGATGCGATGTACAATAAACGAAGATGTTGCTGCTCCGAGTATTTGTAAAATCATTCCCAGGCCTGTCAGTGACAGATTTACTACCGTGCCTTGTAAATGCCAGAGTGCAAAGACATCTTGTGTAATGGCATCTCAGACTCTCAAGATACCAACTTTATTTATGTATGTACACAATGACATGCTGAAAGCTGCAATTCTCTATAAGTACAGGGCTTGGTTTTGTATGATTATCAGTGCAGATAAATCACTGCTTGTGGAAGTCGTTTTGTTAGTGAAATGGTTGGTCTCTCTCACAGTGCTGCTCACAAGTGTTTCTAGTAGAGTAATTATGTCAATATTGATCACTTCAGGTACAGCTAAGACCATTTCAATTTAGCAGTTTAGTATAGGCTAATTAACAGTACTCAGAAGTGTTTATATAAGTGAAGCCATTACTCATAACATTTTCCGGGCTACATTTTGCTGCTTCAGTGAATGGCTCCTAGTTGTCCTATCATGGTGTGTAATGAAACCCAGGTGTTTCAGGTGCTTTGTATATATAAGTGGTGTTTTGTTGTAATGTTCAGGTTTATGTTCATGTTTTTTTTCCCAAATGAAGTACAATAACAACAACACTTGGCTGATTTTTAAAACATAACATTTTAGGGAGAAAAAAAATCTGTCCTAAAGGGTTGCATTAAAAAAATATCTTGCATAGAATAGTAATAGTAGTAATAGTCATAAACTATTAATATACTTCACTGTGAAAATAAATGACAGGTAAATAAATCACTTTAGCACAAACTAAAAAGATGTGTTTTTAAACATTTAGGGGATGCTATATAGAGTACAATGGGATGTTGCTTTGTTTTTAAGCTCAACCATTCGCCCCAATTCACAGACTGCAACTTTTGAGGATAAAGCATCAACTCTGTGCAGTTGGCTTAATGCAGGCCATCCATAATGTATTGCCCATGCTTACTTACAATGTGTGTTTCACCCTAACTGGTGGTACAATTACATTCTTACTCGCTCTCACACAGCCTAGAATTTGGAGAGCAATTTATTCACATTAAACATAGCATGTAGCATAAAGCCTGATTAATCACCTCCATTAGCAGAATGCATCATCATCACAGGCCAGTCAGTGACGAACAGTCACATGCATGTCCATGCACTGTACTGTACATGTGTCCAGTTGATGTGGCCATCGGCGGTACAGCTTGTGCCTGTTTTATATTGGCGTATAATTGGAACTATTTGCCAAATTTTAAATGGGAATTTTTGTTTGGTTTAGCAGACCACTGCGCTATTATTCAAGCCAGAGGGGGGCCAGTATGGCATTTTAAATAGCCTACTGGTTATATGATGATTGCTTATGCCCAATGAAAATTGTGAACCCAAGACCTCATAAAAAACAGTGTACTCAACGGTGCATTACAAATTCTGATCAGCGGTTGAGGTCTATTTAATCAACCTTCTGGAGAGCTGAGGGGTGATGAGCAACAGTCTTGCTTTACAACAGACTGTTTAATAATGATGAATTATCAACATGAGTATGCACTTATTGATTAACTCTTGCTTTACAAAGCCTCGTTTAGTTCGGCTAATATGGTGCAAAGCTCGCTGAATACTAATTGTGCATGAGGCGGATTCAGTTCAAACATTCACTTCAATTTTCTCCAGCCAGCCCCCATGTTTGCTGACGTGTGTCTTTACACACGCACGCTACCAAAATTCTATATCTTGGACCTCATCAAACAACAAAAACTATTGAGTCATCATCCCGAGGTAGAGCACCTAAGCTAGGAAGTCTTATTTGTAAAATGTCAACACGCAAGCTAGGGCATGTAGCGGCCTACGCTCAATGCAATATGCTATTAATCATGCTATTTCTGTCCATGCACAATGTCAGTTTAAATCAATGTGAGTTTTTCAACCATGAATACATCATGGAGGTTACATCACAATGCGTGTCCTTGATTTAAAAGTGTGACCAGCATTTTGATATCTCTGGGTTAATCTCAGAGGCATTCAGCAGATGGCTGGAGTAGCCAGATCCCTGTGGAAGGCAGCAGGGATAGTATCCGTCTTCCTAAAACAAAGCACACAGGTTGTTTGTGCTACTCTTTAAAAGGCCTACTGCATTAGCCTATTGTCCTAATTATTTTGTTTACATTTTCTTCTTCCTGTGGCTTCAAAGAGCTGTAAATCCCATCCCATGAGCAAGGGTGTGCGAGCATATGTATGTGTGTGTGTGCATGTGTGTGTGTGTGTGTGTGTGTGTGTGTTTGTGTGTTTGTGTGTGTGTGTTTTGGCCTTCTATCAAACACTTGCCTTTTGGTAAGACTTCTTTCACTTTACATTGATCACATAGCATATATACAGTGCATTTTTCATAATTTTGCATAATTCATTTAAAATGCTGTATTGAGTTTGAGTACACTGCCATGACCTTTATGGCTATAAGGGAAGATGCCTTCAGCAGATTAAAGACACATTCATGAAAAATTATCAAAGTGTAATTGGTAGATGTATTAATGTCTTGAACCAAACTTTACAGTTACAGTTGTGCTCATACGTTTACATACCCTGGCAGAATTGATGATTTCTTAACCAATTTCTTGGAGGTCATCTGGGTAGTTTCTGTTGTCATTATGATTTAAATAAAGTAAACACAGGTGTGTGACAATAAATGGCTTCAGCCAACACTAACCACAAGTAAAAGAAAATGGTTTAGAAATCATCAATTCTGCCAGGGTGTGTAAACTTATGAGCACAACTGTATGTATACACAGTTTAGTTATACATAACCAGCCACTTCAGCTGGATTGCTGTAAAGGCAAGATTTTGTTTTTGGAAGCTGTTGTTTGTTTAGTGTTTTATCTGTGATCAGAATGTTATAAAGTATAGAACTAATTATATATCATTGTATGGAAAATATCTCCTTGTCATATTCATCAACACTTTTACCAATCAGAGCTTGTTAGTTGGTACTGTATGTTTGTATGACATGAATGTCTAACATATGCCAGCTAGCATAGCTCTACATTAGAACATTATTGAACCTCCATGTTAAAGGGATATTAATACTGACTTTATTACAATATTAGTCAGGTTTTATATCACTTGGTAGTGAGTCTTCCACCCTAATCCAGAGTTGCTGTGAGGTCGCTGTGAGGTTCGAGCCTGGGACTGGGCGGTGCAGGATGATGCCAGTTACTAATGAGCACTGTCAGGTATTCCAGGAAGCACGATGTGGCAGCATGAAGTGTTGATGGTGAAGACTTCTCACATTGTCCAGACAGTGTAAAATGTGTGATCTGGATGTTGTCTAGTGGCTGACTAGTCAGATGTGTTAGCCAATCTCTGTTGCATAGCCATGTACTGTATGTCTGTATGCTTATTTGTTGAATATTTATAGATATTTATATTCAGTGGCAAGCCTTGTTAGCTCAAGATTAGCATTGTCTTCTGATTGACATCTGTGCTGAGCCTCCCTGGTGATTTTGTTCACAAGTAAACAAACTCATTTCTTGTTAATACAATGCTAACCCAAAGAAAAGACCTGATGTCCATGAACCATCCTTCTTATGTATTCTTAGGAGCCGCTTATTTAAATTCGAGTCATATACTGTAGTTTCTGAGTTCCTAGAGTTTAACTTTGTGGCGTGCCATTCAATGGAGCCCAAAATCCCACAAACATGCACACACAGACTCTCTCTCTTACACATACACTACACACACACACTCCTGTGCGCAAACACACACAGCATTGGGTACTTTGAAGCAGATACCTTGTGAAACTATGTGTCAAACACCACACAGTAATATCTGTGTCTTGTGACATTCCCCGTGAATCAACAGGTCAGTGAGGTAAAGGTGGTGTTCTGAACGGATGTAAACCAGCACGGAGTTGACTACTCTCAAATGCTCTCTGTTACTTTTTTGTTTTTTTTTGTTTTGTTATTCTTTTTCGGAGCACCCAAATGTCGTCGCCGCTCTTCATAGTGCACACAAAGTCTCAGTCAGAAATGTTTGTCTGAAAGGACATATGCCAACTGCTCATTCAGAGAATGTCACCAGAAGCAGGTGACTCAGAGAGTTGACGCTGGTACACATGGTAAAAATGTCTGTCATTTTGAGCTGTGCAAAGCTGACAAGGAAATTTCTGTATTTGTGTACTATAATCAGTATTTTATTTTTATTTTATATATGTTTTGATGGTGTTGGCTAGGTCAGTCAGCACCTCTTGGTTTTATAACATTTTTATTGACAAGAAAACCAGCAATTGCACGAGATCCCTGCTGTACCATTGTAAGAGTTGATAAATGTGTTTCCTTGCCCTCTAGGTGTAGCCCTTGAAACTTAATCAATTGTCTGAATCCGCAGTAGTATATATATGTCTGGTTCTTTCATGTTGAAATGGTAAGTGTTCATGGTCAGGAACAAAACATGTATTCAATACTAGAAAGGAACTATCCTACTGGATATCATTCTGTTCGAGGAATGGACATCGCTCAGCTTTCCCTGTACATGTAGGGGGGATTGTCAGCATACTGAAGACTTTTGATATTTAATTATCACATAAAAATATCAAATACCTTCACTTTAGTCCTTAAGACATCGTCAAATAAAAACAGATTTGATTACATACTGTTAGATTGGATTAGATACTTTCCTCCAGCAGGTCATTAATGTTTCTCAACCGACAACCTTCTGTCTATATCCCCGTTGAAACGCTGACGATTATGAAGATTGTTTGGGATGTGAGAGAGAGAGAGAGAACAGGTTCATGTCCTGGTATCCTCTGTCGAGAGTGCCTTCCTTAATTCACATTTTTAGTCACCCTGCATTTACTTCTCCATTTCATATTCATTGAGTACTTATCACCAAGAGGTTATTCATATCAGTCATTGTTCAAGTATCACGAAGTGCAGTGCAGGATCTGCAGTGGTGGAGATAGCACTAGCACTTTCTATCCACACACACACACACAGCCTCACTACTTTTATCTTGAGTGCGAGAGGTTACAGAGAGAGGCCTGGGGGAGGGAGACAATGCAGTCTGTTTTAACTCATCTCTGCGCTCTGACACCGCCAGATCTGGCTCAGCGGGGGGAAGAGGAATATTTTATCTGACGTTGTCATTTGCTGTGCGAGCCACAGGGAAGCACAAGCCACCCTGACACACCTGGTGTGGCCAGCACCAAGGTCTGCCCCTCCGCACGTGTGTGTGTGTATGCATGCGTGTGTTCATGTGTGTATCTTTTTGTGTGTGTGTGTGTGTGTGTGTGTGTGTATGTGTCACTCAGTCTTGCATCTTCCAGGCTCACCCGTGTAGGTTAATAGCCTGTAGTGGAACCGAGCTGCTGTGGAGTCACAGTCTGTGTAACACCAGATTTCAGCCCCAAGGCACTCCTTGCGATTCTCCTTTTCCCAAGAAACATTTTCAGCAGGCTCATATGGAAAGAAAAAAAAACATTTGTACAACTAAGAATATAGAGTATTTGTCTGCGTTTGTTATATTGGTAGTACAGGCTTTAAGACATAGAGTATTGCTTTTAAGCAGGAATTCAGTGCAGCACTGCTCTGATAATTGTCTGCATTTTGACCTACACCTGTGGAAGTGGCTCTCACTAACCCACACAAACACCCGTGAAACAAAGCATTAACCCTCTCCCTGCTGTTATTTTCCATTAGGTCACTGCACCATGCCATTGATCAAGCCGTCGGCTGATGCCAGTCACCGTATTGAATAGCCCTTCCTGCTCGATCCATCCATCCCGCAAATGACCGCAGATAAGCCATGCGGACATAGATAATCATGAGCCCGAAGAAAGCACCTGAGTGGACAAGCATGAAAAGGCTAAACCTCCACCTCATTGCCTTCGTGCTCGGCTATTTCATGGATGAGGGCCTCTGTGGCCAGGCAATCTGCAACAGGACGGCCCCTCGCGAGTGGCGCTCGCAGCCCCAGAGCACCACTGTGAAATGGACACTCATGGAAAACACCTGCACCAGCTTGACCCAGTGCCACGACGGCCAGATTGAAGGAGACGGTGACGGCGACGGTGTGTTGCCACGGGCGCCCGCCACCGCTACCACCCCCTTCGCCTCGCCGCCCAGCCCCCCGCAGCTCTGTCCGCTGGAGCTGCAGCTGGGAGACGTGCTGTATGTGTTCGCCGACTCCACGCTGGAGGAGTACGGCCTCAACCTGGCCAACGTGTCCAAGGAAGTCTTTGACAACTGCTCTCCTATGCAGTCCAGTCCATTCGGCACAGTACCTGTTTCCTGGCGATATGAACAGGACTGTGTGGGTTGAGCCAAAATGGCTGACCCCAGGGGTGCACTACTTTGTAGCTTCCCATAAAGGCAGCTCCCAGTTATGCAAGCTGGGGCTGCGGCTCAGGGTGTCGGTGAAAGAGCAACACTGCCAGCACTCCCCTCTCGTTCGCCTGTGCTCTGGGAAAGGGATGTGCAGGACGGACATGCTGAGCCCCACGTACACGTGTGAGTGCACCAAGCATTACTCAGGAAGATTTTGCGAGAAGTACGACATATGCTCCGAACACCCCTGTCTTAACAGGTGGTACGTGTGTGAGTTATGGATCCGGCGACCCAAACGTTCATGAGTATAAATGCAAGTGTTCACCCGGGTTCACAGGTAAGCACCAGCATTCCCCCACTGGAACCCAGTCTAGATGGGATTCACATGCTCTTCCCCCAGCACACTAAATGGTTTCATTTTTAGGTCATGTCACACGTTCAATTACCATAAATTGGAAAAGAAATTGAGCTCATTAAATTAAAGTAGCATGACCAGACGCACCCACCTTGCCAGAACCACCCTGTTTCTTTAGAGATACTTATTTATTATTTATCTATCATAATTACTGGTCCTCACTTAGCTCGCTCCTGTAATTTCAAGATGTGGATATCCCCATGGGCTATTTATTTGAACAACATTTTCCAGGAATTGGCTTTTTTCCCCCCTTGCCTTTAATCACTATAATTATTCCTGAAATGGCTTTCTGTACCACCTGAAAGGATTCCAAATTGCTTTATATTTTTCTGTTGCTTTTTTCCCTCCCTCTCTTCCTACTTGATTAATTTATTTTATGTTCACCTTTCTATGTCAATACAAATTAAGGTAAACAGTCATATTGAAACAGTTTGAACACTTACTCTGAAAGTATTTAATGAGAAAGTATCACGATGTATAGACCTGCCATGCAGATTAAGTGTTGTTCATCTGTTTTTTTTTTATTTTACATGTAAATGTATGGGGCGTTAATATGCTGGGCCATCCACAGTGGTCTTCAGTGGTTTACATTGCAAATTTGATTTTAGTCATTCACTAATATATCAGCCTACAAAGCACCTATGCTGAATCCTATTCTTACACTGTTTGGCAGGGAAAACTTGCAGTCTACCACTACGATGGCGGTGAAAATCTGTGCTCAATTTGTAATGTATAAAAAAACACAAATAGCTGTTTTAAGTAGTTTGTGAAGTTTGTGCATGTTATTTTTTTTCAAATAGTAATAACATATCCGTCCCAGAGGTGCAGTCAATAATAGAGTGTTGATTTTACTTGAAAAGTATGAGCGGAAACTAAACAGCTGTCATTCATTTTTATTTCATTGTCCTACTTACTGTTGACAAGTTTTGGTTTAAGTTTTTTTTTTTTTTTTCTCTAGGGACAAACTGCTCGGAAATTATTGGGAAAGAAAATTGCGGCAGACAGTGCTTAAATGGCCTGTGTGTACAAGTAACACCAACTTCCTTCCAGTGTGACTGCCATCCAGGATATACAGGTTGGTTCAATCTCCATGGCATCTGCTCGTAACATTCTACTAATTACTGAGGGTCATTACCAACAACACTAAAAGTAGGGTGGGATGTGACCAGTCTAGCCTTTGTCATTTTGTTTGTTTGTAGTCGCCCAAACACTCCACGGCTTGAGCTTTGCCTTCGGGTGTACTACAATCAATTAAGCGAGTGTTTGTGTTTAGAGTAATGAAAACAACACTTGCAATGCTTGACTCCAAAGAACAGCATCGGTCCTAATCGCTGCCTGAGGTAACCTGTGTGTTTTGAGTTGTGTTGTGCTGTGTTGTGCTGTGCTGTTTGCTTGCAATAGAAACACCACTGAATGTACCACCAGCTAAATCAGTGGTCCTAAATCTACACAGAAGTGAGGAAGTGGTCTGTGCTGTGCCCAATGAGATGATGCCCAATTTGTTTTACGTTTGACCCCCGTCTGCTCTCAACCACGGCTCTCATGTTTGATTGTAGGGCTGCATAGAGAGTACGAAAAATAAACAAACCGCTTTCAAGCTGCCCGTTCTGCCACTTTCTATCAGTGTAGTTTATATGGATACCACTTGCTCAGTGTAATGACTGCAATACAGACTAATGTACAAAAAAGAATATTTTGGTTTGTTTGTTTTTCATAGTTTTGATGATCCTAGTGCTTAGGTGCTTAGGTGTCTCTGGATATTGCCAGAGGCCATTTTGCATAATGGTTAGAGTTAAGTTAGCATAACAAAGTGTCCTTATTACCCTGTTTGGTCATTTAAATTTAGTCAGATTGCGCTTTTGATTCCAGCCTTGAAGTAAAAATAGAAATATATAAACATATAATCATCAGGCCTGACTGGTCGCTTACCTTGTGTTCAAGCTTGTGTTTGCTTACAGTGTACGTAGGGATGATTGTCCATTTATTCAAATCCGTTCAGATGGTTTGTTCGGAGCCCGGGCCATATTTTCATGGCATTTAGCCTGTCATCTGCTACTCAGATTGTGGAGGGGGTCCCAGATGGACCCGATGGTGGCTCTGTAGTGCTTGGAGCCCTATCAAGAAGCGGCCCTGCTTTGCTTTTGCTGTAGCCCTGCATATTAGCAAGCTAGTTTTTTCCTCTCTCTTTTTCCTCTCTTCTCCTCTCTTTTGTGGAGCACCTCTATGGGAGGGAACGCGGCACATTACAAAGCCGAGGCGCTGCGTCCTGCTCTCCTTTTCCTGTGGGCGCCGGCGGTGCGGTGCCTCTGACTTTGCCATCGCCGTCATCCCATTAATCACTTGGAAGTTAGCGGCTGTCCGGGCGCAGGCTGACCGCACAGGCCGGAGTCCGATGGTACATAATAATGAGGAGCACCCTGGGGGATGTTTCAATTCAGATTTTTCTTTTGATGCCGTCTACCCCCACCCACCCACCCACCACCACCACCACCACCACCACCACCCCCCCAGTAGCACAGAAGAATGGGGGAGGGGGGATTTATGGCAAGGTATTACAGACTTAATAGGCCACAACCCCTTGAGGGATTTGCTGTTAATTGTTTTGTAATTCACTTAGCCCGGCGGGTTTCCTTGGTAAATATTAAAACACATCTGACTGCTGGTTGTGACATTCGTGGAGTGCCTATGTCTGTGTTTGTTTGGAAGCCTTGACTTGGAAATGATCCCGCGAGGGTATTTGGTATTTTTAGTTGGGTGATGTGTATGCGTTGATGTGGTGCATGATTGTGCTGTTAAAAAGTGCGACCAGTAGATCACTCAAAGTCTGCACTGAAAGTACTTATTCTGTGCCTTGGCTTTTTGTGGAGAGACAGCTAAGCTTAGTGTGGAAAATGTGTCACCAAACCTCATCAGCTTCACATGTCATGTTGGCTTCACAGTTGGCTTACTGAACTCTGGAACAGAAGTATTGGAACAGCATATTTTTACACACTAACGAGTGCATGTAATCAGGCACTGTGCAGCCGAGGTATATTCATATTCATGGGCCCAACAAAAGTGGTGAATAGGTAACCAGACAGATGGATGCTACTTTTATGCATGTAAAAGACGGTGCCTGTGCAAAGTCAAAGATATATATGTGTGTGTATATATACCCGCAGATGCCGCCAGTGATGCATCCAAAACTACGGGGTGGGGGGAGTGCCTGAAACAAGGGAACTTGAATCGCTAGGGGATTAGCATAGAGGAATATGCTAAGAAATAAGTCACACAGAAAGATAAATGAGTTAGCACCTGCTGAAGAACACAAAAATGAAACACCCCTCTCGGGAATAAAATCAAATTGCGTTCACCTTGAACCTCAGGCGCTGCTCATGCCGGCTAAATTTAACCCACGAGGGGCAAGTGTCAGACTGCTGCTGGATGTCAGATGCCTTACAGTGTCTGCTTACAAGGATGTCCTTGCTCACACCTTGATGCTTTTGCTCTCCTGGTCATGTGGACCTCGCTGAAGTCCATGGGAGGAGTAGAGGAGGAGGAGCAGGAGGAAGAGGCGGAGGAGGAGGAGGAGGAGGAGGAGGGGAGGAGGAAGAGGGGAGCTTTGCTGTCCATTGTGCTGCCGCTGCAGTGGATGCTGATTTGAGCTCAATAGGCTGAAGCTGTGTTAGGAGAGGGCTTGGTCTGAGGTTAAGCAGATCAAACCCGGCTGTACTGTACTGGCTGGGGCACGTGTGAGTAATTTATGTATCTCAGCCTAAGCACATGTCTCTGAATTTTAATGAATAATTGAGCAAATGCACAGAAATGACATTACGAAAAATTATTAATGGCCTTTGATGTTCCAACTCAGATTCCTACTGTGGCTCCTGTTCTTAGGACACTGTAGTCGCTAGTCGAAAATCCCAATGACTTTTTTTTTTAAAGCTAACTTGAATAATTGATAAAAAAAATATACTGTCAGGTTGGCTGTGATAGCTCCCTTGGGTAGGTGGGGAGAGAAATCGCCCATAGTGATCCACGAAAAAAAAAGGGCGGATGATGGCGTTAGGCAGAAGAAGGCAAAGCAAAACACTGTAATTGTTTTTCAGACAGGCGGTAAACATGCCCATCAGGAGTTTCATTTGTTATATTGGGAGGGACCTTTGAGAGTTGCTGTTATTGCATGCAGGTTTGACGTAGAGACCCCTGGAAGGCTGTGGAATAGAATGACAAAAGTGATTTTAATGATGGAATACTCACCTCTTCACTGTGCTTTTAAATCATATGAGTACAGAAAAAGGTATCTTTTTGTACTTTGTAACAGTAATCCTGCTCGTTGCAGATTAAAAGAATAGCGACTCCTCATTTATGTTGGTCTCTATTAAAAATTGTCTGAAATCCCAGATTAAAAAGGACATGCTCTGTGGGGTGTCCTAGGATTCCTGGTAATTATGTCATTGCGACTTTAATGTGGGTCTGACTTGTTACAGGATAAGGTTATTCTACAGTGCTAGAATGACTGCTACTAAAACAGTGAACTGCAGAGAATGAAGCACTCTGGAAATCTGTGGTGCACAATTTGCAATGCTTATTGTGTTGACCCAGTTGTGTATACACATGTGGAGCCAGAATCTCTGGAAGGGAAGGCTGTCACTCACGTGTTCTAGTGCAGCAGTTCATGCATAATTGCACATTTGCTGATTTTTAAAGACATTTTGCAATTCCTTTTTTGTTGAATGAAAGCAACAACAAAATCAGTTTTCATCTTAAAGTGTTTTCCCCTCCTCTCCCCTGTCAATATAACACTTTTATCTTCCCATACGCTGAATTTCCTTTTTTCTCTTCTCTCAATTCACAGTGCCCATGTCACTGCCGTAAGTTGCTGTGAGACACACAGCATTATGCTTTGAACATAACACCCTTCGCCTGTTCTGTATCAAACAAGCACACTACCATGACAAACCCCTTTGTACTAAATCAGAATTTCCCCTAGCTAGACGTGTTATGAATGCTGTCTGGTAAAGTCAATCATTTATCTCTTTTGAATTTGCACATTCCTCATGTTTTGCAAAGAGGAGCGAGCAACAGTGTCGGTGTCAGTCGTCAGTCTTTTTTCTCCGCAGCTGCTCAGATAATGGTATCTGGGCCTCTTGTACTGTAGCCTCTCTCCCTGAGCTTGCTGCTATCACACTCTTCATTCCAGGTTCTCTTTGTGATGTGAGGAAGATGCCGTGTTTGCCCAACCCGTGCAAAAATGGTGGCAAGTGCGCCGAGACTGCTGAAGGGTATGCCTGCACCTGCCCAGAAGCGTTCAGAGGGCCCCACTGTGACATAGAGTTGAACAGCACTTGTGCTTCACACGGATGTCAACCAGAGCCGACATGCTCAGACGAGGAACACGTGAGTGCTTTTTACACACACACACACACACACACACACACACCCCCCATACACACACCCCTTTCCCTTCCTTTTCCACAAGTCCACACATACACACACCCACCCACACTCACAATCCTGTGCCTTAGAGAAAATGATTAATAGAAAAATGTCACATGCAAATTGATGTGCTATCTTTGCAGCAGATCAAGTAGTGTCATTTTGAAGGTTACCATTCTGTTTTGATAGTGAGACGGTGGTGGCATTTGTTTTAATTGATAGGCCCTGGTTGAGGCCAGCACATATTTAAGCACCATATCAAAAATGCTATTACAGAAAAGCTCTTGGGCATTAGGTGTCTGTCCCAATTTTCCATTTCAGCCACACACGATAAATTGTTGCTCTGGCATGGGCTTTTTAAAAATCAGGATCTTCTAGAGTGGTCGTTCTTTTTTACCGCAGCGAATGGGGCTAGGAATGGGTGAAAAAGAAAAATACCATAATGAATTAATTGTCTTCTGTGACCTTCGTTCCCTTTTATGGTGGAATTTGCCACACGGGTGGAGCCATAAAGGGGCTTCATGAGGTTCGAGAGCCGCTTGGGAGAGCGAGAGCGGTCAAACTTGACTGGTGGGGAGGCATGTGCTAATTGATCTGCTCGACATTGATTGGGTCTGCTGAGATTCTGTCAGACTGTCTCAGACAACATCTTGGAGCTATGAAAAAGGAAGATACTATTCACCCCTTGCAATGCCCCCTATCACCCCCCCCCCCACACACACACACACACACCCCCAGGTTGAATGTCATCATGAGTTTTCATCTCTCAGCCTTTCCTGAACTGCACTTTTGTTCTTCTCCTGATTCTTAGGGAGGCCTGAATCAGAAATATTATTGTTGTCAAGATCAGTTAGTAAACAGCAGCGATGCAAAGCCTGCTAATGACCTGTCTCTCTCTATTTTAGGATTTAGCCGGCGTGTTAGCTCGCTGTCTCTTCCTTTATCCCACAAGTTTATACCCCGCCAAACTCTTGTCTCCGTTTCTTCTCAAATGCACCAGGGCTGTCTGTGTTTTGTGTTTTTTTTTTTGTCTCTTTTTTTTTTGTTTTGTTTTGTTCTCTTCTAAAGCTGCATACCTGCCAGCTGGTGATTAAATGCTAGGCAGTGATGAAGCATATCTTATCGTGAACCCTCTTTCCTTTTACTCCCCGTTACTCCTCTCCCCTCCCCTCTCTCTCCTAACTCGCTCGCTCTGCTCCTCTGTTCTCCACCCCTCTCTGTCCTCAATCTCTTTACTCCTCTTCCCTTTCCTTCCTTTCTTCCTTCCTTCCCTCCCCCCCTCCCCTCATTCTATTTACTCATTCCTCCCCCTCCTCCATCTCTCCTCATTCTGACTGCCCAGCATGGCCTCTTCCTCTCCCTCTAAGTGACACACGTTTTCTAATGTTTTTTTTTTCTTCTTTCTTTCCTCTTTGTTCATTTCATGCCCTTCCCCTCTCCCCCCTCCCCCTCCTCCCCCTCCTCCCCCCCTCCTCCTCCTCTTTCCTCCTCATTTTTTTGCCAGCCATCCACGTGTGTGTGCGAGGAGGGAGGCCCCGCAGGCGCTGGCAGACAGTGCAGGAGGGTGCGACAGGCGTGCGCGTCCTCTCCCTGTCTCAACAACGGCAGCTGTGTGTCCCTCGGTGACGATTACACCTGCAGGTAACGCGGCCGGGGGGCCTTGCCTTGCCACAGCCGACTTGCTGAAAGCCGGAGCCAACTGCGGCCCTTGCGGGGTTTGCTTTTTGCAGCAGCAATCAATTATCCCACGTCCTCCTTTAGGCTAGATGCATTTTATTATTTTATGTGTGGGGGAAAAAAAAATATTGCTTTAAATGATTCAAAACTGTGTGACTGCAACTCATTTCTGAGGCGTTTTTTTTTTGTTAAATCAGATGATTAAATAGAGCTACCTAAAAAATGGAAATAAAAATCCATTTCATTTAGAGTTTGTTTTATGATTTATGTTGCTGTTGATATATTTGTCTTCAGCCTCTCACGTTGTGACTATCTAAGACTGAAATCTATCTGCGTTTCTGTATCTGCCCAAGTGACAGCTTCTCAGCTCATTCCTACAGATAATAAGCAATACCAGAGGGTTCTTTATTACTCCTTACAGGGAGAGCTTATTTTTAGAGACCCTCCTTTTTTTTCTCTGAGTTATTGCTCTAGTTATCGCTTGCCAGATATCTCAGTGGGCTTGAATGGTAGACCACCTAAATCAATACATTTAAATGGGTTTCTTTAAACAAATGACAGTCAAGAGCAGAGGTCGCAAAGACAAAGAAAGAGAGAGAGAGAGGCGGAATTTTAAAAAAAAGTTTGAATTAAAAGTGAACGCTGAGCCAGATAAAGTTACGAGCGGTAGGTGTGTGTGTGTGTGTGTGTGTGTGTGTGCTGTGATGGATCAGAGTGTCCTGAAACAAAAGGCGTTGGCGGTGGTGGTGTGGTGTTGTTGGCATTATCAGTGAAGCGTGCTCCTCAGCGAGCAAGCACCAATGCGAGCGTGGCAGATAAAGGCAATCGCCAGCGGTCATACGGGACCGGTGTTCATAACGCGGGGATCATGTGTGGGGCTGACCCAATAACATCACTTAAACTGTCCCAGTGCCCAGAGGAAATGTGTTCTTGGCCGACAGTGGAAGAGACATTCTTTTTTACACTATTTTTGCCCTCGCCATTCCCTGCACCCTGCACGCCGCCCCCCCCCCCCCCCCGCCACCCCGCACCCCGTTTCGTCTAAGGAAGGGCCCAGAAAAGGTTGATGTGTGCTAAATTACAAGTGTTTTAAGAGACAAGGGTAGGCTCGTTTTACCGTGCACTATAGATCTAACAAGTCCAGATGATAACCTTTCATATGCTCCTAAATTGCATAAGTGATTTTTGGAATGAACATAATGTTTTCATAGGATGGTTTTTAAAAATGCATTTTTCTTCAATGTCATTGTGTTATCTGTCTATTCCTGCTTTTCTGAGAATGTTGTTGTAGTAGGAGTATCAGCAGGTCTCTGTATAGAACATTCTGCATCCTCTCTTTATCCACCATCCCTTTATCCTGAACATAAGTACCAGCAATTTGACTTTTTGTACTATAGCCATTTTTAGATATAGTAGCTTATCAAAACTATTTGGTTTATATATGACCTACTGTATACTGCGTTTCTGAAGGTCATTATCAGCCATTTCAGCTTGAAATGAATATACATGTTTCCTGTGATGTTTGTGTTTACTACAGACCTTGTGTTTGTGTGTTTGTGTGTGTGCGCACACATGCATGTGTGTGTTTCTGTGTGTGTGTGTGTTTGTGTGTGTGTGCATGTGTGTGTTTGTGTGTGTGTGTGGGTGTGTGTGAGTGCATGTGGGTTGTGTGTGTGTTTGTGTGTTGGGGGGGAGAGGAGGGGTTGTTTGTGGCTGTTTGTATCACAGGCAATGAGCCCACATGCCCATCACAGTCCTTTGTTTGGCCACTGGATGAGAGGTGAACTGAAAGTAATGCTGGTCATTCTCTCCACAGATGCCTCAGAGGGTTTACCGGGAAGAACTGTGAGGAAATAATTGACTACTGCAGGCTGCTCAGTATTAACTGTCTGAATGAGGGATTGTGCCTGAGCCTAATTGGCGGGTATGATGTAAGTAACCTAATACAGAGAAAACTAATGAAATACTCGTAAACAAAAAAGTCTGATAACACACAGTGTGAAACACTGCAAGATCCGAGGTCTAATGAGGAAATTGTGTCCTGGTCCTAAAGAGTAAAATAGTCAATTTGTTACTGATGTCATTAAGACCACAGGCAGAGGCTTCAGAAACCGTATGACATAATTGAATTTTAACTCCCCCTCGCTGACAAGCTTCCATTATATTTATTTAAAAAAATAATAAAATAAAAGTTTAAACAACAGATGTACATTTTTCTTGCTCACATGGTTAGAAGCAGACAGTTGTCACCTGTTAAAACACATTAGGGACCATTCTGTAAAAGTGTAATTGTATTACATGAATACTGTTGAGACAGTTGATTAAAATGACTTGGTAATTTCTGCACATCAGTGTGTAGGAGTATTTCTACAGTGGCTAGTTGCGGGAATTCTTTTCATTGTATTAAAATGTGATTTCCAGATATTTAAGAAGTTATTTGGTTTGCTTGTGTTGTTGGCACTTTTTCACTGCTCTCTTTGGAGGGGGGACAACTTGTGACTGTTGCTGTTGATGTGTATATACAAATACCATTAGTGTAACGAACTTGTTATGCACAGTTCTTTTCCTATACTGTCGTTCTGCCAAACTAATTTTCACTAATTTGCACAGCAGACAGACTTGTGATTAAATGAACAGACTCCAAAGGCAGATACTGCATCTCTTAATGTGGGCAGCCATTTTACAAAACAATACTTATCGAGCGAATAATGGAGTCCATGTCAGGAGATGAAAAATGTGCTGTACCTTTGACAGTCGATACCTTTGTGTTCATCTATAACAATTTTGATGTCATCTATTTTGTTCTGTTGAATATAAATGATGTATGCCTTTGTGTCCAGCTCCCTGCGGTGACCTTCCATTTCAATACCGTCTTAGTGTCACCTTGGCTGTCATGTGTTCTCTGGCGAATCATCTGTTTAATCAAGGCAGCGCGTAGTGGACAGCGGCATCAACATTCTGATGAAAAAGTGCCGTACTGATCCTTATTAGGGTCACCTCTGCTAGTCACTGGAAATATCACCCTTAATGTCATGATTAGGTCTTTTCTGTCACTTCCTGTCAGATTTCCAATATGGCACCCCCCTGTTTGCAGTGTTGATAACACGAAGCCTGTTTTCTCTGCACACTGTCACAACATCATCATCAATCCTAAAATAAATTGGTAAACGCTTCATACATCACCTGGTAAATTTCTCCGCGAGCAGGAGAACCTACTCCAGGTGGTCCTGCCTTGAGATGCTAAAACCTTCAGGGAAACAAAAAACTCAGCCGTCTTTGTTGTCCCTTTTTTCTTGATATATTGAGCATTTCCATCCTTCTCTTCTGCTAGTGTCTCTGTGCACCTGGGTGGACAGGAGAGGTTTGCCAGCATGTGGAGAACGCCTGCCTGATCTACCCAGAAGGCTGCATGAACGGAGGCACATGCATAAGCATAAGCCAGCCCACGGCCCCCCCACGCTACACCTGCAAGTGTGCTCCCGGCTACACAGGTGAGTAGCCGCCTCGCTCCTCCGCCATTAGCAAGGAAGTTGCACAGCTATAATAAATTGCCCATCTGTCAAAAGTGTTGTTATTCCTCTTAAAGTTGATTATGAGATTATAAGATTCAGGGGCTCTCACGAGACACGGTACACAACCTGTCAGTCAAGTGCTTATGAATATTTATGTGGGAATGGGCACACTGTCATAATCTTGGGACTGTGCGGAGGCAATTCATTAAGAAAATTACTTTTGATTTGTTAACTTTATAAAAAAAAACAGACCCCTGGGTGTCTTTGATGTCTGAAGGATGGAACGTACAGACCAAATGTCCATTGTTCCACTGTGTGTTTGTTCCCAATTTGCTGTTTAAATGTATCGCTGTTCGGCTAATTTCTATGTAAATCTAAACATCCACCGAAGAAATCTCATGAAGATATTCTTGTTATTAAACGCCCCGGCTTGGTAAAGCAATGACCGAAGTGTCACACACACTGATCTGTATCAGGTGGACAGCATTCTCCTAGCCCAGCATGGTGCTAATAATGAATCACTCTATTTTGCTCTATTAAAAATTCATTTGCTATTATTCAGTGCATGACATTGGTTCTCATAAAAAATCAGGAGTGAGGCTTATATGGTATTGCTGCAGACTCACTTCCCTGCATTGTGCTGCATTACATACTGCACATACGTACAGTAATATCGTAAGATCTTCGGCCTTGGGTTGAAGGGTTTTTGTCCTTTCATGTACAACACAGCCGTGCTAACCATAACACCAAGACATGCCGCTTGTCTGTGTGGTTTACTTTGCACTGCTCTGACCTTCATGTCCTTGTTGCACAGAGATGGTTTAATTGCCTGTCTAATTAAGACTACATCAAATCTGTTTACAGCAGACACTGCAAGGGTCAGAGATGTCAAGGGGTTTTATGTCCTATTCTTGCAGGTGTAAGCATCACTTTGCTTTCTAAAACATGTGTCATATCATAGAGGGTGCACACTTCTACCAAAACCAAGAGTCTTCTGCTCATTGCCTGTCTCTTTTGATTGTTTTGTCTTCTAAAGGCCATAATAAAAAGCGAATCACAAAAAATGCCCTATTTCACCAAGTTACGAGAGTGGATAAAAAAAAAAAATCTGGATCTGCCACAAGATCTGGATCTGTTCCAAAATGTAATGGGCTCTGCCTTGGCCTACCCTGCACCTCTCCACTGAGATCCATAAAATAAAATTGGCGTGGTAGTTTTAGCCTAATTTTGCTGACAACCAAACAAACAAGTAAACAAACAAATCAGCAAACGGTAATTAAAACATAACCTCCGTGGGTGAGGTAATGACAGTGCACTTGTTCACCTCACGCACACTGATTGGATGGTTGGTCAGCAAATGGTGTTGAATGTGTGACTGATTGGATGTTCATCTTGGTCGTTTGTTGTGTTGTGATTGTATGACACGTCACAGCACATGCACACAACCCCTCTCACGATGGCAGTCAGACGTCGCAGGCTCATGACAAACACGGCGGCAGAAGAGTTGAGGTGGAACAGGCGGGGCAGGCGGGATGTCAGGAAGTGACAGAGGTGTCTGGCCTTGATAAGCAGTGAATAGCCAATCAGTGGTGTGCTCAGTTATGAAAATCGTAGTCTCTGAAATCCTGTCACAAAATGATCTATGTTTGCAAACCCTTTGACTCCTGTAGCTTTTAGGCCAATCGTTGGGTAGTACTTGAGGGCACTGACTACGCATAAAAATTCTTGTAAGAAAAGAAAGTTTATGTATTTTTCTCTGAAGACATAGCTTCATTCATAATTTACTCTCCAGGTGACCCGTGAAATGTTTTTTGCTGACATGCAGATCACATCCATTAGCATGCAGTTATTAAATTATGAAAGTCCCATAAAGCCAAGCAACATGTAGGTGAGAAGCAGATGTTCTTTGGAAACAACTTTACATTTCCATACATTGGAGATTTCAGATTAAACGTTAGACTTTGCCATTGTCTTTTGTACATACGTTTATCGTAAAGAACAAAAGTAAATTGTACCAGAAGTGAAGAAGGCTATGGCCAAATATTTACTTTATGTTTCACTTTACACTCCCACAACAAATGTTTAGACTACAATAACTTGTTCTCTTTTGAGATTATATTTCAACTTAAACTTATCTAATGTAGTCTACTGGCGTTGTTACTGTTACTACTGAATCCCATGAAAAAAAAAACACATTAACAGAATGGCTTATATGTGCATGGCTGCACTACAAAGTACCAAGGTTACAGCTGTAAGCTCATGTTGTGTACACTCTGCACTAGGGTAAGGCGGTAAATCTTTTTTATTGATTCATTCAAATTTCAAATTTCACACGTTTCCTTTGCGCTCCTTTGCTTTACCTCAGAATGAGCTAATCCCCCTCTTCCCACCTCTGCATGAGTACATTACATGCAACATGACAGCAAGGGGAAAACACTCATCCCAAAAGAAGGCATTGTATCTTCAGTTGTTTGGTTTTGTACATCAGACGTCAATCCAAGATCCACTGCCAAGTACATCTGAAAGCTGTTGCAACCATAGAAAGCAACATGTTAAATAGAGGTATATCAGTGAGTGGGAGGAAAATGTTGTCTATGTGAAGCACAAGAGTGCAGCCTACAAACACCCTCTGAAAAGGCAGTCTTTATTACTGGACTCATTTTTACGTTGTGTCCCATATGATGATAAGGGCTCTCAGTGGAAAGCTATCACCAATGCAATCATGTTACATATAGCTAAAGATATAGTGTCCATCTACACAGTGGAAAAGCTATGATTCATCCACATGCTCAAAACTTTCCACCCCAGGTACGGTATGTGCTCCCACGCAGCAAGTACTTTGCCAGGAGTTTGATTTGCCTCACCCTTACAAAAGCACACAGGAAATGAACACTGGTGAACTGGAGATGGTATCACTGTAATCCACCCTAACTCACCTGTGGTCCAACTCAACCATGTGGCCATATGTGAGTTTGACGCATTTATCAACGTGAGCTCGGTTCTACAAAGCTTCTACCTTCAAACATCTGTGTAGGGTTTTTTTTTGGTGATGGAGGAAAACAAACAAACAAATGTCATGAGCCATCGGGTTTGGTGGGGAAAGAACCCAAGATTTTATTTTCTAAAACATATCACCCAGCCATGCTCTGTACCCATGAAAAAAGGTAATAAAGTTGTGATGAAGAAGAGCACTGTGTATTCTTCACACTCCCCTGCTTGAGAGGATGCACAGAAAAAAAAACAATAAATGTATATTATGATTTACACTGTGTTTATACTAATGGTTGTTTGTTCACCACAAATCTACACTTAATACAATTTTTCTCTATTTTGCCATCTGCTGGGGCACTGAATGGAGTCCAGACCCTCTATTCTGCCTAGATTACTATTGCCGCCCAAAGGCATGCCTTTCCCGTCAGGCCCGTCTGCACACTGCGGCTCTAAGTGGATTATCCTGCGATTTGCCTTATAATGTTTCAAAAGTGAAGGGCCTGTGGAGGTTAGGCAGCATTTCATCAGTACATCTGGAGAGCACGGACAACCACACAAGGCATTCTTGCTGGAGTGCTGATTGCCCGAGTCACAAAATGGCTGTTTGGGTAATTACATGAAAGGTCATTTCAAGAGGTTGGAAAAAAAAATGCTTTTCCAAGCTACTGTTTGATTGCTGTGGTCACTCTCAGTAATTAGTGACTTTGTACTGCTACATGCAAAATAGCATTGATAGTGGACCAATGAGGCTATTTATTTTGTCAAACTCAAGCTATTCTGTGTGAACTCTTTTTGATATACCCAGTACTGCTGATTATTTTTCACTATTTTTAAAACTGCTTTATTTAGATGTTGGTGCTATCATTATGCTAGTGTAGCATGAAGATTGTTGTTTTATGATTATTGAAGAAGAAAACAATATTTGCCTTTTTTATGGCAATCTCAGCAGATGGCTTGACTTGGGTTGTACGTTTATTATGGCTATGCTGCTGTGTAAATGATTTTAAATGTTAATTAATGTGGCTGTGCGTCGTCAGAATGGGAAAGCCAGAAAATTGCTACATGGTTATAAGGTCACTTTTCCTGACGTGATGTTTTTCATTGCCTATGGCACTATTGATATTGCTATTTGACAGTGGTGTCTGTGAACTCAGGGGTAGGACTCAGTGCAGCGTCTGTTTTCGGAAATACCTATAATAGAACATTACAATGATGATGAAAAATAGAGGCATCAGGTCATTGAATGAACTGTGAACCAGTAAGCGTCAGCTATTACAAAAACTCATCTCAACAAAGAAAATACTGAATATTGACTGATCATGATGTTTTTCATTCACATTTGCATATCAATGTCCTGAATAATTTTGTGGTTCTTGAACTGTGTGAGGAATTGTGTTCAATGGCTCCCACCAACTGTAACAAAATTGCTTCCTGGGAATAATTTTTTCGGGAGTGGCATTGTTCCTCCTGTTCCTTCCAGCTCAGTCTTTTATCTACCATAATGGCAGATGATCAGATAGGCTATTTTTATAGCATTTCATGAGTAGGGCTTGGGCTGCTCTGAAAGATATCGTGCTACTTCAGTGATAAGGGTTTTTTTTTTAAGCACGTAAAAAAAGTTTTCACAGTAGAACAGATTGCTCGGCCAGTTGCTGATTTGCAGGAAAAAAGCATTCACTGCGGGTTTAAACACTTAAAACACTGATTTGATATGAAAATGAGAACAACAAAAATGAATAAAACATAGGGAAGTGTTCGTCCCTTCCTCTTCATCTGTGACATACAGAAAGGTGCATACGCTTGGGTGTTCGGAAGCATCTGCAGTGAATGATGCAACTCCCCTTTTTTAGCTTCCCTCCAATGTTGGAGCAGAATTTCAAACAAATGACTGAGGCTGGGAAAGTGAGCAATGCTAATTATTTTTTTGTGAAGCACTCAGATTAAATTGGTGTTGTAAGAGGGATGGAGAATTTCGTTTGCACCCTTTGTAATTCAGGGTGGAATTAGGCGAGGGCGGTTTCTGAATGCAAACTTGAGATCCCGTGCTTAGATGGAGACTCTCAGCTATCAATCACCAGCTGAACGTCATAAATTAGTTTAGGCCTAACCCATTTATGCTCCATTACCATCACATTTCAGCCTACGATTTACAAGGACTGAAGCCTCCACAATCCTGTATCTGATGACAGTAATTTGGCAAATTTTAATCCACATTCCTTATGTGAAACTGTAAAATTATCACCACAGTGGAAAGAGGGCCTTTTTGAGCTGATATCTTTAGAGCCCATCTCCGATCTTTACTCAGGCAAAATTCTGGTATGCAAGTGTGCTCCACGAGAAAGTAGCCATTGGCCTTTTTTATATCTAGTCAGATATGGTCCTACACTGTAGTTATAGAAAGTTGCATGTTTATCTTATTTACCCACAGATGCCCCAGAAGTTAAAATGACAAACTGTCATATAATAAATAATTGTATTGGCACGTTAAGGAAGTCAGATCTCCCTTTAATGATAAATTACAGTGAAAATGATTTACACACTGCTTGCCTTTACTTTGCGTGTTTACTTCACTTCATTTCTACATTGGCATTAACCTGTGAGTTGACCGCATTTTTCCATATTCATAATGCAAGTGTATAGATTTATTTGATGCAGGTGGGCCTGCCTTCTTTACAGCTTTGACAGGAAGGCCCTACTCTACGTACTTTCCTTATCTAAGGCCACTCAGTCTAAGTTTTTGACAGAAGCAGTGCTGCTGTCCTTAAGGTCAGCAAGAGATGTCAAGAACACCGATTGCAATCAGCCAAAGGAGTATGATGACATGCTTTAAAAAAGCAATATGTGTCTATGAAGGCAGGTGAAATCTCCGGAAGGGCAGATCGTTCCTAGATAAAGGCGCCTTTTTAATCTGCACCTTCCTGGAGCCCACGCCGCCTCTTATCTGAACCCTTCCTCTAGATTCGAAGCTGATGAAAACCAAAAGCAGCCCGCATGCCGCTCGTGTGCTCCCCTCTTTTTTCTCGTTGCCATGAAAACAAGGTATTGATCTGAAAATTACATCTACAAATTACAAAGATGGCTGTTGGGCTATTCCTCAGATGAATTGAATGCCTTATATAACATGTGTTTTCATGTTTGTTTAGTTAAAGCCATTGCTTTAGGACCTTTTTTTATGATGTACACAGAGTCGCCTGCTTCAACCATCTTCCCTCTTTTTTGGATCGCATACATTATCACTGTGCAGTTATAGCGATGGTTATAATGGTTATGGTTATATGCTTTGCTAATCGCTCATGGATCTGGGGCTCACTTAAATCACTCGGTAGTATATTGGAATGCTGTTTTCCAAATCTGCTTGTTCAAGCAGAAACAGGCCTTTTTGTGCTTGAGCTTAAAGATGATGGCATATAAAAGGGAGGCCTAATCAATACCCCAGTAGAATACAGATTGCTGTGAACATTTAATGCTTCTGCTTTGCAACCAACGGAGCACATTAGATGTAGACTGGACAAACTTGCAACAAAATGCGATTTCTATTTTTAATGTGCAATTTATTGAATGATTTTGCTGTTTTAATGCTCACATGACAATGAACTAATTGACTTTTAACAAGCCTCCCCATCAACTGTAATGGTATGGATAGACTAGTGAACTGAGAATGAATCAGGAGGTAGATAAGAGGAAGGTAGAGTGGATAGATAGATAAACAGGCCCGGCTGATGAGTAGATAAAAGGTTCGAGATAGATAGATACTGTTCCTACTAGACACAGATAGTAGTCAATCACTTTCCTCCAGTCCTAGTTTCACATGCTAGTTTCACATTCACTTGGCCAATTACATCTCTCTCTCTCCCTCTCTCTCTCTCTCTCTCTCTCTCTCTCTCTCCCTCCCTTTCTCTCTTTCTCCCTCTCTATCTCTCAGTCCTTTGCTAAATCCCTCTCCCCCCTCCCCTCCAAACACACACACACACTCGCGCGCACACACACACACACACACATGCGTAGGACGAGACCTCATCTCTCCTCGCTCAGCCTGCCGTTGCATGACCTCCTAATTCTGACTTTGCTTCCTGACCTTTCCATGTTCATTTTCCCCCCATATTCCTCCCCATTCATCATCCTTCCCCCTAAGCTAAGTCAGTCACACCTTGCAAGCGTCAACAGAGGCAGCTGCCAAATTAGAGAGCTACCTCAAGAAGCGTTTCACTTCTCACTCCTGTGGTCTTGCAGCCTTTGAGGACGTTTTTTTTTCTCTTCTTTTTTCTTTTTCTTCTCGAAAGATAGGTCATTTGTTTTGTAAGAATATATATTTTATGTCAGGTGCATTTGGCCTAAGTGGTATTTCCATGTGGCCTCTTTGTGGGAGACTATAAAAGGCAAGCCGGCCTGGCTATTGACAGGGCGTCCTGGTAATTTGTTCGGCTGAAAGTCTCAGCAGATTGCTGTCTGTCCATTTTTTACCCTGATGAATGTTTACACTCTCTGGCAGCAAATCTCCACGTTTGTGTGTGTGGCGTGCTGCTGGTAGTAGCAGTGTGTGTGTGTGTGTGTCAGAGTGTGTGTGTATGTGTGTTAGTGTGCATGTGTGTGTGTGTGTGTGTGTGTATGTCAGTGTGTGTTTAAGTAGCAGCCTGCTGGAACCGTGAGGATTCTATTAATCATGTTGCTGAGCTAAGTAGTCTCAGATTGCCTGCGTTTCGGGGTGCACAGAGACCAAAAAAAATCAATGTTTTTCTTAGAAAGACAGAATTGATACCTTGAGATTTCAAAGATCAGTTCCCATTACGTTCTAAAGTTTCAAAATACATCTTTCAGTGAAATTTAATTTCTACGCTAACAGCAGTTTCTGTCAGTCCTCCCTGTTTTTATTTGGAAAGGCAAATCCGATTTTTAGGGCCTCAAAATGTCTTGTCAAACATTGTAAGGTAAATGTCTGTTGCTCATTCTAATGTTATCAATACAAAGAATGGCAATACACAGTAGCTGTAGATGTTACATCCCACAGGTTATACATAATACTTTTTATGAAGTAATTCTGTAATTTTCAAAATAGTTGCTGTGTTAGTGTCATGTCAAAGAGACATAGATATAACAGTCTTGAAGGGAGTGTTTCTAACACGCAGCCAGTAATGACTTATTTCTCCTGTGTGTCTCCTAGGACGCCATTGTGAAGCTGAAGTAGACGAGTGTGAGTCCAACCCTTGCCGGCACAATGGAACTTGTACTGACTTGGTGGGCTCCTACCGGTGCACTTGTCCCCCAGGTAACAGCCCTCCCCCCCCGAAAATCCACAATTGATTGGGCCCCTACAGCATTGGATCATCTCAGCACCCAGCCCAGCACTGAACCCCCCACCCCCCCACCCCCCATCCCCCTCCACAGACTGACAGCCCAACAGATCAGTCATCCTCTCAGCCCGAGCTCATTAGTGCAGCAGGATTGTGTCAATATTGTGTTATGAAATACTCTCCCATCAGACGCCATTGTAATAATATGATTCGCCTGTAATTGTTGATTCTCCTCGACCAGCTGAGGCAGCATTTGCATTCACTGATGCAACCTGAAAGTCCCACCCAGGAGATTGGCGTGTTCCTGGCAGGCCTGCAAATGCGGTTTTCTCTGCCAGCTGCTCCCATCCGTCCAATGAGTGCATGGCACAGAGTCCCAGACCCCCCCCAGCCCCCACCCCACCCCCCTCCTCCACCATCTACTCACCCCCAACCCATTGCCACCACCTTCTCTCACAAACACACACGCACACACACACACACACACACACACACACACACACACACACACACACATACACACATACACACACACACACACACACACACACACATACACACACACACACACACCACCTCTTCCTAAGCCGTTCAGGAGCACACAGCGCACAGGAGTGAGAAAGGATGGAATCTCTGTTGGCTTCTTATTGAACAAAGAAACTAATAATGTGAAATTTGTCTGTCTTTCAAAATGATGTGCACACATACATGTGGGATTAGACATGCAATATTTGTGATTGAGGGGGTTGAGGGGAAGAGAAGAAAATTGATGCAATTCCTCTCAAAAGCGTGTGAAGGTAAAAGGGCCTCTTTGGGGGGGTCCTCTCATAAAATAATCACCTGCCACAGAAAATGATATTGCAAAGAATTGAGGGTTATTTTTAGTGGTGTACAGTACAGTAAACAGATGTTCTCTGGTTGTCGGGAGCGCACATGGGTCTTTGTAGGTACGTGCTGCTGGGCAGTCAGCAACAGGGCTATGGAAAATCCACTCATCTAATGTGCTCTCTCATGGCGCCTATTTTATTCCCCAGTATAGTTGTTTAGCCATGTCAGTTTACCTCTCTGTGGCTGCTGGTACAGTAATTTCCTGTATTACCCCCTCCACAACGCCCCCCCCCAACCCCTCCACCACCTCTCCACAGGATTTTCTGGAATGCATTGTGAGGTGGATGTAGACGTCTGTGCTTCTCCAAATGCCACATGTCCCCCCAAGACAGTGTGTCTAGATTTACCTGATGGCTTCAGGTACACGTGTCGCAGACCATGTCCTCAGCACATACAGGTGAGTCAGCTGTTTTTCTTCCTCTCCCCTCTTTGGCCAAAAAGGAGTAAGGGGGTTTGGTGTGGGATATGTGGGGGGGGTGGGGGCACACACAGTAATTACAGGCGAGTATGAGAACGAACATGTTGATGTATTAATCTGGCTTTCTTTGTAATTGCCCCTCTAAATGGTTTGAAATGTAACCATTAATCAGTATGTGGTGGTTTTGTATGCAAATGAGGCCCATTAGCAGATTGTCCCGAGTAGTGCAGCCATCATCCCCTCTCACCCTCCCCGCCACCCTCGCCCCCCACTCGCCCCCCACCCCCCCTTTTCCTACCCCCTTACCTCTGTCTGAAAACATCTGGTTGAAAAAGATTGCATTCCTCCCATAAACGATCACGCGGGCCCGTCTCCTGACTGTGTTTACCTTGCGCTGATGAATGTTGCGTTGAAGACGCTTCAAGGGCTTCATGCCTCAAACTGTGAGACAGCAGTGGAAAGAAATTGTTCTGCCACATTTTTTTTTTTTTTGGGGGGTGGGGCGGGAGGTGGGGTGGGGTGGGGGGGGGTGCAGTTGTTGAGGACGCGGAGGGGGTTTTGGAAGAGACAATACCATAATGTGTGTATAAAGGACTTCATGAAATATAATTGTTTTTTTATTGCTCGCCCTATGTGAAGCGTAATGTACTTGCATTTTTTTTCACACTGAGCTTGGTCTTGTAATCCAGCCTGATTGTTCTTATTATTTTCACACTATGGTAATTAGTACTACTTTTTGTGTTTGTGTGAAATACACAGTATAGGTTTATGTTGTCTGAACTTAAATCGTCAAATGCTTATATGCCACCAGCCCTGTGCCAACGAAGGCCGTTGTATTCTTAACAACGCCACCAGCTACAGCTGTGTCTGCCCTCCTGGATGGACGGGCCACAACTGCCTTGTCAACATCAACGACTGCAATCAGCACTGGTGCCAGAACGGAGCCACATGTGTCGACAAGGTCAATGGCTACAGGTAAACCGCAACTCAACATAGCTGTGACTGATGACTCAGAATGACGTGTAGGCTCCAATTTGGCTATAGCACAGTTTTTTCTCCCCTCAGGTAAAACTGTTATTGAATATGTTATATATATTACATATATTATATGAGTTGTGATTGAGTAGTTCTTCACATTTCAGAAATATCAGACTTTAGAAATAGGTATATTTAGTCCTGTTTTCTCTGGAGCAGCTCATTGTCAGTAATGCAAACACCTATACATCTTGATTAAAAATAGAATGGTAAAGGAAGTACATTTAAATGAGTCTATGTTTGGGTGTGAAATATGATAGTCGTGTCATTTATTCACATTATAATGCTAAAGGTTAGGATAATGATGGGTTGTTGGTTGGGAGGTGTTGCCTTAAATCTTTCCATTATCAGACATATGCACATGTTGTTATAATTAGTTTGTGCATGTTAGCAGGGGACTGAAAGAAAAATCTGCTTTGTATGAAAACTGTGAAGTGAATAAAGCACTTTTTTTGGCATCATACATAACAAGCCCACATAAAATTGCCCTACAGCAGCTGTGTCTTGTCAGACAGTTCTCGCAACACAGTGGTGTAAGTACTCTTCTGGAGAACCTAGATTCATTAAGCTCCTCTTGTCAAGCTTGTCACAACTATACATGTCAAGCTATATCAGACGCTACAGTTTCTGGCCAAGTAAGGAGGTTTGCTTAGTATACAGTGCAAAGGTTAGCCTTAAGGCAATGTTCTTTTATCAAAACAATCCGTGTTCCATGCCTCACCAGCTGTCTCTGTCATGCCGGATACACGGGCACCTACTGCGAAGTCGATATTGACTATTGCGTTGGGCACCGCTGTTCGGAGCATGGCACCTGTCTGGACCAAGAGCAGAATTACACCTGCAGGTGCTCGCCAGGGTTCGAGGGCAGATTCTGTGAGATGAGGGTGAACCAGTGCAGAAGCTCCCCCTGCACAAACGGAGCCACATGCATCGAGACGGCATATGGCTACCAGTGCCTGTGTGCCCCAGGTTTCGAAGGTGAGTTGGTTTGCCTACTACTGCATCTCTGCAATTTCCCAGAGGCGGACATGCCGGGTTCAGAAAGTCCTGCCACATATTTTTTCCAGCCAATTCATGAACCAGCTAATCCCAATTAGCACACCTCTTCAGACAGGTAGATGAGCTAGTTAGTGAAATCACCTGTGTTGAGAGCATAGGCAGAAGGAATACATGGCAGGACTTTTACTTTCTCAATCTGGTTTGTCCACCTCTGCAATCTCCGAATGAGGAGCTACCAAGGTAGTAACTTTTGAAAACCATTCTTGAAAGTGTATTTATTCAAGAACAATTTAATTCAATTCACTATTCACTCAAGGTCAATGCAGTGTAGTGTAGAATAAATAAATAACCAGCTTCCTGTGGACTGTAGTCCCTCGACTATGCATACATACATATATGAGGTGTTCAAGTGTATTTATCAATTCAGTGAGAACACCTCCCAGTAGATGGCTCTGTCATTGCTGATGGGAAGGTGCTTATAGTGATTGTCAGTGTTTTTGAGAACAAACCGAACCTGACCACCTCTGAAAGGGATTCTGCTGAATGATATAGACTGCTGCAGAACGCAGGCGCGGGACAGTAGGCATGTGTTTGTCGCACATCCTTTGATGCGAAGTCGTCACTTCTGGCAGATGTGCAAACGCAGATGGATTGCTCAAACAACTGTGGCAGCAGCAACAGCTGTGTCATCAAGACTTATCCTCCGAGCGCGTTCCTACTCTTTCAAGTGCCTTTAATTATGCTTTGGAACGTGCTGTCTTTGTCTTGACATTTCCACATTATAGTTCATCACGTTTGAAACCCTCTCTCATAAACAGTTTCAGACAGAACTGGCAGACAACTCAATGAATAACTTTATGTGAGGGAAATTGTTATGTTTTTAAAATATTTTAAGTGTCTTTTGTTTTTTTTACAGGAAAGACTTGCTCAGAAAATGTAAATGACTGCTGGTCTAGGCCCTGCTTCAATGGAGGCTCTTGCAAGGATCTCACCAATGGCTATGTCTGTTTTTGTCCTTTTGGTAAGCACCACAGCGTTTCCAATGACTGCAGGTGACACAAAACGCATTGTTTAGGGGAGAAAAGGAGTCAGGTACTGCATATATAAACATGACAAACAGCTGGACAGTGAGCTGATGTGCCAACAAATGCCCAAATGTGGCAGATGAGCTCTGCAGATGCCTAAGGCACATCGTCCATATAAAAGCAGATGTGTGTGTATGCCTTAATCTCAGCAGAGCTGTGTGTGTGTGTGTGCGTGCGTGTGTGTGTACTGTACATCTGTGTTAATTATTTTATTTTATTTTATTTTATTTTGTAATGCACCAGGACATGCTAGTGTTGATCAGTGATAATGCTGTGCTCTGCATCTCTGAGTGTCAATAACATCTGAGTGATATCATGGACAATGGGGACACAGATATGAAAAAGACATCAGTGTAAATTCTCTCTGTGCAAAAAAAGAAAAAGAAAAGAAAGAGCAGCACTCGCACTGTTTCCTTGTCACAGTCTCACATGCCACGCTGAGAAAACGCAGACCACCGCCTTGGTAGTAAAACTTCCATTATTGTTATGATTTCTATGGCAGACTTGGGGAGTGAGGTGTGCGTAATCTTTTTAGCACCCCCCCCACCCCTGCAATTCAATCAGATAAGTGATGTGTGATGTTTACCTCCGAGAAAGAACAAATGTAACACCAAAAAGGTTACTGGGGATGCTAACCCAATTTTCACAGTCATACTTCAGCATTTCTTATAACGTCCGTGGCTTCGGAAACAGCGAGGATGAGTTGTATTTTGTAGGGTTTTCCTGGCAAGGGCAAAACTTATTTAAACGTCAGTGGGTAATCAGGATGACATACTGTGGCCTATGAGCGCCTGTATGGGGCTGTCCAAATGGATCCCGTCTTTTTCCTAATGAAAATTACTGAAGGGAAAGCCAAAAGCCAGTTAGTCATTTGGATGGCCTGACAGCGTTGGGAAGAGGTTAGGCCTGAGCAAATAGGATTCAAGTAAGCAGTTATCTGTCAGAGGACATATTTTTCTGTGGAATTAGAAGAAACTTTTTAATATTATTTTTAACCTCTGATGGGATGAATGTAGAGTGGAGCCATCTTAAAGATTTGGGTCCTTTTTTCCTAACACCTAAAACCCTAATTGTAACTGCCCTTTGAATCACCATAAACGTGTGACATTCTGCATTATTATTTTGGCATGATTATGTTGTTAACATGTTTTTGTGTGTTTGTTTGTTTGTGTTTCTTTTTTGCGTTTTCGCGCAATATGTTTCAATTCATGGGCAACAAGTCTGTTGAGTAGAAAGCGCTTTAAAGGTATGCAAAGGTGTGCAAGGACTGAATTTGTTCCATAGCATCATGTAGAGTCAAGTGCAGGTGCAGGTGAAGTTGCAGGTGAAGTTGCAGGTGCAGGTCTATTCCAAGTTTGCATTCAGATTATATTATAAATTAGGCATTACATCAAATGTTGAATTTGAAAAATGACCACAAGATATGTTGTGTTGCATTGTATGTAGATTGCATTCATCATGCGCAGAAATAAATCCCATGTGCATTGATTGCGGCATGGTGTAAGACTGAGAAATCATTTCAATGATAGGCCTTTAAACGTGCATGGGGGGGCCAGCTTTCAGCTTTGGGTGAAGACGGGGAGCACAGTTGTTCAAAAATCCCAGAGCTCTCCTGATTGCTGGTCCTCCATGGTCACTCAGAGAGCAGTTCATGACAACTCTGAGTAGATCATCATCCGAGCTGATGGATGAGTGCATCGGATCCATCAATTACACGGTGTCATCCGCTTCTGTCGGGGCCTTGTTTGCACCCGGGCTTTGACACTTGCTTGACAGTCTCCCATTAAGCTCTTCAGGATCAGGCATACACAGTCACGGCCGTCTAACCTCTGCACCTCTGCGGTGCCGAGACAGAGCCCATAGTTGTTGATGAACGCCCCAACCTGTCGGTCGTGTGTGCGTGCAATGTGGAATTTGTTGTTGTGCTCAAAAGACCTCCTGTGTAATCTTCCCTGTTGCCTGTTCCTCATAAAGAGTTCAAGACAGGCCAAGTTCTGTCAAGTGCAATAAGGCTTTTTGTTGTTGTTGTTGTTGTTTCAATAGATGGAGGTCTCTTGTGTGTGTCCCTGAGCAAATCAGCAAAGCGTATGCGCTGGACTGCTTTCATCCTCCTCAGGGCTCTTAAGGGGCACTAGGGTAACCTCGTACATAAATGCGATTGTATGCAGCATGTCAATTCATTTAAGTCATCCACAGTGATTGTCTTCGTCTCGCTTCGTTTTAATTATCTTCTCTCGAGTGTTTTCGAGTGCAGGCGCACAGCACTGATAAATATAAATACTTGTTGAACGAGCATTGCATTGTGTGTGGGTATGTTTATGTGTGTATGTGTATGTGAGTGTGTGTCTTTTCTTTTCTCTCTCTCTCTCTCTCTCTCTTTCTCTCTCTTGCTCTCTTTCACCCTTTGTCTGTCTCTGTGTGTGTGTGTACAGAATCATGTCTAATATTTTGAATGTCTTTCTGCATAGGACACCCAATCTTTAGCGTCGCTTAAAATGTGCTGCTCTCTCATATAGCCTTGATGGATGAGCTGGAAATTGTTTTGCTTGCAGCGGTTTTCATCATGCTATATATGCATTTTCCCATGAATGCTGAGCCACTTAACCAAGGTGCAGCAATACAATATGTCTGTGTTTCTAGAAGTGAACTCCCTTTTAGAGGATGATTTAATTGCATGAATAAATTAATCATTTGTACTCTTGTAGTCATTTGTCAGGCCTTTTTACTTAAGTGATCTGCAGAGCTCTATCTTGGTATGGTTTGCAGTTGATTCTCTAGCCACTGAAGCCACTATAGTCAGGAATTGTGTCCCTGTTTATCATATGAAGCATGTGTGTCCTGTTCAGGGGCCAAAGGGACCTGGGAATGATTTCTTACTTGACCACTAGCAATTCATCTTGCCCTGAAGAAATAAAATGAAGTCAGGTTTGGCAAGCATCAATAGAGGAACCTCCACAGAATGCCGTGAATTGTAACAGCGTTAATTAATTCCTACCTTTGTACCATGTCAATAGGTTTTGTGTGTGTGTGTGGGTGGGTGTGTGTGGGTGTGTGTGTGTGTGTGTGCATTCCTCCAGCACAGCCTGAATGTGGTTTATGAGGTCTCATCTCCTCTCAGCAGGCCTTTGTGGTATTAACACAAAAATTTAATATATTACCGCACTTCCCCTGCAGGAGTGATGTGTATGCCTAAATTATTTTTTTTGCTGGGTACATTCTGCGATAGCGGTGCATTTTTCTCCAGTGTGGTTCTTTGGGCCGAGAGAAAATAACTCAATGATAGCCACGTGTTGGGAAGGGTCCCATTTGGAAATGTCTGCTCTCTAAGTGTGACATTCCTTCATGCAACATTAACCTGAGAGTGAATTGCACGCACAATTGGCTATTAAATACCGCTTACATACTTTGTTGGAGGCAGTAGATGTCCATTAACAATTCAGGGCAACATACAAGGTGGTTTTAGAGGGGGAGGGGGGTTGGTTGTGGGAGAGGTAGAGTAATGCATACACATCACCGAGAAGTGTTTTTTGTCTTTATTTAGCAAATTCCTTGTCAGTCTTTATATCCTTCTTCATAAACGCTGACTTGTGTGACACTATCTGTCAGGCAGATAGCAACTTGAGTTAAGACAGGAAATAACAGAAACTGTGTGTGTGTGTGTGTGTGTGTGTGTGTGTGTGTGTGTGTGCGTGTGTGTTATCTGCAGTGCTTGTCTCTATGTGTTTGGCAGGGGGGGGGGGTGGGGTGGCGCTCTATCTTGCGTCAAATTTACAGCACCACAGCATGTCAAAAACTCAATCATGGCAGAGCACAGAGACTGCGCTACATTTATTGGAGCTGTAATTTCTTCAATTATTAAACACCATACATTGCGAGGGGTTATTTACAGCAGATATTGATCGCATATTAGATACCGTGGGGTGGCTGTGTTTTATTTATAACAAAGGTTATCGACGTGGTCATCTATCAGTGACATGTAGACTGGCGCATCTGTTCTGCCAGACAAATGCGATATAGATCACGCTGGCAAGATGGGTCTTTTTAGTCTGTGATTCACCCCATTAGCATACTGGGCAGCAGGTAGACTGCCAAAGAAAGAATCAGTGCCGTCATAAATCTGCGGCAGAAAAGGGTGTCTTTACCTAATAAAACATGGCATTTCCAAATGTGGCTTTATGGTCTCGTCTCGCGAATCTCGGGTTTATGGGACCAGCTAACAAGGTTTGGTGGGAAATCTGTAGAAATCAAAATGGGTGGTGGTGGTGGTGGTGGGGTGGGGGGGGGGGGGTTACATAAAATATCTTTTAATGGTTTTAAACATTGGATAGATGCATTTTGTCTGTGTTATGTCCCTTACCTTTAATTGAACTGTGCCTGTTATTTGTTCCAGGATATCGGGGGAAGGACTGCTCTACGGACATAGACCTCTGCAGTCTGGGTCTGTGTCAGGAGCATACACTGAAATGCATTGAGACTGAGGATGGAAATAATGTCACTTGTATCTGTGAGAAAGGTACGTTTTGCAAGTCTAAAGAAGACCCATAACTTGTCTCAGCCCAAATTTGTTTTTAGCATACGGCAGGTATGGTAATACTGTTATACGGTTCCTGAATATCATTGCATACTTAGTGATTTCTAAGTGATTTAGGGATTTCTGTGCACAAATCAACATGACCCAGTGAAAAAGTAAAAATGGATTATACAGCCAAATTTAGTACCATGTCTTGCATAGCAGAGCCTTAATGTAAACCAACAACAAGTAGAAGGAAATCCTTACATCATAACACATTAGTATGGAACTATTTATAATATGCACAGTAAGCAGCAAGCTTAAAATCACACAATCACTGAATCCTATAAATAATGCAGAGAGCATCTTTCCGAATGAACACATCATCTGCAGATGAGGGATTGTTTAATGGTGGTGCACACAGCCTTATCAAAAACCAGCACTTCATTAGCGTGCGTGCACTTATTCTCGACATGCGTCAGAATGAAGGATCGTTAGCAATCCGCTATGCAAATGAAACCAGCCTTTAGCATGATGCTTAGCTCATTCCCCCAAGGACGAGTCTGCAAGTTGGCTTGCAGTCTGTCTTTCAACAGTGTCGCTGATGTCCACAAATCATAAAGACGGCCATGTTGCTCAGGTGTACCCTTTGTCACATTGTTTAATCATCACCCTACCACTCCACCCTCATCCCCTGACGTTTTACCCTTATGATTCGAGTCTGCGTGTATCCCTTCTTCTCCCTGTGTAATTAGCCTAGCTTACTAGCTCCTTCAGACCACAGAAAAGTGTTGCTGTCAGGATGAGAATTGGCGAGCGCTTGAGACTGTAATGATGTAAGGCCAGGCGGAACTGACAGAGGGCCTCTCCGTGTGATGCAGTTGCCTGCAGATTTATGCAAGGGAATAATGATGGCTAGAGCCCCTGTAAAAATCACTCAGGAGTGCCCAATGAGGAGGGATCTACGCACAGCCGTCGTTAGGCAAATTCACGCCTCTGACTGCATCACTGCGGCACTGTTTTTGTATGTACTGCTGTAATGGTAGTCATTGTCATTACCATACATTGCCTACTTGGATGCCTTAAGCTGTATATTTTTATCAATGGATTTTTTTGTGTAGTTGTTGACATCTTGTAATGTTTGCAGTTAAGATAGTGGAATGACAGCTGTTACTGTTACATAGGTTCCCATTATAACAACTAGCCCATCACTCTTTTACCCATTTCTGCCCACTGGATATACAAAAACAGATTTCACTACAGCATATTTATTGTCACTGTCCTACAGTCAAACAAGTTAGTTTCTTTCTAACAAAGTGCCATCTCTATGTCTCTGGATCTTGGTGTGTTCTAGCGCAGGTAGCATTTGAAATCACCCCCACCATCATCCTACGCAACTGGAGGATTAGAGGGGCTGAAAGGGGGATGTATCAGGATCAATACTCTTGTATTGACCTTGTATTGACCTGTCTCCTAAATGAGTTGTCAAGTTCAGTGAAAATCAAGCCAGGACTTGTGCATGTAACACTTGTGCTCATTTGTGCATTGTGCATTTATTTAAGGGCTGTCAGGCCATTTTTTTCTCTCTAAATCAGGACTTATCGCTGAATTGGTAAAATTGGCATACTTTATGAACCTTTAGATTTATGTTTCATTCACGGGTTTGAAGCCATTTGCACTCTCCACCATTCATGCTTTGCCTGAGTACACTAACGAGATGAGTTGTATGAGCTGCATGCTTAGTTTGTAGATGCTAGCTGAAAATATGCTTTTGTGACATTTTAATTCCTTTTTAAACAACATGCATATTGCTTTTGACTTCTCAGCCAGTGGTCTAGGAGTTGTTTCTGATTTTTTTTTTTAATGTAAAATGCACTATTCATAACCATCCATCTCTGTTCTTCATCGCCATGGCTACAGCAGTACGAGGGAGAAAGTGTCTCTGGGTTTGTGACAGCTTGACAGCAAGTAAGGTTGTATGAAAGGGTCAAAACATTAGTAGCCAAAGATTCATAGTGAGAACATGGGAGCATAACCAAAGATTTTACATGGCAGAGCTCCAGTGAAAAGAAAACATCTTTCCTGCCAGGTTTTCTGAATGTAGATAAATATATATCACATTATGACATTTGCTTAGTCCTCAGTCACATTATGACTCATGCATTAACGCTGACAGTCCTAATTTTATTTATTCACGTATTTATCTATTTATTTTTCCACCTTTGGTCATACATGTA
>CM059286.1:21365590-21450590 GCA_030347295.1 Setipinna tenuifilis
AGGCTGTGGGCTGAAGACGTCACCTAAGCCTAGACTAAAACCCGGGTCCTTGAGGACACCAGACCCATATGTGGGATGGGGGTGTTGTTGGCTCCCCCTTAATGACAGCATTAAAATAAAACCTTACTGTAAAATACTATATTAAATACTAACTTACTATTCCAATAATGTGTTAAAGCTCTATTGTTTTGAAGTTAGATTCGAGGTGGAATACAGAACGGGCATTGTATCTAGGTCAGCCAATCTGATTTTACATAGCTGTAATATTGTGTAGATTGATGGTCAATTAGGAGTCTGTCACACGAGCATTGTAGAGGAAATTTACCTTCATCTGCACTGAATACTCCACCCCTCCTCCCCTCCCCCCACCCCCGGGTCCCATGCCAGGGACTGCAGAATTATCTCACTGTGGAGACACAAATGACAATCCTTCCAAATATAACATTGAGGCTATGGAGTGAAGCTTATACGACAAAAAAAGTGTTAGCATAATGGCAACACATCTCGCCTAACACAGAAGGCAAATACTTGCCTGTGAAATAGCATGCATTTCTGAAATTAGGCTGCTGGCAGTCATTAGGGCCCGAGCACTGGAGGGTGCGAAGCCCTATTGCTTTTCAAAAGATTATTCTTTCTTTCTTTCTTTCTTTCTTTCTTTCTTCTTACGCACTCTCTTTTTTGAGGCAGTTCCTCTGCATGAAAACTCAAGAAGTGTTGTACACACATCAGAAGTAGGGGTCAGCTCCCAGTAACGGAGGCTTGGCTGTGGGTGTGGCCCAGAGACTCCATAGCGCCCCCTTATGAAATACAGCCCTGTGGTGTGTTGGCCTCACCAAAATGATCAACTTTAATGTATACATTGCATTAGCCACACCCAACAGGAATTGAGGTAATTAGGTTTTTTTAGGTTTGGACTCATGATCAATTTTAACATTGAAGGTTCAGCAGATTCATGTCAGATTTGGCATATATGATGCCAAGATGTTGCTGATGTACAGTTGGAGAGGGATCTTTAATATGTTATAGTACAATGAAAGGGTAAGAGGATGAATTTTCATATCTCGCCACATAAACAGGAAATGTGATATTAAGACACAGTGCACCCAATATGCCTGCCTGGCATAGCACCACCAGCTGGCCAAACAAAGAATAGGTTTCAATTTGTGTGTTTTGACACGTGAATAATTTTGACACTCTTGACACACACAGATTGTGTATATGATATCCACATTCCTAAACTGGCATAGTCTGTCATACATACAACAGTGTAAATCTCATCTCCTAAACAGGTAATGTGACAGACATTCACAATTCCTGAAATGTCAGGATTGTGGAGCAGGAGGGGCGAGGGCCTGTCATCGCAGTTTGCAGCTATATTTTCAATTGCTTCTCAATTCTACTGCAAAGCAGACTATACATGCTACTTTAAAATCCATTGGTCCACTACAAAATGTTCCTTTCAACTTGGTCTTGTCAAAAGGCAAAACTGTCAGCAGCCAGTCCAGTCTTTATTGTTCTTTTATAACATCTGTATTGTCATTATTGAACAATATTTTTGATATTATGGGACCACAGGAAAGATGAGGTGACAAGTAATGAGAAAATACCTATGAAGAAATGCTTCTGTTAAAATGGCTGAATCAATTAGCTGCAGCTTATATGGTCACATTTAACCACAAATGGACAGATGAAATAGTTAGACCTGTCTGGCAGTTTTAGAGAGTATTGATTAAGCACAGTGTCTCCTAACATGGGAGCACTCCCTCGTCACCTTTTTAGTCCATATTTACAAACATCCATCTCATTATGGTCGCGTAAAACCTTCCTCATCGTTAAATGACTAATTCATATCGTAAATTACTTGCAGTCATTTATGTCATTAAGTTGGGTGGGGAAATAAATCCCTGCAATTTTGCCAATAATTTCTTGGCTCAGTCGATGTCCTACCTGTGAGACATACCTCTGATTAAACCTTGATTGCGGACGGGGGTTGTTATGCATTATTAATGAACTTGGGATAATTGTCAAATTTTATGACATGGGGAGAGGTGGAAATTGGTTCCATGGTCAGTTTGAGGAATGATGAGAATTCGCCCTGCACTGATGGCGCTGATAGCCTGGCATTAGTCATGGGCTTGCAGCACTCTCGGCCCTGTGACAGTGCTAATGATAGTCATTTTGTAGCGTGACCATGCAGTGGAATACGTTTATGGGAGCATAAAATGTCAGAATTTCGAGTGTGGCACTCTCCTTCACTTCGTGGTGTTAACCTTTTTTTATCTTGTAAAGTCAGAGTCAGGTAATATGGTGAGACACTGGGCTGAGGCTGGTGCTGAGAATGGTGCATGGTACCAAGAGACAGCAGCATCCAATAAACAGCTCTGTGTTGTGATGCATTTTTGTCCACTCTCTGAATGGGTGCATTTTTGCAAGAGGGCAGAAGAGGTATTTTTAAATTACCTGCTTAAGGTTACTTGTGGTTAAGGTTAAATTTAGGGTTACATTTCTAACCCCGCTTCCTTGGAGACATGAGTGGAATATGCACATGCACCAGCACATGAAGCTAATCATCAGTGCTGCAATTACACCAGGTCCTGACAGACAGACATGTGTGACACTGGCCTCTGACCCTCCTGTACACACACACAGACACACACACACACACACACACACACACACACACACACAGACACACACACACACACACAGTCAGACAGACAGTCAGACAGACAGACACACAGACAGACACACACACACACAGTCAGACAGACAGACACGCACACACACACACACACACACACACACATTTCTCTCTCCTCTGATTTTGTCTCAGTATCTCTTGTTTTGCATATTACGTTGGGTTTTGCTGGTGAGATACCAAAAGTAGTACCAAACCCCTTGGATTACAGAAGTAGCCTTTTCAAGTATTCACTCGGAAATGTGTGTATGGGAAAGAAATTGGACAGCTTCTGCCTTGCAGTTATGCTCAGTAAGGTGGATCTGTGTGTGAGAGAACAGAACAGTTAGGACAAGCATCGCTAGGCCACTCTAATCTATGGACATTTTTTCCCTCAGCAGCACTGGGTGAAGCCAATGGCTGAATGTACAGTCAAATGTAAAGTCTGAATCTGCCAAAGCAGGCCTAGTTACTAGCCTGACAAGCTACCACACATTAAATTGTGTGGTCTGGCCACGATGGATAGGCCAGGGGCAGTCCAAGGCACGGCATCAACGGATGTCTTTTTAAACTGCCTTTGCATGCAATAGGATATTACTATGATCAATCAGAGCAATGAACTTGCTTACTGCGCTACACCAGTGTGCTGTTGCAGCCCTGTTGTCATCGTGTTAAGCCCACCTAGCGACACGTTACAAAGATCGAGCAATGTGATTTGTCTGTCCAGTTTGTTTGGGAGAAAAGCTACTGAGCTTTAATGGGTCATGGCTAGACTGTACCCTGGATAGAAGATTCAATTGTTGCTGCTAGGGTACGTCTACGTTTCTAGGCTACCTAGTTCCATCAAGACTGTAGAATCTTCATGTCACACACGTAAGCCCAGCAGCTGGAGGCCATAAGTTTGATAGTGTGTGAGAGTAGTTTGATAGTGTGTGAGAGAGGTCTGATAGTGTGTGAGACAGAGTTTGAGAGAGAGTGTGTGAAGAGAGTAGCTGATTTTTTGGGCTATATAGCCTCTCTTACACACACACACACACACACACACACACACACACACACACACACACACACACACACACACACACACACACACACACACACACACACACACACACACATGCACACACACATATGCCCTGAAACAATGCTGGTGATTATGTCCTCAGTGGAGTGTGCTTGAATGTGACCCCTGACCTCAAGAGCCTGGGCAGGCAGGCTGTGTGACATCAAGAGGGCCAAGTGAGGTAATGCTCACTCAAGGCTCCATCTATTTATGTGAATGAGAATATATGAATATGGACAAAGGCTGGATGTCTGCTGTGCCCTTGTACCATATGGAATTGCATGCTTAGTATTACAGAGAGACACCACCTAATTCTTAAAGGATCAGCTACCAGGCCCCTTTCTTCAAAATCAGTGATTATTCTGGTTTCCTTAATTGAAACATTCCTCAAGAAACATCACTGATCACGACCATTAGGAACTGTCTGACTAAACAAGGCCAACTATATGCCCATATTACTCAAAGTGATACTTTTCCATTCATGTCAATGAATGGAAACAGGGCTATGATCCTGCCCATAGGGTCAACTTCCTTTTCCTTAAAAAACAGTTGTAAGTGAATTGAGATATCACCCACTTTCCAGTTCAGTGGTCAGCGGTAATGACACTTGAGACTATACACCTCTACTCCCAAAGCTATTGCCTCCACCACCCAGGGAGAGAAGTGATGTGTTGAGGTAGGGGAGCCTTTAGTAAGCAGGGACTCAAGAGCATTTTTTTTGTACCATGGTCTTTTTCTACCCACATGTACTCAAAGCCTCCGCACAGCACACAGAGTCTGTGGCCTTCTATCCTCTGATAAGGAGAGAGGAGGTGTGCAAAACACTGTTAGCTCCAGTGTTTTACAATTCACACATCATTTGGGCAGAAAGAACATTTTTTTTGGATAGGCACTTAAACCACTTTGTCACCTCCTGCTGCATCCATGTGGGATCCACTAAAAAATGCCTTAAGACCCTTCACATTTTGCCAACACCAGAGCAAAAAATACCACAGACAGGATCTTCGCAACCAAGTGTTCAACAGGCTGAAACACGCTTTGGAATAGGCCACCTAGGACAAGCACACAAAACACAGCCATAGCTGAGGTGCCCCCTCTTATGACACAGCTCATCAGTGGATGTCGACCCATTGACACACCATAGAAGGTCAACATGGCCAACCTTAAATCCCCACCATGTGCACAGTAATGGAGAAAATAAAGCCCTGTTATGTATCCAACACATCCTGCAGGAGACACGTAACATCCACCACAGAGAAGTGAAATAGCCCTCGCAGAAGCTCATCACACCACCTCACGAACACCTGCCACTTCCAATCATACGACATGGAGTGGGGCCTTCACACTCACACTATGGTGGCGGCGACCTCCCGGGCGGGAAATCCTGCAGTGCCGAGATTCAACCTCTCACGGGCCCCAGCCCCAGCCCCAGCCTAGAGATCCACCCTCTCCGGGTTTAGGATGATAAATCTCCCCAATCGCCTGAGACAACAGGCCTGTGTGTAATGGAGGGCCCAGGGCAGGCAAGGCATTATCTCTGCCATCCATGGTGACTTGGGCCACCGCGGTGCAATTAGAGTGACTGACAGTCTCATCTCCCGCACTCTGTTCGGAGTGAGCATGATCAGGCCGAGCGGTAGTGACGCATAAAGCAGAGAAAGCGTAACCCCCCCCCAATGGGGTTCCTTTGCCTGGTAGAGAGGGACCGATGGTGGCACAACACATCTGCAAACCCTCCACCCACATGCACACTGAGCGCAGGATGACGTCCGGGACCACCTCTATTTCCTCGGATAGCCGTGAAGCAGCTCCAGCTCCGTCTTTCAGGAGAAAGTGATACCGTCTCCTCCAGTAATTCAGCTTTGCTAGTCTGCAAGGACCGCGGACACATTGAGTGCCTCTGTCCCCAGGGTTGCTGGCCAGAAGGATTTCAGAGTCACAGAATGCCTGCTGTGTGGTAGCCAGAATGCCCCACTGCTTTGGGTTGTGGTAGTATGTGACTGATGCCTCCACTGGTACAAGCCTGGCACGAGCTCTCTTTCCCCATCTTGTGAAAGGACTCCCCTGAAAGTGTTGGAGGAAATGAGACTCACTCCCTGAGCATTTTCTTTTTCTTTTAACCAGAGATCTTTTTGCCCTCATATGTGGTTCCAATTTTCCATTCACAGCAGCACACTAAAGCACTAGCCAGACACTTAATTGTGTGAACAATTGTTGCAGTTGGGTAGAAACAGGTAGGTAATCACAGCCATTAGCTGCTAGGTTAATTTGAAATAAAAAGAAAAAAAAAACACCTGTCGAGAAGTTTGAATTAGAGTTCTAATTCAAGTTCTTCATGTTTAGAAGAGTTTATCCTCAATGGTTTCTTCTATTAAGTGGCTGGAAGCCAACACCCACTTAAGTGCTGCTGAGGCGAGTTGTTCTTGTTGTGAACCATGAAAAGAGAAGTAGACTGTGAGAGAGGCAAGTGTGCATACATATATACAGTATATAGTAGGGGAGGGCCTCAGCACATAACACCTGTCTACCTCGATAACTGTCTGGGACACGGTTGGTGTCATTGGAGTTTGTGGAGCTGGGCACTTATAGGCGAGCATCCCCATGTGTGAGATTCTTGGCGAGTATTTGAAAAAGAGCTGCTTTCTCTGTTTTTTTTTTGTAATGTTAGTACTTTAATCATGTTTATTGCAGGTTTTAAGGGTGACTCCTGTGAAATTGACAATAATGAATGCGACCAAGGATTTTGCACAAACAACTCCACCTGCATTGACCTGCCTGGAGATTATACCTGCGTTTGTCCAGTGGGATTTACAGGTAAGCCTCAGATAAAGCTTTTGGTGCCGTTCCTTCTCCGACTTCCAAATTTCGATTTAACTATATCCCTGTTTGTAAGTGCAAATTCACTTCAAATATGCACTGCTGTGTGAAGTGCCCTGATCATAAGCTGTCACGTCATACGCATAAATGTCCCTCCGGCTAATATTTTTAAGGTGAATATTCCAGACTCCTAAGGAAAGAGTGATTATGTGGATATATTATCCCTACTGGGCTTCAGGACAGAGCTGTGAACTAGACGTGCTCATTTTACTGGGATTAGTTTAGACTCGAATTATTAGGTTTTAATATATTGCCTACATTATAGTGTATACCAAATAGTGACGTCTGTCAACACATACTTTATGACTTTATGTTTACGTTGGTATGTTGGTAGTTGTTTTACAATAACTAAAGAAAGTTCTTCTAGATTATTGCCCATTGACTTTGAGGTGAAACCGGTGCCTTACTGTACCAGCCAAGTGCGTTCAAGGTTCGGCAACTTCTGTTGGCACGAACACTAGCTTGAATTCCCTCCTTTCAATTTGTGCCTTTGTGCCCTTGTATGGTGTGTACAGCAGTGCCATATGGATGGGTGATTGAGATGGGATCACTTTTTTCCTGTCATTTGCTTTGCCTCTGCCTCTGCCCCCCTGCCCCCCACCCACCCCCCCAACAAACACTACTGCGCGCTCCTCCGTGCGCCTCTGTTGTGTTTGCGTAGTCCTAATGCATAAAACACATCAGTGGCTGAGAGCCTGGCGCAGGGAGCCAGGCAGCTGGTGTGACAGATGACACGCAGGCAAGCGAGGGAGGTGTCAGACCCCTCGCTATGGGAACGCTCATAAGCACACACCCCCATCCCCCCCCCCCCCCACACACACATTCCCTCCTCATTCCCCCGTCATCGGCGTCTTGTGGCATCATCACCGCAGCCATTGAAACACAGGGGGGGGGGTGGAGTGGGGAGTGCTGTGGAGGTATAAAAGCTTGTTTTATATCAGTAGACTTTATTCCCCATGCTATGACACACTGAGTAAATTTCTGTAGCAGAAAGGAGGTATAAAGGGCTGTAAAGTAGAACTGTGTTTGGTGTTAATAGCCAGGAAGGTTGTGATAATTAGACATTTTGAAGTCATAGGCGTATCACTAAAAATATCCATCATTTCCAGTGTAGGGATGTTTACCCTGCCCTGTGACACTCAAGGGTACTCTCTGACCGAGTGCGTTTTTTTTTTTTTTTTTTTTTTGCTGCTGCTGCTGCTGCTGCTCATGACGTCCTGTACTGACTTAACAACTGCTTACGTATACAGTATGCAGAAGTCCACTAAATTTTACGGCTTCTCATCCCCTTAAATTACTCCCGAGTGAATTAGTGTCCTTTATGTTGTGCGGTTTCTTCAAGTCCTTCTTTCCTCCCCAAGCTGACACAGACATGCATTCTGTTCAGCCTCACTCAGTGTGGATGGAGCCGGGGGGTTTTGGGGGGGGGGGCTGGGTTGTAATGCTTCTGTAATCCCTCAAATGATCTGCATTCATCAGCTTCTGAAGCACTGTGTGCGCATTTTGACCTTACAGTGACAGAAAATACTTAACTGTTTTGTCGTGTACAAAGCTGCATCGTGGGTCATCTTGTTTTTTAAAGAACTATTCCAGTTGTTTAACTAACATTTAGAGTAGATTTGCTGACTTCATAACGCAGAGCCAGGCAGTGATTATCTAGAGATTATCTGTTCTATTGTATTACATTCTATTTCATCGTTGGATGCTATTTGATCTGTGTGTGACATGACTTGAATCATAAATAGGTTATTTCAGCTTATGGCAAGTGATTGAACCATGTCATATCTGTGGTGGTTTGTAAAGTCAGGAGAGAATAGTGAACAGCAGGCTCTGAAGAGTCTTGCGTTTAGCAAATTCTGCTATTATGCTAATCCATTAGGTGTTCACTCTTCCTTGACATGACAGGGTTTTTACAGTGATCTGTCTCAGCCTGACAGAACTGTCATGGCCGTGATATGACAAATGCCATGTCACCCGTTTTGGCAGGCAAACCCGCTTGGCATGAACGCGCACGGCAATAACTCTTTCCCCCCTTCACACTAGTCCTGAAGTAACCGTGCGTTTTAATTCCAGGTAAAAACTGCTCCGTAGCCATCCCCGATTGTGCTTCGCCAGAGAAGGCGTGTCCAAGCAATGCCACCTGCAGCCCCGCCCAAGGTGACTCTCTCTGCACACACCCCACAAGGTTGCAACCCGTTTCCTCATCTCATTTTTCAGTTTGGAGTTGTAAAGTTGTTTTTCCTCAACAGCCTGCGAGCTGACCTTCATTAATCTAATACATTTGTTTATCACTCCGAGTTCTCCCAAGGTTGTCGCCACATTACCACTGAACTATTTCTTCTGATGTTTTGATGTTGAGTGGTAGATGCCAGTAGGGATAATCCCATTTTCCCCTTGTAAGAAAAACTGTTTAGCCTTTTATTAATCCATGAGTCCTCCCTGCTGACTGGGATTGTGTATCTAGTTTTTTTTTAAACTCTGCTAAAATGTTTTTTAAGGGCATATTTTATATTGATAGTCATTGATACTGATTTAACAGAGTAGTTTGTCTCCACAAAGAAGCATTTCACAACTTTTTTTATCCCACATCAGTAAAAAAAAATACTAGATTGCACACTCTGTATAGTTGTTTTCAAATAGAAAGTTTACTCAATGCATCATTTATTAGCAGCAGTTTTGGTTTGTGCTTGTTTTAAAGAGAGCGAGATAAATAATTACATAAAGTCGTGCTGAGAAGGAGTTTTGTCACTGTTCAGTGCCGTGCCTCGCCGTGCCTTTGCCACACAGAGCAAACCCATCGCAGCGCACCCCGGCGCGCCACACTTCAATCATCCCTTTGATCCCGCTTCTTTCAGGCCTGGGTGGTGAGGGCTGCTTGGAGCTGCCGGGGGGCGAGTGTGCGTCGGATCCGTGCGAGCCCGCGGGGACCCGCGCCTGTGTGGAGCAGGTGAGCGGCTTCAAGTGTGTCTGTCGCCACGGCTACACGGGGAGGCTCTGCGAAACACCCATAAGCCATTGCGTCCACGGGCTGTGTCAACACGGATCAAAGTGTGTGGATCTCCATGGAGGCTTCACATGCCAGTGTCTCCCCGGTAAGTCCCCACTGCACATGATGACACGGACAGGAGCTGATTGCAGCTTAATTAAACATGTGATATTCATGGATCATGAATTGGAACGGGCATCTAAAGTGATGCAAGTGTGTGAGTGTTGTGATTCAGTCTGCACTGTTCAGTAAAAGTACAGTAAGCAAAGTAAAGTCTAAGTTGACCTGAAATTACATACATTTTTCAGCTTCTCTTCATTTTAGACTATATGATTAGATGCTAAAACAATAAGATGGTTTCTATAGCATTCCTTATGGAGTTGTGTCATACACCGCTGAAGTGTACACATGTGAGAGAACACAAAAGCTGCAGAAGCAACTATCCTGTCTTTTGTGAGTAACATAACAGGCTTTGATTTTCTTCTTTATTCTCTCTGTCAGGGTTGACTGGGAGATTCTGTGAAGTAAACATAGATGATTGTGCACACAATCCATGCGGAGTCCTCAGCTTCTGCAAAGATGCTCTCAACGGCTATGATTGTTTTTGTGCGCCTGGATTTATTGGTAAGTACGCAAAAAAAAATAAAAAAAAATAAAAACAGGACCAACTCTCTCCCACTGCCTTCAGGCCAGGCACCTTTGCTCTCCTCTACAGTTTGCAGTAATTGCAAAGGTATTACACCTCTCTTTCCCCCCTTTTTTCACACCAAAGATTGCGGCCTCGGTCTTGGCCGTGCTCTTGTAAAACATTTATTTACTCTCAGCTTATCAAACAAATTTCTATTACACTTTACCCGCTTCCTCGCTCCCAACCCCTGTCCTCTGACATCCTTCTGACAACCTCATTTGCCCCCATCCACCCACCCCCCCCGCTCCTCCTCTCATCATTTTGTGCCAGCACCCCTCCGTCTGGGGTAACTACCACTGACTCCTAATGAACTGCTCCTCGCTTGTTTTTGAGGCAACCACTGTGAGATTGAGGTGAACGAGTGTCTGAGCCAGCCCTGCCTGAACGGAGGCTCCTGTTCAGACGAGCTCAACGGCTTCAGCTGCCATTGTCCCTACGGGGTCACAGGTACTCAACCTGCTGCTTTGTCTTGTAGGTAGATTGGTACTCGGCTTACATCCTGCAGGTTGGTGTCATTGGCTTAACTGAGGAGCCCGAGACATACTAAGATAAAATCCCATTGTGTGTTTGACCCCACTACAAGTTCTTTTATTGAAGGATGTATACCTCATTGATTTTTGGCTCTATGGTGTGTTTCAGTTAAAGCATATACCCTTCAGTATGACACTTATGTGTATTTCGTTTGGTTAAAAAGCCTAAAAAACACTCGGCTTGCGTATGCATTCTAAATTGAATTTAAGAATCTAGAAGACTAGTGGTGTCACAGCTGCGTTCTAAATTGAATTTAAGAATCTAGAAGCTAGTGGTGTCACACTGCCATGAACCCTGCATCAGGAATTCTTTTTTAGTAATTGTGTACGACCATGTACATGGCTGTGGAAGTATTAAGTGGTAAAAGAAATGTTCGAGGAGTTTCACATAAGTCTTTGGAGGACATAGTAGCACACAGACACTCTCCATAGAGTAAAACAGTTTTTTTGTGGTACAACATTTTTGTGGTATTTCTTTCGAAAACATGTCAATGGTATTGACACTTGAGCACGTTTTACTCTTTTCTCAAGGTGACCTGTGTGAGATCAGCGTTGATGAGTGCCAGTCATCACCATGCCAACACAACGGTACCTGTGTTGACCTCGCGTTCGGTTACAAGTGCATCTGCCTCCCAGGCTTCACAGGTAAGAAGCTGGTGAGTCAGCTCATCTGATCTCATGTGGTTGCCCGCCACACATACGCATACATGCACACATATCCACACACGCGCACACACACACGCAAACACTCACACACACACACACACACACATTCCCCATCCCACACACACAGCAGAAACTCCCACACGCACACAGACACACAGACACAGACACAGACACAGACACACACACACACACACACACACACACACACACACACACAAACACAAACACAAACACACACACACAACCCCCATCCCACACACACACACACAGCATGCTGAAGTTTACTGCTGTTTTTGCTAAAGTCTAGTGATGCTATCAGTCAGCTGAGGGGAAGATAAGAGTGCGCTGCTGTGGCGGCGGTGGCGGCTGTGGGCTTTGGATGGTGCCGCTCCTTGCTCTCCTGTCCCTCTGCAGAGCACCGCCTCTGCTCAGTGTGCTGAGCATGCACAATCTTCAATTGGCACTGGGGGCTGTCCGTCTCTTTGGAAGTCTCCTAATTGGTTGATGCAGTCAGACTGAGCAGACTGAACATTTTTAATTGCTTGATAAAAGGGGACAATCAGAATCCAAGAGACACCCAAGGCATCTATTTGAGTGATTGCTACTGAGATGGTTTAAAATCTTTAGCTCGTGTATCGAAGAAATTACTTCCAGCAGTTTTAAAACGGCTTTTACAACTTGGCAAATTCCCACCACTGGCATCACACCATGCGATGATCATTACAGCTATTACTTTTAATTTGCACAAAGGCTCATTTAACACCAACCATGTGCGCTTGCTCTCCGCTAATTATTTATTTGTGCTGCAATTTATGTGTTTGTTTTCTTGCTCCATAGGCTCAGAATGCGAGCTGGACATTGATGAGTGTGCCTCGTCCCCCTGCAAGAACGGAGCCACTTGCATTGACCAGCCTGGTAATTACTCCTGCCAGTGTGTGGCTCCATTTAAAGGTAATGAACAGTGAGGGAGTGGAAGCGAAAAGCAAAGTTAATTAACTTCAGAAAGCATTTCTCTCACCTGTCCGAACCCATTCTGCCAGCCCCGCGACACGACAACGTCTTTATTTTACGCACAAGTGCCAGAGACAAAGCGGGCCTGTCCCCCACGTGCCGTTGACTGGGGCGAAAAAAAAAAGCAATCAAATTCTGTTGTTCTAGGATTCCAGCACATGTGAAAGAGTGGGGTTAAAAAAAGAAACGAACCAAAGAGCTCAAGGGCATGTTTAGGGGGACACAAGGATGCTCTTTAAATAAATAATTACTCATGAAACAGGGGCGATTTAAATCAGGTGCATTGTAAAACAGCACTCATACTGATTGCCATCATTAGTGGGATTGATTGGAAAGGTCAGAAAAAGAAACATTTTAGCAGCTCAGTCATTACAGCAGACATCGCTATGGGGACGCCGGGTGCCCATGACTACGGCGACCTGGTGTGTATCTGGAATTTGTTAGCCACGGAAAAATCCTTTTCGCGAAAACAAAACACAACTTGAGGTTGTCAGGGGAACATTTTGTAGGGAATAACAAGTTGATTTAGACATGAATGATTTAGTTACTGTTTGCATAATCGTACATAGATGGCAGGTGACTGGCTTAATTGGGAGTAAGACTTTGGGATTACTCATTGAGCAGTGTTTGTCAGGACTGTTTAGTTTAATGTAATAGTTAAACAGAATAACAACACACTTTCATAACCACGGAGTGCAGTTTTCTTCAACAAGGATGAGTCTTATGACAGCGCTTTTGATATATTTTTTACATGAAATGTATCACCTCAAACCTTGCATGGTGTAAACATGTATTGGTGAAGAAATTACCTCAGACTACAAATTACTACACTGGATTCTCTAAGATTAACTTTTTGGCTATTAGTATTCCTGATGAATGGAGCTAGTACGCTTTTTCCTGAGGTGCACTTAATTATTAGTAATTTGGACATAACCCTTAAAACAAAATTAAACACTTTGGATGCATGCCATCAACGTTATTTTACTCTTAAGTGGTCAAAGAGCAGAGTATGCCAGTGCTTGGTTAAAAACAAATTACGTCAGCCCAAGAACCAGTGAAACAGTGGCAACACCGCCTGCTTGAAACAGCTCATTTTATAAATATTGTGAGTGAATAAACGGATGTGGAGCGTACTGGTGGATGGACCATAAATGTTTTTTAAGCTTCATTGTTGCAGGTGATAGCCAGCTTGAAAGGTTACAAGCAGGAAGTTGGACTGAACAGAGAGGTGGCGGTGTTGAACGAGGCTGTATATATAAAGAGTGTGAATATAACAGATCTGTGTAGCCCACAGACTACAAGCAATATAAAAAATTCTGTGTATGCCATTACTCAAGCCGACAGGCCATCAATATAACATCAAGAAACAGACACAGCATCAATATTTCTCTATTGTTTTTTTGCAAAGAATTTATGTGATGTTTTATTGGACAAAACTACTTTCAGTCAGTTAGAATGAACTATGATTTAGGCGCTCCTCTCCTGCTCCGTCCGTTTGGCTGAATTAAAAAGTAAGCGACGGAGAGAAAGGCAGGGTGACACTGGGCACTGACACGTGACACCTCTCTGGAGATTTATGGTACTGTTCGGGGTTGCCTCTTTAGGGGGGGGGGGGGGGGGGTTGGGTTCCATTACCATGTGACATTTTCTTTTCATTTTCTTTTTTTTCTTGTGGCTTAAAGGCATGGATGAAAAAAAAATAAACTACTGATAGAAATTCTTGGATAGTCACACTTTTACAAGGCAATGTGAGTCAGCCACTGCTGCGTGATAGTAAACCTGCCAACCTTAAAAAGTATTTTTAGTACCCTCCTTTTAGGACGATATCAGAGGCATCTAGATGCTTGGATAGAGACCAGCCAGACTGTCAGCATTGAACTTCGCCTTCTACTAGGCTTTGAATCTTCATACAAATATTCATAAAAAGTGCAGGTATCTGACGCTAGAGAGAAGTACAGTAACAGCTTTAATTGGCTTGTGTTTGTGCTTCAAATATGCTGCCAATATATCTGCACTTATTAATTTTTTTGAATGCCATGTCTTTTTGTGTTCCACAGAAATAATCAGAGGTAGGTAACCTAATGGCTTTGATGGCTTTTAACTATTTCAGACAGTGCATGCACTTTGTCCTCACTGCATCCGCATGTAAAAGGTGTTTTCCTGAGCATCTCTTTTTCCTCTGCTTGTTAAAACTTCTCACTCCTTGCCTTTGGTGAAAACCCAGTGAAGTGACTTTTGCACATGCCGTGTTGCATTTCAATGGGTATCTAGGCCTGCCTTTTCAATGCCAGATGGAGGGGAAAGCTTTCTTCAGATATTTATTGTGCTTTGCAGATGTTTGCTTCTTTGCCTCTTGCTGAACTTCCCAATCCCCAACCCAGCTACAAGATGCATTTGCTCATACCGTTTTTCAAAATAGAAAATTATACATTGATGCTTAGAAGGGGCACAGACATAAGATGAAAGGGTGTATATTATTTCCATATTACAAATTGCATTAGACTGCTCATCAGCCATTTGAAGAAGTCTTTCATGTTGTGCGGTTTAAACCATCCCCAGTGTAAATGGAGGAAGTCATCTTGATGTGTCACCAACACACGCACTAAAAGAACCAGTCATCTACTGCTGTTGAGACACAGATGTAAGGCACAAGGCTGTCGCAGGAATGCCAGGGTAGTTTCAAAGCAAACACACAGTCTGCACATTTTGAAAGGAGCTCCAGATTTTTTTTTCTCTCCTTTCTTTTTTTTGGTGAAATTGATGGCCTTGACCATGAGTAAGAGAGAGCAGGTGCGGATGCCTTTTGTGTGGCTATAGCATGGTGTCATGGCTTCATCTCGTGTGTGTGGGATTCACTCAGATCCAATACGACCTCTTCCACCACGGCTCACAATAGCCCTGCACTCGCTTCAGTGCACTCCATAGTGTTATTGTTGTCCAGGTCAGAGGCTTGATAATTGGTAGATCAATGGAAACAGGTGCTTTCAGCGTTGACCTGAAAGAAAATGACAGGAGGCAGGAGTGATGGAGGTAAAATGAAATGAGACACAAATCAGATGTGAGGCTGGATTGCGAGACCCTCATTTTCCCCCTTCTGTTTATTTATTCCCGTGCTAGTCCGCATGCTTTCATGGACGTGTTATCTTCTTCCTGTCATTATTGTAACGCAAGGCATGTCTTCATCCTTATCTGGTACTTCCAGCTTCTGTGCATCAGCAGGGAGCCATTCCAAATATAGCGCCAATAAACCAACAGCCTAATTGCATGTGGACTGAACTAGCTGTGTGTATGGCTGCCATGCAGGCAGCCCCTGTGAGGAAAGTCTCTCAGCACCTCTGATGTTTTTTTTTCCTTTCCCTTCTTTCCTCTCCCTATTTCTCCTTCTTCTCTCTCTTTCTCTCTTTCTCTCTCTCTCTCTCCGCCTCTGTCTCTATCTCTCTCTATCTCTGTCTCTATCTCTCTCTCTCTCTCTCACTCTCTCTCCCTCTCTCTCACTCTCACTCTCACTCTCTCTGTCTCTCTCTGACTCTCTCTCTCTCTCACTCTCTCTCTCTCTCTCTCTACATCTTCTTCCCCCCCCCCTCCTTTCTTCTGCTCCCTGCTGCATTGTTCAGGGCTGAACTGCGAGTTCTTGCCCTGCGAGGCCAGCAACCCGTGTGAGAACGGGGCCGAGTGTGTGGTGGCGCCCGACCCCGAGCGCTTCCCCCTGGGCTTCCGCTGCCTGTGCCAGAGGGGCTTCGCCGGCCCGCGCTGCGAGATCAACGTGGACGAGTGCAGATCCAGCCCCTGCCTGCACGGCTTCTGCTACGACGGTGAGGGTGCAAGTCTCTCTGCCAAAAAACACAAGCACACACGCACAAAGACAAACACACACACACACACACACACACACACACACTCATGTACACACACACACACACACACACACACACTCATACACACACAGTGGTGTGCCCGAGAGATATGGATCGTGCCGTACCGTGCGGTACCCGCCGGCGGCATCTGTGGCTAGCTGGTGTCAGAAGCGCTCTGACTCACTTTGCGTTTCTGACAGCCTTGTGTTCCTCTAGGTCACCGTGGCGATGGCTAATAAGGAGTTTCATGAGACTGGAATTATGCCGTCTGAAGTGAGGAACCAGGGCATACTAGCTGGAAGGAGCGGTCGGGTTACACTTGATGAGCAACTTATTCAAACCACAAGAGGGGATCAATTAAGCATCAATGCGCCAATGTAATTTAAATAATGGATGATGAATGACAGTGGTAATACCATCAAAGCCCAAGGCAGGATGTTGTTCCTCTTCTCTTGGCAATCCAATAAGCTTTTTTCCCTATGTATTCCATCTTCAGCATAAATCATTAACCAACTCATAGATCAAATAAATGATGTCGTTTAAAGATTACACGTAACCAAGTGGTAAATAATTGATTCAAATCTTACTGGAGTGGTCCACTTTGAAAATACTTGGCAAAAAAGACTGGACAAGCCTATGGTTCGTGTCATCAAAAACATGGTGAGATGTGGCTTCCCGGGGTGTTGCCAGAGTTTATTGTGTGGCCATAAAAGTCGTATATTGGTGCTGTTTGAATCCCCAGAGATTACCTGTCACACGTGTTAAGAGCATCTGAGCAGTATAACTGCATTACAGTTGGCAGCCTTTCAACTTTAACTGGTCTATATTCCTGCCATGAATAATTACTAAGAATTTCTAACGCAACAATAAAGGAATACTGAATTTATGCTCTCCATAAAAGAGATATGTACACATACATAACCAGACATGTATGTACACATGGAAATATGCTAACATGAGGACTAGCATAATGTCATGGATTGAGTGCCAGTTTTTTATTAAAGATAAAATACCAACCATACCAAAATACCAACCAAAACACAACAAGGAAGAGTGAATCGGAGTGTAGCTTACTGTTGTATGTACTTATTATTCCTGCACAAAGAGAAAACTCAAAGCATGCCTCCAAGCCTACTTTCATCACTCTCGATTCCATGCCAACTGTCCTTTCATTTTCGAGTGCATCAATGAACAATGCTAAAAATGTCACATTGCACTGACAGGCTTTCTGTTCATATAGTAAATGTGCAAATACAAAGTAATAACATTTGGAAAAAATAGATTCAGCAATCACAGTATTACTCATATCTATTAAGCTTTCATACCTGGGCCTCCCACATCTCTCTCTCTATCTCTTTCTCTCTCCATGTCTCTCTGTCTGTCTCCGTCTCTCTCTCTTTCTCTCTCTATCTCTCTCTTTCTCTCTCTATCTCACTATCTTTCTCTCTTTCTCTCTCTCTCTCTATCTCTCTATCTCTTTTTCTCTCTCCATCTCTCTCGGTCTCTCTCGGTCTCTCTGTCTGTCTCTCTCTGTCTCTTTTTCTCTCTCCATCTCTCTCCGTCTGTCTCTGTCTATTTATGCACATATATCTCTATCTTACCTCCCTCCTGCTGTCTTCCCCCACTAGCAGAGCAGAGTCTCCCTCCGCTAGCCCTCCCCTCCCCTCCCCCTCCCCCCAGATCCGCTTTCCCCACATCTGGCTGGGGGCATCCTGGGGATGGCGGCCTCAGCGCTGGGCAGCAAGTGCGGGCGGTGGGGGTGGGGGGTGGGGGTGGGTGGCGGGTGGGGGGGGGTATGACGAGGCGAGGCATCTGCCCCCCTCAGCGTGCAGCCTGGAGAAGACTAATGCCTCTGCCACCCAGGACCTAGAGCATTTAATGAGAGTAATAGCGGATACGCGCGCACAGACAGAGTGACAGCATAGATTACGTGGTAAATCTTAAGGATAATGAAGAATCCTGGGACCCGCACTTGGGCTGTAATAAATTCACTCCGCTGTAAGAACCGCAATTACCATTGTCACAGGGCTGACTGTGTACTGCTGTTGTGTCCAAGGGACAAGGAAAAAGGAAAGGCAGGGGAAAATACATTTCTATTGAATGTCTTTATTTATTAAGGAGAACAATGAACTGAGAGGGGTTTTTTTTGCCCTGTAAAATTCTGACATGTCTTACAGGTTTCCACAGGTGTAGCATTTTAAAGAAAGAAAGAAAAGGAAGCGAGAAAGATGGCGAGAAAGAAAAAAAGAAAGATAGCGAGAAAGAAAGAACTAGTATTGAGCTGGCTTTTTTGTTCTTTTCCCTGATGTGCAATACATCCCTGAAAACCTGGCCATGAATTAGTCTTCACCCGTGCAGACACAGAGAGAGAGAAAGCCGCAACGCCAGAACAACAGACATAAGGTGCTGAAGCTGAGGAGGATATAATAGGCTCTTGAAGGGTAAAAGAGCATGCGAAGGGGGCCTTTCACTCTCCTTCTTTGTAATGGTCTCACTCACAAGACTGCGGATTGATCTGTATTTGCACAAAGGTCTTCCATCCACTGTATGCCAGCTCGTGTGTAATTCCTCTTATTCGCCAGAATAGCCTGTGAGTCCATCCAATTTGTCCATGTTTATTGCTCCCCCCGATTTGAGTCTTTAAAGGATTATACGTCTTCTGGGTTTGCAATGGTCCTCATCCTTCTAGCAGCCTTCTCAGCTGTTTGATAAAATGGGATAAGAACGCTTTACATAAAGACATCAATAACACAGACAGGAGGATTAGGACTGAGCTTTTTTCCTCATTTCATACTGCATATGTTTAAGTGTAGCTGTCTCGTTTTTATAAATAACTGTTTGCTGTTTTTCTTTTCCCTTTTTTCCTCAGTGGTTGATGGCTTCTCCTGCCTCTGCAACCCTGGCTACGCAGGTGTCAGATGTGAGCAGGACATCGACGACTGCGTCGGCAACATGTGTGCGAACAACGCAACGTGTGTGGACCTTCACATGGTAATTGTCTCCGCCGGTCGCCACGGCGATAGCACGGCGCTGATGGCAGGCAACACATCAAAAGTTCCATCCCAGCCAGCCAGACGCTGACAACTCATGAACAGCGCTCAATTAATTACCCTCTATTGGCCAAGACTTGCTTTCTTTTCTTTTCTCTTCTCTTCTCTGTGCGCCAGAGAGAGACAGGCTGAGGCTCTGCCCTGTGTTTTATTACATCTCTTTGTAAGAGGCGCACACACACATCACCACTGAAATGAGACTGCCATGACATAGTGCTAAATATGAGTTTACTTCCCCGTGTGGTTATTCTTGGTCTCCCCAAGTCTAAGCTCCCTATTCTCTTCCTGAGTCTTATATTCTCAGCTCTTATATCTCTCCTCTATTTTGTTATTGTTATTGTTTTTCGTTTTTTTTTTTTTTTTTGGCTTTCTTTTGTTCACTCTCAGCTTTTCTCGCCTCTTGTGAACACAGGGCATCCCCTCTCCGTAAATTATAAACAAGATGTTAGGATTCATACACATTCTCTCCACAACAAACCAGTGGGTGTGAGGAAATTGTTTGTCTTTCATTTCCTCTGAATAATTCAAAAGCGTTGCTGCAGGTTTCAGGACGGCAGAAGAGCAGTGAATTTTGTTTTGGGTATTAGTTGCATTTCACTCGGAAAAGCAGTGTCAGTACTAAAAGGCTTAGTGCTTTTAACTGAAGGTTTAGTAGCATCACTCTTGATTCAGTATGGTTTTAAGTGTGAATGCAACCTCACTTTGATCCATTCATTGTTTCCCCATCATAGAATGGTTTGCATTGGGCAAGACATAAGTAGCAGTGTCCCTATACCACAGCGTTGTATCACTGAGATGCTTGACGTACGCAGTAGGATGGTTATTCACTCCACCACCCACATCTCTTCTACTGGTGCACTACTTGAATCTGCGACCCTTATTATTACAAGATCAGCACCATTAGGCCACTGTTGCTGTCCAGTCAGTGTGGTCTTGTATGAAATGCAATCTAACTTTCATCCATTCATTGTTACCACATCATGATGGGGGTTTGCATTTGAACAAGGCATTAGCAGACCTGTTTCTATGGTGCAGTGTTGTAGTACTGAGATGCCACATGACACATGCAGTGAGCTGGATGTGCATAAAACTGGTTTAGCATAAAACAGTGGTACCCATTGGCGTAGCGCTGAAACATCTTGATAAATGGTTAAACAAGCTCTGTGCTGTCACACAGTGGTTAAACACGAATAAGTTTTGCGGCGAGCATTGTTGTATCCACGTCGGCGTGGAACCACCCAGTTTAAAACGACTTGTCTGACTTGTAAATGGGCAGCCTGGTGTTGGGTGTCTACTAACATCCAATGACTACGTTATGGAGATCTGCACGAAATGGCTTTATGGGCCACAACACACACACACACACACACACGCACACACACACACACACATATACACACGCGTGCGCGAAAGCACATTTATGCATACACAAATACATAGAAATATACACACACAAAGACACTCGCACACACATGCAAAAACACAGGCACACACACATGCAAACACACAGACACACACATGCAAACACACACATACACACACAGAGGTAGAGCTTAAGACACTGTGTTATTACATCAGTTTGATACAGTCAGGGAATTAGATTGACCTTTATCTCTCCGCATGACAAATCTGATTCTGTCACACGGCTACCCACACAGTCCCACATGACACCATGAAAATAGACAGCGAGAGAGACAGAGAGAGGGAGAGAGAGAGAGAGAGAGAGAGAGAGAGAGAGAGAGAGAGAGGGAGAGGAGGGGCACACTAATGGTACCCCAGCCTCTGTATTCTACCTGTGTGATCGATCCTCCGTACTTTAACATGAACTGCTATCCTACAAGTGCTCTCTGTCTCTCTTTTTGCATTAGTGAAAACAAATTCTAATGGACGTGGACCTGGGCTTAATGTAAAAACCACTGAACTGGCCAACAGGTATTGGCTACTAGAGGATTGCTATACTTTCTGCTTTGCTTCTAATATTGAAAACTTCTACATTAAGTCCCCCCACCAAAAAAAACCCCTGTTACACTTCATACATAAATGTACCCATTGTGTTGCTCTGACATTCATTCTTGAATGTTTGCAAGTGTTGCTGTTACTGTTTGTATTCCTTTGTCAAGCTGTAGTACTGCTGCCATTGTTGTAACCACATTTCAAACAAGCTCTTCACTTCCGCATCACTGCACTTAGCCCCCCCCGCCCCCCCAGCGATTGCTGATTGGAGGCCCCTCAGAAACGGCCCTGCAGTCCCTCTTAAGCTTTTGGGTTTTGCAGACAATCCCAGCAAAACGAATTGAGCCGGAGCAACAGCCATGGCACAGGCAGGCTAATACTCTGCGGTTGCAGCCAGACATAAATAATTGCTCATTTTGTTTTTCCATCACCATAGAAATACTTTTGATTTGCAGTAATGATGCAAAATAACAATAACCAATACAGTGTTATTAGTAAAGCAATATACGTAGATAGTCTTAAGTGGTGTGCTTAACCTTAAAGCAATGGGAAAGATGGGGAAGATCTGAGGTGCTCGTAGATTGGCAATCACATTTGTATTAATTATGTTTTGTAAGGCTCTTCATGATGCACTCTCGGTCTAATAACGCGTGTCAGAGCACTTCCTATTTTATGCTTCACTGTACCTCTTGTAAATGTTTTCATCTGCATGACTCATATTTATACATGGCCCCAGTGTTTTCATTTCCCATTATGAGCCAGCAAAATGACTTGTGGTGAAAGTGTCTCCTATATTTTACCCCAAGACTGCCCCTAACATGGCATGGCACTGTGCAAATGTCGTAATTCAATGAATGGGCCCATGGGATACTTGGTGTAGTATGGTCTGGTGTGTGTGTGAGTGCTGTGTTGAGAGGATTGAGGTCGGGGGAATTGGGGTGGGGGTGGGTATGTTATTTATATGTCGTAAGTTGTGAAGGCAGTCTTTATCTGTGGAGCATTAACCCCAGAGACATTTTGGTGTTTTAACCCCTTTTCTTTCAACAGTATGTCATAAGACTGTGATAATGGAAGCAAAAAAACCCAACCAATGTATGATATATATAGTAATGGATAGTTATTGTCATAGATTATATATGAAACAGATGCTCTTTTTCCGAATTGATGTATAAAAACATTTAAAAATTAGAATCACGTTCGGAGCCGACCTGCACTAAGGCCAAAACAGTATTTCTTAACGGTTCTTAAAGTGACCATGAATTTGTTAAGGGAAGCCTTGCAGATCTTCTCCAAAATGTAATGGGTTCTCCCTCGACCCACTCCACTCTCTTCCACCAAGTATCATGACATTTGAACCTACAGTTTTTGTGCAATACCTCTTTTTAAAAAAAAAAAAGCAAACCAGAGAAATCACACCAAAAAAACATGACCCCCTGTGCCAAGGTTATACTAACGAATAGCACTGTATTCACTTTGCAGGTTTGCAGCATACCTCGCAGGATCATTTGGTCTGTCTAACACTTAGACTGCCAATGTCTATTTTAGAATGGTGTGATATGTTGACTTCACGGATTCTTGTGGTCTGAAACAGAAACAGAGAAAAACAGCTACTGTTTGCCGTCAACACCTCTAGTGGCCTTATCTCTGGTATTTCAGTTACACCTAAAGTGGTTGGAGTTTGCTCCAGCTATCTTTGCAACTCCACAGAAGGCCCACAGCCAGTACATATCTTGTTTACAACTGCCCCCCCTCCTTTTCCTTTAATTCAAAAATACCCCCACAGAGCAAGCAGGCTACCAGGGGAACCGTGTGGTCCCTGCAGATGATTTAGCAGCTGAAATGAGATTATGCTCTCCATAGCCAGGGGTGAACAATTGCTGCCTCCCGGAGGCATCTCATTTATCAGCCGATGTCTGCATTACTTTCTCCTGCGCATGAATAAGGCCCGCAGTGTACAAATTATATCAGACAAAGTTTAACGGCTCCCCCCCTCCAGTGTACGAGCCGGAGATTAGCATGCGCTCGAGCTGTGCCTGCTGCAGTCGGGACCTTTTAGACGGCGTGTTCATGATGAAGAATCCTGAACACCCCTTGACCGCGCGACCCCCGCTTCAATTTGTATGCAAAGGGAAAGTTAAATTAAAACCTGCGCCATGGAAACTAATAGACAACAAACCATTCATCTCATCCTCCATGATTAATTATCATAATGAAGATTTTAATGACAAACTGGAGGACACCCGGCCTTGCCACAGAGTTTTTTTTTTTGCGGAGGAGAAGTGCTGGAAAGAGAGAGAGAGAAAGAGAGTGAGAGAGAGAGAGAAAGAGAGAGAGAGAGAGAGAGAAAGAGAGGGAGAAAGAAAGAGAGAGAGAGAGAGAGAGACTCTGCACAGTCACATTCCAAAGTTAAAAATGATAGATGATGCCCAATCTCCCTTTTTGCCTTGTTCAAGACTTACAGAAATACCTTTTTGGCAGTGCTGGTGCGTATTATTGCCAGAATATTGTAATTGTAGCTGTGATGTAGCTGTTATGTCAGATGTGCCCAATGGCGTGAAAGCTGGATTCTTGTTTATGTATGTTTAATTTTTTTTAGCAGATGGTTCTGTCCAACACAACTAGTCTTATATTTGAACCATGGACCACATAAAATGCACAAGAGAGGTAGCTCACTCCTACTGTCAGTGCTCTCTAGGAAACTCCACTTACTTCTTAAAGTGGCAGGCTGCTCCTACAGTACATTGTTCACAGACTCTGGACTGCTTGTGAAGACCAGTGTTTTTCTACAGCATACTAAGGGGATTGAGAGACAAGAGGAGATTTTAGCGGAATGATGTGAAAAGTGTTATGTGCTTACAGAATACTTATAATTGCTGATAGCACCTTTTAAGAGCAAGTTTGGTCAGCTTTTTTTACACGCCCTCTCAGTATTAAATAGGAAAAAAACGTTATTTGAAAGGTAAATGCACCAGAATATACAGCCATTGCCATTTTATGTACATATTGTTTGCATAAAGACTGGTTCAGATGTACATGTATGTGTTGCTTCACTTCTTTATAAGGGGCACCAGTTGGGCAGAATATTGCTCCACACTACGGCAGGCATTATGTGTGGAATTTATGATTCTGAATTTGCAAACTGAAAGAGAACTCAAGAAGCCAAACAACACCTACTCTTTTTTTGTGGGGTGGGGGGGTGGTGGTGTTTAAAACGAAACCTACAAAAATGCTGCAGGCCAAAATGGTAACTTTGCAATGTTTGACTCTGCGCCATGTCACACGCTCCGGTGTAAGGAAGTGAGCACATGCAGATCCACCTAGCAACATGGCCACAGACACATGCGTGTGTGTGTCTCAAAACTGGCATCTTGAATGTTTTGACACAAGGTGGGTGGCTGTGGAAGAGAGTCTGCATAATAATGCTGCATGACGCCGCATCTGGTGAATGTGTTAAAGAGAAGCAAAGATAAGAAGGTGAGGCAGGATGTGGGTGGAAGCAACATAACATTCGTAGAGGGGGATGAATTTTTATGCTAAATCCTTTTTTTTTTCTTCGCTCAGTTCCTCTCCACCAACAGAAGCGCTGTAACATCATGCGTCGTTCTTGAACATTGTTTTCTGTTAGTTCACCGAAGCCAAGTAGAAAATGATTCAGTGCAATCTTCAGGTGTGCTGTGCTCTCAGTGGAGATGTTTTTTTTGTCAGGCTCTTTTGTCAAGAAAAATTAATTATGCTGGCGGTACAAAAAGAAGCTCTAACATTTGTTTAAATAATTACCATGAAATAAAAACTGTGCAGGAATGCATTTCATTTAAATATTACTAGGTAATGTGGAGCTTGCCCAAATGTAGTGATGGGTCTGTTTCCTGTCTGTCATATCCAGGGCTACCAGTGTGTGTGTACCCCAGGTTGGGGAGGAGATTACTGCCAGGAGGAGGTGGACGAGTGTGCATCACAGCCTTGCAGAAACAACGCCACCTGCATAGACCTCTTCAACAGCTACAGGTGAGGTTCCGGTGTGTTTATTTGTGTGTGTGTGTGTGTGTGTGTGTGTGTGTGTGTGCACTGCATAAACCTTTTCAACTGCTACAGGTGAGGTAGTCTTTCTCTCTCTCTCGTTCTCTCTCTCTTTCTTTCTTTCTCTCTCTCTCTCTCTTTCTCTCTGTCTCTGTCTGTCTGTCTGTCGGTCAGTCTGTGTCTCTCTCTTTCTCTGTTTATGTGTGGGGTGTGTGTTTGTGTGTGTGTGTGTGTGTGTGTGTGTGTGTGTGTGTGTGTGTGTGTGTGTGTGTGTGTGTGTGCTGCACACACCTCTTCAACCAATACAGGTGAGGTGGTGGGTGTGTGATGGACTGGGGTCTGTATGTGTGTGCATGTGTGTGTGTGTGTGCGTGTGAGTGTGTGTGTGGACAGGGGAAGAGGGGGGTCAGATTTGATGGTCTCTGTGACCTTCTGCTCGTGCTCTTGTCACCGTGTCGCTGTGGGCCTGTGGCAAAGGGGCGTCATCACCACTGCTCCCGTATGCACCCCCACACACCACACCATGGCCGTAATGAGTTGCAGCTGGCAGGTAAAACAAATGGATCAATCAATGGCTCGCAGCAGGGAAAGGTTCTCAGGGGCCTGTGACTCACTGGAGCAAAATGCTGCTACCGCTACTCTGACTGATGCACACACACCTCCCCACGCACACGCACACACACACACACACACACACACACACACACACACACACAGACACACACACACACACATACACGAGGCGTCACAGAAAAAGAAAGGAAAGGGGAGAGGGCAAGCGAGAGAGAGAGATTTAGGGTCGTAAATTGGCAGCAGTAATGGCACGGTAACAACCGATAATGTTCAGGTTCACGTTATCTGCTAGTTTGACACTGGCAGGAGAGCAATATTCCATTATTACAGCCAAGATCACCCGAATTTGGAACGCCTACGGCATTGCTTTTGCTGTTGAAGTGTTTTTCCTGGTATCGACATACTGACATACGTATCCTGTTTTACGTGCTTTCACTATCAAGGACCGTCATGATTGGCGTAAGTGAAAGGCAGATGATTCATATGGACATGTTGGATGCCATTATCAGATACATATCAAATACAATTGATTTTACACATAAATTATAGCTGTATTCACCTTTAGGTAGCCCTTGAGGAAACTTTCATGAGTTTTTTATGAAAGAGTTTGATGCTAACCAACCATAGCACTTAATGTGAGAAATACGCACTTAATATGAGTAATATGTTCAATGACAATAAAGGTCTTGAAGTCTTGAAGTTAAAGTGAAGCCCACATTAGTGGGCAATAGTACTGTGAGGTCAAATACACGATACTTGAAGGATGAAGAAAAAAACAGAGCCAATCTACTACCCACTAGGCATTTAAATTTGTCCTGTGTCTGGGTAGTATGCGGAAAAGATTTTCAGCTGAAAACATTTACACCTGATATTGACATAAGCCTCCAGTATCCACATTCAGATCAAATTGAGATCAAAACAATGTCCTTCTGTGGCTTACACCATACACCACCCCTCTCTCATTCATGTGGGTCAAAAAAAAGAAAACATTTGTACTATATGTGAACTGTAGCATTTACACTTGTGTTCAGTTTGGTCAAATTGCATCTGAGTGCACCTCAGAGTGGTTTGGTCACCAAGCTCACAGTCTGTCCTTGGTCTGTACAAAAAAAAGTACAATCACACCTGCACTTTTTATGTGGTCAAGCACTATCTGACTGAAATCTGATCACCCTAAATGCATTTTTATGGCAGATGTAAAGCTGAAGTAACAGATACATTCAGTACTAAGAGACTTATTTCACTGAATATACTGTATCTGCTTTAAATTACTCTACTGTATTACTATACTATACAATATTGTTGTACTATATTACTGCTGTCTGCAGTGTAAACCTAGTTTGCCAGTGTTACTAATCTATCCAGCAATGAGAGCATCTGCATAGCCAGTGCATCCATATGCTGAATATTGTAACATCATGTCCTGTTGCAAGTGCTTTTTATTACCAGACCTTGACCTCCATACTAACATAACTGGTATGAAAGTGTTTTTTGTATCAGGTGTGCCAAGACAGAAAATGTTTAGATTACGGGTTCACTGGTCCCACTGCAGTGTGTCAAATTCACAGATTTGGCCATTGTATATGTTGTGGCCGCCAGCAGACAATGCTCGCTAAATTTGACCCTCTTGGAGCGAAGGACAGGGATCTGCTCTAGGTGATATGAACAAAGGGGTGGGGGGGTGGGACGAGGGAGAGGTGTCCACAGCACGGTCGGTCGCTGCCTTGGCTGTGGACTCACTGCCACCATGTGGAGCAGAGTTTCCTAAAGCACACACACACATTCACACACACACACACACATACACACACACATACACAGACACACACACACACTTACGCGCTCACACACTTGTGCTCTTGCATACACTCTTGCAGCATAATCCCAGCTCAGTGCTTTAACCTCCAGTGTCCTAGATTCAGCTGTCTAGAATTTAATGCTCCCCAGTCCAATGGTGCAATTAACCTGTTAATCCCCTCAACTGTTTATAAATCCGCCTCACGAGCACGAGGCATTTCACAATGACTCAGCTCAGGCTGAAAGAGTCGCTTTAAAGTGCTTAAGCCAAGCAGAGCTGCGCTCCATTCATTCGCCGAGTTGGTTTTTGGCTTGGTGTACTCACACTCTGACAGGATGCCCTGCGTCAGCAAGATTTGAGGGGTTTTTTTGGGGGGGAAAGGAGGTGGCGTTTCTGTGTTTGTTTGTTTGTGTGTTTGTTTGTTTTTGGATGAATAACACCAAGTTACTGAAAATTGAATGCCTCAACACACCCAATCAGCATTGGAAACGAAAGCTCGGAGTCTCTCGGGACGACTATACCAACAGAGAACTTAAAAAAAGCAAAATAAGATCATTAAGATGGATGAAATCATCCAATATCCATCTGTTGTTCTTTGGCACCGGATAGCATTTGTGAGCTACAGGAGCATCTGTTTTCTCATCTAGATATTGTCGGATTATTATGAGTCCTGCATCAAATTGAATTTGAAAGAGATTATCTCTTGTTGACATATATGTGTAGTATATACAAATTTTATTTTGAGTCTTGTGTGGCAATACATGTTTTTGTATGTGAAAGTCTGCCAAAAGAAAACAACACCCATATTTGTGGAGGCTGCCATTTGGTGCATTCCATGGGTTGCTGTTGATCTAGGAAATATTATCTCACTCAAACACTTTCTGCATTGGATGAATGTTTCTAGAAACTGTCTTAGAAAGAGTATTATTTTCATATACCCAGAAAAATGAGTTGAAATGTTGGTGTTATTTGTTGTATTTTTCACATTGACCAAGCCATCCACTGTCACATGCACACACTCATACCTGAACAGCATGCCTAACTAGCTTTCTTGCACATTCAAGATGAATTTTAAGTGTGATATTTTGTCAAAGTTTTATTCAGTTAAGTCCACTACACTTTATTGTCATGCAGACCAGCTGTCACCTTTACTTCAGACAGGGTAGGGCACAGTAATGCCAGAGACAAAAACACACACACCTCAGTATTACCTCTGAACAAAGTTAGTCTAATCTCCAGCTAATGTGAGGGGTCGTATTGATTATATGAAGGTAAATATCTTGCAAAATGTGAGAGCATGTACCCCTTAATTTGAGAACTTGTAGAGTATAATGTGAGAATGTTTAGAACAAGTATTTGAGCTTATAAATTTCTATTTTTATATACCTGTGTGGCCCACCCATGCTGCCTGTGATGCTGCATTAAGTTTCGTGTTCAAGTCGGTCTGGCCAACCTGCCTATTCTTGGCTGTTCCTTTGCCGGGATCAGGTACCAATGACAAACGAATGCTATGCATTCGTCGTCGGAATCAGTGGTCTGATTGATTGTAGCTCTGCCTAGAAGTACAGAGAGGCATTTGAAAGACGCCCGTTGATCCGAGAACTTTCTGTCTATGGGAGGCTTGCCAGACCAAGCTCCGTGTATGAGCTCCGTGTGATAGCCAGGCTAGGTTAAAGGAATAAAGGGTCGTCGAGTCCCCTGGGCTTAGGAACCCAGATTAGAATGAGGGAGGAGGCAAGAATATGGACCCAGCACTGCAGAAATGCTGGTGTAAAATCAACTCCACAAAGTGTCCATATGTAACCTTGGTACTGTGTTATACTATCTTGGAAGTTATACTTCTGAAAGCACTTGGAAATATAAATGAACAACACAGCAGTGAAAATCTTGTTTAACAACCATATAGTGTTAAAACAATGCTTTTAAACATGCTACAGTACATTAACATGCTGTACAGTGGATGCTTATAGACAGTTTCTGGTGTTAATTTTAATATTTTTGGTCATGTGGTCGCTTTAGGTTAAGTCAGTTTACCTAGTTTATTTATCATAGGGACCATGCACAAAATGCATTATTCACACAAGGAGAGAAGATGCTTTCTACCACACTCAGCAAGTTGCTTTCCATTTCCATCTGCAGTCCTTGGGCAGGTGGAATAACCTGATTGGGATAGGTACACAAACGCCTAGCAAAAACAGGCTTCTTCATGTGATCCTGGCTAATTCACACTTCCCCATGTAATCCATAAACACCACAGCCATCACCATGAGTTGTGTTTTTCAAAAGCCTCCAACAGCTCCTTTTAGTCTCCTTTGAGTGACCGTCCTCAGAAAAACTAAAGCCCTGCTGAATCCTTGTAAATGATTTAACATAAAATGTGTGTAACTAAACTCCACTGGTCTTGTGAAAAGCTGCCAGCCTAGTTTCCTCGCTTCTGTTACCAGTGCCACAGACTTTAGCTACTTCCTTTTAAAGTCTTCCTCAATCATGCCTGCAAAGGGAAAAGCTAACTTCGGAAAGTAAACAATTTGCTCACGCTCACAATACAACACCATGTCTGGTCTCATAGCAGTCACGACAGTGTGCTGTGGAACTTCAATTTGTGTGCTTTGCTGACAAACATGCCAGTGCTTTTTAAAGAAACGTACTGTCTTCATGTGAAGTGACCCGAGGACACGCTGTTTTTACAACCAGTCAGAATACGTTTTTAATGGGCCAGTCCCCACACACAACTTACTGTAGTCATGTGGTTAATAAGTGGCTCTTAATATGAATTTAATGCAGTAATGATCCGAAGCTCACAGTTCTCTTTAGCCCATCTTCCTCATCTCAAAATTATGCCAGTTAACCAATTACCCTTGCTTTGCTTGAAAAGCTGCTACTGCTTGTCTTGTTTCCTCTTCCTCTTTGCTCCGAAGCAAGTGAAATTAGATTTTCTGTGGTATAGCTACCGTCAGTTACCAGTGTCTACTGACAAGACATTTGTAAGGCAAATTAGAATCATAAAAACCCAGCAGCATTGAAAAAAACTGGACTCTGGTTGGTGGTTAATTGTTAAAGCTGTAAATTGCCTGAAACATATGCTATATGCCAACACTGTGGTAAAATAAAACAACAGTAGGCTATTAAGTGCATGTCTGATGTGTTAAATGTATGGGAGTATGCACCTTATGCCCCTCACCCATATATTATAGTAAGTCAGCTACAGCCACAGGCATTCCTTATAGACACTTAAAAACAGTGCTGCTTTACCGCCTTAGCCATGCGGAGAAGACACATTGAGTGATCCCATTCAACATACATGGCAGATCTCGTCTGATTGTGGCAGTGTGGTTGGACAGTGTCCGTCACATGCCACCTCTAGGCAAACAGTTACAGACCATCAGACTAAGCATCCTCTGCTTCTGAGACGTGAACACAGACACTGAAACTCCCCCTCAGGTACCAGACTGAATTTGTTCCAGTCATCTCCTCGCAGCTTATTATAAAGCAGACATATGTCTGGCTCTCCTGAGGAAGCCTCTCTCTCCTCGCCTGTGTGTGTGTGTGTGTTTGTTGCAGGTGCATGTGTGCCCATGGCTGGACCGGGTCAGACTGCGGCGAGGACATAAACGAGTGCGACTCGGCGCCCTGCCTGAACGGGGCGCGCTGCGTCCAGTCGGAGGTCCCCGGAGAGTTCTCCTGCACCTGCGCCCCGTTCTTCACCGGCCCGCTCTGCAGGACGCCCTTTGACCCCTGCGACCCCCAGCACGACCCCTGCCGGCACAACTCCACCTGCCGCCCTCGACCCGACGGCGTGGCCTCCTGCGACTGCCTGGCTGGTGAGAGCTAAATGGGGGTGCGAGCATCCCAGCGATTGGGGTCAGCACACAGTGGTTTACTGCGCTGGTGGGGGCTCCAGTGCCTTTTCACCACAGCACTTTCAGGCCACTGTAGGAGACAAGCACAGTCGGTGGGAGGCCTTAATCCCCTCCTCTTTAGCACTGTCTCCGAGTGCTAAGCATATGAATGGGGTGATGGGGTTGTGTAAACAGTATAGAATTTTTTGTCTTTTACACTTTCCAACATTAGGTGTGTTGACACGAGATTATGTTTTTTGAATGAAATTTGTGCACTTGTCCGCCTACATCACATTTAACCCTTTGCATAAAAACCGCCAACCCTGTTAAGCACATAATAGTAGCCTCTTTAGAAAATTATTTTGAGAAGACTTTTGTAGGCGCAAGATAGTAGTGTTGTTTTTTTTGCCCCACATTCAGCTGCATGTAGACAAAAGCCCACAGTATCTGCAGTGCAGCAGAGCATGTGCAAACACACAGAAGAATGCTTTGTTTTTGTTTTTGTGTTTTGTTAACATGGAGGGGGTTATCAAACCTTGCACAGCAAAAAAAAAATAACCAAAAAAAAGAAAATAAATACCACACCTTCCGCAATGTGCTACCACAGCGCAGTGCACACACACTGGAGCGTGCACACTCTGCGCTCCCAGGTCTCTCCTCTCCAGCAGTTGTGTGCGTCTCCCAGGCTGCACCAGACAAGGAATGATCAATGGTGCGCGGAGCCCTGAGTCCAAATGACCTGTGCTTGGTGCAGAGCACCGGCGCTGAATAGTGTCTCTCCCTCAGCAGCCCGGTGTTTTGTCTGATTCTGATTTCTCTTCAGAGAAATAAATCCTGCCGCCTGCACTGTGGCACAAGTTTCAACTATTTCATTAAATCACGGCTACAGGTACCCACCGGAGGTGCCGGCGACACTTCTGATTAATGGGGAATATGTGCTGTAACAATAGGGCCCTGGCATCCTCCCCCCACTGTCTTGGAGAGGCTCGCCTCACCGCTATCTTTTTTTTGCTTTTCTTTTTCTTCTTTCTTCTTCTCCTTCTTCTTCTTTTTTTTTTTGTTTTTCTCCCCCAACCTCATGTGGTGTGGCGCTGTGTGGAGACGAGATCTTATCAAGTTGCTGGGCAATTGCGAGTCCCCCTGCAGATATTATTTTCACTCTGATGGCATGCCTCGGTGACCTGCACATAATGCATGACCATAATGCGACGACTTCTGGCAAAGTGCTGAAACGAGAGCTGCGAACGGTGCAGGTGCATATCCGCAACTTCGGGACATTTGTAAGGTCAGTCAGGGCGGGCGTTTGGCTTTTTTCCTTTTTGCAATTTTCTATTCAGGATGCTAACTGTCATCTGATTGGCTCGTTACCGATTTTTAAATATCTGTCAATAAACCATTGGATGCCTCTTGGGAGGTGGAAGTTGATCAAGGTGCGCTCTGGGACTCTCTTAGAAGTGGGTCGTTATTACCTAACCGAGGTGAGAATTAAATTGCCATGCAAAAACGCTAAGCCCTGCTCATTATTAACTAACCTCCCATTTTATGCATCCGTCCCCTTTATTTTGAGTAATCTCCTGCATGATGAAGCCCCAGCATTGTGGTTTTGCGCCGCAGGTCTATTTGAATGAGGATTGCTGGGACGAGAAGGACCAAGTAGTATTACATTAGTTTTTTCTCTTTTTCCATCTTTTTTATTTCCTTGTATGTTGTGTGTGTATGTGTGTGTGTGTGACTGTGTGTTGTAACCAGTGGGTGTATCAGCGAGGAAATGAAACGGATGTGTGTGCAATTTAAAAATAGCGTTCAGCAGCGAGCTGCGTAAGGCTTCCCTGAGAGAGCGATGGGAAATTAGCTGGAGCCGCATACATTACTGTTGAGAGTCTGTGCATGGACTCACTCGTCTTTCTCTCAATTTCTTCTCTCTCTCCCTCCCTCTCTCACTCTCTTCTCTCTCTCTCTCTCTCTCTCTCTCTTTCTCGCCTATATTTTTCCTTTATATTATATTTCCCTTTTGGTCTCTTCAGTGCGTTCTCTCTGACTCACGGCTTGTCACGCTACAGATCCATCGTACGCACAGTATGGGGCAGCTTGGTGGAAGTGTGGTTACGTTGCAAGACTAGCATTCTGATCCCGGGCCAAAAGACCCCCAGACATATGATTTACGCTGGCTGCAGTTTTTTTTTCTTTCCTTTTTTTTTTTTTTTTGTTTTCCTTTTTTTTTTGCAGCAAAACAGAAAATATTCCAGCCATCAGTCTCTGAGCCTAATTGAATTAGGATTCGTTGGCTGCTTCCAGAGAGCCAGATTCTGGAGATTTACTGCCAAGGGCCAAATGCACCCCTCCTCCACAACCCCTCCTACACCCCCATCTACCCCCACCACCCTTTCCCTCTACCCAATCACCCTCACCCTTCCCCCAATCCTCCTCTACCCCCCGCTGTCTCCAGCATCCATACAGCAAACATTATTAAGATTAACTGTTTGTAAAATCAACACCACTTCATGCCATCATCCATACTAATTTATAGTATAGGCCTTATTACTTTTTAATCAGGGTGATTCGTTGATCGTGACGCATGACATTACAATGAACCACACAGCACCCCCACCACCACCACCACCACCACACCCCTACCCCCAGCCAACCCCCCTATGTGAAGCATGTAGACATGTCCAAGCTTGGCAGACATTTGCATCTGTCTAAATGAAGCATTCGTTCAGAGCTTGGCAACTTCAGGAGGTCGGTGCACCACCTCTCCTCGCTCAGCTCTTAAGTCCACCTGCTTACTTGTGTGCTGGCGGTTTGCTGCTTGTCGTCTCCTTGGAGTAGCTGAAGTGAAGCACACCTGAAGGCGCTCATGGATGAAAAATTGCTTGTGTCATATTATTTGTGAATAGAGGCTGGATGGAGGAGGACACAGAGTGGTGGTGGTGGTGGTGGTGGCCGCGGCGGTGTGTGGCATGACCCAGTGTGAAATGTTGTCCTTAACAGAGCTGATGCCTATTGAAGCAGCGCATTTGCGGCTGACGAAGATTAAACGAGACACACAAGAGCTCTTTGACTCAGTTTGTTTTCTCTCTTTTCCCCCCACCTTCCCCTGCAAGAGAATGTGCCTGAGCATTTATTGACACCCTCTTTACCATTATTTTCTCTCTCTTCTCTCTATTTCTCTCTCTCTCTCTCTCTCTTTGTCCCCCTCTCACTCTCTCTCTCTCTCCTTTTCTGTCTCTCTGTTTCTTTCTCTCTGTCTCTTTGTCTTTCTGTCTCTCTGTCTCTGTTTTTCTCTCCCTCACTCTCATTGTTTGTCTCTCACTGTCTTTTACTCTCCCCACCTGTAAACACCTTTACATACATCATTCTTATAACATCCAGTGTCTGCTGTAATATAATGTGCAATCTAGACAGAAGTGTTTTCAATTTGTCCAGGAGATCCCTCCCCCAACCCCCACCATCCCCATCCCCACACCCGAGTCCACAAATGCCGGCTTGGCTTGCTGTGGGCCCACAGGAAGCCGTTGCATGCAAGAGCTATCAATATTACCTGTGAAACGGCATTACTATAAACAGCCAAGTGAGATGTGTGCTATGAGCTTCTGAGAAAATCATTGGGAGCAACTATTTCATGTATGCAGCGCCATATTGTAGATCACTGATAGATCATGTTTTGTATGTGTGTAGGGTAGTAATTGTTGTTTGTGCAAGCAGTAAACAAGTAACACCCTCATGTACATAAACATATACATATGCATATACATATACATATACATATAAATATACATATACATATACATATACATATACATACACGTGTATATATACAGGGTGGACCAAAAATTAAGGACACATTTTAAATGCCTATATCTAGGGTTATACAAATGACCCAGAGTACCAAATGTATTTGTTGTAGAACTGACATATAGCAGTTCATAAAACGAAGGCTAAGTCATCTGGACACAACTCTGGCTGCGAATTAAAGAATTTCATAAACTTCTGTATGTCAGTTATACAACCAACATATTTCATACTTTATGTCAGTGTTATACTGTTTATAAAATGTCTTTGGCCTTTTTGGCCCACCCTGTATATCCCTCCGTGGTGTTTTCACTCGTAGGGAAGTGTGCATTTTGCCATTAGGCAGACAGAGAACATTAAAAAAAAAGATGCCCATGAGACTTAGACCTTTGCATGTTAGTAAGCGAAAGGCCTCGCTTTGAGTCCTTACTCATCGATGCTGTAGCTGCTGTTTGTTTATTTGTCGTTTTGTCTGTTTATTGATATAGTCAGCCCACATGCGACTGTGAATGTCATGAGTGACGGGGGTCTTGACATTATGGTCTAAGTCAGCTGCAGCCCACTCATAGTTAGACTATTTCTACCGGTCAATAGCAAACAAAATGCTCGGCAACAAAAGTAAGTGCAGAAGTAAGTCTAGGTGCTTTTGCTATTTCATGACTTTCCTTTGGGTTTTTAATTCCTAAGGTTGGAATATTTTTTTCCAAAAAATAAAAATAGATGAAATTGAGTAGTATTCCATTTTTACATAAGCACTGTGTATTCTGTACATTTTTATCATTAAAGATGTTTGGAGGCTAATTCAGTTAGCAAACCCACATCGCACCGTGTGTACTCCAGATGGATATTGATTGTCTGAATTACACGCAAAATTAGCATCACCATCCTGCCTACAACCAGTGTAAAGGTTGAATTTAGCATCCCTGACATTTTAACTAGAGGGTGGGGCTTATTAACACTGATCTGCATTTGCGGGGAATTCTTCCGAGGTTATATTAATGTTCTTCAAACTAATGTTAGCTCTCTGACCCACATATCACACAGTTCGCATAACTCTTTGGCCTGACACATAATAATGCTTGCAGCTCAGAGCACTGTCTCAAGAGGATAAAGTACATCCCAGCAGGAAGCAATGAGTGGATTAGTTGTTGCCAAGAAATTATTTATTAAATTACTCCCTGCTCCACATCGTGTTCCAGTGACTTACATCCCAACATTTGCGTCTTTAACATTAATCTCCTTTTAGTGTTTTGATGAATCATTTGTGATTTATTTGTACATTAGAGTACAGAAGGCCAGGATGATTTATGCATGTATTAGACAGCAGAAATATGACTCCATGTTACAGGTTGTGCTCGTCTTAAAGGTCATGATTAATGCTGAGAGCGGGTATCTGCTCATGTTTAGTGAAGGCAGAGTGCCGTAAAGGCTGCTCGCCTTGGGATGATCACTTTTATCTCAGCGCCTTGTGGGTTTTATTTTCCGTATTGTACCGACACAACTAGTGCTAGTTCGGTATTGCGTACACGTGAGTGTGGCAGTGTTCATTTGAAAGTACAACGACTGAAAAAATCCACAGCAGCAGCTCTCCTCACCTCATCAGCAGGTGCCTTGATTTTTGCCCTTTACTTTAAATGCCATGGCAGCCCGCTTTCAATTTGGACACTGCAACCAGAGGTAAATGAGGTCCTAAAGGCATAGGCTGAGCCAGTCTTTTATCCATTCGCCCCCTCCTGTGCCAGTGTTTCATGTGGGCGAGCTTTACACTTGTCTTTTTTTTTGTTTTTTCGAGAAGAAAAAAAAGGAATTGTAACACTGGCTCTTGTTGACGAGCCTCATTCTGACAAAATCACCTGGCTTGACAGGAGCATGTCAGAGGAGTTCTTTTTGCTATCGACTCGAGCTCCTTCCAAGCTTTGCCCTTTTGTTAGCACCATGAGTTAGCGGGACCTTATCCCTCCCCCCACCCTAAGCTCAGGGGGGTTTGTTGGGGGGCTTCGGTCGGACACTCTGGCACATGTATTTTTGTTTGTTTTGTTTGTTTGTTCGTCTTTTTCGTTTTTTTGTTTTTTTTTAATGCTGTCCTTCTCCTTACCCAACGCAGTGGTGAAGCCAGTGTGCCTCACTCTGATACCCCCCCCCCCTCCTTTCTGTTTCTTACCCATCCTGGGCTGCATGACTGACCCGAAGGGTGATGCTGAGTGGGGGTGATTTATTCCACAGTGTTCCCATGCATCCTCCACTGGTGTGTGCAATGCATCAGTTAGCCAACAACTACTTCGCCGCTCCGCACAGGGCTAAATTGGAAGGGTTCCACCGAAGCCATTAACTTCAGGTTTAAAGCCGTAAATCCCTTTCACTGTTAAAAGACTCAATTTTCACAGTGCATGGCGCTGCTAAAATATATGGTTTTACCTGAAACGCTGGCAGCAGTGTCGAACCTTGCCACCGTTGCCACATGCAAATGTTGTAGAGAGTTACAAATGTTTGCACAGTTATCTGAAGATTTTTTTTTTTTGGAGGGGGCATAAAATCTTACAGTTGGTTGCTACATGATTCCGTTATACATAATGTTTGGTACCTAATTGGTTGTATTTGAAAACAAATTTGGTTGCACTGCGCATAACAGCCAGATTGCATTTATGTATACATCAATGTTGTACAGTATGTATAGTAAATCATTCTGTACTCGTAACCATGCATAGAACACTCTTACACACCGTGACTAAATGATAAAACTGCTTGCTTTTGCCCTTCCATGTGGCACTGACAAATGTACTTTTACATGTAATGTGATTATGCATTCTTGGTTGTTTTCAACTTACAGTAAGCTGCTACTGAATCCAACTAGTTGATGATTATTGTATGGTACTATAGGACACAGTGGGTATGAACTGAGCTCAGTTTCCTTTTGGTACACTGTAAGTAGGGCTGGGCGATATGAGAAAAAATGATATTACGATTTTTTTTGTTCAAAATGTTCGATAACGATATATATCACGATATAAATAAAATCACTATTTTTAAATTATTTTTTAATGTTCTCTTTGAAAAAGAACATTGCAAATGTACAGTGGAGTATACTTAGTGTTCAAAGCCTTAAAATGAACAAAAATAGCTTGACAAGCTTTCAGGTTACCCAGAATAAAAACAAAATGGTTGTACAAACTGTAAAGCACTTGCCAAACTGTAAAGCACTTTGAGCTGCATCTTGCATGTATGAACTGTGCTATACAAGTAAAGGTTTATTATTATTATTATTATTATTATTATTATTATTATTATTACATTCCTTTGTCAATTGTGTGATGGCATGTGTGATGTCTTTGTGCCGTTTCGATGATTTTTCATATGCCATGGTGCTGGAAAGAGCGGACTGGTTTGTTGATCAGCCTTTCTGTTATTGCTGGTCAGGGGGCTTTAGCGACCTGGCAGCACTCTGCATGCTCTAATGGGTGATGTTTTAAATACTGAAATAAATTGCTGTCGTTTCCTGTTTTAGTAGGGACGTGACTTCTACACATCTTACACAGGACATTGCTCTGTTGTTTATCCGACTTCAAATAGCCAAAGTACCTCCAGGCAGCCGAGCTCTTCTGGCCCTTCTTCTCAACGATTTCCTCCTGGGCAGTACTGAGACTTACTTAAATGCTGTGCAGAACTCCACCTAGCCGAGTTTTCGCTCATTTTTATACCGTCTTATTTTGCCGGTTTGGTTGGATACACGCCGTGCTGCAAACTTGGCATGTTAGCTACTACACGCGGCGCGTGTGTCAAAGTGTGTGTGTGTGTGTACACACAACCTAACGTGAGTGACGTGGTGGCTCTCTTCAAACTGACTGGCTACGTGCGTCAATGTTTAGTTATGATTGGCTACTTGCGTGGCTGTGAAAACGTTGGTGATTTTTTGAAGGCGTGCGCTTGCAGGCTTATCGAATGTGTCTAGTTTCTAATCGTATTAATTTTATATCGCGCATAAAATCGAAATCGAAAAATCGCCCCAGCCTAACTGTAAGTTAGTCAACAAGCAGACTACACTGAAAGTCTGTGTGGATCAGCTGTAATTATTCTCATTTAGCTCTCCAGTATCAAGGCATGCGCATTGGTGACAGACTCAACTGAGAAGGTTTCATTGTGGTTGTTTACACATATAAAGGACAACTTAATTTATTACTACTCCCTGCATGCATAGGAAGCCTTGACATTTTAATAAGCCCTCCTTCCCTAGCCCCATTGGCTCCTGTGGCAGCCTGTGTACATGCGCACACTGTAAAAAAAACACACACACACATCGTGTTTCCTTCAGGGAGTTTGACATCAGACATGAGATATAATTGGGCGCAATGCCTAACAGTCTCAGCCTCCTTCCACTTGCTGCGTCTTATATTATGTATATAGAATGGGGAATATTGTATGAAGATGCGTCAGAGACAATGTAGATGACAGGTTTCAATTTCAGGCTGATGTCACCTATTTACATTAATTAGCAATTCAGAATGTTTAGTGCTACCATGGCCAGCTCTTGGAAGTACCTTGCTCAATGCCTCTCTGAAATCTAGTTTAAGTGTGGAACACTGATTTGGTATTCAGATTTCATACCTGTATGAATCTACTGTTCTAAAGTCTACCCCTATAAGAGCCCCCATGTCAACACGCACTTCAAATAAACAGGGCCAAAGTGAAACAAATATTTTCAATACATTTTTAAGGTAAAAAGATTATCAGAATATTTTTCTCAGTATCAATGACTAAAAAAATCAAGGCCTCTGCCATGTAAACAGGAAAACACCACAGGCCATATTTTTGTTACACATCAAACACCAAATGTGCTTTGTGCAGCAGCAACGTATGCACCGAGAATTGGCAGGTGCACCTATATCTGCTAAGTAATGGACACAGTCCAAGGCACAATCAGGCATAAATGTGGTTGATGTGGCAGTGAAGTCCTTCTTTCTTTATCAGTCAGTCACGGAGCTTAGTGGCTGTTCTGCAGTAAAGTAAACAACACATTTGCAATTACAAATTCAGCAGAGGAGGCAGAGGTTTTTGTGTGGGAGGGATGCTGGCTATGAAATAAGGCACATGATGCATGGAAAAGGTTCAAGACAGAATTCCTACCTCAACCAGGTTAGGGCTTACAATCTTGTAATGAAAGCAATGAAATCAGAAGACTTACAGTATTTTGTCAAGTTGCCACATTAGATATAGGCCAACTTTATGTGTTGACAGTCTCAATGTCTGTCCGATCCAAATCTGTGATCACAAGCGAAAAAGTCATGGGAGGTCAGAAGGGTTCTCTTTATCTAGTGCCCATTACCAAAACACAGAAGAAGAAAAGTCATTGCAGATGGATGCATTACACTGATGTGAACATAAAGTCAAACGCTGTCCCAAACAAAGCACAGCAAAAGCGAGTAAGGTAAGATCAGTAAAACTGGGCACTACAGAGGCAGTTAGTTATTCTGCATCAGTAACATTTTTTTTTGTTGTCCACAGGGCATCATGGCTGCTTTGTTCTGATGAGCATTTTTTTTTTTTTGCTCCTGGTGCCAGTTAGATTAATGATCACAGTGACCAAGGCTAATTACCTGGAGGGCATTGCTTAAGTCTTAGATGCATAAATCTGGGTTATTTTTTGCAATCAGTTAATAATAGGAATGTGTGTGTACCTCACCTTGATTCATTTATCTAGCGGGCTAATGAACCATAGGTTTTAAGTGAAAAATAAGGTGTATAAATCTGGCCTGGCCTGCCGCGCCTCCATCTGACCTAATATACCCAGTCATTTGCAGTGATTAAAGCATTCACAGTGACTCCTGGATGCCAAAGTTAATTGGGGTAATGTAGGTGCAGGCCCGTAAGAAAGAAGCGTTAGCAGAAAAGCAACTTTCGGCCTTCTGTCGCCTACTGAAATTTTGGTGGGTTTTTTTTTTACGGTATGCCACTATTAGTGTGATTTTTTCATTCAGTCCATAGTGACACATTCTGTATCATCACCCATGTGTGAGCAGCCCTGGCTACATGTATGTATTGATTCATATGGAGCTGGTTGGGGGTGGGGGTGACTTTCAAAACGTAGAAAAGGATGGGACATGTTATGACACAGAACATTTTTGGTGTCGTATGTAGGACAATTTCATGCTTCCAGTGCAAAACCATACAACAAAAAGAAGGCAGAAATGTAATAGATCAGCGATGTTTTATACCAATCAAGGTGTCACCGGTGCGGGAGAGACAACCCAGCGAGTCCTATTTATTTACTCCCTGACAAAACAATATGTCTGGGCAGGGGAGTCTCCCTCTACTCCCTCAGCGACCGCGAATCCATGGCGGGATGATGGAACGAGTGTCTGAGCTCGTCATGTCCCCGCCACCTAAACCACCCCCCCGACACACAGACACACGCACACACACAGACACACTCACACACTCAGAGGGAGAGAGACACACAGAGAAACACACACACACACAGTATGAAACACAGACTCAGACAGAAAGAGACACACACACACACACACACACACACAGTGAGAAACATACACTCAGACAGAGAGAGAGAGAGACACACACACACACACACAAACACACACACACACACACAGAAACACACACATACAAACACACACACACACACACACACACATACAAATAGTTCTCTGGTCCACGTTCTGACAGAGAGGAGCCTCCAGTCACTGTTTGGTGGCGACGGATGCATTACAGTTGACATTCAGAATTGCCCCGGAGGTGCTCCACCAGCGCGCTGAGTGACAGCCCAGCCCGGGCAGGACTCTGGAGGTCTGTAATCACCAGATATCCGAGCGCTCCCTCCCTCTAGTGTGCTGGAATGCTTCTCTAGTCACGTACTGTAGAAGCAGAAGCAGGAGTCTTTCGGGGCATTGATAGCATCCCCAAAGTGCCTGTTTGCTAGTCCTGGGGATTGAGGGAGGGCTGCACAGGTGGGTGCTTGTGATTGAGAAGGAACATCACCCACACCCACTGTAAGCAGAGCCGCATAGTTATGCAATAAGCAGCAACCAGAATAGCTGGTAGAGATGCGCAGCACCAAATTGTAGCAGTGTAAATCTAAAACGTGCCGGTACAATTCAGTGTACAAAGTGTAAACCTGAGGAATAACAAATATATTTTTTACATATTTCGCACTTATCAGTGGATGACATATTTCACATTCATTTTTATGCTGTCTTTTTTTTCTCAGTCTCACTGAGGAATATAAACAACCTGCTAAGCCAAGGTCTGTTTGAAGAGTATGTCCTCCCTCACCACCACACACATAATTTGCATTTGCTTTCATTTCCAAGAAAGGCTATCTGATGAGCTTTTATCTCCATTATATGGTATGGAGCCACAATATGATTTCAGATGTCTTTTGCATTTGCAAAATTGCAAAAGTAATTGCAGTGTTGCCTGTGGTAACTACCACGTATGTTTCCATCATGCCTGCCACCCCCCACACACATACAATGTGTATAGATTTCCAGCATTCATGTTTCACATCTTTTTTGATGATGTCTGAAGAGAAGTATTTTAAGACGGCTCAAAAACATGCACATAACGCCAAATTGCATATGATGCCTGCTGCAGTCTCCTCTGTCTAATTGTGCCCTACTTGCCACATATTATTTGGTGTTGTGCAACAAGCTCACAGGGGTAGTCTCTGAAGCAGTCCTTGTGAACCGAGATCAGGTTTGAAGGGGCACACCTCCTGACAGACTAAATATTCAGCCAAAGCCAACACCCCCCATCCACACACACACACACACACACACACTCGTACCCACAGGGCCTCCACATGCACCCTTGCCCCCCAGCCCCACCCGCCCGCCCCTTAAAAGTACCATAAAACATCCGCGCTCATCCAATTCTCTGTGTCATCCCTCACCTCCCTAATGAACACGACTGAAAGGAGCGCCTGAACTTAACCTCCTTCTTCTTCCTTTTTTCTCTCTCTCTCTCCTCCTTTTTTCTCTCATGCCTCAACTTAACGAGATCCCCACTCACACACACATCTATATACACCACCAAGCTCTCTCTCTCCCTGACCGATCTGTTATTGGCCCGGCACGCTCTCTGTGGACCACCTGCAGGCCTGAGAGCCTGGCGGATGAGATATGCCATGGGGGTTACCATTTCCATTAAGATGGCATTCTCAAGGGCCTTTGTTATCATTGATCCTAATGCTTTCAGGATGCGCTGGGACCTGCTGATCCGTGACCATCTCATCTATCTTTCAGGATTTGAGGGAGCCCACTGTGAAATTGACACTGACGAGTGTGGCTCCAGTCCATGCCACCACCAGGGCTATTGTGTGGATGGGATCAACAGTTACACGTAAGAGCTGGAAAAAAATCACTTTGTACCGTTATTTGTGGGATTATTCTTGGGAATTTCCATTTGGCAGCATTAATAATAATGAAGTTATTATTGTTATTGTTTATTAATCATAATTCCACTTTGAAAAGACATGCTTTAAAAAAAAACTTCAGCATCTACCCACTTCAGCAGTACAGTAATGACACATCACATCATTATGTAAGGGAATATAGCGTATGTGCTGCATGCAAGTAGCACGTGCTCTGTAAATAATGGCTGTACAAATGAGGACCTCCTGAGGTTGGCAATGATGAGAGAACGAGTGTTCTGACGTTCAGAGGATGTCCTGAGCTCCTAATTATGACTTGTAAGCACTTTCTTGCACAAAGACAAAATTAGACGTCCAACCCGATTAAATCTTGCTGCTCTAGGCCCCCCCTCATCTTCCTCTGCCATTGTTACCCTAATGATTTCGATAAGAACCATCGCTAGCTAGCTTTTTAATGACAGACACCCGCTGTGGGCTTGCTTATCTGCCTGCGCTAGAGGCAGGCAGACCTGTTGGAGCTGACCAGTGCATTTTTAAGACACTGTGACTAAGCCCCCTCCCCAGTGGAATTCAGTTGTGTTGTTCTGTGTACTCACAGCCAATTTACACTAGTGTTAGCGGCCATGCTGAGGTGGTGGTCTCGAACAGTGTGAAGTCCATTGGCAGCACTTTTAAGTACAATCTGTTCGACAGTACTCGCAAAAGTTCATGTAAGGCAGTTGCTACTGGGGGGGGGACCCATCTGTAAATTCAGACCAGCCAAGTTCCTGCACATAATAGAGTGATCCTTACTAGAGGAGCTTGAGTAAATTTGGGGTCTCTATTGAGAACTCAATTTAGTTGTCGTCCTTGGAAATAGGCCCACTGACTTTTAGCACCTGAGAAGAGATATATTTAGAGTAAATAAAGAGATTGTGGTAGCTCACCGGGGGGTGGGAAATGTGAAAATATTGATGCAGCAGTCCAAAGAAAATTGATGCCTCGGAAAATATTGGAATATGTTTTTCACAAATTCATTTCAGTGTGATTCACACTAAAAGAGGCCAACGTGCTTCAGTGTGATTAAATCACCTGCTGTGTTTGTGATGCCATGAATTTAGTCCAAAGCAAGGTCATTAAAACCGTGGAAAATTTATTAATAAAAGAAAATGTCTTTTACAAAGGAGTATTCCTTAATGGTGGGATAGAGTTGACCTTATTATGCTTTCTATATAAATTAAACCTTTACGCCATTAAAAATGCTGTATGGTATTTATGTGCGGTGATGGCAGTATTTGATGCTATTAAAATGAAATTGCTGTTGATCGTTCCCATCTATAGGAGCAAAGAGCTTTATTCAGTGTTGGTAAACAAACTGATTTTTTTAATCTAAAAGAAGCTGTCAATAATATTGATTCTTCTTGGCTTTCAGTTGTGACTGCAAACCAGGGTTTTCCGGCAGGCTCTGTGAAGAAGACATCAATGAGTGTGCCTCCAGCCCTTGCCAAAACGGAGGCATTTGCCAAGACCTCGTGAGCAGGTTTGTTTTTGTCCACAAAACCAGAGGTCCGTCCATTAGCCTTTGGCCTACAGTCTGCACCTAAATATAAACCTTCCCAAATTGAATATGACACTGAAGACCAAACATGGTTTGTGGGGAGTGTTTGCTTTTGTGCCTTTATTTTCTTTTCTGTTTTTTTTTTTTTTTTTTTTTTGAAGGAGGAACAAAAACAAGTTTTGAAATAAGACCGCAAAGGCAGTGGTGTTATTCTCCCAAGTGCTCCGGCTTATATAACAAGCCTTTCTTCATCCTTGACACATATAAGCTGCTTCACTAAAGACAGAGAGCGAATTCAGCAGGAGCACATCATGCCCCTAGATTGGGTTTAGTGCATCACAGCCTCCCTGCTCTCTGGGCGTAATGGGAGCCTCGGGGCTGCTTGGCTTAGTCGGACAGATGGGCAGAGAAAGTCCCAGGGCCAATTTAAGTCCTAAATGGTTTGTCTTCAGTTTGTCTCCTGTCATGAAGCTGCTCCCATGTGACCTCCTGTGCAACACCACCCACCCACCCACCCACCTCACCCCCAGCTCCAGCTCCAGCTTGCTGCGTACACTCGCTCTCTCTCGCTCCCTCTGATTTGTACAGTCCAGGGAGTTCACATCAGGTGGGCTTTCTGGGACCCGCCCCTTAGTCCCTCTGAAGAAACCCCCATGAGCACCTGCCTGGCACATTGCATGGCAGCAGGGCGGAGCCAGCTACTGTCTCTTTGCTCAATTAAGTCTGGGCATTCTCTTTAGATATGCAGTTTGACATGCAGCCTTTTGGGGCTAACTTACTGTATAAGCAGCGAAGCATAGTAGACCAAAGCAAACAAAATAAGACTTTAACAAAAATCTCCCACACATGGTATGTTTGCATCAGTGTTTTATGCACAACTAGATGTAGAAACTTTTTTTTCATAGGACAGAATGTAGTCATTTTTATGTCTAAAAGTTAAGGGTTGATTAATAGGTTTGAGGTAAAGAAAGGTATAAAAAATAAATATGAGAACACAAGACACAGAACAGTTTTTTAATACATCTGAAGCCCAGAGTTTATTTAATCCAAAGTATTAAAGCGATACATCCTGATGCCACAGATCATATAACTTCCTGTGATGTTCCCTTCTTATGTTCTCTTCTCTGGTTCTCTGGTTCTCTGTTCTTCTTATGTTCTCTTCTCTGGTTCTCATGAATCAGCTTCCGCTGTAACTGTCCGCCGGGCTACTTTGGGGTCCTGTGCAGCCTGGATGTGAACGAGTGTGAGGCATCTCCCTGCCTTAACGACGGCGTCTGCATCAACAGGCCCGGAGGCTTTAGATGTGCCTGTCTCCCCGGTTTCTCAGGTACGTACCTCACGTCTCCTTACCTCGCCGTGACAAAGAATCAATGGCACAGGGCAAGCATCCTCCTGAATACAGGCCATCGTTTTGACTAAAGCAACATGGCAGCCCCTCCGAGCATCAGTCTGTCTCCACCAGCCATGCTTGGCTGGCACTGGGAAATAATCGTATGTGTCAGTGTAGCATGTAATTTTTTTAGCTCAAGTAAATTTACTTCCCATGCATGCATGCAAGTATATGTTTGTATTTTTTTTTTCTATTGTATATTTCCACTGACTGATGTTGAGCTTTTTATAGCCAAAGCCATCTTATCTTGATTCCTGTCAGACCATGTGAAGATTAATTTCATTTGTCTCCTGCACTGTATCATCAATTTATCCTATTCCAGGGGAAGAGGGAGGGAAATCTCTGAGGTATTGCGACTCTGGAGAGCAAAAAAACCTGACACACACATGCCCCAATTCCCACAGAAGCAGCTTTTATTATTAGGCTCCCGCCCGGCATAGTACAAGTCATTACTTTTTCCCTTACTCTCAGCTCATCTGAGGTAGCAGGGCTCTCCCTGGAGAGAGGAGCCAGAGGATATATTTTGGATTGGTTCAAGCGACTTGAGCTCATAGGAAATATTTGTCCTAATAAGACATGTTACGCCACTGCAACTTCTCAAGAGGAGAAACAAAGAGTGCATGGCAAGGGGACGAGAAATAAAAAGTGACAAAAGGCACTCTGCTCCAGACAAATGTTTGTTTTGTGTGTTTGTCAGTGTTTTTTGTTAATCTGGTGTTCGATATCAGTAAATAAATTACAGATACCTCACATTAAATTAGATGAATGGATAACATGTGCTCTTGTTAGCAAATGTTGAATGTCCTTCCAAAACAATATGAATTATGACATGAAATAATGATTCCTGCAGTAGCATAATAGCTGTGATTATGTTATTTTTCAGACAAGAGATTTTTCCACTTTGATTTCGGTGCTAAGATGGCTTTGGTTTGTAGGAGCCTTTTTTAAAAGAGCCACTACTTGTCAGGCACAGCTTCAGTATGAAATGCAATTGTTGGCAGGCTGTGTTGGTCACACTCATTTATGGAGGCTTGAAATGGAGTGTGCCATGTTTCTTAGGGGTCTGGGGTGTGGGGTGTGGGGGGGCTAGACGTTTCTGTGTGCAGATTGCATAGGCTCTCAGTCGTCAGCAAATCAGGGTTTTGGAAACCAGGTGAAAGGACTGTCAGTCCAATCAATGTCTTCAATCAGTCAATTAAATGCTGAGTGGTAATGAGCATTGGTCCTCCAGGACGGAGACACGTTTGATTTGCATTATAGAGCTCAGTGCTGAAGCAGCGCGAGAATGCTAATTCGGTCAAGACATTTAGTGGCTAATTTATAATACATTAGTTGTACTTAGATTTATTCTGGTTCAGCTTCTGCTTCGTGTTAGTTGTTGCAGCTCATTGGCATTCTAGCCAAAACAGGGGGAAAAAAAGTGTAGCCATGAAATTGTTTTAATTGGATTCACACTCACATTCCTAAGCAGGGCTAGGTAGGAAGTGGGCTGTACAGCATATGGGGAAATTATCATATCAAATGCAGCCTCTGTGTTCTTCGCACAAATTGTTCCTGGATGCTCAGTCTTCACTACTTAAGTTGATGCAACATTTTTTTGCCGCCTCTCAAAAGATAGCAATCTCATTTTAGTTTTCAAATTCCAATAGTGAGGAATAATTGAGGAGAAAAGTAGAAGGTTATTTAATTTCTGGTACTTTCTCAGATGAATTCGACAAGATCCCTTAAGAGGGCTAACATTGGGATTAAACATAACTGAGTTTTAATCTCTTTTCTGCATTACTCCTCATATTTTACAAAGCCAGATGTCAAGATGCATTATTTATCTCTTCAGTTAAGGAAGTGTGGATTTAGGAGGTTTTATATAATCTCATTAAGAAATATGATCTATATTTTGACTCTGGCCTGTGTTCTGGTAAGACTCTAGTGAAACGGAGACCTAGATTTTCCAGGGTGAAAAATGCCTGACAGTTCCTGTCAGAGTGCTGCTGTGGGTTCTGTGGATACTGCTCTTTTTGCTTAATTACATTTTATATCTTTTCAGAAGTCACTTACACGCTTATATCAAGTTAAGAAAACATTATGCTTTGTAATTACAAATAAAGCTACCACAGACAATCACTTTAGTTGAAAAAACACCCTAACTGCTTTAATGTCTCTTATTTATTCATTTATTCTTTTAATTACATATAAATTACCAAGTACATATCAAGATGGTGATGAATGATAAATGTATCTACTTGGCACACTATTGCAGATGACCTCCTTTGTTTCAGATGAAATGTCAGCCAGCGTTTATGGTTCTGAGGGACATTTAAATGTTCAGTAATCCAGTTATGAGACCTAAAAACGCACCTACAAAAAAACCATTATTTCTGAATATCGGCACTGACCCTAATTATGCACAGCATTTAAGGTTGCGTATAATGAAGAAAGACTAATGTTCATCGAGGAAATTGTACTCATTATTATTAATAATTATATTGTAATTGGCACATTATGCAGATGTCCTTTATGCAGGATTCGAAATGTGACATGGAATGTGTTTGCTCCTCACTAATAGCCATCCATGACCGCTGCTATTCTGTCTGACATCATCGTCACTGACACTGTAACCGGGAGCACACAAAACAGTTGTACTGAAGGTAGACGCGTCAGAATAGATGGAACAAGGTGAAAGACACTCAGGAGAACTCAGAAAAATGAAGCTGAGAAATTTGAGTTTTTATGTTTTTTTTAACAAGTAGCACCCCCAAAAAAAAAAAAAACAGAAATTTGGCTACAAAAATTAACTAACACAGCAAAAGGACTTGATGTGAAAAAGTCATTATAATAATGCACCTTAGCCAACTGAGACATTTTCACCAGTTAGCAATTTCCTACACTTTAGGGTAATAGACTTAAGTTACATGACCCCTCAACTTCTAAAGCTGTCAACTCTAATTGTAAGTCTAGCTTTTAATAACCCCACACTTTACCATTCCTGTCAAGGATGCCACATTTTTGTTGGAAGTGACATGGGCTTTTGATCCACCTTTTGATGGTGATGGGTAAAGGTTGCCTTAGAATTTGTTAGAAGTTAGAAGCTTAAAGACCAGGTAAATTTAAAATCACATTGTCTCCAAGTTCTGCATATCTAAAAAAGAGTTGTACCTAATAACCTTGTCAATTTTGAGCAAATATGGATGGTACAAAGTAAAAATAGGTTTCAAAGTGTTGAAAATATAGATGGTACTTTCTGTGCTCAAATGCAGTGGGTGTGTAGGCTCAAAACAGCGTCCATACACTGTAAACACGGATTGTCAATACAACTCAAAACTTTTGATGTAACTGATTACGTCAATAGTTTTGAGTACATTAACTATATATTTTAATTAAAGTTAATTTAAAAGTTTAAGTACAAAATTCATGTACTTAAACTTTTAAATTAACCTTAATTAAAATATATAGTTAATGTACTCAAAACTATTGACGTAATCAGTTACATCAAAAGTTTTGAGTTGTATTAACTTATCCGGGTTTACAGTGTAGTGTCATTGGTCGGCTTAAAGCACTGAGGCACCACCCATGCAATGCTATACTGTCCTGAAAATATTCTCATGACATAAGCAGGGTGGGTTTAGTACCACAAAAAGTGGTAAACATCATAACTACACAATGCGATAAAACTGACTACAAGGGTTTTCCACATCTTTTCAGACACAGTTTTCTATTTATTTTATATGTTACCATACCATATACAGTTTTCACCTTACTAGGCCTTTAAATGTTCAGCATTAAGTCTTGTATTCACTTGTGAATGTGAATTTATTTGTGAACAATACTGACAGCTTTGTCTGTGCATTGTGTGTGAACAGTAAACCCTTCTGTCAGTATTGTAATAGCTAACTATTTCACAAAGGTACATTCGCAAATATGTTTGTCATTGTCTTGGCACTGTTTTCATACAGTGATGCATTCAAAAAAAGATGGTGGCATGTGTATTGACAGCAGAATAAAAGCCTACTGTGTTCATATGTCTGATGATTATCGAGTGTCTTCAAACGGAGATACTGTTGCTGCCACATCAAAAGTAAGAAACATAGGCGAAGGATCAAAGGGAGTTTTGCCAGTGTGTTTCAGTAATGCCAGTGTGATGGACATTTACACTGCCTCTTGTGACTATCGCCCTTAAGAGCCAGTCTAACAGTGGTGCGTTCCCTTGCTTTATCTGTTTAAGACATATGTTGACAACAGTTTAAACCCTGCAATTGTTGAAATTATGTTGCTGTCTTTTCACAAGTTCCGGAGATCTTATTCTGTTGGAGTACACACCTCCTCTTCCACAGTCTGTTCCACAGTTGAAGAATGACTTTCGCATTCATTTGCACACTATTTCATACAAATTAGGACTGGAGAGGGAAAAAAAATGTGTCCCTCTTCCAGCCATATCTGCGTGGTTGTGTGTGTGACGCATACTGGTGTCACCTCTGAATTGTGACCACGGCCTCAATGAACCACTCCCACAGGTCATTCCTGTCCTCCTGCTATGGTAGCTCTGATACATATAAATACTGTTGAATACAAAGGGATAAGTTCAAACCCCCATCATATCCTGCATTTGCTTTATCAAGTTGGTACTCTGAAATGTGCTCTTCCTTTGTGTATACGGGCATTCTAATTTGATGACATTTTAAATCACATCTTCAGATTGAATTATTTTTTACGCAATTTCATTACCTTGGCTTTTGTCAGTGCAAATCAGTTAAAGGAGAGACAAACAGATGCTACAGACTTGTTGGCCATGTTTGGAAATAGCACACTGGGTCACCATTTCTAGGTTCCACTGTTAAATAGGTTTCCCAAATAAATAAATAAGAGCAGACAGATAAATAAAGCACAGTGAATGCAGGTACCTCCTTATTTGTGACCCACAATACTCATTTGTTTGGTGTGTGCAAGTGTAAGTATACGCTGGTGTGGGGAACTAGACCATGATGACACCATTACCGCCTAGTCCTCCTACATGTGCCCCTTTATCTAAATGCAAATGACAAAAGTCTTTAATTTGTACTCCAAGGACACCCCACATGGACAATCGGAGACAGCCATTTCCTTCAGCGTAAATGTGTCGAGGGATATATACTCATTGACAGCGCATTGTGATGCTTGGGGGGGTTCTATCACATGGTTTTTCTCTCTCCGGGCAAAAAACAAACATCCATCAGCCTATAACACAATAAAGGAGACGCCAGACATAGGATGTGCAAATGGGGGGAGAAATCAAACAGCTTCCTTCCCTTTGAGTTGCAAATAGAGCCAGTGTGACGGTGTGGACTAGCAAAAAAAAGCTGCATTACAGACTTCCTTTGAGACACCTTGCAGTTACACTCCCAGAAATACAACTTCAACTTGCTATTCATAAAATATAGACACTTTGACTTTGTCAAATATTGGAACAGAATGATAATGATGGTGTATTTTAAATTTTTACAGAAGTTTCAATATTTCTTTATTTAAGGTCTAATTTTTCTGTTAGCTTCTCCGGGTTGCTGTATTCAAGCTTTATTTTACTTCTTCATTAACATTAATATGTAGATAGTATTACCAACTCTTGTTTCTTTCTCCTTTTCTCTCCTCTTTTCCACCAAAGGAACTTGGTGTGAGTTAAATGTTGATGAATGCAACTCAGACCCGTGCCAAAACAACGGAAGATGTGTGGACGGTCCCAATGGCTATCAGTGTTTGTGTCCGAGGGGGTTCACAGGCTTGCACTGTGAAACCAACATCGACGAGTGCTTGTCAGGCCCCTGTGCCCATGGCAGGTAACTGACACATCTCTGTGACTAACTATGCATTCCATTCAGATAGATCATTGTAGTCTGTGAAAGATTTCCAATTGTAGTATTGACGAACAAGACGAATAGCTCGCCTGTCGTTTATCTCAATGCATATTTTAACTGTGTTCACTGCAGCTGTGTGGATGGCAATGGGACCTTCCACTGTGACTGCGAGCTGGGCTGGAGCGGTTACGCATGTGAAACCGATATCGATGTAAGTCTGCTGCACACCTCAAAAATGCAGAGCTAATGACCAGTGAGAGCTGCGCGTCAGGAGAGCATCTGATAAACAGTCAGACTGAATAAGCAGCCACACTGTGAACACCTACTGAGGCGAAATATGTCTCCTTTCTGGCATTGAAAAGGCCTGCAGTAAGGAATGTGAAACTGGGCAGGGCTGGGCTGGCAACGTGACTCACTCTTCTCAGACTGTGATTCATCATAGCTCTTACCTGAGGCTGTGATTGACTATATCTCTTGAAAGTAAAAGGCCCCCTTAAGCTCTGAGTAAGTGCTCTGTGTGACATTGACTGAAAGAGAATATGTCAATTCACATTCTCAATCCACTAAGGGATTGGAGCGTATTTAGTTCTCAGCACTTCTCGTACAACAGCAAGGGTGCAAGTTTGTGAAAAGCTTTTTTTGTCACTGTTATAAGGGATTGTACCAGAATAAAAGGTGCTAAAATGCACATACCTGGCCTTGTCTACTACACTGTTTCAATGAAACGTAAACATATACATATAAAATTTTATTTTGGCCTTTGTAAACATATTTGGTCTCACATAAACTGTGAGTGGTGTCACCTGAGGATGCTGTGGCAATGATAAAAGGCTGAGTTTCTTTTTGTCTTGTCCAAGTTATTCTTGGTTGCACCTCGCCACATAATATGCAGCCTGTCTCCTAAAGTGACTGAAGATTTTGGTTATCTGATGCTCAATATGTTGCCAATGTTATACACAAATGCCAAATTCGGTAGGGAAAAAAAAGATTAGGTGGCTGTCACTACACATTGGTTAATGTTTTCTTTGTAGTCAAATACATAGTTTATTTTGCAGTCCCATTTTCCATGTCTTTAGATGTATCCTACTGCAAGTCAGTGAACCTTCATTGAAACGATTCCCGATCTATTTGTGCCTGTTGTTTAGAGGGTTGTTAACAGTTTCACTTTTCACTGGGCTCAACAACAATCCCACCCCTTTTACTCCCAAATATATTGCAGGCCTGTTAATGTTCTTCTTCTGCTAAGAGAGCAGCAGCATGCCCATAAGTGTATTATAGTGTTCAGCCTTCACAGGCAACTTGGATCGCATTTTACTTTCAGCAGCTCTACTGAATTTGTACTTACTGTAAGTTACATTAACTAGGCAGTCCTGTCATTAACCATCAGACAACTGATTGATCATTCAGCAGACGTCATTAACAACACAACAGTGCAGGTCTGTTTTTTTTTTTAATTATAATCCATCTTTTTTACAAGTGACCAAATGTTGTTGACTATGCAGAACACCCAGCACATTGCTTAGACTGTGACTGGTGTATTCCTTTGTCATTGTGCTGTTCCCTGCAACAAAAAAGACATGGAAGTACATCAGCATGCATTGTACAAATGAACATTTCATATCAATGTTTAACTACATGGAAACCACACATTCTACTTTCACACTGGTTCATTACTTTTGTGATTCAGCCTCGGAGGCCCCTTGTAGATCTGACTTTTGACAGCTCCAAAGAAAACTCAGATTCTTTTTTTTTTCTAAAAAAATCAAGTTAAGGCCTGCGTATTTCAGACACATTCATATGCCCTACATCTGTCCAGAGCAGACCTCTTGTTAATTTGGGCATAAGTCAATCCCACAGATTGTATCGTTAATAAATTCACTTTTGTGGACAGGAAATGAAATGAGAATTGTCACGGTTGAAGGAATGTGTGCTACATGTGGCAGTAGATTGCCACATCGTTTTAATTTAAAAAATGCCGTGAAATAGACTGGCACTAGTCTGTTTTTCATTGTTGAGGGTGTATTTCAGTCTAGACATTCTGACCATGTCCAAAGATGAACAGTGTCCAGCAATGGTTAAGCCCCTCTGGTGGGTTTTAAACTTGCTTGCTTGTGATGATGTTTTGAAATCCTTAAGGCTTGTGATAGGCTTGAATTCATAACTTTGGCTTCACTCGAGTTATCTTTTGCCAACTTCTTTCAGGAATGCAGGTCCAGGCCCTGTTTGAATGGAGGATCTTGTGTGGACCTCACTGATAAATACGCCTGCTTTTGCCTGGATGGATATGCGGGAAAGAACTGTGAAGTGGACATCAACGTATGTCAGCAAAACACGTCTTTATGTCTCAATGGAGGGACATGTTTGGATGGGCCTGGTTCCAATTTTACCTGCAGGTCAGTTCGCATTGCCCATATCCTTCAGTTCATCAGATGTTAAAAGCAACTTTTGATAAAAACTGCTCGACACCAAAAGCGATACTTCAAAGTGACTGCATTTTACATTGATCAGGAGCTGTGAATAGAGGCCTATGGCAAACTCCTTTTCAGAAACACCATTCCTGTCGTTGATCTCCCTTTAGGCTTCAATTCATTGAGGTGTCACAGGATTGATTGATGCATCACAGCTGATGGATAGAGTATATAATTTAACTACCCATCTGTAACATGCCTGTAGTGTTTATGTTTATACCAAACCAAGAGGGTTCTTAAGTTGCTGTGCTCTGTTGTCTCTCCTCAATGATGCCCTGAAACAGAGTGGGCACACATGGCGTTTAAGCTGCAGCATCACATGAAAGTCAATGGGAGCAACAAAGGGAAAGCCTGTGCACCAGTGAATTAGACTGTGAAAGCAAACCCTGTACTAGTTCATTAAACCATGACGCCAAGCCTTGCACTAGTGAATTAAACCATGAGTGCAAGTCCTGTATTTGGTGACTTAAACTATAAAGGTAAGACTTATGCTAGGGAAATAGCCTAGTCTGTCCTCTCTGTTTACCTTACAGAAGAAATTCTTAAATGCTAAAGACTAGCCTATGAGATTAAGTACAAAAATATAGTCCAAACAAAGATAGCGGCTCATTAGGGAGACTTGCCGCCATTTTTTTTCCTTGGCCCATGTGGCATTTTGCAGCATTAAATACCAGTGCCAAATGTCGAGGCGTGCATTTACTTGCTCTGATAAGGCCACCAGGCCACTGTATTAATCAGTGTGTTGAGGACATCAGATCTGAACATAGATGAACTACACTAGTGTGTTGCTCCACAAGAAGGAAGAGCAGAGAGAAAGAGAGAGAGAGAAAGAGAGAGGGATGGAGAGAGAGAGAGAGAGAGAGAGAGGGGGAGAGAAAGAGAAAAGAGAGAGAGGGAGAGAGAGAGAGAGAGAGAGAGAGAGAGAGAGAGAGAGAGAGGCCTTTGTAAGTATGTCAGTCTCTTGGGCAGTCAGTATGTATCACTGATGAAAATCTCAATTTATTCTGTAGTAAATCTTTGTATATGTAAAGCTACTCTTGTGTGTTTGTATGTGTGTACATGTGCTTGTGTGTATATTGCAGACATGGCAGCTGGACTCACAATAGCCATATTTGGGTATTAGATCATGGCACAGTGATCCCATTCATCTTTGATGTATGTTAGCTCTGTATATCTTTGCATTGGCATCTTATCTTCCGAATCCATGCAGCAAATCAGAGAAGGAAGTACAAATGGAGTCGCCGGGTGCAGCATCAGCACCACTTGAAACTCGCCGCCTGCAGCCATGCGGTGGATGCACAGTGCAGCACAGACAATTATGAATAGGGATTGTAAAACAGAGAAATGTGGTCAATGGAAAATGCATTTTTATTGGATTGATTTTCTCAAATGGAAAACAAATGCTCTCGTTGCACCCGGTATTAGGGAGCACTCTCACTGGCTTACCAGCGTCTCATTTGGTAATGGATACAAGCACACGTCTTGGACAGAGAGCGAGGAAGAAATGTGGTTCAATCAATTTTGTATTAGGCTCCATATTTTGCATAACAGTGCTGAATTGCCCCAGATTGGATGATGATTCGTGGATTTGATAGCCACTCAACTGCCTCCAGGGAAAAGTGCGGCCTCTCTTTAAATTGCATTTCAATTATCTAACTGGGTAACTGCTAAGAGGTCTCCCTATCTTCATACTGAGTGTAATTTCACGAAAGGCGTCTTCAAGTAACAAACAAATTAGACACAATTATCAGCAAAAGGGCTCTACATTAAAGCTCGTGTTTGTATTTATGTTGAAGAAATGCTTGTGGATCTTGTGAATTGGAGTTGAATATGCCAAATGGCGTCATCAAGTCTTTTTTTGCTGTAGGCGAAATAAATGTTGAGCAAATGTTCCCATCCAAACCACACAAAATTATTTATGTGTTAAGATAATGTTTCATAGCTTGGCAGTACACGTTTTGCTGGTGGTGCTCAGATGCTTTACGACACCAGTAACTGTTATTGGGACCAAGCCCCCCCCCCCTCTATGGAAAAGTCTGTAAAATCTATTCATGTTCATTTTATAGAGAGTATAGGATGACAGTTGGTTAACATACATAATTATTGCCACTTTCATTTACACTGTCATAGCGCACAGAGAATATATGAATCTGTCTGACCTGCCATTTGAGTATGAAGTATATGGTAGTAAGTATTAAGTGTATTCCAGCTTTTAAGCCCAGATTTATCTTTCCCATATGGTAAATGGCAAGTGTGATTTTTATAGACCTTCACATGGGCAGGTCTCCATATTGGCAGCGAGGGATTTATTTCAGTGAAACCTGAATCTGATTCAGACATGGGCCAGGTGGCTGTAGACATTTTTTTCTGCATAAGTGAGTTATAACTGCAATTATTGTGTGATATCCGCCAATATTTTTCTGTGCTAATATTGTAATATTCCGCTGCTGTCAGTGCATATAGTTTAAAAAAAAAACGCAAAATTGTATTCCGTTGGAGTGATAAAAACCTGTAACTTCCTTCCAGCTGCCCATTAGGTTTTGTTGGTGATTTCTGTGAGGTGGATTTCAACGAGTGCTGCTCAGATCCCTGTCAAAATGGGGCCGTCTGCCAGGACCTCACCAATGGATACCACTGCCACTGTAGACCAGGTAAACCCCTCTCTTGCCTTAAAAAATAATTCACAAGTACCAATTAAATCCAGGGTGCTGGAACGGAAATCGTTCCGGATAGAAGTGTGCTGCAGTCAGTTTTATCACGAGGTGTTGTGGATGCTGGCCATTAAAGGCTGCACTGTGCTAATGGCGTGGCTCGTAATGTTGCGTGCCTCATTTTATGTCTGCTCGTGGACCCGGGACGGCCAAAGGCACAACAGCACCTGAGCACTCCAAGATAAGAGAGGCGAAACATGACCCTGTGAAGTGCCTTCATATTTATTTACAAAAAGCAGAGGCAAATCACACCAAATTAGTCGCACATAGTCCAGGTTTATTAACACTTTATCTGGCAAGTTTTCACAAAAGGCCATGATTTAACGCGATTGTTCAGGAACAGTTGGGGATCATTTCTGTCATTTATGACATTTTGGCTTTTTTACTTTTACTTGTTCTTTTTGATTACCTTTCAACAAAAATACTGAAATGCTCTTTGTTGTCAAGATGAAGGCCGGCCAGGTCTCATTTTGTAGATTACCATCCAGCTGGATCGGTTGGAGCCCCACCATAAAAAATACAACGGAGTCAGCACATCAGGAGGCTCCAGTAGCACCTTGTTATTAGAGCTACATACTGTTCGACTAGAGTTAAAGTATTGTAGGAGAAAGAGATTTCAGGCCGGGGAAAGTAGAAAAGTACGTAAGACTGCAAGACAACATGTGTACTGGTACAGTACGAATCAAAATGCCACCCAGCAAGGCATGGCATGGCATGGGGATCCATGTTGCCACTTGTCAAAGCAGAGTACACTTGTTTATGTTTTTTTCTCCCCATCGTTTCTACTCTCACTTGTTTATTTCAATCATATTCATCAACATTACATGCTAATTATACAGCATCCATGCACCTTGGATTCTCTTGAGACAACAGTACAACAGTACGCTGTGTAAGGTTGTAGCACTGACTATAAAACATTGTGCTCAGTCAGACGATAAGACTGACATTCTCTTTTTGAAGTAGAGATCAATACACAGTTGTTACACAGCTTGCAGTGTTTGATACTGAAACAGGTGTGACTTTTAAAAGAAGAAACTCCAATACTAAAAAATAAAAATGTATTGTAGAGTATATTCGGATGGATTTTGAGAGTATCAGTAATGGTTATAAACATATATTGTGTTTGGTTATGTCCGCTTTGTCCTTCTTTCTTTTAGCCTTTCTTCCTTTTCTTTTTTCCCTGCCTCTTTCTCTCACTCTCTCTCTCTCTTTCTTTCTCTCTCTCTCTCTCTCTCTCTCTCTTTGTTTTCTCTGCTCCCTCGTGCTCTGGTTTTTCTTGCCAGTGTACTTGTGCATGCTGATGGAGAGCCAAAGCAAATCACTGTGCTGGAGTTACGATTGATATTCACTTCAGAGCCATGGTGCAGGCGAGCGGGGCATTGGTGTGTGTGCTTGTCTGTGTGTGCATGTGTGGGGGGGTGGGGGTGGGCTGGTGGAGGTGTGTCTGTGTGTGTGTGTGTGTGAGTGTGTGAGTGTGAGGATTGAAGGAGGGGAGGGGGGGGGTTGCAGAGAGGGCGATGCGATGCGCTAGGGCGGGCTCACCATGGCACTCTGTGGGCTTTTGTTCCTGGCAGGTTGGACAGGCCTTCACTGCGAGGATGACATTAATGAGTGCCTGCCGCAGCCATGCAACCAAGGGATGTGCATCCAGAACGATCCAGGCCATGGCTACACCTGTTTCTGTCGTCCCGGATTTGTGGTGAGGCTTGTCTGCTCCTCCTCCTCCTCCTAGTCCTCTTCATCTTTATCCCCTTATCTCTCTCTCTCTGTCTCTCTCATCCTCATCCCTCTCTTTCTTTCTTTGTCTGTCTGTCTCTCTCTTTCTTTCTCTTTCTCTGTCGCTCTCGCTTTCTACCTCTCTCTTTCTCTCTCTTTCTCTCTCTTCTCTCTCTCTCTCTCACTCTCTCCCTCTTTCTTTCTCTCTGTCTCAGCCTTTTCTCTTGACAAGACATAAGGGAAACAATACTGTTTGTCTTTCTTGTGTCAAGTGTTTGTCTTCCTGTCTTTCTCATCCCCTACTACACCCCACCCTCAACCTAGTTCCCCCCATCACACCACCAATACCCTTGACTCTCCCCATAGCAGAGCTTAGCTGGGTTCGCTAGGATCCCCTACGCTCCCGTACAGCAGTGCCCAGGGGCCCTGCGGCTGTAATTGCTGCTGCAGCTCATCTTAAAGCTAATTTGCACTCTTATTTAAGGTGGATTTCAGACTTGCTCCGCTGCAGGAATCCTAATGCTCCCTCCTCCTTCCCACACAAAGCCCCATTGTGTTTCGCTGTTGACCAGACCCGCGTCGTGTCATTTGTTGCAGCCCTATTGCATCAAAGGCATTTTACATATTGAACTTATTGAAGGTCCCTTAAAGTCACATGTGTCATCTGTCGCAATTATTACTGTGATCATCAGACGGGAAGATGGAGGGAAGAAAGAAAAAAAAAAACAACCCCTCGGGACTCTGCATTAATGTGATAATCAGCAGCCATTGCATCAGAGTACCAATCGGAAGGGCTGAGCTTCAGATGGTATTTCAATATCAAACAACTGTATCACATGCTCACATGTACAGTGTTTGGTGTGTCACCTGAGTCCCGGGAGGCATGTTCATAGAAATGTATATCTCTGTAAGAGAACAGATTGTTTTACACAAAGTAGCACTTGGCATTAGATGTCTCATCTGAAACAGAAGCCCACTCGTCAGTCGAAGGCGGCATACCCACAAGTGTTTTGCCTTTCGCCTCTTCCTCTCCCAGGGGAGCCACTGCGAACACAATTACGATGATTGTCTGCTACGCCCATGCCCCGACGGCTACGCCTGTGTGGACGGCCTCAACCGGGCCAGCTGCGTGCCTGCTGAGCCTGGCGTCATCGTCACCGTGCCAGTGACGGTAACGGCGACGGCACAGGCCCCGTGGGGCCCCGGATCCGGTGGCAGCGCCACCTTCTTCCCACTGCCACCTGCCACTGTCGTGCCAACTCCTGGGCATCAGAACACCGAGCCAACAGGTAGGGCCCGGGCGCTCGTTTACTTATTCATGTGCACTACTGATGTAATTTACAGTGTAATATACAATCAAATGGGGAGTTGGTTTGAATCCTTTATGAACCTTTAACAGGGAGAGACCTTCTGGAACCCCTGGTGTGTATGATGTATCCTCAGACATGCCAGCAACAAAAAAAAATGTCATGACAGCCTGAGCAATTCCTTTAATCAATGTTTACTGAGAGGGCTTGAGAACATCTGCTGTAAAACATCTGAAATAGCAATGCAATCTTGCTTGTGTTGTCTCAAGGCTTGTTGATACTCAAGTTGGCAACCTTTTCAAATGCACACCATTTTTAGTGTTTAACACTGATGGCATTAAGGACTGCTGGCATCATCCGTCACACGGTGGAGGAGTTCATTTATTCACAGTCCTTCACATGCTGAATGTGCCCCACTTTAAGCGTCTGTGGATACCTTGTATTAAATACAGGGCACATTATACTAGCACGGTGAGCTCATGTTTGTGCATGGCAGCCCCTGGAGGAGTGTATGCATGTGACTGAGGTTAGGATGAGCTTCAGTGATATATGTTCCGACATGTGACGTACATAGAATTATTCATCATTTAAGTGCACGGCAACAAGGACACTCAATATAAAGTGGGCCCACAGAACTGGACTTGGTGGTGCAATTCGAAGTAATTCATTTGCCTCGTCTTCTTAGGGCAGAATTTGATTGTATAATTTTACCACTAAAAGTCGGAGAGTCTTAATAGAATTCTTTGTGTGTCTGTGGAGGGCGGCGGGGGTTAGATTTCATTTAATTTCCCAGTAAACGTTAAGATTTGGTTATATTTGATTGCTTTTTTGAAGGCATTAAACTTGCAGTCGCCGCACAGAGCATTTGGGCCGATCTAAAGATCTCTTTTAATATTCCCTGAGGCATAGGTGTGTTTTGAAACTCACTGAGGCAATGTGGAACAAAGCGTCACATAATAATAGCCAATGAAAGTCTGTCAACCAGCACAAGTCCTATTTTGTCTGCTCCCGTAAGCAAACTGGATGACCGTTAAAAGTCCATTGTATAAAGATTTACCATTCTCGTTGCACATATTTGTAGCGAGTCAGTGCCCTTAAACAATTATATGCACAGCTTTGGTTATATCGCACAAGGAATTGTGCAATGGTATGCTGCATTTACTCTGTTTAAATCTCAATCACTCTCCCCTGTCCTGTTGTCCTGATGTGACATGATATCGCATTTACTTTCAGGATTACAGGATTTGCCAACACAGTTATGAGGAGTAGAATAGTTTTTAAAACAAAGTTAAAAAAAAAAAAAAAACATTTGCCTGTATAATTTAAGAACATCCTGGTGCCACTCTGTTTAATTTATGAAGGAATGTATTATCTTTGGCTCACCTCTGTGTAAGAACAGTGGCTGTGTCATAGCATACAGGAATAAGATCCCAGGAATTAGTCCCAGTGCTTTGAATAGTGTCTGATGATTGATGTCACTGCTTTTAAATGTCACCATTAGCATCATGACAGTGCTCGGCCTTGTTTACAGACCTGACTGCATTTGAAGGGACGTTGGGGGATTTAGCTGTCACAGACTGGTGTTATTCACTGGCCAGAATATTTAGATCATCTCCCCTCCCTGAAGATGATAGATGGAGAGGTAGAGCCCCTCCGCACCAGGGAGGCAGGCAGTCCCTTTCAAGAAACGTCTTGGTTGGTGTCTGCCAGAGTTTTCCTCAAGTGCGGAGCCCTGAACAAGTGAGTGATCAAAATCGGATCGTCCAGACAGGTTGAGATTGGGGTCGAGTTCGCCGGCAGATAAACCTCGCTGAGCCGCTGACTTATAAACTGGAAGAGGCTCTCTAAATCCATCATCAATAATGGATTGGCCCATCAGTTTGACCCGCTCTGATGACGCTTATTTGATAGATAGATGGCCTGATCTTCCATAGGCAGCGTATTGTTGTGACACTCTCCAGTGACCTGTGAGCTGGTTCTAATGTCATGTGCCCTAGCCCCGGACAGGGGGATGATGATGTGCTGCCCCAACTCCACTAAGCTCAGCTCCGTTAAGCTCAGCTGCTGTGTGTGCAGTGACACGAATGTTTACATTATGCGTTTTAGTCTACTTAAATACTTTCTGTGTGTATGTGTGTGTGTGTGTGCGTGTGTGTGTGTGTGTGCATGTGTGTGTATGTGTGCAGACGTGTGCATGTGTGTGTGTGTGTGTGTGTGTGTGTGTGTGTGTGTGTGCAGGCATGTGCGTGTTTCTGTGTGTCTATCTGTGTAAGCGGAGTAAATGTAGATTCATGTCTGAATTGCAATGATATGGCAGTAATATATTAGTCAAACAGTCCAACACAGTAGTACAATTTAAAACATTTTGTAATAGCAATTTATGCAAACACTTAAAGGCAATCATGGGAAACAAACATGCAATAGCTCACAACTGACAAGCCACATGATTATGCTTTGATTTCTTTCCCTCGATTTTTGTGTCTTTGATGAATGTAACGTGTTCTGCCTGATTGTTAGCGTATGAATGAAATATAATGTAGTAATCAAATCTAGTCAAATTAAATGAAAAGCAGAATATTTCAACACACAAATTGCTCTAACTGGTATTGGTTATTAATATTCATCGCAACATAAAGAGTTTATGTACTGTATGCTATTCGTGATTCCACAGGGGCCGTTTAATCTTACATAATACAGTTTTCCAGCAAAGCACCATTAATTAGAGGGCCGTGATCATTCCATCATAAGACATATTCAGATCCTACACTGATCGCTTTTTTTTTTTTTTTACAGCACTACTATTGGCACAATACCAATGAGGTCTTAAAAATCTCATGAATATATCTATGTAGGTCGCTCTCTAAAAACAACCAGTGCCCTAGGTACAACTATAAATAGATTCTCATGGCACTCCGTGAAACCTCTGCACACTCTTTGTGCCATCCTGTCTCTTCTCTTTCTACCTGAGAACTCAAACAACATGAACAGGAATTTCAAAAGATACAGGAAAACTAGGGGAAGTTAACTTTTTTTTCCCCTCAGTGTTTTTTTTTTCTCTCCTCGTTAAAGCAAACAGAAAATTGTGCTGAGACTGTTGGCCAGCCGGACACAGGCACAGCCTCCAAGTGACCTGCAGTGGACTGTGTGTAGGTCAGGAAATGTACAATAAATCACTTATTTATGTGCAACATAAAAACAAATCCCCACTTTTGTAAGGGTGCTTGTGGTGTTTTTTTGCTCCTAATGTCCTCTGATGTAGGTGTCTGTAGCCACACAGGCCCCCGCTGTTTCACTTAACACTGATATCACTCTGGTGTGATTTTGATGCTGTAAAGAGGACACCTTGAGAAAAAAGTAAAAAATAAAAAGAATAAATAAAAAATAAAAAATACCCAGAACCATCCCATCCCATAAGTCACAGAACAAGGCCCTGCGTGTCTGTCATTTCAGCAGCCTGGTGTTAAACCCGGTGCAGTGGTGCCTTGAGCCAGACAGTCTCCTCATAACTCGGCTGTTGAAAGAAAGCTTCAAGATAAGTCGCGATATGAGGAGCTCAGGGGCCCACAGCAGTGCACCAGCACCTGCTATCACTGGCTGCCAGATGGGACTGAAAATGAATGGCATTAGCCCCCAAATCTGAAACCCTTCAGATTAGCACGTGGTCAGTGCTGAGGTCTCTTATTTCCATTTACTGCTTCTCACATTCTAATTATATTTATTATTTATTATTAACACACACTTGTGTAGGTTTTGTGCTGATATATTTTAAGGAGCAAACATTACTTTTAATTCAGTAAACACATTTTATTAACACTTGAATAGACTAGAAGTAGATTAGACTAGAATTATGACGTTAGCATCGCAAGCACCCTTGCTAAACTCTCTGAGGTGTAGCAACAGAGCAGGGTTGTGTGTTAGCCAAACCAAGTCAACTACCTAGAGTTTGTGAAAGGATTAGAAAAAAGTGGGTTAGCACTACAAACTTTACCTTCCAAGACTCCTTTATGAATTAATTATAATTATGCTGACAGTGTCTAAATGATGTTGTGTGAACTCTTTTGATGTCTTTTTTTTTTTCTTGCGGTCTGTGGTGCATCTCGGTGTCATGCTTGTGTCACAACAGCACACTGAATATTCATAAGAGGAGGCCTCTCCTTACTGAACCATCCTTCAGGGGATAAGCAGAAAAAGGACTAATTTGCTGAACAGCAAAATGTAAACTGACTAGACCACTTAACAAACTATTCATCCTAATCTAGGTTTGCAAATATGCAGAAGCTGTGACACTACTCGTTAAGGGTCTTGCATATCAAACAGCACCGTCTCATCACTCTTATGTATATTTCATTATCCCTCAGCTCCAGGAGAGCCAATATATCTGACAGTCCCCATAACTGGCATAGTTACTTGCGGTGACATTGCAGGTTTTTGATGGTCCTGGTGGAACCTGGGAACCGTGATTTGACTGTATTGCCACTCAATTCCGCGACTGTGGGGGCTGAGCTGAGAGACAGATAGTCTAACCAGGAGCTGAAATAGCCGCTGTGCTCTTTTGAAGGTGCGGTGAGTGATGTTCGCCACACTGGGCCATCCTAACTGACTTGGCCCCCTTTTCTGATTGACTACGACCCCCCCCCTTCCACACACACACACACACACACACACACACCTGCCTCCACCTGCACAGGGGAACTCCTTTATGGATCGGTTGTTGAGGGCATCAGGATGATGTATTTTTTCAGGGAGGAAAATAAGCCAAATTGATTGACCACACGTCTGCTTTGTTGAGCAGGCCGTCAGGCTGCCACTGGACTGAGGCCAGGGAAGAAAAACAACTGCACCCACTGCAACACCACCAATGCACCATCACCATCACTGCCACCTTCACCCGGAGTCAGCACATGCAATAAATGGATTCCAAGGGTGTCATCAGATTCAAGAGGTGTTTTTTTTTTGTCATTGCTGTAGGGAGAAGAAAACGTGTACAGGCAGTGGTGGACTGTCACTTCACCTGCCCTTATACACCGAACAGAAAAAGTGGAAATCCTTGTACTCTCAGATGTGAACGGCTATCAGTAAAGAACTTGCAGTCCTCTTGTATCGAGCGAGAGCTATTTCAGATGGCATTTCTCATTCAGCCATGAATGCTGTGCTAGGAGGGAAATGTCATGCCAGCTAGCCAGTAGCTCAACATTCTCCTGCTTCTCAACCCCCTCTCCCCCTTCTCTCTCTCTCTCTCTTTCTCTCTCTCTCTCTCTCTCTCTCTCTCTCTCTCTCTCTCTCTCTCTCTCTCTGTCTCTCTGTCTCTCTCTGTATCTTTCTCGTTCTGTCCTTCTCTTGCTTTTTCCATTTTTTTTCACTTTTTCTCTCTCTCATCTTTCTCCCATTCCCCCCCCTCTCTCTCTCTCCATTTCACTCCCCACCAGCACCCCCACCCACACTCCTTTATCATTCAACCCTCGCTTTATTAGCCCGCTGTCATTGGACAGGGGATTGTACCGTGACCCCGCAGGGGCCTAGCCATCAGCTAGAAGACCGCAAGTAAACCATTACGTGATTGCACCTGTGGTAATTTGCACCTCTCCTCTTCTACCCTCATCACATGTGTGCCCACATCCCCTCATTACAGTCACATGCCCTGGCCTGGTAGTTACCCATGTAAATGAGCAACCCAAGTCAGGCATTTGCATGGCTAATTAATGAGCAATTCCAGCCTAACAAAATCAAATCCCAAATATGTTCTACCTCTCTCTCTCCAGTCGTCTTCTTTGCCACTTCAGCAGTAAGAGGTACCTGCTTTTCTGCTTTTTGCTTCTCCTTTTTAAATCTAATGTATAACAAAATGTCTCCAAGGAATGCAAACACTGGGTGTTTTCTGTGATGTACAAAAAAGAAACAAAGATTGTCACCCAGGCAATATAATTTAACGGCTGTTCTCCAGGAGTCTGCGGTGCAAGGGGGAGAGCTGGAGGCTGGCAGTCCCAAATGAAAGTTGGTGCCCACAAAAAAAAAGTGTAACCCGGGAAAGAGACTGGAACTAAGTGCTAATTAGCCATTCCAGTACCTCCTGGCTGTCGCCTAAGACTGCATCAAAGCCTACATCAGACCAAACAAGGCTTTAAAATTAATGAATGGCAATGTCTCTGATGGGTAATTTTCCATCATCAGCATAAGCAGAAGCTCAGCCAGAGAACTAGGGGTGGAGATAGCGCAGCCCCAGTCACAATTCATTCAATTCTCATTAATTCCTCAGATCACAGCCTCACTCTGCCCCCGATAATTCTCTCATCTCCCCTCAGATGCTGGCTGCCCAAGCAGGTATTGGTCGTATCGAACTACAGCGTGTAGAGACAGATTTATGTGTTTCTGTGGGAACCAAACGACAAAGAGTAAATCCAGCATGCTGATTAGTATATTGCGGCGCTTGAATGATGGGCTGTTTATTGTCGACGTGCTTCGACACATTTTATACCTCGTCGTAAACGCAGCAGGTTTCGTCTGATGTCACACGTGGGCCTACAGTATGTGGAAAATCAGCAACAGTTTTACTATGAGGGATTGACCTGGGCAGAAACATCTAATCAGCATAAGAGTACTCCTGGCTACCCAGTGTGTGGCTCTACCCTCTCGTTTCTTTCACCGGCCTAAATTAAATTCAGCAGTGCTGGATGAATAGCAAACACCCAGCATATGTTTATATTATGAGCAAACCGTAATTGCAATTGTTTGTAAAACCATTTTGAATAAATGAACTCGAGGTTGATAATTACAGGAGGATACTCTTAATTGGAGAATCATTAGCTGGCTATTGAAAATAAATAAACCAACAGTGTCTTAATTGGATGATAGTTCACTGTGTGACTGGCCACACACAGCTTCCTTTTTGCTGTGGCTGCTGCCTCTCTTTGGAACATTTCAAGATTTTGCCCACTTAGAAATGGATCACGTTGTGGGGCTTTCATTTCTTAGAGTATATATGTGTCTGCTGTTTCCCATTCCAGTGTTGTAGACTCAATGCTATTTGCACTGAACAGGCCATGTTCTTTATAAGCTATAAAACTGTCATTTCAATTCATCCGATCAAACAAATTGTTTGCTTTTCAATCAGATTAAGCTATTTGGTTTATTGCATTGTTGAGGTGATTATATGAATGGGTACCACTGTATGGACCTCAGTTTTATCTTTGACACGCCAGTACAACCCACCAAACAATACAGAAATTGAAAGACTGCTTCCGAAATGCCTTGTGAAATAATAATATATCAGTGTTATGTGTCTTATGTCTTAATATGTCAGTGATGTTTATTCAAACCTGTCATGAGTCACATAGAAACACTTTCAAAAAGCTCCCTTTTGTATGCTAACAATTTTAGTGGGAATTGGCTTTTAAGGCGAATGCAGTTAGGAGCTTATTCAGCTCCCCCACACTGTTTTGCCTCATTTCCGAGGCGTGTTGAAGTAATAAACACACAGGAAACAAACATGAAACAGGATAACATTGTGTGGGAGTCAGTGCGTAGGACACTCTTTTCTTTCTGAGGGAAAAAAAAAATACTCAAGCAAAATGAGACACTCATTAGGCATGAACTAGTGCCTAGCGCCTCGACAAAATTGGGCGAGTCTCATGATTAAGTCTGCTAAGTTGTCTGCGTCACTGCCCCCAGCAAAGCTCGGAGCCGGGACAACTCTCGCCGAAAAATGTCCCGCAATTACCCGCTAACATGGACGGCAGAAGGCTGGGTTATCACTGCTTACAATGAGCCATGTAATAAACCTTCCTCTTAGCCTGATATTTTCTGCCTGCCTGTACTGCCAGAGGCACTTACATGCTTCACAGCTTCTGGCAAAGCCATAGGGTTTCCACACTGATGAGCCGTAACACAGGTAGACTTAGTGCGGGTTTTTTTTTCTCAAACAGATAGCTCAAGCAACACTTGGGACAGGAAAAAAAAAATTTGGCTACTCAGTGTGAAGACATGAATATCACTGCAATCTGCATATGATTTTCATAAATATCATACGAAGGCGAGGAATGAGGGTAAAATGTTTGCTCATGGTGTCTGGTACGACAGTGCTGTAAAGGCTGCATTGAGAACATGGTATTATAATGGTATAATAACAATAAGAGCTTTTCTATAATGTTCTTGAATTCCCAATGGGTCGGCAGAAAGTCAATGTGATGATTATGCTAATCAGTGTAAAAAAGCCTCTGTGTCAGAGCATGGAGGTCACCATATGAACAAAACACACACAGAGACACACACACAGACACCCATACTGTACAGAATTACCACAAAATCTGGCTAAAATGAGTTATTCAGCGCCCCAGTTCACACTTACACATAGGGTCAAATCCATGACGAGAAGGTCATGTACAGAACAGGCTTACATGTCTAATTTCACAGCATAATGGTGTCACACATGCCTCTTAAAGTTTAATTACAGCTTAATTATTTAGCATGTTATTATAGCAGACAGTAATGTGACTCTCCTTCAAGAGCTGCCTGATGCACAACATTAAAGGGTGCATTGGGGTTCCTTTTTTTATTAGGAAATGCCCCAGAATAGCCAAACCTTCCTATCTGTGGGTGGCTTACATTCATCCAAGTCAGCCTGGTCATCAGTTAATTATCCACCTGTAACATTAGCCTAAGCTGAGCCCTGGCATTCAGTCCAGCATTCACTGTAGTGCAGTGTAAGGCAGGGCACGGACAGACACCACGCTTTGTGCAAAAGCCCTTAGAAAAAAATAAACCACCCATGAAGAGATCAGCAGCAGCCCTTTTCAAAGGGCATCAACACGTAGTTATTTGTGTGACCTCAGGCCACTCAGCAAGGACAAAGGCATAGTCTCTCCCCAACATTCACTGCCTGGTCTAGCACTGCAAGGGAGGGGGGTTGGGGGGGTGGGGGGTGGCGGTGTGGGTGCTTGGGCTTGCCTTTGGCACCCTCTCTCTCTCTGCAGCAGCTGCCCTCTGTACTGTCTTATCATTGGCTTCAACAACTGGACCATGTTGAACTGTTGAACTGGTATTTCACCCACTCTGCTGCACATGGCAGGGTCTATGGTGTTCCCTAAGGAAAGGTTCATTCAGAGAGAAATTGCAATTACCAAGGACCAGACCTATAAAGTCCATAATTTTGGGGCCTTTTTTAAAAGCAGCCTGACTGTCACAAGGAGTGCTGTTACCATAATGTGATTACACAATTTTGTGTTTTACTATTTCACCAACATAACATTTGGATTAGATTAATTGGACGGCTAGTAAATAATGAAATATATCTCAGACAGGTTGTATATCTGAACACAGCATATGGAGTACAGGTGGTGTGCCTAATATCAAACTTTGAAAGCTGCCTAATGAGCTACTAGTTTGTAGTCATTAAACAATGTTGACAACTTGCCCCATCTGACATGCTTTCTTTTCACATATAAATAAGAGATTGTAAATGAAATAACTTTTAGAAATGTTTATGTTTTTCATCCCAGGAACAGACGGCAGCTATGTGAGATACTTTGGGGACTCCTACCTGGAGTTCCAGGGTGTGGACCTGGGCACTGTGAGCACCATCACTGTGAGATTTGAGACCCAGGCAGCCAGTGGCACCCTGCTGTATACAGACCAAGGGAATGACGCCAGCGCCTTCTTCTTCATCAAGCTCTACATCCATGAAGGACGGCTTCAGGTAATGCCACTAATGACTGCTGCGTAAGTGGAGTTTTTTGCGGTAGGGGGTGAACTGTGTCTGTTGTGTATGTGGAAGTGAACATGAATAATATGCTGGACAAATAATGATGGTGTGTACATCATTTCATGACAGAATTTCTGTGGAATGTATGTATGCAGTATATGATGTATTCTGTATAATGAGCATACTGTGGCTGCAACGAATGCAAACTTGTAAACATCTCTTTTAAGTCGGTGAGATTACAGCAGTGTGACCTTCAACATCTTCAAAGAGTGTTTGTGCCTCTGCTAGATAACGCTGGGCCATACATCTAAACATCAACATGTGTGTTGACTTCAAGTCAGCTGCTTTCATTGACCATGCTCTTTAGGCATTGAAAGTACTTCATTCATCTAAGCACTTCAGTTGCAGTTGTTGTGATGGCATGGCTAATGGTATAAAGAAAAGAAAAAATCTGTCTCATGTGGACTCCAGTGTCCATGCTGCAGTGTGACATTGTTAGGCTTTTAAATGCATCTTCCTTAGTCATGGTCACAGTTTCAATGCTGCTCTAATGTGTGTGTGTGTGTGTGTGTGTGTGTGTGTGTGTGTGTGTGTGTGTGTGTCTGTGTGTCTGTGTTTGTATTTTATGTGGAATACCAAACAAGGCTTCTCTGCTCTTAGTTTCAATGAGATTGAGTTATTTTCCTAGAGCTCTGCTTTCTGTTTCGAAGAAGAAGAACTTCAGTTGCCTCTGTGCGTCTTTTTAATTCCACTCTAGTATGACTTCTCATGCAACCGAGATGAAGGCATTCGACGGATCAATACCACCATACATGTCTCCGACGGCACAGAGTATCTGGCCCACGTCAGGTGAGGTTATTTTCTCATTTTCCGTCTCCTGAATGACAAACATCAAAGTGGGCTCGCTCTATGCTTATTAGCTCTCCCCCTGAACTCTGTGGCGAGCACCATGGGTCTAACAGCATAATGAAAATTTTGCAAGAGGTGCAGCGGGCATGGCCCTGGAGTACCTCCTCCAGTAAAGCCAGACAGTAATGGACACAATAACATCACTCCTGGCTTGTCTATTTATTCACCACGAAGGGGCTGGTCCCGCCGTGCTGCAGTGTCGTATAACAACTCACTGAGTCATAATGAATGTCGGTCCCCGAAACTTTGGTTGTGCAGCAGCCTGCAGTCAATTTCAGCCCAAATGTGACACAAGGTCTTACTCTGATGGAGGAAATTATGTCAGAGGAGGTGATATAGGATGCAGTTTGTTTCACGGGGAGGACTCCCGTTGTTCGGTTGTATGAATATATTACGCCCGGGTGTCTCAAAATGGCCATGTTGATCACAGCTTTCAAGTGCCATATGAAAGCTGGCAGCGTTCAAAAAGCTGCACACATTCAGGCTACCTCTGCTTGAGTCCCGGCCAGTTATTCATCTTAAGTGTATTAATCTGTCATATCTGTTTTTCAATGGAATTAAAGAGCAGCATCACTGAAAATGCAACAGCTGCACAAATCAATCGGCTTCACTTGTGCCAGCTCTGTAAAGATCTGGCAGCATCGAGCTGTCATATCTACAGTCCACAGTCGGCAGAGGGTGGGGGGGTGGGGGTGTGTGTGGTTGAGGCTTTGCCCTCCACCAAAGCAAAGTTTATATCAGTCTATCTATATTCTCCTATTCTGTCCCCTTCTCTCTCTCTCTCTCTTTCTCTCTTTCTCTCTCTCTCTCTATAATTGCCTTTTCTGTGTGTGACCGTGTATGTGTGTGTGTGTGTGTGTACACATATATACTATAAAATCATGCAACGGCCCCCCCGACATTCCATCTCTGTCTTACTCGACCCAGATGCAACTTCAGCTTTGCCGTCCGCCGCCTCTGCGGCAGCCATCTTCCATGCCCACTTTATTAGGGGATTTTTAGCACATCTCTCCAGTCGGAGGCAATTTTCTATATGTTTAATAGAAAATCCACCAGGGGCTGCCCGCTCAAGGACTACCGATGCCCGGTGCCCTCTGGCAGGCGGCCAAGGCCGCTCTGGCAGAGCGCTCCTAAATTAACCACTTATGTGCACTGTGCTCTGCAGGGAGAGACAGGGGTAGAAAGCAAGCGGAGAGAGAGAGAGAGAGAGAGAGGGAGAGAGAGGGGCAGAAAGACGGACAGAGACAGTGAGGGAGAGAGATGGGCAGAAAATGAGAGTGAAAGAGGAAGGATTTAGATGGAGGAAGGGAGGGAGGGAGGAAGAGGAGTCATAGAGACAAAGAGAAAAGGGAATGAGTGAGAAAGAGGGAGAGAGAAATTGAAAGAGAGAGAGACTAATGAGAGAGAGCGAGAGTGGCCTAGGGGGGGCTTTAGGTCTCTCGTCCATGGGAGTCAAGGCAGCAAACGCTGCACCCCCATGAATCCTGGGCTTAACAAATCAGGCCTGATTGCTTCCTGGACATCATCTCGCTTGTGTACACCAGGGAGCTCCAAGGTGGGGCTGGCGGGGGTGGGGGGGTGGGGGGGGGTGGAGGCTGCGCTGGTGGTGGTGGTGGGGGGTGTGGTTGGGGGGAGGGGGGGGTGGCAGGCTGGGCATCTGTGGGCAGACTGCCCTCCAGCTGCAGATAGTTAGCCCAGAATCCGCACTTAGGTAATTATCTTTCCTCCCCTGTTGTTACGAAGGGCAGAATTAGCTTTGGAAGTCTCCCAAGGCGTGAAAACAGCTTTGGAACACTGCGTCCAAGACACACACACACACACACACACACACACACATGCATACGCAAGGTGTCTCACAAGAGAAAGAGAAAGATAAAGAGGAGGAGGTGTTGGACCCAGAGAGTGTGGTTCCAGTCCTCTGCATCCATTTGTTTTGTTGACTTTTTTATAATAAGAATATTAAATCCACTCAGTCTCATTCAGCCTTTACCTGGCTGTTTAGGGGTGGATATTTGCACACATAAATCTTGCACCGAAAACCATATTAGAAGAACCATCTTGAAAAGTAGAATAAAACAAAAGGTATTACCCCTCAAGTGTGTGCATTATGGAGCTTTAATATTTAATGGACACTAATTCAGACAGTGATCTAACACGTACAGCTTTATATTTATGCATTTGCAGCCTCTGCATTTCTTTAAACTTCGGAGATGTGAGCTTCGCCTTCTCTGTATGATACATGACTGGGGAAATGTGATGAAAAAGCAAATTTACCTTGTTTGTTTTCCCTTTTTTGTTTGCCTGCTCCTTTGTCTACAAACAGTCGGTTTATGTTTCGTGCACGTTAGGGAATAAGACGTGCACCCATAGGTTTAGGTTAAGCAATGTAAGGCGCTGGTAAAAGGGGTCGAGGCAGAAAAAGGCAGGCAGGTAAAGAGTTGGTCTCACAGGACCAGACATGCAGTCAGCACTGCGCGACAGGAGTTCAGTCTGCAGACAATTTGTTGAAAAATGCTCAGAGGACTACTTGCGTCTACCAGTTAAAAGAGCTGAGTAGTGTGAACTGAGTCAACTGTAAAGCACAGCGCGCACTGATGCAGTAGCAACAGTGCCTGTGCCTCCAACGCACTTGACGGATGTCAGGAACGTCACGTGCGTTTCCCAGGTGTAGCCATAGTTTGCAAAATACAAATATTTTGATTGTCATCTCCTAGTTGGATAAATCTACAATGATGTGATGAGAAAGGTCATATTGTGTAGTGTGTTTTCAACAGCCTTGTATGATTGCTTGATAAACTAAAAGCATTGTAAAAAAAATAGTGTGCCTGATAAAATTATGCTTTTCATGTGAGTGTTATAAAAAGGATGCACATCTGCATTTTAAAATACATAGGTAATGAGCCGTGTCCCTCATCATTGCACAGGATGATGCTACATGACATTATTTTTAGGCATAATGATTTGCGAAAAGGTAATGAGAAAGATACAACAGCAAATGTGGTTAATTGAAAGAATTATGAGTTTAACATTAATAAGCCAAAGGGAACACAAAAAACACTTTATTTTCACTGTGCAGGCAACAGTTTCAGTTGGAATGAACGGGTGGTGAATTCCAGAGGAGTCTTAGCTTCTTGCTAAATGCAGTATCTCTCGTATCCATGGTAACACGGTGTTCATTAAGGGTCATCTAGTGCAGCCTGCTTTTGGTTTGAATTTTAAACAGGAAGAAATATGGAATAGCATTTGGAACGCTTAGCTTTTTAAGTAATTGTGCACTCCTAAGGCAAAGAAACTAAAACCTTTGAATTATCCATCCATTTACCCTTAAAGTCAATCTGAAATATTCATATGAAAAAGCACATTTATTTACTCTATAGACCCTGCATCCTGATTAAATAAGCACAAGAGCATGCCCCTATATGCAGTAATTCAATTAAAAACAGGGGCTGTGCTGTCATCCACATTGAAAATGAAAGATGAATGCTGACTTCATTGTTGTTTTGCTCTGTATCACAATGAGATCCCTGGAGACTCAGTGGCTTTTTCTGAATCCCTTCCACAGACAGTATCTAGCTCCCTGTGAGGCTGAGGTTGCAGTGTCTGGCTATGAGAGAGTTCGAAGCATCCCCAGCAACCACTGGTCCGGCCTTACGGTTCAGAGGACCAGACGGCTGTTTTTGGGCGGCTTGCCACCCAGCTACCTCCCTTACAAGGTACATGTGCTGCACTAGGCCACTACTAGCAAGTAATGACAGCAGTTATAACAAAGCTGTTGGTATCTCTACAACTGATGATTTTAACTACTGATTTCAAAGTGCAAAATAGTAACAATAATACTTGGACTTTGACAATTGAAGGAATGAGTACATTGTTTTTAGCATTATGTGCTTGCTGGATTTGGGGGTTACTTTGTTTTTATCAATGTAATCTTGAAATAATGAAAATAGTGTAACCCTGAATTTGTATTGATTTGTCTTTATTGATCATGATTGCCCTCTTACTGCAAGTCAAAGGATTTTTCAGCGAGAAAAGCAGTCAGTTTAGGCCAATTAGCCTTAGGATAACAGGGCCAGGAACATGCTGACCTAAAAAAAAAGAAAAAGAAAGAAAGAAAGAAAGAAAGAAAGAAAGAAAAGTGGAGCGCTCAACCAAAAATCTCAAGCAGTCACACAATGTCATTGCCCAGCAACCGATGTTCTGCCAGAGAGCAAGGCTGCTTGTTAAATATGATTACCTCCATCGGGTCCCCACCAGGAGATCCTTTATAGACACAGGCCCACTCTCTCCGCAAGGGATCAAATTTGTCAGCAATTTAAGAGCGTAAAAATTGAATGGTCTGTACCCAACCATTAGGGTCTGACCCAACAGTCCACTTTTTTGAAATATGGTTGATAAAATCTTGATAGCGTATTAAATCGGCCCATTATAGATGATAAGGATTAATAATGGTGATGATAAAAGTGATCTTTGCCAATGCCAGAATTAAGGTGCGATCATGCCCGCTGAAAATGTACTCTGCAGACAACTGACCCGATGGCCAGTGATTAATATCAGTGGCCTTCCTAAAAATCATAAGTGTCCAGACAAATTCAGCTCAGTGATTTGAAGTGGCGATTAAACTTCTATTTTTGTCTGTGTTTTTTTTCTGTTCTTTTATCCTTCTTGGTCCTTTACTTGTTTTAGGATTGATAACATCACATAAAAATTATTAACTTGCTGGCTTGCTGCTGATTTTTTTTCTTTCTTTTTCTTTCTTTCTTTCTTTTTCTTTCTTTCTTTCTTTTTTTCTTTCTTTCTTCTTTCTTTCTTTTTTCGTTCTTTCTTTCTTTCTTTCTTCATTTCTTTCTTTCTTTTTCTTTCTTTTTCCTTACTTTCTTTCTTTCTTTCTTTCTCTCTTTCCCAAAGGGTGCGGAGCCTTTCTACAACTATAGTGGCTGCCTGGAGGTGATTGAAATTAACAAGCTGCGAGGGTTTTTCATCTCCACTGCCATATCTGGGAGCAATGTCAAAAACTGCAGGTAATTTGGTTTTACTTCTCTGACAGTTCTTTGTCACAGCTGATGTGGGTGTTAATTTATGTGAGTCTCTCTGCGAGGCTCCCGGCTCCTCCATGCTCGTGCACCATCAAACCGAGACGTTGAGAGCTGTGGTCACTGTGCCATAGAAATGTTATGGGGGCAAGTGATGGGTTGTTTTTTCATCTGTGATTGCCTCGCCGGGTTTGACAGACGTCAGAACAATACGCCATGCACATTTGTCCTGTGAACAGAATAAAGGGAATAAAAGGTGTCAGAATTGTCCTTTAAATTAACTGCAACTATGCCCAGAAGTGTGATGGCAGTATTTATGAGACGTGATGACAAAGGACGCCAACCATATGTGAATTTATTAAACCACAGACAAGCCGTAGTTATGGGGTAGTATTCTGCCCATCTATCATAGCCATTCGTCTGCATACACTACATTTTAAAACTCATTTAAGTGGTGACAGGCTGATGTTATTATGGGCATTATGATGCATGACCTTGTTGCGTTAGTAGGTCATATTTAGGTTATACTGCTCAGAGGCTTGTACATATATACATTTAGAGAACAGCCATATTGCTTTGCACTAACAGATTTGAAAAAAACTTTAAATGCTGTTTAAATATCTACAGCTTTAATATTTATGAAGAGGATAGAGATGTATTTGAAATTAAACGACATTCTTGCATCAGTATTCTATCCACTAATTTAGTCTGTTAGACTAATACAATGCATTTTTTATTTTTTGCTGTGAAACGTTTTTGGCTGTAGCCCAGATATATTTCACTGAGGTGGGCAGCAACATCTGTATTAGGCTTTAGACAGCTCAAATATAATAATTTTAAATTATATGAATGAACAACGCCTTAGAGTGGGGCTGGACAGTGGAAAAACATGGAGGGATGTTTTTCCTCCATCACCTTTTCACGGATGATTGAGTTGAAGTGGAATGCAAATGTAATTTGGGACGTTTCAGTGGATCCAATGTCAGTCATTTAGAGTTTTAGCTGATGAACTGATGGGGGCTGTCGCTAGGCTACGAGGATATGGGCTCTTTCATTAGGACTCTTGGATTGATTTGCTGTTGCGCTGATCAGATTTTGGGCTTGGATAGACTGTTGTTCCTCTCTGATTGAGTCGGGTTCAAGGTTATGAGTTCAGAATTATTACAAATTGAGATGCTCATATCCATCTTTGCCCTGCAATTTGTGTGCAAGCCAGACCAGCCACCATGCTGAGTGATGGTGCCATGGCATTTGTCAGTGACCAAAATCATTGTCTGTGCCATTTTGTTTTTTTACTCCAGCTTCTCTAGCACTCAGCTTTGTTTCATTCTAACAAGAATATATTAGTGCAAAATGATGTGATTGTTTCCAAAAAGCCTTTTATTTCTTCTGAGGGGTGGATTATCATCTCCAAGGTAGTATCTTAACATTATCATTATGGACTTTTGGTTGTGGTGCAGACAGGTCATTAACACAGCCATATGCCATTAAACTCATAGAGGACACTAAGGACTTACTTCAAAAAGTGGCAAAATGTTGTTGAGTTTAAATCACAAAATTTGCTTGTTTCCTGTCTCTATATTTTTTTCTTTAATTTTAGGCCTAGGCTGATCATTGTCCCAATCTTGCTTTACTCTTTAAAGCATGTTACACTTACATTTTGGGTCCTCATTGTCAGCAAAGCAAATATAACAAAACTTTCAAGCAACAGTAACAAAAACTAAATTGCTCCTCTAATAAAATCTCACAGATGGTTTGTCAAGTTTCAAGTCCTTCTATCGGAACGTAGACCAAACAGTCACTATTCTGACAGCAACAATTTGTCACTTAAAGTTAAAGATGCAGTCTTACAGTGTAGACTAGGAACATGCACGGCTGAGGGAATAAACCATTTTTTTGGTCTTTTTTCTCAAAGACACGAATTCAACAACGACACGACAACAATAGCCATTTTTTTGTCTTTATTTCTCACAGACATGAATTCAACAACGACACAACAACAATAGCTTCCACTCCACGCCAACAGGCGACAAGGCCAGCGGTCAGCAGCGGTGTCACATACCAGCCTCCTCGGTCATCACCTCGACCTCCACCTCCCCCTCCGCTCCACCCCTCTGCGGCCTGCCATGGGACGCTGTGCCGCAACGGAGGAACCTGCCACCAGCTTCGCCAGCCCAGTGGGGCCTTGTCATTCCGCTGTGACTGCCCCCTGCACTTTTCTGGACGCTTCTGTGAGAAAGGTACTGTACAGTACAGCCAGGCCAGGCCAGGCCAGAGCAGACGGCAGCTTTAGGGCCGTGATTAACTGTGATGGTGCAAACTCATTGGGACGGGTCATTGGGGCAGATGGCTCTGTCAACTGCAGAATTGATATGGGGCTTATTTAGACTTGTTGTCGTGTGTAAAAAGTTAAAATTGCCAAGATCGCACAGACCACTTTACCCAAAGTGACACAAACTCACCAGTTGGGAATGTAAGCTGAGGGGACCCAACACTGAAGCATTCTCTTTTGCTCTCCCTCTCTTTCTCCCTTTCTCCCTTTCTCCCTTTCTCACTCTCTCACACACACACACACACACACACACACACACACACACACAGAATCTTAATCTCTCTGTCTGTCCATTTCTTTAGACAAAGGAAGGTACCATATATCTACAGTTTAGCCCTTCAGTTTGGTCCCTGTAACAAAGTTTAAAGGAGAGATAACCTTTACATAATCTACATCTTACTTCAGAGGTTTGACATTGTTTAAAGGACAAATTTCAAAGCATGCACTTTAAAATGTCTCTTTAAAACAGCTTTGGTATACAGTACATCTCTGTGTCCAGAGACTACAGGGCAGCTAAGGTTGGTAATGTCACTATGCGTGATCCACTGTGGAAATGTGACACACTGACACACCCACTGACAGAAACAACTAGCCTCATACAGGGTGGGACAAAAATACGGGACACATTTTGGATTATAAAAATGCCATAGCATACCAAATATATCTGTTGTATAGCTGACATTCAGGAGTTTAAGAAATGTAGGCTAATTTTTAGTAAAAATTAGTGAAACTTTCTATGATTCAAATTTGTGGCGCGGGCTCCGTGCATCCATTACAACCACAGGTCAGCACACTCAATGCATGTAGATAGATGTAAGGCTGTATGTTAAACTTGTAACTGAAGTTTATTTAAGGCTGTGTTAAGGCTTGCATTTGGTCATGCAAGGCCAGGCCGTGTCTGAAAAAAAAAGCGCCCACAAAGGCAAATGTCTCAAGGGTAATACATGTGAGATGGCATTAAATAGAGAAGGAATGGGAAGGGATGGATGTCACAGTTATGAGCTAAATGAAGGTGTTGCCCCCGTGTGTCTTCTGCCACATCGACCTTCGTCCACCTCCACCACTCATTGCCAATGAGCTAGATTGTCCCTGTCACTCATGCTCACAGGATGAGTTCCTCATGTCACTACGCCATGCCCATGCTGATGATGATGGAGTCCAGAGCCATCCAGTCCCAGCTCACCTCCGTCTTCACTTCAGTTTCTTTTGTTTGGTATAATTGTTTTTAAAAAAAAAGTGTCTCCCCACTTGACACTGGATCAGTTGTTTATTGTTAGAGTCAATGGTACAGTAGCTGTGTTTTAGTGGACTCTGCATTGGAGAGAAAGAAACCTAGTGAAAGTGAAAGTGAGAGTTTTTACAAAGCAGTTATTTCTGTGTTTCCCCGTGACAATGTTATGATTGTGCGACCTTATCTCCACACAACATACAAGCATGTGCAAGTGTGTGTGCCTGTGGAAACAAATACCACCACACATGCACATTCACACACACACACATGCTTTCTCTCTCTCTCTCTCTCTCTCTCTCTCTCTCTCTCTCTCTCTCTCTCTCTCTCTCTCACACACACACACACACACACACACACGCTTTCTCTCTCTCTCTCTCTCTCTCTCTCTCTCTCTCACACCCACACACACACACACACACACACGCTGACTCAGCACATTCCTCCCAGTGTCAATAAAGCAACCCTAAGGCAGTAAGCTAATTTGCTGAGCCACAAGTTCATTTATCTCTGTCAGTGGAACGCTCGGATATTTCACCTTCTGTGAATGTCCAGATTCAATTAGTGAAAGTTCAGTAATCCTCAAAGCTCCTGGTTTATGTGCTTTTTTATTTTTATGGTGTGTTTGTGAATCTGGTAAGTTTGTTCGTTTTGTAATGTGTGATGTTGATAAAGTATGCTTTGCATGCTGTAAGAACATATCCCCTCTCGCTCACTAGCTTACCCCACCCTCCACCCTCCACCCCTATATATATATGTGTGTGTGTGTGTGTGTGTGTGTGTGTGTGTGTGTGTGTGTGTGTGTGTGTGTGTGTTTGTGCGCATAGTATGAGCTGTATATGTGTGTAAGTGCACTTGTGTGTGTGTGTGTGTGTGAGTGCATTTGTGCATATAGTATGAGCAGTATATGTGTTTAAGTGTACTTGTGTACATGTGTGTGTGTGTGTGTGTGTGTGTGTGTGTGTGTGTGTGCATGGACGTGTGTGTGTGTATAACGCAGTGTTGCTCAATTAATCATAGCAAGTGGTGTGTGTTATTAAACCATGTCTCACTGTTCTGTGCTGATATCAAGTAATACCTTTTTTGGGTGTAATTACATCAGAAAACACTTCTTTTTGCATAATGCTCCAGGGACTCTTGTCTTGTGCGTAAAACAATGCCATCAGTCACCTGGTTGCAGGTTGCTATTTCTGCATACTAACACTTCTTAACAGATCGTGTGATGGAGCTCTTCGAGAGCGCAACAGGTCGTGAGCCACTGCTTTGCCGCCTTGCGTGACTGCTACTGTGCACGCCATCAGTGGATCTGTCACAGCACAATTTAATTACACAGTCCCGAGATTACATCTCTCCCTCTCACTCGCTCTCTCTCTGTCTGTCTCTCGCCTTCTCTCTCTCTCTTTCCCCCTTATACATTCACCCTCTCTTTTTCTCGCTCTCTCGCTCTCTCTTTCTACCTCCCTGTCATCCCCCCTCTCCTCTCTCACTCTGTCTTTCTGTCTCTCTCTCTCTCTCATACACACACACACACACACACACACACACACACACACACACACACACACACACACACAAACACACACAGACATACACACAGACATACACACACACACACACACTTCCCCCCTCTCTCTTTCTCACCCTCTCTGTCTCTGTCTCTCTGTCTGTTCTCCTGCTTGCTCTCTCACATAAGAGGAAAGGGAGCGTGGAGACAGAATAGTCCTCTTTGCAACTTCAGACGGAAAGGCCTTTTCAAGACTTTAATGAGAAGGTCTTTCCACATGCTGTGCTTGAAGGTTAATCATCAGTCTCTGCTAAAAGGAGCTGCAGCATGGAGGTGGTTGGAAATGTTAGAGGCAGATATCAGAGGGTGTTGGATAGCTTTTTATAGGCCTCTCAGAAAACTGTGGCGATCAATTTTACAGTTTTACACTTATTCACAGGACTACAGCCACCAGGACAGAGGACCAACTCGTCAATCCAGCACTTGGGAGGAAATTTTAGTTCTGTTCTATGGGATCAAAAAAGCAATGGAGCATTTGTTTACTTATTTAGAGATTATAAAGCTTTTGAGTTTTCTTATCAACTTTGATTATTTTGTCAGTCAGCTCAGCAAAAAGGGACATCGAAAAGATGACAAAGAATATAATATATGGGAATAGTTCAGCTGATCCTGTGGACCTTTTAGAGGAGTGTGGTGGCAGGACCAATATGTTCATGCTGTTATCTCCTCCCTCTCTCTATCTATCTATCTATCTATCTATCTATCTATCTAACTATCTATCTATCTATCTTTCTTTCTTTCTCTCTCTCTTACTCTTTCTCACTTGCATCCTCTTCCTCCTAAATTTTCGATCGTGCCATTTTTGAAGACAAAAAAAAAACAAAAACACGGGGGTGTGTCTGGCACAGCTGCTCAGACTTCTGTAATGAACTATAGAATATCAAGAGGGGACAGATTTCAGCTTTACCCACTTTAATAATATCACAGTCAAGACAACTGCCATCTAATTTGCAATTGACTAATGTGCTGAGAACTATTATCTTTGTTTAGGGGAGCTGATAAGCATAGGGGAACAGTAAATCATCTATAATCCTGCTCCGGTAAACAAAATAGATTGTAGAGAAAATACATTAAATTATACTGGTACTTTCAAAAACATATTAGTTAAAATAGCACAAATAATTAAACATCAACAACTGAAATACAGTGCGAACTGTATGCATAAATGAAGCAGAAGAAATGCAAGGCAATGTAAATAAACAAAAAACAAAACACATGGCATGTTTTTAGAGACTCTCAATATTCATTTATAATTATTATTATATCCTCTGGAGAAGGGCATCAGATCAAAGGTCCTAACCACCAAACACCACTATTAGCTTCTTTCTCAAAGTACTCCAAGGCAATCATTTTACACTTTTTTTTAGAAAAAAAAATGCTTGACTTCAATCGATCAATCACAAGGGGAGTAACGACACTTGTAATTTTCCCCAACAACATGAACACTTTTCTTGCCTTTCTCACTTCTGCTTTCTAAGTTCTATGTATTATAGATAGTATTTATCTCTCAAAAACTTTACATAGAACTAAACTTCACAAGCTTTGTCTTTATCACTGATATAGTTGAAATTGTTATTAATTATGGTTCAGGTATGCACATTATTGATATTTACAACTATTGTTACATCTACCAGAAGACATTCTCAGCTATTTTTTTTTTGGTTTTAATTTTTTGTTACTGACAAAAGCACTCTCATCAGCGTCTGTCATCAAAACGAGACACCAAGTGTGAGCACAGACAAAGACACGTTGTTAACCTGTGATAAATACAAGGTGGACATGCGGTATGACAACTTGATGGCCAGGAGGTGGAGCTGGGGTGGTGGCAGGTGTGTGTTTAGCAAGCTCAGCAGCTGATCTCCGCAAGATTGAGGGCTGTCTTAAATGGGCGGCCTGACTGGAGAGAGGAGGGGGCTGGTGCTGATAAATCAGCATAGATAACACTAGCAAGCGTCACACAGCATAGCATTGATAGCACTAGCGTCACACAGCATAGCATTGATAGCACTAGCGTCACACAGCATAGCATAGATAGCACTAGCGTCACACAGCATAGCATTGATAGCACTAGCGTCACACAGCATAGCATAGATAGCACTAGCGTCACACAGACTAGCATAGATAGCACTAGCGTCACACAGCATAACATAGATATCATTAGCGTAACAGCATAGCATAGATATCACTAGCGAGCGTCACAGACTAGCATAGATACTATCGTCACACAGCATAGCATAGATAGCACTAGCAAGCGTACTACACAGTTATACAATTATTTATACCATTATTTACTTATTGTTCACTTATATCTTATATAGTATATACTTAACCATAATTACACTATATTAAGGTTATAATTACCATATCATAAAACAATGCCACAAAATAGGCCCATAATGCCATATGGACCATATGGACCATAATAGGTCCATAACTCCACTTCGACGTGAGTACATCGTTCAGTTGACAAATAAGTTTAGATACTTAATTTAATACATGTAACACCATGCAAGCACAAGGTTAAACAATGCAACACAACAATTGAATAAAAAAATAAAATAATAAAAAAGTATATACATCTTATTTTTTATTATTTTATTTGTTTTATTCAATTGTTGTGTTGCATTGTTTAAGTGGTGGACCTTGCATGTGCTTGCATGGTGTTACATGTATTAAATTAAGTATCTAAACTTATTCGTCAACTGAACCATGTACTCATGTCAAACTGGAGTTCCTGTAAAACCACATGGTGAACACATACAGAAGAATTTACTTGCCTTTAGGCTGCTGACTGACCCTGTGACATGGAGTTGGGTTTTCATTTAGTGTCCACTTCCTAATTGGCCCACTCAACGTCCAGGTTGCCCTGTGAAGATGTGGGGTCAAAGTATCAACCCAATGCATATGTCAGCGTCTGCCCCGACCAGCGCTGATGAAACGATGAGAGGTTCGGACGCCCTGTTACACCCGGGTCACGTGCAGTGTACTGCCGTGTCAAATGTTAAATCTGTTTTACTCCCCTCCTGTTGAGGGCATCAATAATTACCGATCAGTGCATCACGGTGCATGCGTTATTTCGGGCTAATTATAGCATAATGCCTCCTGCTGCTGCTGCTGCCGCTGCGGCTGCTGCTGCTAAGTCTAAACGGGTCTGTGTTTTGCTGACACCAAGGAATGAGTATCTATCTGCTTTCAGGCCAACACCATAATTGGTCTCACAGCTGTATGTTTCGGCACAAGGGTTTTGAGTGTTACGGTTGTCCATTTCGCTATGTATTATTTATGGTTAATGTTTTAGGAGTTTGTTGTATATGCCGCAGTAATCAATTTGAAGTTAACAAAGTAAAAATTGCACGCTTCAAATTTGCCCTTCTCAGGTTGCTGTTGCTTTGCCAAATACAGCATTTACATTCTGGTTCATGTCTTCTGTGAGAGAAATCACTTAATGAGAATTGTATTATTTTATGCAGGCCTATGTATGCTTAAGAGCTTGCTCTTGATTAGATATGTTATGATACAGCATTTGTCATATACTGTG
>CM059286.1:21455590-21610590 GCA_030347295.1 Setipinna tenuifilis
CTGTCATTATGAAGTCCTGAGCGTCAGAGTCAAGCCAGTGCTGACTGAGCAAGCTGCTTTATCGAGACCCTTGTTACAGCCAGTTTGATTTATACTGTATGTGCTTACATGTTTCTCAGGGAAGGCACGCTCATTTCTCTGTTGTAATAAGGTCCTGCAGTTAATTTTTATGTCATTCTGACTTTGATGGCTTGTCACCGTTATCAAGTCAGCAGAAAAAAAAAAATGCTTTCTGTTTGAATAAAGAATCTAACGCAAACATTAAAGCCAATTGTCATTCTTGATAGGCGCAATACAATTAAAACAATTCATCAGGGAGATAAACTGCTGTCATTAAATGATGTCTCTTTCCTGTTACCGGTTGCACACTCATTGTGTTCACTTTTAGGGATTGTTACCGACAGTTAGCTGCATTCCCCCTGTGGCCCAACCTCAAGGCCTCCCTTTTAAGCTACATACCTTCAGAAGTTTGCTGTACATTGCCGCTTGAACGCACAGCGCAGAGTTATTGCGGCAGAGTGGAGGAGCCATCAATCAGCCCCGTGCCAGCGCAGGCAATGCCTCAGAGGCACACGGCCAGGTTTCCCCACAAACTACTGTTTTCTTCGTCTCGAGCAGTAAACACGAACATTAGCCTTTGCAGTGGATTCTCACTCCATCTTCCTTCCATAATGTCACTTCTTGAACATTTTTAAAAGCTTTCCATTTTTTTTCTCTCTTTTTTTTATTTATTTTGTGGAGGTTGTTTTCTTTTTCTAGTATTATGACTTTTCTCAACAGTGATTATTCAGTTATTACGATAGAATAATTGTTTCACCCCAAGTGCACTGCATCTCCAACTTTGACAACAATGTGCAATCACGTTTTTTTTCTGTGGCAAAGAAATCCTGCTTGACTGCTGCATGATAACATGACGTTGGTGTTAATTATGCTTATTTAATTTGCAGCACTCAAACTGTGAGTAGTAGAAACCTTCTGTGCATGATAAAATGTTGTTTTCAAACTAAAGAGAATGGGTATGAAAAATGAAAAGAGAACTTTCTTGTGTCTTCAGAAGAGTGAAATTAATAAAAAAAAAAACCCAGAGGGGTTCACAATACTTATGGTGCATGAGCGAAACTACACCATTTGAGAGCCAGCCATGATGTTTTGCCTTTTCAGTAAGATCTGTCCAGTTTTTTTGTTTTATTCCCACTCACTCTCCTCTCCCGATATCTCTCCCTTCGTTTCTCTTTCAGACACAACGGTGTATTTCCCATTTTTCAACGGCACCTCTTACCTGGAGCTCCAGTCCCTTATGTCTCTCCTGCTGCAGTCTGACACCCTGGGAGCATCTTCCTCTTCCTCCCCCGCCGGTGACAGTGACAGCCCCGTTTCTCTCTACTTGACTGTGAGGACGCGGGCGAGCAGCGGCATAATCCTTTATGGTGGGTATTAGCACACATCTCGCCTCTTCAAGTGCGTGACTTACAGCTCAGAGCAGAGTTATTACCGCCTGTTCTCTTTATGTTCTTCAGTTCTCTGCAAAAGGGTCTGTGTGTGTGTGTGTGGGTGTGTGTGTGTGTGTGTGTGTGTGTGTGTGTGTGTGTGTGTGTGTGTGTGTGTGTGTGTGCTGTGTGTGTAGGTGTGTGTGTGTGTGTGTGTGTGTGTGTGTGTGTGTGTGTGTGTGGGGGGGGGGGTGTAAGAATATTTCTTTCTGAAGACAATGAGGCTTTATTTATTCCGCCTTCATTTATTCTTCAAGTTCTTCATTTGTTTCGACATCATGATAAAAAAGAATAGTTTTTGTTTCGCTCTGAGCCATCGTGTGTTTTGTCCAGCGAACCAAAAATAACAGCTGCTCTGCTATTCTCATTGACCACTGCACTTTGTGCTCTTTAAAATATGTGCCCAGTGTGTAACACAAGGTGTGTAGTAACACACAATTAATATATAAGGCAGATGGCAGATATACGCTGCTCAGCTTGACACAGGAGCGGTGGTAGGTCCTGACAAAGTCATGTATAAATATGTTTTAGTTGTATGACCATGAGCCATCTGCTATGCACTGTGTTTAGGTCAAGTCGTGATTCGGGAGAGATTTTTACTGTGGAGACTTAAATGTGAGGGATTGGAAAGTTTGCGGAAGTGTGCAAATGTTTGTGTTTTTTTTTTTAAAAAGCTAGAGACCTTAAGAAAGTAAGACAGGAGTTTGAGTTGAAGACCAAGTATCTATTTCCCAAAAGTAAAAAAAAATCCAATGAAAATGTTTCCTTTTTCTAGATTTGGTGTAGAACTTAATAACTTGCCCATAGGTTTATGAGTTGATTTTGTGTCAGGTGAAAGTAATAAAAATTTAAATGTTGTCGTGGTCAAGGCATTTATCAACTTCCGATTTGGCTTCTATCCCAACTGGTCAACCCCCCTTTCTTGGCTAGATAATTAATTGAGAATGGCCAAAGTCACCCAGCCTTTTGTTATCTGTCTTTGCCAACTCTTTACATTTCTCTTTCCAGGGACCACAGTACATTGCAAAAGCTCCAACCTCCTTCTATTACTAATATCGTTAATTCACTCTTAAATCAGTGACAACCTCACAGAAGCAGGGTAAATGCACTGAAATGTGATCTGTCAAAGTCAGTTTTTGAAACAATACAGTGCGTTGTGGTATCAAGGTTCCCTAATGATTTCTTTTAGAAAGCAAATCACAGAAGTCATTGAGAGACAGTGCTTTGTAATGATAGCTCTTCTTTGATGCTTACGGTCTTTAACTCTCGCCTTTTGTGAGATTTGTTAGGTGAACATAAACCATCAAGTACTGTGGGCTCATTTTCTCTTAAGAGAGAGGCGGAGAAAAAGAAAGAAAGAAAAAGCAGTCTTGATTGCCTGTGCTGTCAAGTTAGCAATGTCAGCCCTCCTCCACCAAGCTCGCCCCCCCCCACCCCCCCACTCCATCTGTCAGATTACCTGTTCATGTACATCTCACCCATCATAAGCTGTCTGATGGTGTCTGATGGAGTTGACAACACAGCATGATCATGTATTTCACTACCAACACACACACACATGTACACACAGATACACACCACCACACATGCACGAACACACCACACACACACACATACCCACCACCACCACACAAACACACCACCACCACATAAACGCACACACACACACACACACACACACACACACACACACACACACACCACCATCACCTCTACAGTGAGCCATAAGTGTTTTACTCTGATCTCCAGCTATCTGTTAATTAATGTGTGACACAAGCACGCAATATGTACACAGCAGCGTACAGTACAGTACAGTACACCGCAACGAGATTTACAGGCACACGGGAGGAGATTCAAAGCCATTTTTAATGAAAGCCTGTACCGCAAGATAAATGTAGCTTGCAATCTGGTGGAAATGTTTTGTCAGGACATTGGTTAAGAAAAGAAGTTAGGTATCTCAGCTGGGCTGCTAATTTGTCACATAAGCCGTGTGGAACATGGGCGTAATATTAAAAATGCCTGAGTAGCATTTAAAGCGTGCGAGTAAAAAATGGTGCCTCAGACTGCTTCATAGCTATCATTAGTAAGCAATATGGTTAGCAACGTGGAACGCAACAGCTGACAAAGACTGCTACACGCACTATGGATGTACTGTGCATCCACAATGCAATCACTGGGCAGAAATAATTCAAATAGGATAAGGTTTGACTGCACATGGCAGCCTTGATCACCAGGTTTCGTTGCACAGTTTGATACGCATTTAGCTGGATATTGTAAGAAAACAAATTATTTTTCCTGGTGTCCACATTTCCTTAGAAGAAAGAAAAGAGGAGGAAGGGAAGTGTTTGGCATGCTAATTTATAAGCAGGCCAAGGCAAGTTGCATCACTCTTAACTGCAGGCAGATGTTACATAGGGACTCTCATCATGCACTTGTGTGGGTTTTTTTTTGTTTTACAATTCCTTTTAAAATAGTTTTTTATTTGACATAGATCACACAAGGATGAAGTGGGGAGGAAAAAAAAGAACTTTTTTTGACATAAATCACACGGCTGAAGGAGAAGAAAAAAGAGCCCTTACGTGTCTGTCACACAGTCCAATTAATAACGTCACCTAAGACACTCGTTACATTCAGGAACGCAGGTATCTGAAATGCAAATGCACTCCTCTCCTCTCCTCTCCTCTCCTCTCCTCTCCTCTCCTCAGTGAGAGAACTCGCTGAGGCGGCGTGCCTCTGGGTCAGACAGCCCAGAATGCGTTCCTGTCCAAAACTCACAAATATCCTCTGGGCTTTGGGGTTTACTCCCCACTGTGCAGTGGCACTCGCCGCAGAGGGCCCTGGGGAGATCTCTCCGGTTGGCTGAGACGTCTGCTTCCACCTACCTCCACCCCGCACCACACCGCACCGCACCACACCACTCCACTCCACTCCACACCACTCCCATCCTATCCCACCCCCCTACACCCAACCCACTACCTCCAGCCCCTCCCTTTCCTCCACACTTCCCACTCCTCGCTTGTTCTCCTGCAGATAGTGTTGCATTTGCAGCCATGCAAAAGGGGGTCGAAGGAGAAAGAGGAGGAATGTGAAATGTGTAATGCAAGGCCCTGCTTGGTTTAGCAATTCATGGCATGCAAAGGAGAATTGTCAGCAGCCGTCGTCCTTTGCCCTGACAAATCGGCGGGGCCGCTTGACAGACAGAGGCAGACAATTCCTAGTAATTGGGCTTGCTTCAGGATTTTACGTTAACTCCTGAAAAACTGCTGAAAAAAAAAAGTTTACAGTGCAGCTGCACACTTAACTCCTACAAGTGTCCAAAGTCATTTAAGTTCAGTACTGTATGTTTGCCAAACACCTGTGCCATAGTCAGAGCAATGGCCACTTGTCAAAAATGGCACATTTACCATGGTAAAAAAAAAGAAGAAAAAAAAAAAGATTGGGCACTGCAATATCGCGTATATGATGAGAGCGCCACCGAGCAGAGGAGGCAGAGGCAGGTGGAGGAGGATGCTCAGCGTGAAAATAGAGAGACTCCGAGCCGCCTTTCATCTGGCTGCCTATCTCCTGCACACAGAGCTGCAGCGTGTCTCTCAGATGCGAAATGAGCAACCGAACAGAAAGCTCCAGAGATCAAACAGACAAAGTTAATCAGAAGACCTGACGCAGACACACATCATCAGCATGCAGAGAGTGGCATCCGCCCAGTCCTGGCTCCTCGAGTGCCTGCCTGCCTGCCTGCCTGCTGCCGCTTCCACCGCGAAAGTGTACACAACCACGCTGGAAGCATCGCAGAAGCCTTCCCCTGGGCTTGCCTGTCATCTACAGAGTGGAGGAGGAGGCCAGGTTGCTGGTACCGACAGAAGGGAAGAGGGCACCGCTGGGCCCAGTGTTCAGAAATGGGGCCTGGGAGATACCAAGGAGTCATTTGTCACTCTCTTTTTCCACTATAGGAAATATAATATCAATTATACACATGTTCCGAAAATAGTTCCCAACGAATGTGTGGTCATGATGAATGAAAACATTCACGTTGGTGGAGTTTAATGCCTGTCATTTTGTAGAAAATAAGCCATTAAAGTGTTAACCCTGTGCTAGTGTCTGGTCGTGAAGCATATAAATTTATATGTAACAAATTCATCATGTGTGAAGTATTTGCATAATGGCCCTTAAGGCGAACTTTGGAAGGGTGAGCTAGCCAGCTGTGGACGCTGTTGGCTGTGAAACTGAATTGGCGAGTAGTAAAATTGTGATTGTATTATATGTGGCACTGGTTGTTTGTTTTTTTTTGCATTGGTCTAAATATCATAGATTAACAAAGGTTAATTCTGTTTTATGAAGAGTATGATTGTATTATAATATGTGGTAATGCTTGTTTGTTTGTTTGCATTGGTCTGACTGTCATAGTCCTGCCAAAGGTTAATTCTGTATCATCATAAATAAATATGCATGTATGTACATCTCCTACATACACAATCATTCCTCCTTTACACCCCCTCCTTTCTCTCTATTTCTCTCTCTATCTCTGTCCCTCTCTCCTTCTCTCTCTCTCTCTATTTCTCTCTCTCTCTCTCTCTCTCTCTCTCTCTCTATTTCTCTCTCTCTCTCTGTCTCTCTCTCTCCCTCTTTCTCTCTCTGTCTCTCTCTCTCTCTCTCTGTCTATCTGTATTTCTCTCTCTCTCCTTTAAAAAGGGACTTCTGCATAGATATTCATTGCAGCCACACTGCCATAATAAAATGATCACTCCTGTCTGCTCAGCTCTCTGTCTCCCTTATCCGCCTCTCACCTTTAAGGCTTGTAGTGGCAGTTATAGTATGGTTACAACAAAAAAAGGCTTTTAGCCATCAGGTTCTCCCTGTTCCCCATTCACAATCAATTTGAGCTGAAACAATGTTGTAGGGATTTGTTGAGACAGCCCTCAGTAAGGCGCAGAAGCCTGCCGCACCACTGCCTCCGTCCACACCCAAAGTAGGTCAGCTCTCTTTTCAATAGCCTACAAGGAAAATGAGAGATTTTCTGAAACTGATCACATTAACTCTGCCTCTCTTGCCTGAATCCTGAATTGTCTTTTTTATCCTTTCCCCCCCTCCGCTCTCTCTCTGTCCCCGTCCCTGTCTCTGTCTCTCCCTCTCTGTCTCTCTCTCTCTGTCTCCCTCTCTCTCTCTCTCTCTCTCTCTCTTTCCGTTTTTTCCATCCTCCCTCAGCTCGGGAGCAGAATTTCGGAGACCGATTCCTGGTGGTGTTTCTGCAGGACGGGAGGGCCGGAGCCAGACTGGGATGTGGTGGTGTCCGTCCGCTGACTGCCATTGCCGCTCGCAACATCAGCACCGACAGACTGACAGGCATCACCGTGCGGTAAGGCTCCCAAAGCAGTTGCTCCTCTCTGGCCATCGTCTCATAGCCATGACCCCTGCTTATTAATAGCAGATAGCCCCACAACACACCTGGTATGCCGCTTTCGTCAAGCGTTCATGCAGGCTTACATCATCCTTCAGTCTGTCACGAACCACCATTGCTGAAGTCAGGAGAGTGATAAACGGTGTCATGGGAGTTACGTAAAGTATTTCTGCCATTTATGCTATAAATAGCATGGGGCTCCATGCTGCTCTCCCCTGGTGTATAGTTAGGTGAAGTCCTAAAGGCCTTGTGGGTCACAAATGTAGTTAATAAACTTACCTCTGGCTTAACATCTGTTGCTGCAGTTTTATGGTCAACTGGTCAACGAGTATTTCATGTAAGCCTAAAAGGTTGAAGGCTATACAGTTCATTTTCTTCACTAGGTTTTTGCAGTAACAGAAAATGGACATTTCAAGAACACCATTCAATTTCTGTGTCATATCTGTGTTCACTGAAATCAGACCACCAAGTTAAAAAGCACTTTTGTAGATTTTATTTCTGGGTGTTTCAGTAAGCATATGCGTGCCTGAAAACTTCTAAAAGATTTTTTAAAATGTCCATAATAATTTCACTTTATATCACCAAGCAGTTTAACACCAGTCACTGAGCCTGGACTGAAATCCCACTTCTCATCAAATCCAGAGATATGACTGTCTGGGATATCAAACATATTGCACTTTTGTCTTTGTCTTTTTCTAGTTATCTATTGTATAATGCATACCTCAAAGCCTCAAAGGAGCTCGAGCCTGACATATTTCTCCCTATTTGTGCCTATTCATATTTGACACATGCCCTTGAGAAGTGCAATGGTTGTCTTTGAGCATATGATCAGTTTCGATTACATTTGTCATTTTACCCTGCTAAAAAAATAGCCTTTGTAAGTCAAATTCTCGTTGCATTTTCTCCATATGGGGTCCTGGATGTCTTCTGCGGGCCATGGGAATGCATCAAATCAAAAGTCGCCTCGCGTGATATATGTTGCATTGTCGCAGAGTATTTTATCTTACTCCCCCATGTAACTGACCAAAGGTCGTAAAGGCACTGATGGACTGTGACAGCTCTAACCCAAGGACGTTCTGTCAACCTCTCCTTGTAAATATGTGTGTTTTTTCCTGGTAAAGAAGAGGTTTCGTGAGGGGGGGAGGGGGGCATGCAAAGCAAAGAGCTCTGCATCCATTACCATTATTGGCTCACGTCACAATTAGGGTCAATTTATAGTCCAGGTGGCAAGTATCGCTGGACACGATATAACATAAAAAAGAGACAAAATTTTTGTCTGTTTGGGTGTCACAGAGCTTGTTGCGTACATTAAGTGGCACAGACATTGTGTAATCTGATTGGATAGGCACCTCAGAGTTTTGCGTTATGAAGTGGTGCCTTGATTATACATGACATGGGTCTTGGTCTTTGTGTTTTTACTGATTCTATTACTGTTTTGTCGCTGGTACAGGACTCTGAAAGCATCCAGTGCATCAACATCTGTCGACAGTGTTTCTCTTTTTTCCTTTTTTTTTGAAAGTGACTATAAATTGGCTTTTAGTAAGCCAGTGGTTTCTGTGACCCTCTCTGGTTTTGTGTTTGTGACTAATTCAAATCTCAGGAATTGGGCATTATGATGTGTTGTTCAGCAGCAATAATAAGACCAAAACAGGGTCCCCAAACGTAGGACCCCATATTTACCACCATGGGAACATCACAGTGAACCAATAGAATGATTACCTCAAGCTAAGTTTTTCAAGCCAAGCTGAGATTTTTTAAATCTTTACTCTTTAAGTACACATAATATGATATTCCTTTTTTCCTGTTAAGGTTGTAAGTCTCCTATTGTAAGGTGGTCAAAAAAAAGGTGACCAGGATCTTAACTCATTGACAATGCATCACATGAGGTGGCGTTATACAAGGCCAAGCTTGGGATAGCGGTATAACTTCATTTTCTCCTGCTAAACTGAATGCGCTGTCAACTCCGACTGATTATAATGGATCCCAGAGCTACTGCTAAACAGGAGCAGAATAGTCCCTCTCCGGCATGCCAAATTTCCAGACAAGCTTCCCATAATTATCCACAAATCTAATTAAGTCATTTGAAATTGTGTGCGCTACTGTACATACCAAGTAATGTATAGCATTCATTGGCTGCCAGACACCCCTTCACTCGCTTGTTGTGTAATTATGGAAAACAAGACCAGATTACTCCCGCAATTATGCGCCTGTCCCAAATAACGTATAAAAGGGAAAAGGAAAATGTGCAGAATTAGGCAACTGTAAAAAATTGGTAAAGTAAAGTAAGGTTGTCTGGAAAGGTAACTTGTGTTTCCAAGTTCTTTTTAGAGAGATTCAATAATAATCACTCACAAGCTCAAACTGCATAATGTAGTTTGACTGATGTCATCTTTTTGCAGTTACTGAAACACTATCTGTGGAACAGCTGAGCTGTAATGAAACCCATTTTCAGCCTACTGAAAACATGACAAATCTCACCACATGTACAGCACATCAGATGTCAAAGAAGAAACTAATTTGGATATTATTATAAGAAAAAAATATTGATTTGTATTACTGTGTCCTTATTACATTATAAATACATAACTAATTACATTTCCTCACATTACATTGGAATGGGTAAAAGCACCTTTTGCTTTTTGTCTTTTGTCCCTGTTGCAAATAATAAATAATTATGTAATGCCTTGTCTTAACTTAAAATGCACTACTTTATCCTATGTTTTCCCATTTTAGATGAGACACCTATGCTCATTAAAATACTCTGCAGTGTAAAGCTCCATTTCAAACTGTTAAAATCTTTCAATATCAAAACATCACTGATTGAAGCATCATTGGTCACAGTTTTGAATTATGATTTCATGGAATATCAGCGAAACCGAAGGGTTGTTTTGCACCTTGATTGACATAACCTGGAATGCACACACCCTTTGGCGTTTGCATTCTTCCGATTGACATCATGGGTCAAGAATAATTAGTAAACAAACCGTCTCCTCGTCGCTCCAGAAGTGCACAGATCGAACGCTCTTTGCCATGTCTTTTTCATTGTTGTTGCGTACTTGTCATGTCTTGCTGTTATGCCGTGACTGTTGTTTTTCCCACTTCCGTGGTCTCGACAATTCCGGAAGGGGTAGGGGCCAGGCCAGTCAATAGTCCGACTAAGCTTGGTTTGTGTGTACATGCCGGAATAGCTTGACTAAGAATCGCATTATTGGGCATGAATAGTCTGATTTCTAAAACTCCAGTTCGGTTCAATTTCAGCCCGACTAAGGTGTACACATGACTTTTAAAACTCTGATATTAGTCAGATTAAGGCAATAATTCCAATTTCTATAAGTGCATGTCTAGTGCAAGCCTAGCTTGTAGAACCACTGCTTGATAGCACCGCAGTGTTGCTGCTGACTGAGTCACCTCCCCCATGGCCCCAGCACAGGCCTGCACATCCCCACTCCACTCTACTCCAGTCCACTCAGCCCTGCTCAGCCCAGCCCAGCCCAGCTCAGCTCGGCGCCGAAGAGTGACAATTCATCTGTCTCGAGACTCCTGCTCTCGACCTTGCTAATCATCCGCATCTAGGGGAAAATGAGGCGTTGTGAATATTTAATCAAGGAATTAGTGTCTCCCGAACGATGGTCAGAGCACTGCTCCAAACATCAAACTCAACTTCAGGAGTAAGTGCTTCATTAAGTCCATGCTGCAGCAGAGCCTTGACAACACCAAGGGTGTTACGTCTAGTGCGAGGCAGTGGGAGCCCAAGACTGGAGGACGGCATCTAAACTACAATATACGTGGGAGGGAACATGGAGAATTGCTACTTTCATTTATGCAAGAACAAGGCGTGGGGGGGGGGGGGTAAAGTTTGGCTGTGTGGGAACGCTGAAAATAGGTTTAATTCTCAGTGAAAATAAAGCTTGCAGTAATTAAGGCATACACGCATCCCAACTGGAAGAATATAGGACAGCAGTTGAAAGAGGTGATGTGTCTCAGTCTGGGGCGGCATGCTGAGGCAGCATGCAGAGATTAGGCATAGATGTTTGAAGTGTTATGTGCTCTCAGGAAACTCAGATCAGACTCTGTCAGGAATCACGTTATAGGGGGGATAAAAAAAAAACTGGCTGCTCAGCAGGTGGTAGTTATGACTGATCTTAGCACTTCAAATCAGCTGTGATATCCTGGAAGAAGAAAGATGGTGGAAAGGCTGAGTGACGAAAGTGTCCCTCTCTCCATGTTTGGACCTTCGAGAGAAGGGAAGGTGAATGCTGTGTGGTGGCATTCATCCCTCGAATCATTGGATGAATGACCATGGAAGGTGTAGTAGCCTCTCCAGGAATCTTCTCATTTACTGAGCCGTTACACACAGTGCATTTTGTCACACAGAGGATTGCAGTGTCTGTTAAGTTCTGGCAACGTAAGTGGAAATGAAGTGTCAGAAACAAGTGAAGTCCAAGTGGAGTTCGCAGTAATGCAGTAAAAGGCAATACAGTATTGTCTAGCTATGACAGCTTTTTTTTGTTTTGTTTTGTTTTGTTCTGCTTCATAGCTCTGAGGCCTGGTGAGATTTAACAGCTGTACTGTATTGCTTTCTGCTCTCTTCCTGCATTAGTTATAACTAATTGCACACATGAGGAAAATATGCTGTTTAGTTAAATCAGAAACTATGACAATTCAATAATTGTGTGAAATTAGCTTAATACCAGGCCATGTCATGATTCTTATCAGTGCTAATTGTAGTTGCTATGCAAGACACAATTTGTTGACTCCTGCCATAGAAATTTGCCTGAACGTAATTGATTGCGGGGGAGGGGGAGGTGTGGTCAGAGTGAAAATAGACACGGTTAATAGAGACCTTAGACACAGCTACCTCAGAAGTTTGAAATAACACACTTCACTTTTCAATGTGAAAAGCCATTTAAAACAGCGCATTACGTAACACACCCACTCAGGCAATAACATGTCACTGAACCATCTTTGTCCTATTTTAAAAAAAAAAAGACACCAGACACCATTTGAAGCACCCCCACTATCCAAGCAACACTAAGTAGTTTTTTTCAACCTGAAAATAATGTTTCCAAAATTGTTTCAGTGGTTCATCAACTTACAACAGAGTGAAAGGTACTTCTGAATTTGCCTTGCTACAACAAGGCAATTCTCTCTGTCGTTCTCTATAAGAGACAATTCCACTTCCACCCTGGAGGGTGATCGAAGAAAACTACTAAGTGTTGCTTTAAGAGGTGAGGACTCTCTTCCCGGCACCAGTAAGTGCAGTTAATGCGCTCTCCTGTTTGGTGCTGAGGATGTGCCAACTCTACACATGAACTCCATGACAGAGTCGTCTCCCCACCCTCTGTATCATCTCCAACAGGCTGCCAGAACTTTTAATATGGTGAGATTCATTGCAGATAATTAAGTTGTGCGCCTTGAATATACAGTGGCTCTGACCTCCCCCCACCGCCAGTCTGTTCCTGTGCCTTTAATCTCCTCCGACGCCCCTGGCACAGCGAATAGACCCAGCATTGTTGGGCAAATATCAATAATTCTGCACCTTGATTTTTTGCGGCAAGAGGTCACCTCTCCGGGTCCTCGTTCAGCCAGCGAGATCTGATGGGATCTGCCATCACAGGGGTTTGACTCAAGGTCAGCAGGGCTGTTGCTTAAGCGGAATCTTAATGGACCTGCCTCTCAGAGAAGAGGAGTTTCTGAACTCCGGTCAGGCATTAGACGGACCTCTGCAGCTCTTTAAGAGGTGTGTGTGTGTGTGTGTGTGTGTGTGTGTGTGTGTGTGTGTGTGTGTGTGTCTATGTGTGTGTGTGTGTGCACGCGTGCGTGTGTGTGTGTGTGTGTGTGTGTGTGTGTGTGTGTGTGTGTGTGTGTGTGTGTATGTACCACAAACGGTGTGGGTTTGTCTGTAGTTGCAGCTTTTGCCCTGAGCAACCAAAGGGACCTCTTTTGTGCAGTGTTAATCAGTGAAGAGCTTTAGTGTTCACTTGAAGCGCTTGTGAGTCAGCTTGGTTGAACTGCGGTGAAAAAAGGTTTCTCGGTTTGAACACTCACTTTCATGGTTTAAGAGCTCTGTGCTTTCACATGTGAAGAAAAGGATATTAGGAATATGGGGAAGACTACAGATATCACATTAATGTAATGAAATTCATTATGCCTGCAGAAGCTGAATTAACTTTTAAAAAATGACCCCAAAAATATTGAAATTTATATGTATACCATCACCTCTAGTAATTCCCTGTCGTTCACGACACAGCAATTAAAATGTGTTGTAGTGTATGGCAATCGAAAAAGAGCCACTGATCGATAAGTGTGTTAAGTGTGTAATGCAGCTGTAAAACACACACCCTGTGTCTTTGCATGTCAATCAGGCCTGTGAAGTGCTGTGTTACAGTCAACTCAGTCAGACAGTTCATGTCAGCTCTCCTGAAATGCTTAGCAAGTTTAGCGACGTCAACATGAAAACATTTTCTGGCATATTGTCATGCCTCGTTGAGAAGCTAAAGAAGGGGAGAAAGCATACCCACTTTGTACTTTTAAGTGCCAGGGAATCCTGACTGTTCTCTAAATGGCATACTTTAGCTTTCCAAGAAGATGTTTACAACTTAAAGTAAAATAGTGCACATTGTTGCTCTACACTCAAATTTTGCATGGAGACATTCCAAAATAAAAAAAATAAAATTTGAATTATCCCAGTTGCATCAGCAACTTAGCATTGGAACGTCCACCCTTCGGAGAGCTCGTACACGCAGCGCCAAGGAATGTCAGCTGTGACCCCAGCTGCCCCCCTCCACCCCGGCGAGCGGTCGTCTCAGTGGAGGGGTTAAATTATGTCAGAAGACCTGGAGTGCATGGCTGGCGCGCCGCTAGGCAGCCTAACCCCCTCGCCCAGCCCTCTCCTCCTCTCCACATTGCGTTCCCCATCAAATGTCTCCACGGTGGCCTGGGCTCCTCTCCTCTCTCTCTCCTCTCCTCTCCGCTCCTCTCCTCTCCTCTCCTCTCCTCTCCGTGTGACTCATTTCCATTCACGCCCTGTCAAAGGTCAACAAGCGTGGGACACTGCATTCTGCTGCTTCACTTTTCTCTCTTTTATTAGCGATGAACTTTGAAGGATCTGGCAGAAAAGATTATTTAAATGTATGCCATATTTTCTGGTGAGTTGTTGCTGGTTGTATTACAGGCTGTGTGTGTGTGTGTGTGTGTGTGTGTGTGTGTGTGTGTGTGTGTGTGTGTGTGGAGAGAGAGAAAAGGAGAGGGAGAGAGAGAGAAAGAAAGAAAGAAAGAAAGAGAGAAAGAGCATATTTACAATTTCCCATTTTATACTCTGTAAAGTGATAGAAACTGAAACCTCAGAGATGGAATGTAAGAATTAAGAGAAATTGGAAGTGAGTGGCTTGTTGCTGTGTAAATGGCTGTCATAATTGTCTCACCGCTTTAGTGTTTTAGTAGTTTTGCTCTTGATGCGAGGTGTACACAGCCATTCCATTATATCCAAATATGAGCAGAAAATGAGTAATCCTGTGCACACCCCTGTAACCACTTTATCTTGTGCACACCCCTCTAACCAATCTGCCGTAATGTTTGCTGCCACGTTTCCAACATTTGAAGGAAATGAGATCCTCGAAAATCACATATCCGTCTAACGGCGAAATTAAAGCTAAGAAATTAGTGGGGAGAGGATGCTCTGTAGCTCTTGGCTCTCGTGGTGGAGCTACTGTAAATCAAATGATGATCTTAGCAATAAGGGAAATGGATAAGGAACTGTCATCATCACTCTAGGAGCGAGGTGGGTGTGGTGGCAGGGGGTTAATCAAATAAATTAGACACTTTAAAGTCTTACTGAACAAATTGGGTCACCTAGCCATACGTTTGAAGACATCCGTTGGAGGTATAATTTTTGCACTACTTGTGCTTACTGCAATTATTTTGGCAATTATCACAGTTAAATTGAAGTGCAGTTGATATATTTACATGTAATCTCCCCCACCCATACACACACACAGTCCAAAGTTTACACAAAATCCATACTTAAAGAAGTTGGTCCTGCACACTCAGGGCAAAAGTGTACTCTTTTTTTTCTCCAAAGTATTTAGGACCAAGCTTAGGCCGACTATCCCCAGCTATTTTTTGCCCTCAAAGACTGTCTGACTCCTCTCAAAATATCTCATCTGGAAAAGCAACACAGCGCCCGAGGGCTGTCGTGTAATATTCGCCACCGTTGATCAGCCAGAAAGGCCAAGCAAAAAATAAAAAGGAGAGAAAAAAAAGTATGAAGGAGAAGAAGATGAAGGAGAGAAGGAGGAGGAGGAGGAGGAGGAGGAGGAGGAAGAAGAAGAAGAAGGGGAAGGGAAGGGAAGAAAGAAAAAAAAAACCGCACAGGCTGAAAATAATTGAGGCCTGCCAGTCACAGAGCAAATTACGCAGCAAATGCCACAGATCTCAGAGCAAGGAAGTCAGTGCAGCAGAACAAGACCCACCCCGGGGTTACGGTCTGCTGCCACTTGATCCGCTGCGAGGGGGTTAACCCGGGAAACCAGCTTGAGCTTGCCACCGTGACGTAGTTTAAGTCGGGCTAAATAAATAAATAAATAAATGAATAAATAAATACAACCCGCACATACATACATGTACATGTACATGTGTGTGCCTCTGTACTACGATAAGAAGAGCACTCTCACAGACACTCGTACCCAACACTTGTGGTGGTGTTATCTTCACGAGTCAAGCAACAACGGTGTTGTAGATATTCTAAACGGCTCAATTTTTGTTCCTGGAATAGCTCAGTGCTCCAGACAGCCCCCCTATGTCTCATTGAGTTGTGCTGCATTTTAATAAAGGGTATTAGAATGAGGGGATGAGGCTGCCTTGAATGTTTTAAGACGTCTGACCCACTTCATTTCCTTCTGTTTTTTTTTTTTTTCACGCCTGAGCTGCAATGTGTGCATTTATGTGTAGTGTGTGTCTTGCATATATGTGTGGTGTGTGGTGTGTGTCTGTGTAAGAGTCAGTGTGTGCTTTTGTGTGTGTGTATGGATGTGTGTGTGTGGACGTGTGTATGGATGTGTGTGTGTGTTTTGTGTGTGTCTGAAATCTTCACAGTATCTGTGCAGTACAAATCAGAGGATTTGAAAAGTGACATGCATTAGAAATTACTTCTCACGCATGCCACACCACCAACACCCCCACCCTATCCAACCCCACCCCACCCCACCACACCACACCCCGTCATCATTATTTCCATCCTGCAGGACTCTGGAATCAGATCAGATGAGAAACCCAGCCCCCCACCCCTACAGCCACTCCACCACCCCCTCCCACCTCCCTCCTCTCTCTGTCTTTCTCTCCTCTTGGATGGGAGGCTGGTTGTGAGGCCACCAGCACTAGCTGTTGGCTGGGGTTCTGGGCTCCTCCCTGCGTGATGCTTTACTGCCATCTGTTGCCAGCGTTTAGGCAGAGAGTATATTTAGCTGCTCAGAGCCACTGCTACTGTACAAAGCAAAGCACTCACACTCTCCATCCGCACAGCACAGCGCTCCATTCATCACCACGCACTGTATTCATTTGGATTGGCTCGTGTGGGCAGCATAAGGATTCATCTTATACACCAGTCTCCGTGCTGCAGTAATCTTGGCATTGTCTGATTGTGGTTGTTTGTGTGTGTGTGTGTGTGTGTGTGTGTGTGTGTGTGTGTGTGTGTGTGTGTGTGTGTGTTTGTGAGTAGATAGGTGCTTGCATACATGTCTTTGTTTGTGTGTGTTTGTGTATGTATTTGTGTTTGTGTGCGTGGATGTGTGCTTACATTTGTTTGTTTGTTTGTGTGTGTGTGCGTGTGTGTGTGCATGCATATGGTTACTTGTACATGTTTATGCATGTTTGTTCACATGCATGTCTGTGTAGGTAGCCATGCATGTGTATGTGCATATGCATTTTGTGTGTGTGTGTGTGTTTGTGTGTGTGCGTGTGTCTGTGTATGTGTGTGTGCGCGTGTGCGTGCGTGCGCCTACAGTACGTGTGTGCGTATGTGCATGTTTGCAGACCACAGCTCACTGCACCTGACACACCGAGTTTTATTTCAGCCATCTTGTGGTGTTGCTTCCTGTGTATCTACACCCATAAACAAACTGTACACACTGACTCTTTATAGGTGGACAGTTAAAGTTTAAAGAGTTGCCCTTAATCCGCCAAGGCTATAATGGCTATCCGTATACCCTGGCAAAGGTACTGTACCGATAATGAATTATTGAAGGCCCCAGCCATTCAGAATGAGCAGGCACCATATTTGGAAAGTCACCCTTGATTCAAGTGCAAGCCAGACAAGGGGCATGAATAAATAAGCAACGAGGAGGAAGAGCAGGAACAACAGCATTGTTTCGTTTGGGGAATGAAATATGCAACGGATGGTTTTGTTTTGTGAATACAGGGCTTTGAAATGCCGTGAGGAGACACTCTTCCTGAGACCCGACAGGAAGAGTTTCTGATTGAGCTAGCATGTGATGCATCAGATATATATATGCTTGGACTGGTAAATACGGGAAATAAATCTCATAGCACACTACATCATTTACTCTGCAGACTCACATGTAATCATACAGTATTTATTGTTGGTAACAAACGACATGCAGTGTACACATTGAAATTATTTATACCCTCAGTGGTACATTTTAAAACAGCTTTAGCCAATGCGCAAGAAAATTCAAAGCACACAATCTCAGGGGCTAGATTTAAACTTACATCATTTTACTAAAAGACTGACTCATTGACTTCCATTGACGTTTTACCAAAAGTTTTTGAAAAAATAATCTATCTATCTATCTATCTATCTATCTATCTATCTATCTATCTATCTATCTATCTATGATGAACAGCAGTTGCAGTTCCATGACGTACATCTCCAGTGACTTTTGTATGCGATTGCAGCAGTGACCCTATCTATCTATCTATCTATCTATCTATCTATCTATCTATCTATCTATCTATCTATCTATCTATCTATCTATCTATCTATCTATCTATCTATCTATCTATCTATGATGAACAGCATTTGCAGTTCCATGACGTACATCTCCAGTGACTTTTGTATGCGACTGCAGCAGTGCCCTGTCTCACTCTGCAAGGCCTTAACCCCATGTAAATGAGCCTGCTGGGTCATTCATAAGGTAGCATTCAGCAGAGCCCATGAAAATAAAGCCACATCTTCCAGTCACAATGCTCCTCGTCTAGGACCACAGCTTGTTGAGCTGAACTAGGGTGACAAACAAAGACTCGGGAAAAACATAAAGCAACAGTCTACTGCAGTGACAGAAAAAAAATCTCTAGCAGGTTTTTTCATTCTCCCCAGCCCTCTGTCTTTGCCTCCCTTATATTATAGATGTCTGTCCTGACAAGATACCCTCTGAGTTGTATAGGCAGTGGGTATTTTTTGAAGACTTGTATCTCTAGAAAGCGAAGGGCAGTAACAATGTTCGGAATGTAATTACTGTTCCACAACAAGGTGGAGACAGAGACATTGTCACCAAAAACAAAAACAACAACAACAACAACAACAACAAAAAGACAAACAGCAAACACAATGGAAGATAGGGTGTTTTGAAGCAGTGTGTCATTGCGCATAAAAAGTATCCAAAGCGGTATGTGTGTGTGTGTGTGTGTGTGTGTGTGTGTGTGTGTGTGTGTGTGTGTGTGCGTGTGTGTGTGTGTCAGTGTGTGTGTGTGTGTGTGTGTGTGTGTGTGTGTGTGTGTGTGTGTGTGCGTGTGTGTGTGTGTCAGTGTGTGTGTGTGTGTGTGTGTGTGTGTGTGTGGTAGAGGTTGGGCGGTGTTGGACAACAACAACAACAACAAAAAGACAAACAGCAAACACAATGGAAGATAGGGTGTTTTGAAGCAGTGTGTCATTGCGCATAAAAAGTATCCAAAGCGGTATGTGTGTGTGTGTGTGTGTGTGTGTGTGTGTGTGTGTGCGTGTGTGTGTGTGTCAGTGTGTGTGTGTGTGTGGTAGAGGTTGGGCGGTGTTGGGCTCTATTAATTTGCCAATCTGTATGCGGTGTCGTCCCAAGAACATGGCCAACCTGTAATTAGTCGTACCTGAAGATGTGGGCCTTTGATTGCCTTCAGGGAGGTGTCCCATAAGGCTGTTTCAAATTAGCATGAGGGTGATTGCCCTGATTGCTCCGCATCTGCCGTCCAGAGGAGAAGAACCCCATTTTGTTCTCCACAAGAGAGTGTGCAATCACCATAGCGGACACTGGAGCGGAGGAGTGAGGGAGTGAGGGAGGGAGGGAGGGAGTGAGGGAGCGAGTGAGTAGGGGTGAGCGATAGAGGTGTGTTGATTTTGTTGCCCTGCGAGTTCCCACCCTCACCCCTCTTTCTTTCTCTTGTGCTCTCTCTCTCGTTCTGTCTTTTCTCTTTCTTTCTCTATCTCACTCTCGCTGTCTTTCTTTCTGTATCTCTGCCTCTCTCTCTGTCTCTCTCTCTCTCTCTCTCAACCCAAATAAAGGGTTTGCTGGAGATGTCCCCTGTTCTCCAACAATAGAGGCGTTGTAATAGCTCATTAAAAAGAGGGAAATGCAACAGCCAGAGAGAGGAAAAAGATTACTCAGTGGTTGACCCTTTGTGCAGAACGTATTATGATAGGCCAAGGCCATGTATATGACAGTACCATGATGCCATTTTCAGTTACTGACAGAAACTTGGATTTTATAGCATGCTGTATAAAACATGTTGTACATGTTTATGCATGTTTGTTTACATGCATGTCTGTGTAGGTAGTCATGCATGTGTATGTGCATATGCATTTTGTGAGTGTGTGTGTGTGTGTGTGTGTGTTTGTGTGTGTGCGTGTGCGTGTGGTACACGGCAAAAAAGTGTTAAAGTGTAATTTTAACATTTTTTGATTTAAATGGTGTCCAGAGTTGGAGTTATTTCATATTTTGAAAGTGTTAATGTAACTCTGTGTGGAGCTTTTAAAATCAACTCTGTGGGAGTCAAATTCAGCACTAGTCTTTTTGCTGTGTACGAGGCTAGTACAGCTAGTGCATTCTAAAGACAAATTGCTCATTATGCTGGCACACAGTGGTAACATCAGTGGACACTGACCAATGTAACTCCTGACCCCGACATCTTTATGTCATATTCAGGTACATCTTAAGTCATAGGGTTGAAGGTAGACCATTACTGAGTAATGATGTCACTTGTTTCTTCCTCTGGATCTCAAACTAATATGCTGTACACTCTGATATCTGAAACTGATTGCAAGAGATGCATATGAATTCATCAGATGGGTTGTTTCACTGTGTTTAGTTCAGTGCATTAGTGCAGAGTATTTCTTTATTGCATTATCATTACATTTTGTCGAAGTTTCAAAATGATGATGGGTTTATAATAGCAGCTCTGAAATTGAAGATTAAGGTTAAAAAAACATGAATCCAGTGTAATAAGTGAATGTAAGCAACACAGCAGGGGTTCCATTAAAGCGTGTGCACGCGTGTGTGTCTGTCTATATATGTGTGTATGTGCGTGTGCGTGTGTGTCTGTGTGTGTGTGTGATAGATGTGTGTGTGTGTGTGCGTGTGTGTGTGTGTGTGTGTGTGTGTGTGTGTGTGTGTGTGTGTGTGTGTGTGTGTCTGTCTGTGTGTGCGTATGTGTGTGCGCAAGCTTGCACAGTGCCTGCTGTGAAGACACTTTCACAATGAGAAATGGATCCAGGCACTGTCGTCTGGATCCTTTCTCTTGGCAGTGACCTGTGCCAAATCTCCAGTTTTCCCCAGATTTGCCTCAAGGCTGTTTAACGCCTTCTTTTTTCTGCCATTTTGTTATGCAATTTCCTCTCAACTTGAAAGCCTGTTAAAATATTTATCTGAATAGATCAGGCTTTTTGATAGCTCAGTAATACCCAGCATCTTGCCCAAAGGGTACAAGAGATGTGCTGTCCACCAAGCGCAAGACCACAACACCATCCACAGCCTCCAAATGCTTGTTTTGCATGCAGTTCACGCTGAGAGGTATAAACGGAGGTATTAGCAATGTGTCAGAGGTGAGACTCAAAAAAGCACAGCAGTGCCAAGACAAAGGGATGGGGGGGATCATCACTGTTTAGCATTTCGCTGGGGTGAAACCAGAGCTTTTCTCTGCCAAAGTAGTGGGCTTGACCTTGCCAATAGCGAGACCTGACATTCATCTAGTTTAAAATAATTTCAGGCATCCCAGACATAGAGACACACACGTGAACATGGAGAGGAAGCTGTACGTGCGGGTTTTGTGAAGAATCACTCTCTATCTCTCTAATCTCAAACCTCTGTTTTGACTTGCTACTAGCGTGAAAGAGAACGTGAAAATACAAATTTTGAATGCGAATGAAACTTTGGATTCAGTATTCACAAAACACAGCCCTTAAATAAATGGATGTTTAAAAAGTCATTCCTCATCAAGGATCTGTTCTGTTCTGTTCTAATCTGTTAACTTTCCACCATAATCAGCAAAGTCAGACCTATGACCTCTGCAGTCCAAATCACCTCGACCCAAGCCAGTTATAGCGCCGGAGTCAGTGGTGAGGAAGATGCTGCACCTGATGTGCGTCCCGCAGTGCGTACAGAGCCAGAGCACTCATTATCTAAGGCAAAGAAGCAAGAGGAGCGAACTACATAAGGCAATTACAGGGCAGTCTCGCACAGTATGCCTTACACCACATGCGGTGTGGTCCTCCTTGGTGCAGAAGTCAGACGCTCTCTGATTTCAGGAGGAAGTCACTCACTCGACTGAATATCTTGGATTTTATCAAGTATGACTACACATTTCGGCTCATACTAATTTTGTGTTATTCTTTTCTTTTCGTCTTGGATTGGATTTGAATGTAGTTTTAAATTTCCTGTATTTGAATAATTGTTATCCAAATGATGCTGCCTCCCTTGATTTACAAATGCAGCACAGGAAACAGACCTCAGAGGTAAACCTTCAGAAAAGGTCAAAGGTCAACATTGCATTCACACTCCTTTCCTTTGAGTACGTACTTGTATCTCATAAAGGTGTTGATGCTAAATAGCCTTGAGGTTCTTTGTCCGATACACTGTCTCTCACAGAGGAGAATACACAGACTAACCAAAGACGGAATAAATTCATTGTGACAACAAATGTCCCTCAACCAGATGTCACTCTGTGAGTACACTGTTGTCAGAACCCCGATGAGAGGACCCATTTATCCTGACATCATAGACTTCCACTTTAAAGGCTCGTCGAATGAAGTGTTAGTAAAATACACTGAGTGCTGAGGCCAGCCGAGGCCTCTACAAGTATAAGATCAAATTGATAACCTTTGCCCTTCTCCAGTTTGGGGTAGCCTACTTATTCATGACTGAAAACCGTTATAACTGTCTTCTCATCACTTTGTTCTCTGTCACCTCTGCTATTAGAAATGTTTTAGTGAATCTTCCTTTGTTGTTGTTTCAGTCTTGATAAGCATCAACCACCCAGATGTCTGTAATAACATTGTGGAAATTTATTAGAAAAATCATATATCTATGCTGGAACCGAGTCCCCTGAATGACTGTGTAAATAGAAATTTATCAAATTTTGAATATTGCCCCTCACCCACAGGGATACCTATGAGAACAAAGTGTTGTTTTTGTTTTGTTTTTTCCTCGCAATGTGTTGTAAGTCAAAGCAAGTGTGCAGTGCATTCCTCATCCAGGCTAATGTCATCACTGTGGAGACCAGCGCATTGGAGGCCAGTGCTGCAGACATCAAATGCCCCCTTTGAAATATTAGGCTGCTCTGTCCACAGGGTGCAATCCACAATCCACAGGACAGGAGTTAGGCTTGCCTGTATTACAAAAAAATATCATGCATCTGAGGAAAACATATAATTTCACACAAATATGTCCACCTCAACCTCGATAACTAATACATACAACAGGACACTGCAGTGCATGATGTGTTGTTAGCCATAGGCATTACATGTGCAGCCATAGGAGACATCATAAGTAAAGCATGTGTGAATGTAGACCACATGATGTCTGCCCTGTAAGGTATTATCAACCTGATTTGTCGAAATGAGTCACAGTGACCCGATATTAAATTTTTTTGATATTGGCATGAATATCTCCACCCTCAGAATTAGCTGCTAAGAAAGAGCAATAAGTGTTTTTTTGTTTTGACAAACTGATGTAACCCAAGACAATTTTGTTACTTTATGTATATTGGCTAAGGGAATTGGGCATATGACTCATGGATAGCTTTTCTTGCATCAGATCAAAAATATTGTTTTCAATTATTTTTTGTGTTATTAGCCTGTATTTCAGAATTAGGGCCCTCGACTTGAGGCTCATTTCGCCAAACTGGTGCACATTTATTCACTGACAGATGGTGGAATTGTCCATTAATGGTCAAGCATGTGCAATATCTCTCCGGTGAACCTCAGCTTTGTAAATACCCTGTCAACAGGCTTGTGAAATGGTCGGAGAGTGGAAAACTCCCCGTGATGGCACCGTGACTGTATGTTTGCGCAACGGCAAACACTATGCCCTGCCATCCCCGTCACTGACCCCCCCCTAGCCCTAGCCCTACCCCTGCCCCGCGCCAGGGCTGCATTAGTTTCATGCTTAAACGGATTCATTGTGAACTGCCAAATGTTCTAATGCAGTCTCTCCCTCTGTCCTCCCACTGCCTCCCTGCCACCCCCCCCTTTCTCACTTTCCCTCCCTTCTTCTTTCTCTTCCCCCCTCCCCTCCGTCTCTCCTCTCCCTCCCTCCCTCCCTCCTCACAGATATCAGCTGCCTGTCACTGGAGGCGCGGGCCTGTGTATGATCGAGGTATCCGTAGATAATGGAACAGCGAGCCAGCAGAGAGAGTTCCTGGCCCACCCAGTGTCGGAGGTAAGGGGCCCAGTGTAATCTGAATAAGAATCTCCTGTGCGTCGTCACACTGCGTTGACTTTGCTGTGCTGAGTGGCTCCCCAGCATTGTGGCACTTGTCAGACTTGGGGGGGGGGGGGTTGGGGGGTGTACTTGGGGGGGTGGGGATTGTGGGGGTGCCGAGAAGGGAGGTTGTGCCAGAGAATCGACTCAGAGGACACATAAAGAGGCATGCATCGCATCCTAGAGGGTGTAACTGTTCCCTCCGCTGAGCATGAAGTAATTGTCAGCCATGGCTGAGGGTAGCATTCGCATCCAACGCGCCAGTGGACTCAAGGGGGGACCGAGTTGGCTTATTTTGATCTAACACACGTGCTATTTATTTTAACATGCCATTAATTTCCATAACAAGGAATGAGCCCGTACGTCATCCGAGCCACGGAGAACGGTAACAATAATTGTAAATTGAAATTAATGTGTCCTCACAGGATCGCAAAGCCTGATGATTTCTTCCCCCCACCATCACCCCACCTCCACCACCACCCCTTCTCCTCAAAGAAAATAATTGGCTCATCATAGTGATCCTAATTACCAGGAACTTCACTACAGGCCCTTTTTGCCGCAGATATAATCAAATGCTTTCAAGTGGAATATCAGAGAAATAACTGCGGAGTGTGCAAGCAGGTCTGTGTTAGGGCCACAGCAAAAGCCAAAGCCCCTCCCAGTGATCACATGGTCAGGCCAGGCTTGGCCTGTAAAAAGAGACTGTGTAATGTTTCCAATTAAAGGCAAAATGGCGGGGTCGTGGGAATGCACTTATTAATTAATGGCTTTACATGCAAAGTAGAGAGCAGACAAGGAAAACACTCAGTCCAACAATGTCACGGCCCCTCAACAGTCAAAGACGTGGACTCAACAAATATGCAAGACACGTTTAATGCATGATGCAGTGGATCGCAGTGGATGTAAGCATGAGTTTGTACATATATGGTCCTTTTCAGCATAACATGAGATGGTTTATCTTTCACTGTGATAATTCTCCAGTTAATTCTCCAGGGACAGATTCTGTCTGAAACACTCAGTGCAGCTCAGATGAAAACGTTTAAAAATATGATGAATAAATAAAAAATAAAAAATAAATTCATACATGAATACATAAATTGTAGTAAGTCATGGAAAGGGCATCTCCGTATTAGTCTGTCTTTGACTGAAAAATCTTTAGTCTCCTCTAAACTTGCTTACTAACACAAATTGTGAAATGTGGTTATGTGCAGTCTTATTGACTGTTAGTAACCTGCAAGCCTTCAACCTTGCAGTTTATTTTCTGTACAGGCCTCCTTCCTAAAAACAAAGGGTATGCATAACACCTTGTGAGGGTTGTATTTGTCAGATGAAATATTTTCTTGCACACCACTGTTATTTTATTATATTTTCTTCTCTAAAAGTGTATGCCAGGCTGCTATACAGAGTTTAGAAATAAAATGGAATTTCCATGTGTACCTGAAGCATGACATTTTTGTATTTCTGTATATTCTCACAACATATTTTTAAACTCTCAATTAAAAGTTGAGTTTGGATCACCATGCAGCATATGTAGATCCATATAGAAAGTCTCTCCGACTACCAAGCTCCATTCGTCTTAGTTAAAGTATCACAGTCTGTTCACAGTCAGTTGAATATGTCCTGAAGTGAAGTGTGGGTACAGCCAGAGAATTCTGTCACTATGCAGCTGGGTACTTAGTAGTAAAAAAAAAAACTCCCCAAGTGGAAAGTACTATATCTTTTCAGAGCTCAGACCAAATCTCAACGGCAAAACAAATGCATTGTTGCTGGTAGACACAATCCACAATGTAACTAACTTCACTTTAGCCCTTCGCTTCTTTAGGCCACTGTCAAATGTCCTTCATTCCACTCGGCTTTGGGGCAGTTTTCTCAAGATCTCCTTAGCTGCATCCACTTGTGAACATTTCTGTCTGGACACTTTGTCTCCCATTTCTCCCCTAGAGCAACCTCTTTTCCTCTCTCCTTGGGGGCGCTGATGCTGAGGCAGTCACACAAGCTTACTAACTTACTGTATAAACGAATGAACCAAACAGCCAGTTGCATTCAGCCAACAGTCAGTCAAGCTTTAATAGCAGACTAGGGCTGTGGATAGGGACACTAACCTGACGCAGAGCCAGTACTGAGTCACCCTGGTGTTCCCCCGCCAGAGCAATAGACGGGGAGAAGATTGAGAATCATTGATGGCGATATGATAGAGGGAGCGGAGCAAAGCCATTTCCCATCAGTCAGCAGTCCCAGAGATAAAATGGAGTTCCTATACGATTGAAAGCGCATTACGCTCCCTAGTTATGGTATAGAATATGGATGAAGAAGAGTGATGCTCAGGAGGGGGCCATGAAGATGGGCTCCCATTACATTTGCTGTACGGGCATTAACAGGCTGTTTTTCTCCGCGGCCGTGTCGCTGGATCCCAGTAGTCTGTACTGGGTGATGTTAGTACATGCTTATGCCTGCAGTGCTGTGTATGTGAGCTGATTCATCCTTGCATCTCTGTGTATGTTCTTATTGCTGTTTTTTATTGTTGTATTTCTGTGTGTACTAGTATGGACATTTTTATTACAGTAGCTTCATGCACCATGTTTACATCCTCATGTAGTATATCTCTGTATGCCTCTCTGTGTGCATGTGTGTTTGTTTTGAACGTGTGTGTGTGTGTGTGTGTGTATGTGAGTGTGGGAATGTGTTTGAATGTGTATGTGTGTGTGTGTCTTTGTGTGTGTGTGTGTCTTTGTGTGTGTTTGTGTGTGAGAATGTGCTTGAATGTATATGTGTGTGGTGGATGCTTGTGTATGTATGCTTGTTTGATGTGTGCGCATGTGTGTCTGTGTATGTATGTGTTTGTGTGTTTGTGTCTGTATGTGTGAGAATGTGTTTGAATGTGTATGTGTGAGGTTCATGCTTGTGTATGTATGCTTGTTTGATGTGTGCGCGTGGTGTGTGTGTGTATGTGTTTGTGTGTGTATTTGTGAGTATGTGTTTGAATGTGTATGTGTGATGTGTATGCTTGTTTGATGTGTGCGCGTGGTGTGTGTGTGTATGTGTTTGTGTGTGTATTTGTGAGTATGTGTTTGAATGTGTATGTGTGATGTGTATGCTTGTTTGATGTGTGCGCGCGTGGTGTGTGGGTGTGTGTGCACCTGTGTGTGCTTGTGTGTGTGTGCAATAAACCTCCCAGGTGGCCTTGGGGCCGACGTTTCTGGGCGGCGTGCCGTCTCCCTCTGAGCTGCACGTGGGGGCCGGCAGCCTGCCCGGCTTTGTGGGCTGCATCCGAGAGCTGCAGATCAACACCAGGGAGCTGAGCGTGGCTGGAGAGGCCGTGCGTGGCCAGAACATCCTCAACTGCCAGGCCTCCTCCGTCTGCCAACAGCAGCCCTGCCGCAACGGTGGCACATGTGTCAGGTAGGACACTGGCTGCATGCCCCCCCCCCCACATGGATGTTAGTGAACCTACTGTAGCTGGTAGGCTGTAATGTGACCTCCGATGGATGTCACCTGTTTTTGTCACCCAGTTGTGTCACCATTCACTTAATATGATCAACAAAATCTGATTTATATTTATGAAGGTGACTTATTTGTCTGTTGAATTATGTAATAACTGAGTTTTAGCAACATCTAAATGGAAAACATCATTAAAATCCATCTTTCTATTGAAAACATACGCTAAAAAACAAACTGATTTATGAAATATAACATGGACAAACTGATTTATTAAATATAACATGAACATAATTTCAATATTACATTTTTGGTAATATCATGAATCCCACAGCATCCTAATAATCATAGGAGGTGGGACAGGAGATGTTCGGAGATTGGGGATCCTTTAGTTGCCAGTAAAAAAAGGGGGGGGCGGGGGCTCACTACATCCACTCACTGTAATGACAGTGTCAGATTATACAATTTTTCTGTCATTCACAATTGACCATGTCACACTATAAGATCTTAGGACCACAACTCCTCTACGCATCTTGGTCGGGAGACTGGCCACATTATAAGACAATTCATTATCGTATGGTTTCCATTGACTGCTGGTGACAGGACTCCCAATATTAACAGGGGACACTTCATCCGACTCCCAAAAAAAATTCTGACATGCTAGTCTTTTTGTCAGGCTGTCATAGAACATCACAGACAAAAAAAACACAGCTTGTTAAGTATACCACATTGCCCAACCCTTTGGAATTGGTCACGATGCTGGAAATGTGTCAGTCACGTCAAATCCAGGGGCAAAATTGGGCTGAAATTGTATAATGTGAATCAGGCAGTTTGGCCATTTTAGTTTTTCTGAAAAGGTTATTGATATTTCAGCACCAATAGCTAATCAGATATCACTCCTCCCTTTCATGTTCCGGAAGCCCTGTGTTGATTGGTGCCTGGAATTGTTTATAGTTCCATCTGGGCTCCAGTGTGCCTCTCATTGATAGAGTTAGACAGGGCAGCCCAGAGAAATGGCTGGGCCCCTGAAAATACCCAAGTATTGGGCCGCCCTCCCCAACCAAAAAATAACCTTATGCTTTTGAATAAAGATAGGCCCTGGGAGGCTTTGATATTTATGTCCTTTTAAGGGCAGCCCTGGAGCTAGACAATGACCAACACAGTGAGTGCTGTGAAGAGCAGGTCTCCACATTGCACACCACAAATACAGTATGTGAGGTTAGAACTGGGGACAGTACCTTTCCGGAAATGGTCTTCACTTACAGCATGAAAAAGATATATGGTGATCTCCGGGCTGGAGCGTAAATGAGACAACGGGGCTTAACCGCTGTAATACGGAGGGACGCCTCAGTGTGAGCTATCCTGGAGACGGCGATTACTTCACTGGCACTCAATCCAATTTGTCCTGTTAACCTGGTGGCTTGATAAGGATGTGTTCACGTGTGATGAATGTGATGAATCGATGCGCCATTTCTCCCAAGCCGGAAAGTGTCTATTTCTGCACGATACAATTAGTCTTAATGTCCTCGGCCCTTGGTAAGAAGTCCATTACTGTTAATCAATTTGGGAAAGTAAAAGAATCAAAAGCCATTAGTAGAGCATTACCATGGAATATGTTTCCTCTTCCTGTTCTGTTCAGCAAGGCTTTTATAACATACATCTTTTAAAAACTAATGAAAGATGAATTTCATAACTGCATTCGTATCCTTTTGTGCAGCAGACAAAAGTTCACCGTATTTGAGTGAATCACTAAAGGAGAGCACTCATTTGCGCTGCTTTTTAGGCCTCTAAAATAGGAGCCGCTTGCATTAAGGCCACATACGGTAATTCACCCAATTTAGGAGCTAATTCGCTGTCTGTCTGTTAGAAATGGAGTTTGTGTATGACTACTGGACAGATACATTTTGCAAAGTGTATGTGTTGTGTAACCACTGAATAGATATATTTTGCATATTCATTACTCATGCAACATAGTATTAGCAAATCAGAATTCATAAAAAAACTCTTTGCAAGCTGTCCATGTCACATGCAGTTTATTTAATAAACAACATTTTAGTCCTCAGACCAATATTTTTTTCAAAAATAAGCCAGTGAGGGTCTGAGGACAAAAAGTTTGTTTATTAAACTAATTGCCTATGACATAGACTGTTTGTGTCCAAAAAGTGTGCAAGAGCTTCACATGTTTGACCAACAGATCACAAATATACTTGTATGCATATCTCTACATTAGCTCTGCTTCTTGTATTATGCAGGTCTAAACACAACCCTAATACATTACAAATATTAATATATTACTAATATTTCCAGATTGCAAATTGATACACATGTTCAACATTTGATGTCCCTTGCAACTAAAATGTTTTGCCCTCACAACAATGTATGAATACAGAAGAGAAAAATAATAATGATTATAATCTCTCAAACATGATAGAATTCCAGCAAGTTAAGGCTAAGAACTTTAAAAGGTTTAGATGCTGATAAAAACAGACATTAATAATGGGTTGGCTTCACACCCCCACTTAAGGTACTGTGAAGGAAGGACCAATGGAAAAATCGCCAGCTACCATTACTTTATATGCAAGCTTAATGTCCTCCCATATTTCTCTAAAAAAGTAATAAAAGAAACAACATTCAGGATAGGCAGGACTGTTATTCATTGTATTAGTATTTAATAACACAATTAGGACATTTAAATAAACTTCACTGTCAGAATTTTCTTTTTAGTTTACTTCCTTTGTCTCTGCTTGTCACTTGTGTGGCAACTTCTGTTTATAGAATGACTGTTTTGACATAACTTGATACCAAATGTGATAGATGTTATCAGGATGTGGGCTTTTGAACACTGAAAGAGATATTCCATGACAAGAACAACTGGAGCTTAGAGACAAAGTGCAGGAGATTAAGTTGGATCACATTACATTTAACTTTAATGTTTTGCACTTTGCAAAGTAGGACTATGAGTTTAATAAAACACTACTTAAAAGAGCTGAACAAAAGTGCACTAAACCATGGCTTAAATGAACAAAAAACTGGCTGTTTTTGTCCTCTTGCAATCAACTGTTCCTTTAATGAGAACGAAAATCAGATTTAAGTTTTACTACAGCTGTACTACTAATAGCAAGGGTTTTTTGTACTTAATACAAACACTGTAGGCAGCATGCAAGGAGCCTTTCTGCAGCGCTGAGCGGGGAGACAGTCTGCTGGTGATTAACACCTAATGTCGATTTGATTTCCCAGCATTCAAGCATCTTTTAATAGAGACCAGTGACCCCCACCCACCCGGTCCCCTCCCCACCTCCACCCCACCTACACACACACTCACCCACACACACACACACACACACACACACACACACACACTCACGCACACACACACACACACACACACACACACACACACACACACACACACACACCTCTCGGTGCCACCTCAGAGTGCAATATGTGCAGTGACCATATATTCACACCTTCTCCGTTCAACACATTGTCACGCTGCCAAAAACACGCGCTCAAGGAACCATCACAAAGACAGGAAGACACAGCACTGATGGTACTGGAAAAGTGACAGTGTGTTCTTCATGAAACATTACACTTTCTCACAATGTACATACTTATCAAGTGGCGATGTTAAACGACTGCAATGGCTTTCCCATAAGGGCACCAGAGGGCTGTGATGATCTGATGAATTATAATCTGCCGTAGAGCAGTGACCTTTTGAACTCTGTAGGATTTGTTGGAGCAGGATTACAGAGCAATATGCATTTGACCTGTTGGCTTCAATTTTTCAGGTAGCTTTTTCTGTGGTGATGTCAAGTGCTTGTTGTTTGTGATTTACTGACTGAAGTTTGGTCACTTCACGTGGTTGGCCAGTGAGATTTGTTAGAGCAGGTTTACAAAGCAGTGTGCATTCAGCCTGGTGACTTTCATTTGTCAGATAGCTTTTCTGTGATTAGGTCAAATGCTTGTTGTTTGCGATTTACTGACTATGTTTGGTCAGCTCACCTGGTTGTCTATTAAATGACACACTCCAGTGCTCAAAAGATGGTCACGTCAAGTCAGGTTTATTTGTATAGTGCATTTCATACACAAAGGCAGTTCAATGTGCTTAACAAGAATGAAAGCAAAAAACAATATAAAAGCATCAAAGACAAAAAAAGGGTACAATAAGTATAAGATAAATAAGGTGGTCATCTGAAATATGTTCATTATTTAAGCTTGAACCCATTTCTATTACAATTACATTGTTTCTGTCAGTTCTAAACTAGTCCTCTACTAGTTCTGGTCCTCTCGATAAAAATGTTATTTCAGATTCATAACACCTCAGGTAAGTGAGTGAGTGCACAAAGCTCTCATTAGGCAGTTGCAAATGCTATGCTACTATTGTGGCACAAGTCCATGCCATTTTCACAGCACTAATAATGCAAACATTTGCTAGCCCTATTGTTACTTGTCGGCATGCTGACGATCAAACATGCTGTGTTTATCTCTGTTCTTTACAAAGGACACTTGCAAACATGCTGTTGAAAACATAAGGGCACAGTGTTTGGGCAGGAGAAGTTGATCAAGCCACAATGGCCAGGCACCAATGCTACCTGCACTGCGTGAACTGCACAATTCAGTTTTGCACCAGCCTAGGCCTGAGCCCAAAAATTGCTACACTACGGAATCGTAAGGCAGGCAGGCAGGCTAGAAAGAATTTCGTTAAGGGAGCTAACTTAAGAGACTAAATATTTAACATGGTGTTATGCAATTGTAATGCAATTGTATGTAGTTGTAATTGCATTCACGTATATGTATATATATACATAGTGTGTGCATCCCAGCGTAAAGGCTACCGTCATGCCAAGCTGTGGTAAAACCCTCACCAGAATTACCTCGGTTTCCTGTGCTTCGCCTCTGCTCTTGGGTTGCCTCTGTTCATCCTCAGTGATAGCAACCCTAATTATATTGCAGATTAAGGGCCAACAGAGGTGTGTTTCTGCATGTGTTGCTAGGGCTGTACTACCCACACGCTCTCGTACTCTCACACACACACACACTCTCTCTCTCACACACATGCACGTACACACACAATGATCACAATGAGCATGCTCAGTGTAGCTGTAAATGTTATGTTAAGTGGAAACGTGATGACTATTTTCTTTTGGTTGCCTTGTACAATGTGGGGAATGGCAAATGAGCATGCATACCTCTATGAATCATTCAGACCATACATTTTTAAACTATTTAATATGAGATTGCCATAAATAATTAAGCACCTTGCCACATGATCACTCTGTCAGTTTAACTTGTGCCTCAACAAGCTGTCTGGCACAATGAATTATTGAGCTAATTTCTCTTTCCAGTTTATACGCTTTTAACACAGAAGGCACTGCAAGACCGTGCACTTTTTGTTTCATTTTCGCCTGTGTTTTTGTCAATTCAGTGCAATCATTGTTTTGTTTAGTTTTTTTGTTTTGTTTTGAGGCCAACCCACATGGAGTATTTTGTAGTTTGAAGAATTGTGGTCATGTTTTTGAATGCACCCCTTATCTTTAGTTGAAGTCTAACATTTATCTCAAACTAGATTTCACCACAGTCTGCAGTTCTGTTTTCGTTTCGGCTGATAGCTTTATAGGACAGAAAAAAAGCAAAAAGGAAAAAACAAATGTGTTGCAATATTGCTTAGATATGGGTGCCTCACGCAAAAAAAAAAAAACCCTTTCCATGGTCAAAATGTTATCAAAAGAATGGTCCCTGGCTTTAGTTTATGTTGTTTGTGTAAACCACTCTGAAGAAGCCTGCTGATGATATTTACGCCCTGCCTTTAGTGTGCCCACGTTGCATGAGTGTCTGTGTGACATTGTTGAAAGAACATTAGTTCTCAAGAACCTGTCGGCTGGAAGCCAACTAACAAAAACCTCCCTCTCTCTTCTCTCTCTTCTCTCTCTTCTGCTGTTTTCGTCCTGTTCCCTCTTTGCCTTATTGTTTCATGTTTTTGAGGCAGTAATCCGGCAGAGAGATTTCTAGTGCAGCAGGAGAGAGCGTAAGTGTGTGTGTGTGTGTGTGTGTGTGTGCGTGTGTGCGTGTGTGTGTGTGTGTGTGTGTGTGTGTGTGTGTGTTCTCTCTCTGAGAGGGTGGCTAATGCACAGACCCTGCGTCATGAGCAGATGGCTCCACACCAACTCTCTGCCCTTGCTTGCACTCTCTCCTTCTCTTCTTTTCTCCTTCTCTCTTTCTCTCTCTTTCTGTGGTGCTCTTTGTCTCTGTAGTACGCCTCTGCCTTCAGCTCACATCTGCTTTCTTGTTTTTCTGTTTTTCTTTTTGTTCTACATTGTGTGTGTTTACCTGGTGTTTTACTGAGGCAGTCCAGGACAGCAACAGTCTATAATGCACAATCTACAGTCCAATTCATAATGTGATAACATACATCTATAATGCCATAGCTATGCATAATCTATATTTGTTAAGCATAGTAACTCAATGTAGCACAATCTTTTTCTTAATTGTAAGTCCTTGTTTTGAGGTGATAAAACAGACATACAAATGTCTGCAACACATAATCCAGTTAGTCCGCCACCAGCACACACCAGCAGCAAACACCTCACACTAGTTCACCTGTCCGCCGCAGCACTTAACACAATCATACAGTATGTCATGACCAGCCAAGTGGGTAATAGACTCCGTGGCAACTAAACTGTTGAGACAATTTATTGCATCCCTGGTCCGACCAATCAGTCAGCACTCCTCCCTTCCGGCCAAGACACACCTGACAGCCCTTAAAGCCTGCCTTTGGGCCCCCAGGCAAGAGTTAACAAGAGTGATGGCTTAGTAGTAGTGGAGGGGGGGCTGCAGGTGTGGGTGCTGGTGCTGGTGCTGGGGGTGGGACACCATGCCAGAGCTGGGGATGAAGACAACTCCATGTCAGGTGCTGTTAGATTGCCAGTCAGTTTGCGACACCCCCCCCCTGCCCCTCCCCCTTAATATATATAACTGTCTGGTGCTTGCGATCCTTTATACTGTCCCACAGCTGATTGCATTTTAAGGTGTTGTGTTTGGCTGTTACTGTTTTTACTGTTGTTGTTGATCCGGATGACGGGATGACAATGATGTAGACGGTTGTTCAATTGTAAGGTTTTTATTTTGAAAGTGGTGTGATTAAAAAGTGATTATAAAGTGCTGTGTGTTTCAAGTGAAGCACAGTTGGAACTATTTCCCACTCGCCTGCCCACATTAGGATCTCTATTGACATCGACTGTTTTTGTCTTATCTCTCGAAAAAGCCGTATTGTGCCATATCTCACCGTCTGTGCGCCATCTGATCTGCATCCACTCAAGAGTTGTTGTCAGGCTTCTCTTTTTACTTCTTTAATAAGATTCCCTAGCGCTCCTCAGGCGCTCCTTGTCCCACTGTGTCAGCCTGGGGCCCAGCGCACCCGGGCCCCAGGGGAGCGAGGGAGGGAGAGAGAGAGGGAGAGGGAGAGAGAGCGAGAGAGATAGCCCCTAATGCTTCATCCAGATATCCTCCAAGGGCCCGGGGAGATCGGGGTTGGCTCCAGCCTCTGTAATATTTCTCTCAGGCGTTGGTACAGGGACAGCAGAGCAGGCTGTCCTCTTACCACTCAGTGTGCTCTTTTTCAGTTGCGGGCTTTGCTTCTGGCTCGGTTTGTGCATAGTGGCATGATTTCCCTTTAAGAGCCTCGCAGACTTACAAATGCCATTCACATCACTGCCACGACCATTTGAAGGCCCTGTGTTAACATCCTGACCCTGTTTCTTGAAGGAGGGGAGAGGTGAAAAGAAAAAATGGCTTTGACCATGAAAAACACAAAAAATTGCATAACAAACGGCATCACAGCGCACTTCATTTTTCATTCACACCCTCAGCATACACTGCATAGCGCCAAAGCCCTTTTGGGTTCATTTTATTGATGTACTGCTGTCTAAGTTAAAGTAAAAGGTAATTTTAAAGCCAGCAGCATACCTCCATTTGAACATGGAATAAACTCAGTTTTTTTCAACTCTGAAAATGAATTATGAATTCTGTTCACCACAGCTTCTGTATCTGATGGTTAAGTTAACATCAGTGCACATCAAGCTGACCCTGTTCTTTCATAGAGAGTAAGAAGCCAGGCTCTCTCTGGCCATTAAAAAGAAGGCATCTGCCCTTACACTTTGTTTCTCACCTTTTGTCCAAGTGTTCACTAAACTAACATACTGTCTCAGAAATGTGTTTAGTGTGTTTAATCTTGTGTTCAGAAGTGTCCACATAGGAAAACTAAGCCCACTCACCTATTCTCCTTAATTACATTCCATATGATAATGTTTATTTATTCTCATTTAAATGGAATGTGTGGGCAGGTGTTGTGACAGATTGTTGTTGCACTGCTGAAATGCATACATTGGCTCAGTTTAACTTTGACCTGTGCAGCTGAGTCTACACACCTCTGCATAAGTCTAAAGCGAGAAAGACTGTTTTACTTCTGTGTATTTATGCTTTTTTTTTGGTGCGACTTGTGTGTCTTCTTCACAGCTCCAAAAATAATGTGTTATATTATTTTTATCCAGCTAATCAAGATGAATCATTAATTAGGTCAAATCATTGATTAATTTTTAACAGGGTAACTAGTAATCTCTACTGTAAGTTGACGAGGCCACTACATATGATACTAATATGATGTCATTTTATGCAATTTTAAAGACCGTCATTTAGGTAGCTTGCCAACAACACACAGAGCAGCCTGAACTACATGATGTGTTGTCATGCGAGTCTAACCTGAAGCAGTCCCAAGATGACTCATGCTTGGTAACTGTATGAGCCAATCACTGCAGTTTACTGTGTCCCCTCCTGCACACACGCACACACACACACACACACACACACACACACACACACACACACACACAATGGAGAGCGGAGAGTGAGAGCTTGCACTACCCAGCAGCATCTTGCAGTGTAGCAAACCATTGTTAGTCTTGTCTCTAAGGGCATTAGCAGGTATAACCTGGCCAAAACAAGGAAAAGGGGTATTTCATGAGGAAAAATAACTATTTTGCAATGTCTGTCATGATAATCCAGCACACCTTATGAACAATAGCAATAATAAATTCTTATTATTCATATCTTTATTCATAAAGTGGTTTTCATACACACAATGGAAGTAAAACTGGTTGACAGATTGTGAAAAAGAACACAAGACAAATTGTGATTTAATTATGCAATGCCATAATGGAAAATTTTAATCAAGGGGCTTTTTTGGAGCTTAACTCTGGGCCCCCCAGGAGCAAGAGAAAAAGGCTCTGGGGCTGGGAAAAAGTCCCAATAGGCAATTTTTATTGAAGAAGAAACCTTGGGCAAGGGAACCTTTCAAGCAGGGGAGCCTATCTGCTGAAGCCAGATGGGCACCTGTACACATGCTTAAACATATGTGCATATGTGCATATACTGTACTTAAACACAGGACTGTATAATAACAACATTAAACACAAGTTATCTCATGGGAATTCCTTTACTAGACATATTAAATAACAACCTCCACAGTGTAGTCCACTGCTACATTGATGCTTTGTGAATAATCTGAAGTCATTCTCTCAAATGAATGAAACATGAGAAAAAATGGCAATACGTTTTTAGGTTGCCTCCGAGAAAATGTTCACGTGTAAAGGTAATGTGGAACTGTGTAATGGGGGAAATTAAGGTAACCAATTGCATCTTCAAAAGTAATGACCCCATCACTGGTTTAGGGTCTAAAGCCTGAAAATTCAGAAATTAACATGGAAAATCACATTGACAAAAAAAAGAATAATGGGGAGGGAGTTGAATTGCTTGGCGGAGGTCTACACTCTCTGAGTGCTTTTCTAGTTCTGTTATTCTGTTAACCCTTCTTGAAGACGACTGTGAAGACAGAGACTATGTATTTTTGAGGCACCGGGAGAGAATGGTGTGTACACACCCAAGGGTATAGTGGTCAAGATACAAGAGCAACCATATTCACTCTGCCTGCCATGTGTTCATGCACTTAGTTTGTTTACTAATTAAATTGAAAAAATAGCAAATAATACAATTGCATTGCATCTTCTTTGTCCGTCTTTGTCAGTATGAAAACCAGTGAGATAGAAAGCACATTTTATTTTCTGTTTCATTTTCCAATTTCAAAGAAATGAATAAAAGAAAAAAAATACACATCATTATAGGCATATCAAAACGTATGAGATCAGAGCCTGCTAGTATTTGGTGTCTTTTTTCTGTTTTCCTTTTTTCAATATTTTTTGTGGTTTTTTTTTTTTTGTCCTCCCGTGCTCATGATGTTTTTTTAAGTATCCTTGTGAGCCTCATGTGCTTCAGCTCTCTGATAACCGTGTGCTTAGAGAAGCAGCACAGGAGACACAAGCTCCTCTTTTCTCTCTCTTTCTCTCTCTCTCTCTCTCTTTCCCTCTCTCTCTCTCTCTCTCTTTCTCTCTCTCTCTCTCTCTCTCTCTCTCTCTCTCTCTCTCTCTCCTTGCCTCCGCCTCACCCCCCACTCTGAATATCCACTTCCAAGCCAGTAAGTGCGCTGAAGTGCAATCAGTCATAGAAACAGATGTGTTTGCATGTTGTGCATAATGCGGGGCGCTAATCTCGTAGCCTGCTATGTCATTACCCCCTGCCATCGTAAAGGCAGTGACAAACCACTTGCTCCCTCCTTGGGGAGGCTACAAACGGGCTCACACACACAAACCGCCGCAATTCAGGTCAGGGCTTGATGCCTCCAGTGTGAGGGAAATTAACCATCGTATCTCACTCACTGTATTTATTGCTGATTAACTTCTTTTTTTTGTAGTTTTGACCACCATTGTTGGTCTGTGTGTTTCTATTCTAGCCACTCTCTCTCTGCGTTTCAACATGCATGAGGATGTTTTACTAATCAGCTGAAATGCTCCTACCCATGAGGAATGCTTTTTTAATTCTCAGTGCTAGCTTTATTTATTAATAGCTCTCATTGCTTAATGTTCTGCATGGAGTAGTAATAAAAAAGTAAAACAAACATTTTCACAGGGTGAGTTTTCTACAACAAAGCTCTGAAACCCTCTTAAATGCATGCACACACATACACACACACACACACACACACACACACAGATTCTACCACTCTTACTCCCTCTCTCTCTCTCTATCTCTCTCTCTCACACACACACAGACACACACACAGACAGACACACACACACACACACACACACACATACACACACACACACAATATCATGTACACACAGACGTACTGGCACACAGCCTACGAAGATAGTCATTTGCAACAGCGCTGAAGTCCTGCGACAGTCTGTAAATATTTCATTTCAAGAATCCAGCTCTAGAGGAGCAGAACGCCATACCCGCCGAGCAGCTGTTCAAAGCCCATTATTAATTTATGGGTTCCAAACCCCTCCCACACTTCCTGTGTCTGATATTATACCTTTGAAAAGTGAGCGCATCTTAGAGCCGCTTATGATGCTCAACCACCACCACACACACACACACACACACACACACACACACACACACACACACACACACACACACACATACACACACAGAGCGACACATCCTGCCCCCTGAATATTACTTATCATGCTGGCCCACCTTCCTCTACTCAGCTCGAGATAAACCCCAGGAATACGAATAGAAAGGCGAGGATTGATAGGACTTTCTGGTGGGTTTCTTCTCAATCCTGAATTTATTAACTCAAATGCTTCCAATCAGTAGCCAGTTTCTGGGAGAGAGAGAGAGAGAGAGAGAGAGAGAGTCCGAGAGAGAGAGAGAAGAGAGAGAGAGAGGAAAGAAGGAAGGAAATAGAGAATTGGAGGAGAAGTTAGATGTGAAGGCAGGAAGTGAGCAGTGGTGTTTATGTTACGCTTAAAGGGTCCTCCTAATGTCATCTATCATTGGGGCTGTCACTCATTCAGGGAGATCTACAGGTGGCAGGTTTGTTTGCCTGTTGTGTCTTCCAGTCTGTGTCTTTTTCAAAGGATGGTGCTTTTAATAGAAGCTGATAGTGGCCATATATATCATTATGTCGTTACAGAAAAAAACATTGTGTACGTACCAGGTCCAGGTGTAGTATACAATATATCAAGTACTTCTCAAAAACATTGTTTTCTTTTATTTGGAACAGAATAAAATGTTCACCAAGGAAGACCAGCAATGGTCGAAACGTTATTCTTTGCCAAAACACAAAATAGCTGAAAGGATTTCGAGTGTATGGACCCTTCTTGGCCATAGACTGTATGTCTTGCCTCTCCTCTCCTATGACTAATGCAAGTAGAGAACTGCATATTTTTCACGGTGGTTTTGTGCATTTAGCTCCTCGTCCTTTTCCTGCTTCCGTTAGCTTGTATGTCCAGTGTAGCGTGCTGAGCACGCCTGAGTGGTATGAATGTCTGACTCAGTGAGCCCGCAGCACCACTTCCTCCTCAGGGTCCTAATTGTCGCCTCCATATTTGTTTTTTTCTCTCTCTCTCTGTTTCTCCCTCTCTATCTCTGTCTCGCTCTCTCTCTCTCACTCTCTCTCTGTCTCGCTTTCTCTCTCTCACTCTCTCTATCTTTCTCTTTCTCTCTCTGCCTCTCTCTCTCTCTATCTCGGTCTCTCTCTGTCTCTCTATCTGTATCTGTCTCTGTCTCTTCCTCTCTCTCTCTCTTTCTTTCTTTCCCTCTCTCTTTATGTTTGTCTCGCTGTCTCCCTCTCTCTCTCTCTCTCTCTCTCTCTCTCTCTCTCTCTCTCTCCCTCTCTCTCTCTCTTTCTCTCCGTCTCTCTCTCTCCCTCTGTCTGGTGCGCAGCGATGCGGAGGACTGGGCCTGCGTGTGTCCGCCGCTCTTCTCAGGCAAGCTGTGCCAGTTCAGCGCCTGCACCAGGAGCCCGTGTGGCCACGGCGCCACCTGCATCCCGCAGTCTCAGAGCGAGGCCGTGTGTGTCTGCCCCTTCGGCCGCCGCGGGCTGCTGTGCGACGACGGTAAGTACCACCGCCGCCTCCGCCACCGCCACCGCCACCGGCATCGCCATCGCCGCCGCCATCGCCATCGCCGCCGCCGCCTCCTACAACCCACCGCTCGTCACTCACCTGCACCATGCTGCTTTCTAATAAACGCCTGCTAGCATCGGCCACCATTAGAAGGGGAATGCGGTACTGACTTGATGATAGCTGATAGCACGGTGTAAGGAGATCCCCATGGTTTTCCCAGAAAGTTTTATATAACTCAGCTGGACACAAAGGAAAAGTGCCGTTCTTCATTTATTACAATGAAGGATATCACAAATCCACACCGGACGGACATAGTCTGTAATACTAGACAAGATTATACAAATACGGTCCTTGTATGTAGCAGCAGCATACAGACACATACTTGCATACGCTGCAAGATGTATCAGAAGGGTGAGGGGGCAAGCAAAAGTGATGTCATCATAAGGCGATCATTACAAAGGTGGATCATTACAAAGGTCGCAGGTTCAAGCCTGGCTCAGGACTGTGCAGGATGACCTTGGTTACCCCTCCCTGCCTGATCCTTCGTAGATCTTACAGATTTGACAGATCTTATAGATTATCTAAACAAGACAACCTACACACTATAGTTATACTCCCATGTGGATAAAACACACATTCAACAAAAACAAGAAAACAGATGTGTTGGATATAATAGTTCAGAGGAATACTTTTGTGTTTTTCTATTTTTTAAGAGGTTTTATCTTCTTAGTCAAGTTCCTTTTTATCCCTTTTTTTATTTAAAATGTTCCAATTGTAGTCATCAGTTAGCATCTGCAGAATGGAGGCTCTAATGTAGTCCTTTGTAGTGGTGGGTTTTACACACATGAAGTCGTCCTAGTTCTTCTGTTATTTCTCCTCAGGAGCCTACCTGATGAAATTACACGTAACTCAGAACCCCACTGATCGTCTTTGTAGCTCACATAATACCTTCAGAAAGCACCTCTGCTCTGCTGTGACTCCTCTGCTCGGCTAGTGGTTATTAGTGAGGGTAAAATCCAAATGAGAGGACCACAGAAGACAGATAGGGAGAGGAAGAGAAAGAGAGAGGGAGGGAGAGAGAGGGTGAGAGAGAGAGAGAGAGAGAGAGAGAGAGAGAAATGTGGAAAGTTTATAACCACACCACGTGTCCCTATATTTCACTGTCATCTAATTAGTGGATGAAGTGAAGGACTGTTTTGGCATGGCACACACACGGCCCAGCCAGACACCCCCGCACACACAGACACACACACACACACACTCACACACACGGAGACACACACACATGCACGCTCACACACACACACGGCCACACACATACACACAGACACACACGGCCACACACATACACACAGACACACACACACACACAGCCACACACACACACACACACGTGCGTGCACACACACACACGGACACACACACACAGACACACACACACGGCCACACACACACACCTACGCCCACACACACACACACACACTTCCCCCTCCAGCCCGTCAGCCGTTGCATGCGGCGTCTCCAAATAGAGTCCTCTAATCTCCCAGTGTCACACTGAGCGTGGCTGACATTTGAATTTAAAGCCTGATAACATCAGATAACATCAGAGTCAATATTGATCACCTACCAGGCTTCCGTACCTTTCCTCTTGCTCTCTTTCCTGCCAGTTGGAATGTGTTGTGCTTTCGTTAAGGCCACTTCTTTTACCGAGTGCTTTCTACTGTGCTTTGTCTCTTTTTCTATCTGTGTCTTTTCTTTCTTTTTCATTTAAACCTACCTCTCTGTATCAGTCTTTCTCTTTTTTCTTCTTTCTCTCCCTCCCTCTCTCTCTCTGTCTCTCTCTCTCTTTACTGGCTTTGGCTGTACAGTGCTGTAAAGTGAGATTGGCTAATGCTCTCTATCGCTCCCTCTCTCTTTACCCCCCCACCCCCACCCTTTCTTGCTGGCTTTGGTTGTGCAGTGCTTTAAAGTGTGGGAGGCTAATGAGGGTTTTTAACCAGTCATTTAGTGCACCTTTTTCATCTGGCTGGCGATCCACCTTTATCTTGTACACTCAAAGGCTCAGGACACAGGAGTCACGCTTAATGTATTCTCCAGGCGCTCCATCAAAATCATCAGGGCAGCAACAGAGGAGACGGGAGGAAAGAACATTTATTGATAAATAATGAACAGTCTGCCTTTTTTTGACTCAGCTGGTTTCATGCAGTGCTATAATATGTACACAGGCGTGGTGGGGGGAGCTGTGTGTTGCAGAATGTGGCTACCAGTTTCTGTGAATCACCTCACAACACCACAAACATATCAAAGGCTCCTGTAAACAAGGTGTCCAAAACAACAGCAGGGAAAATGCCTGTGAAGAATAGTATATGATTGTGAAGAAGAATTTTGTGTGTGTTCTTCTTCTTCACTCCGGACCAGAAGGTAATCAAATAAAGTCCATCCAGAGCACTTTGGCACAGTGCTTTATCCATGGCCGTATCAGACATTACACCAGAAGTATTTGTCACACTGCCACCGTACACTACTTTACTCAACCCCTCCCCCCCACCCCTCCCATGCCACCCCCCACAACGAAAAGAGTCAATTTGCATAAATGATGCTTTTCCAAATAACCCCCCGTTCCCCTGCTGTGAGCGACTCAGCCCAATCCCCAAGTAATAGCACATCTGTTCAGGTACTCCTCCACCGCCTGTGCACCACATCCGACATGCGCAGGCACATAACACTTCCTCCTCTGTTCATCCTATCACAGCGTCAGCGCAGGCCGAGGGATTAAAACGTCATTTGGGGCTACTGTAGAGGAATAATGTTGTGGACTTTTTTTGTGCACACACTAGACGTGGTGGGTGGAATCCAGGCAGGGGCTTGTGATAAGTTGGTCTCCGGCAACGTGCACGTACACATCGGGGTGGGCCGCCTCAATACATCCTCTTTCGTTCCGTCGTTTGGCAGTTTCTGAACCGCACAATTGATGTAAGAGTCGGGAGCGTACTACTCCTCAGCGAGACTCTCTCCCTGCCTGTGCTGTGTGGCTGAGTGCACCAGGCTCTCTCACTCTCTCTGCCATCGCTGCCGTTTTGTTGTCGCGTCGGGCAAGACGGATGGCCACTGTTTGAAATAGCCCTGATGGTTGTTGTGCAGTGCTCGCTCGGCGGCTAAGCAAAGCGGCGCCCGTTTACAGCAAACACGGAAGCGAAGATCCCGCACACATCACCCTCAAGGCCTCTTGGGTGGGGGTGGGGGTGCGTGGCAGGGCGAGGCGGGGCGGGGCAGGTGGGGGCTGTGGGTGGTTAGTTGGATTTTATGGGGTTTTATGTACTGCCTGGCTCAGCCACTGTCAGAGTGGAACCAGCAGCAGCTTGAGTGGAAATGCTGAGGGCCGTAGGCAAACAACTGAAAAGATGCTCAATAGTCGAGTGCCAAACTGACAGAGTGACTGGCAAAGGCCAATAAAACTCTTTGTAGTTTGTAGTGTTTAAAAGCGGGGCACTACTGTTTAGCTATTTGCTTTCAGCCATGTGGCTTTGTGTTGTTAAAGATTTGTGTAGTAGCGTTGCTGGTAGTCCATTCTGTGGCACACACTCACACCGCACACATTGCCATTTGCGACGTAAATAAGGAGATGGAACGAAAGTCGAGAAATGAAGCTTCTGCTTTGTTTAGGGCCATTTCGCACCCCAGTCATGAAATGACAGTGTTTCCGGTCCTCAGCTCCAGCACAGTAAGAGTGCAGTTTGTGACAATGGAATCCTTTTTTCATGGCCACGCATAATGCGAGTCGTTTGTAGTGCACTCAGTCAGCTTGTGTGCATTAGAGGTGGTTTTAGCACACCTGTGGCAAAATTACAAAATTACATATGTGCAATTTTATACGCATTTTCAACTGAACTCGGGATGCATTGTACATAGACTAAAATGAAGTGCTAATATAAGATTACGTGTTAAAATACTTTCAACAAAAATACATTATGATGACTACATGTGATGTACAGTATACACTGCTGCAAACAAGACATTACTGGGCTTCATTATGCCTGAGGCAGGCTACAGCACCATATCCACATCACAAGCAATGATGTCCCTTGCCAGGCAACAGGGAAAGAACAGCCTGGCATATCGTATCCATCCTTGACACTGTTCCTGGCCTGTGTCAGCACAGGCCAGTCCCGCGGTCTCCAAGAGATTTTGTTGATTGGGTTGAACTCTCAAACCGGCCTCTCTCTTCATTAACCCACCGATGAGAATGCGATCTATAATGGTGGCTCTAATTTGGTAAAAAATGACCGCTCTCCCTTTTCCTCTTGCTCTTTCTCTACCTCCTCTTTCTCGTCCTTGCCTCCCCCCTCACATTCAGACTCTGTCCTCCTTGTCTACGATTAGCAGCCATTTTCAACATCCTGGTTGCTCTCTCATTTGGCTATTATTGGGGGTGTCAGCGTATTTGAGGTGAACTAAAATCAATTCTGACTCTTTAAGTTATGGCATTTGTGTTTTATTTGTTACGGAAGCCCTAAAACACATGTGCAATTTTTTGTAAAAAAAAGCTGTGAACCACATGTGTATTATTTCGAGATATTATCTCGCTATTTCGAAACATTATGTCATTATTTTGAGATAAGAAGTTTTATCTTGAAATAATCTCTCAAAATAACAAAAAATGTAAAGGATTTTTTTAAATGTAATATGTTGAAATAACGAGATAATATCTCAAAATAATGACTTAATATCTCAAAACAACAAGATCTTGAAATAACGAAATAAAAAAATAATAAATAAAAAAAAACATGTGGGTCACAGCTTTTTTTGTACACATTTAGGGCTTTCGTAATTTGTGATTCAATGTTGAGAAGAATGTTCATCATTTTGCATCATGTGATAAAAAAAGCAAATGTGTTCTTAGAATGAGAATGTGATGAGAATGTGTTTAGAGTTCTGCAAAGAGGAATCATTGAGTTTTGCAAATTGTGTTCCACTATCTGAAAATTGTTGAAGGTATTGTCAAAAGAGTGAACAGTTCTCTGAAATAGTTCAGGCAATTGAGAACGCGGTTGTAGTGCTTTTGAGAAAAACTATAATCCTCTACGACCTGCAAAAAAAAAATAATTCCGATATGCGGAATGAACACAGGCCGACATTAAAGGCTGTTTTTCACAGGGTCTGTTTGTGTTTGTTGCTCCTCTCCTCTACACATCCGTCCTCCTCCTTCCCTTACGCTGCACCTCCTGTGGAAGGGAGTGAGCTAGCATGTAACCCCAGCGCAGTCATTAGAGGCAGAGGGTTCTCCATAATGACAGCAGCGCGGCAGCAGCAGTGCAAACACTCGGCACCAACGTCACAGCCAGTGAGCAGGGAGCGCGCCGCACTCCGTGGACCCTCTGCCTCTCTGCCGACGGAGCCTGCCTGGCAGAGGAGAACCACGCACGACCCCCAGTCCCATCCCTTCTCCCTCCCACCCACCCCCCACTTCGCATCCCAGCATCTCCAGCAACACACCCCCTACTAAATACACACACACACACACACACACACACACACACACACACACACACACACACACACACGCCTCAACCCCCACCCCCATCCCCTGCTCATTAGACCCTGAGCAAATACAACGCGACTAAATAATAACACTGCGATTTCAAAAGGCATAAATAATTCAGCAGAAAGAAAACTGAAGCAAGGCACAGAAAGGGGAAGGGGAGGGGAGGGGAGGGGGGGTCTGGGAGTGAAGCTGGAGAGTGCTGTATTTAGCTGTGGTCCTAGGGGACAGCTGGATGGCAAGGTTGATGGGTGGGTGGATGGGTTTGACTGGATGGGGTGGGGGGAGGCTTGGAGAAAATATTAGGTATTTTGCGAAATACGCCAGGCAGCTCAGCAACAGCCCTCGAAAGATACGTCAACCAGGGAAATGAAGCCTGGGGTTTATGCGGGACCAATGGGCCATGCTTTATTTTCAAGGAAAGATCAATGGGGGGACATGATGTTCTGGTGGTCAGGCTGAAAAGCTGTTGTGCAAAATTAGAGAGTTAGTGTGTCAGCAAGGTTTGCATTGAATAATCTACAGGATGATTTAGGCACCTCTCATACATGTCCCAATTGTGCCCTTATCCAATGAAAAAAAAAACAATTCTGCACATGTGGTATTCATGAAAAGCAGAAAAGAGGAAAGCACTTGTTATACTGGATAATTCATATTGATAAAGTGTGTGCGTGCGTGCGTGTGTGTATCTGTGTGTGTGTGCGCGTGTGCATGTGTTTGTGTGTGTGGGTTGGGGAGTGGATGAAAGAATAAGGATGAGAAAATGGAAGGGTTGTTGTGTTTCACTGTGCTTTAGTCAATGGTGCCATCTTGAGGACAACATTTCAGGTGTAGTGTGTGTTTTTTTTTCTCAAGCAATATTTATTTACCTTTGCTGATTTCTGTTATTCATTCATTCATCCATGACTCATCTCTCCTCCAAACCACTTTCACTCCACTGTATAACTCAAGTGTCGAATATTTACGGTTTTGAATAAACTCTGCATGCTGAATGTTTGAATAAAAATCTCTATCTCTTTTCTCTCTCTCTCTCTCTCTCTCTCTCTCTCTCTCTCTCTTTCTGTCTGTCTGTCTATCTCTCTTTTTCTCGCTTTCTCAGCCATCAACATTACCCGTCCCCGGTTCAGCGGGATAGACAAGTTTGGCTACACCTCCTATATGGCATACCCCCCCATTCCAAGTGTCAACTTCTTCTATGATTTTCAGCTGAAGCTCACGTTTGCCAACAACGCTTCAGCCATGAGAAACAACCTCATTCTCTACTCCGGTCAGAAAGGACAAGGTGAGATGGACTGGTGTTGACAACGAGCGCTCACACCTGCTGACAGGAGAGAGGAAAAACATCTCTGAAAAAAAAGGTGTCAGAAAGAAGGTATTCTGAAATTGTTTTGGCAAAGCGGATAATGATATCTGGCGAGCCAAACACCTCCCTGACCCCCCTGGTCTCCAGGGAGACACCAGCTAGACACTAATTAGTCCTAAACTCGTTGGAAACTGGTGGGATGCGACAGAACTATTTGAAAAAGTAGTTCCGTTCATTAGGAGATGACAGAGGCAATCGACTGTGATGCTAACTGCAACAGACACACACCAAAAAAGTTATCTTATTAGATATTAAAAACACTTATTAAGTCTTGGACTAGGGGATGTTATTATTATTTTTATCTTTCATTTCTTTCTTTTCTTTTCCTTTTTTGTTACCCATCCACCCTTCCACTCTTCCTTTCATTTCCCCCTCTAAGGTCAGTCATAGTTGGGCATAGCTGCCTTGTCACGGGCAGCGGGGGCTGTTTAATCAAAAGACAGACAGCTGAATAAGAGCGCTGCACCGGGGCTGCACATCCCTCTGCTCCTTCGGCAGGGGCCCCTCCTGGGATTACAATTTAGCGTGATTCATCGTGGAGCTGGGAGAAGGAGACAGCCGCATGAATAATGAAGCAATTGTAGTGGGGTTTGAGGTGGGGGGGTGGGGGGGGGTTTAGGGTGGTGGGGGTTTGGGGGGTGCTGGGGGGACACACAGTACAGTAGAGGACAAAATCAGACAGGATGAAATCAGAAAGAAAGATGAAAAACGCCCAAAACTCACCTGATAATTGGTCTGATAAATTGCCGTCGCCGAGTCATCAGCTCGGTTTAATTCTTACATTTGCCACGAGGACGAGGGAGAGGGAAGCCGTGAGTGATGGTATCAGGACAAGGCGTTTATCAACTTTTGTGACAAACTCTGGAAAGCTTTTTTTTCTTATCTTTTTACATTTGATGTCTGTGTTTGTATGTGTGTGTGTGTGTTGTGTGTGTGTGTGTGTGTGTGTGTGTGTGTGTGTGTGTGTGTGTGTGTGTGTGTGTGTGTGTGTGTGTGTGTTTGTGTGTCTGTGTGGGCGCACATGTGTTCTGAAAGGTATGAATGGAGATGACTTTGTGGTGCTGGGGATGCGGAATGGCCGCGTGGTCCACAAGTTCAACCTGGGCTCAGGTGTGGGGACGTTAGTGAGCGAGCGCCTCAACCCCCGCATCGCCATCCACACCGTCAGCTTCGGCAGATACTTCAGGACTGGGTGGCTTAAGGTGAGCCTCAGATTCATCTTTGAAACAGACAATGTTTACTTTGGCAGAGCAGTGCTTTCATCAGTCAGTGTCTTCTATAATAGCAGCCGTGTTCGGATGTATCTTTTAAAACAGTCTGATACTGGATGGTGGATGGGTCAGTGTTTCCCAGTAATAGTCCAAACCTAGAAGCTATTTCTTAAGGGGAAGACTTGGCTTCACAGAGCAAATTTATGGTCAAGCATTTTTTTTTAGCAATTTTCCATGGGTAATTTTCTTATGAAAAATTTACAATAGCAGGTCTTACATGACAAATCGCATTACAGTGTTGCATTTCCTACTATTAACATCAGATCACAAAAATCCACACTGGCCAGTAATTGAGCTTGTCTCTTTGCCTGTTTAAACTGTAGCACATCCAGACCAATTCTGTAGCAAGTTCAAAGTCTCCGTTGGGCCCGAGTGTGCCCAGCTTGGCCCTGGGAGTCGTATTGATAGATGAAATGGGAAAGTGCCAAAGTCGTACCTTCCCTCGAATGAATGGCTCTACATGATGTGCTACGCAGGCTGAGAGGAGCAGCAATGATGACAAATCCATTGCAGCTCCACGCTCTGCAAGGATTATTGTGGAAAGGAAACAATGAAAAAAAAGAAAAGGAAAAAAAAAACACCAAAGGAAAAAAAGGAGGCAGTGTTTCTTATTGAGCAGCTCTCTGTTAGTGTGCTTAGACTCGAGCCTTGTGAGGATTGAAAGGCTCACGGAGGCCCGTTCACAGCCGTTATATTAATGTTGTTTGTCTACCTCGTGATGCGTCAGAGGCTCAAATCCCTTTGTCAGTGCTTGTTCTTGAATAATGCCAATATCTGTTGAAGGTTGATGGCCAGAACAACAAGACAACATCCTCTCCGGGGCAACTGGCTGGCTTAAACACCTTCAGTCAATTTTATGTCGGAGGAAACAATGAGTACACTCCTGAACTGCTGCCAGTTGGGGCAAGATTTCAGAATGGCTTCCAAGGTAAGGGCCACAACACAACACAGTAATAAATGGGGAGACCCCCCTCTTACTCTGTATGTAGCTGTGTACACCTGGGACTTCCTCAATTCCATCAACGACAGGCACAAAAAAAAAAAACCTCCTCGTAAAAGTGGAGTCGATAGCACAAATAGAAAGAATGATCTGCCACATTCAGGTGTTGCACCCTGTACGCCAAGTCCAGGCAATGTCATAAATGAATTTCTCTTTTGCCTCCCATATTTCTCCGGCAGCTCTTTAATCAAACACAGGGGGGTGGGGGGGTGGGGGGGTGGGGGGGTGAAAGCCGCCTGTTCTGCACACTGATTGTGTCCATGCCCTTAATCACCGCGGCCCTAGCCAGGCAAAAGCGCCGCCGCGTGGAAATCGATTTCCCTCCCCAATAAGTCACTCAGACAAGGGGCGCCTTTTCAGATCATCTTTTTGTTATAATCAGCGTCGTTCCTGCTCGCCACCCAAGCCCCCCCCCCCCACACACACGACACACACACATGACCTTTGGGCAGTCACGTGTTAGGGCTGACGAGCGCCATGAAGCTCTTGATGCGAAAGCCCATTGCCATTAGTGCTGCCGTAGCCCCATAATGATGATAACTGCGCTGTATTGCATCAGAATTTCTCGGGCAGCCTCGCCATGGCTATTATCGCCGAGCTCATTGCTGTGAAATGTTTTGGTGCTTAAAGTCGAAAGGGTGAACAATTCTGCTGCGATTTGATGGCAGGGACTAATCGTTTCGGGTTGCCATCAGCAGCTGTAATAATCATTTGCGATTTTCGTGTAACAGATTAGGATCTGTCTCCATGAGAACCCATTTCCAAAATAATGCCACACGTGACACACTGTGCTCAACATATAAACACACACTAGTCTGTGCTGGCCCTTCTCTACTCTACTGTGCCTTTCCTACTTGTTAGACCCTGTGTGCAGGGGAGACACTCACCAACACAAAAAAAATTGTGATCTAATCTCAATCCAGCTACCACCAACCTCCAACCCCACCCCGACTCCCAGCGTCTTTTGTTGTGGCGACCGGGTGGCAAAAGAACTGATAATGCACTTCAGTGCTTGTTATCAATAGCCTCCACAGTGTCACCTTACTCCAGCTAAATGTGTGCCTGTAAGACTGATCATCTGCACAGCAGCTCGCGCGGCGCACCGGAAGAAAGGCACATTCGCACATACTGTATAATTACTGTCTCCTGTGAGCGGCGACCCCGACCTGCTCCCCGCCTCTCACTTGCACAGCCCTGCTTTCCTTACTACCGACCCTCCCTTCCAGTCCTGCCCTGCCTGGCTGCCTGACCATGACCTACTGTTGCCCCAAAACAGCTGACGATTCAACCGAGACGACACACGCACACACACACACACACACACACACACACTTCCATCCCCATTACCATCCAAAATCCAGCGAGTCAACCTTGGTTCCTCAGTCACATCCTTGCTTGGTTCAATTGCAAAATTAAGTAAAAGAAATAAACGCGGAAGCGAAATCAACCTCCTCGCCCACTTTAACCTCTCTCTTCCCTCCCCGCCGGCTGGCATGACTGTGCGTAGGCGCGCGTGCTCAGGGAAGGCTGCCACTGTGTGGGGAGAGCCGGTAGCCCATGCCATGCCGCCATGAATATTCATCGGGTGACCATGACATTTTCCCCCATATCCTGTGTGCATGAATCACTAATGTGGTAAAAGAAGATAGCAAGCGACAGACAGAGAGAAAGAGAGCGACACAGAGAGAGACAGACAGAGAGAGAGAGGGAGAGAGAAAGAGAGGGAGAAAGAGAGAGGGAGAGAGAGAGGGAGGGGAGAGAGAGAGAGAGAGAGAGAGAGAGAGAGAGAGAGAGAGAGAGAGAGAGTTGAACCTGACTAAAGAAGGACCAGTCAGTATGCTTTGGCGAGGAAGACCACTGTCTTTCCAATCACATACTTCTGCAACTGTGGAATGAAGCAGTCTTGCTTGCTTTTGTGCATTTTGAATGTGGATTTTTTTTCTTTCTTGCCTTTTCCTGTGTAATATAAAAGGGGATCATAAAAGCAATGGATTAAAATTCAGAAAAGGTTACAGCGCCAAATTTTTGGAGGTGAAACCATGCGTGGCGCAGCGCTTTTGTGTGAAGTCAGGTCATGTAGAAAGGGCTAGGGAGGAAAAAAGAGGGGAGAAAAAAAACATTATTCTCAATTAAAGCAGCTTCTCAGTCAGAGCCAGTGAACCAAAAACTCATCAGTGGGTCCTTTAGCGACCAGAAACACAGTGAGCCATGTGATCAATAATTTGATTTGCATAGATTTGGATTTGCATACACGTCATTTGCCATCGACCGCCATGATGAAAGCGCTTTTATTTGAAACATAATTCATCCCACCCCTCAGGACTACTTTTTCTCTTTTTCTCTTCTTTCATTTCCCTTTGAAAGACTGACATAATGCTTTAAGTCACTGGCTGGTATATTGCTCTGACTGTGATGAAAAATGCAAGGCCTATCTCAGATATATGGATTCCACCTCTACCACCCGCTCTGCCTCCCTCCCTCTTTCTCCCTCTTTCTCTCTCTCTCTCTCCGCTCCCTCTCTCTTTCTTGCACTCTCTCCCGCTCTTCCTTCCCCTCTCCCTCTCCCTCTCTCCCTCTCTCTCTCCCTCTCTCTCTCCCTCTCGCTTCTCTCCTCTCCATTCCCGTAAAGGTTGCATATTTGATTTGCAATTTCGGACGAGAAGAGATGGGAGGTTCAGGGCTCCGGGCCAGTCAGAGGGCCACCCCATCAGTGGACGCAGTGTGGGCCAGTGTGGTGTCAACCCCTGTGCGCTGGTCCTCTGCCAGAACGGAGGCTTGTGTGTGGACTCCGGCTCCACAGTCTAGTGAGTACTGTACATTTCATTTGTGGCCGCACATGTTCGATGAGCTTATTTAGCATTCAGTTGTGTACATTGAGGAATTTGACTGCATTCTTCCTATCCAGAGACGTGCTAAGAATGTTAACTGAAAGGTAAAAAATAAAAAAAAAACATTAGCTTGGTCTCAGTTTTGTAAAAAAAACTTTATTTCATCTGCAATTTAATCTGTCAGTCAAACTACACCTGTCCCCTCCATCCTCCTAAGCACTGTTCCGATTGGCTGGGATTGTTAAGGGCCCAGTCTGAGTGGCCAGGTGTCAGGGCTATAAACCGTTATTTTATTTTGTTTTATTTTTTGAGCGCACTGAGGGGACAGCTAATGGACTGCTAGTGAGAAGCTTTTCGTTGAATTGATGTGGCTGAATTTGCCACTGTACCACTAACCACAACCACTATCATAAACACCATTAAAACACATACGCTAGTATACCTATCATATACATGGTCCCAGTTGGTGGAGTGGTCGCAGTATGGATATGAAGAAGAAGTGGTTCTAGGTTCAGGGTAAAAAATAGCACTAATGACCGGAATAAACATATCGATGAAGTAGATGCATTGCTTTTATGCAACTGCCCATCCAGTTACCTATGTCTTTAAATGTAAAGCACTGTAACACAAAGCCACAACTTTGCATAGAGAAAAGGAGTGAGTTCGACAAACCAAGTTGAATGCAATAATTATACACATGGTACACATGGTACAGTCAAAGGATATGCCATGATATGAGGTTGTGGTACTTAAGATAAAAGGCTAATCTTTTAGAGTCTTCTGGTTTTTCATCTAACATTTCATCAACAAGTAATGCGCAGAGCCACACTGTGACAAAGTGTTAAAGTGTGTGTTATACTTCATTATTTGTTGCTGAGCACTTCGCTTCATTAATTGAAGTCAGGATTCAGGGAGTACTGTGTATGTTTTTGTTTTGTTTTTTTGTTCAAAGTATAAAAGTACTGGCTTTAAATGTGAAAACAAAAGAAAAGGATTTAACAAAATCTAACAATCTATGTAATCCTTGTGACTGAACCAGAGAGTTTATCGTCTCAGGTTGTCTAGGTACTGTCATGGCGGATAGAGAGACTGAGGAGTGGGTGAGTCACATATGGATTATGGCAGGTGGCTTCCATATGCACACATTATATTAGCTTCAGCACCCTCTGGAGTATATAAACTTATACTAGGGAACGATTCATTTCAGCGCCATATGCCGCTACCTACAACAAGAATTTAAATGCTGCTTGATCAGTGTTCAGCTTTTCTATGGTGTATCAAGTGTAGTATCTTGGTAGAGTTGTTGTTAATAGTTTAGTAGTATCAGACTGTAGACGCTGGACTCTGCAGGCTTTTCACACTAAAATAACTACACAGCTGTCAGTTACAGTGCCAAGACGAAGGAGATATATATCGGTCTGTTCAAGACTGGAATCAAAAGAGTTATGTTTTCGCCTCGAGAAACACTTTATGCTTCATGTACGAAATTAGTGGGAAGGTTTCTAGCTCTGTGTGTTCACAGCTGTAGTGAGAACTTTAACGGCCTCAACCTTTTGTGCCATGAAGCGCAGTTGATAGTACTGTTGTGAAGATTACGGTTCTGTTATGTTTCTTGTTTAATAAATAGAGGTGAGGTGTACACAAACAGCCTAAGAAGACATATCTGGTTCTGTCAAAGCAACTGGAGGCTTAAGGAGGAGGCTTAGTGGAATCTTTTCCCCTCTTCCCTGCCCACCCCCTCAGCCAATCAAAGTTATTATCTTAGCGAGCTGTAGGAGTAAGGGGGATAGACTGTGCTTAATATGGTGACAAAATGACAGGTGGGGGTGGCTACCACATCAGTCTCAGAGCAATCAAGCATCAGCCAGGGCTAGGCAGCCTGGACAGGAGGGTGATGGAGGTTCAGTTGAGCTTCTTCATCTTGTGTTACTCGCCTAATTAGGTGTGTGTTAACTGTGTGTAATTTGAATGTCGTCATTTTGCCATATTGTCTTTGTCATAACTTGGATGCTAATGTATGTAAATGTAACATGATTGCATTCATGTGTGTTAGTTCACCAACGGTTATTTATGTGCACACATATCTGCATGCATTACATTAAAAATGAATTGAGGTAGGTTGTCATTTTATGCAAGCTTAAGCACAGATTGGCCAGATTGCCTTAACGCAGATGCCTTTTAATTTCCATAAAACACAGCAGAATGTGGTAAAAATGGATGGAAAGGTATGGAAATTACACTCTCTTACAGCACATTATAATTGAGTAAAAGTGCGTGTTTTGTTCAGTTTTGCAAACTTAACTTGCCCACATACCTTGTGTCCACCTAAGATAAATAACATATAGTTTCACTGCCTTCAGCACCGCCTAAGCAATTATCAGATAACATGCACTCATTAAAAAACCCCACTTGTCAGCAGCTAATTACGAGTGAAGTGGTGCTTACAGCAAATCTGTCATGTTCCCTGACCACTAGACCCATGCATCTGTTGGGCACGTTGTGGTTATTGTGACCTGTGATCCACAATCCTATCTCATCTACCTTAGTGGTTGTCAGACGTTATGGTGTAAAAAGTGTGTTGCTCGACTTTCAGCTGCGAATCTGACCTATCTACTTGGCTGTCATAGGCTAAAAGGGGGATTAAACTTTGGTGACGTATTCTGCCATGCTTCACTAATTAGTTGCTAATTTAGCCATTGAATGTATTATTGTGTACCATGTGTATTCTATGATGTGTCCACAGAAACAGATTCAGAGATGCTATGCCTTGAATGTGATCTGGTTTAATGATTGAGTTAGGAAGCTGCTACTCCTAGAATTATGTATCTAGATTGATCTGACATATGGCTTCTTCCTCTCAGCTGCCAGTGTCTATTCGGATGGAAAGGAGCTCTGTGCTCTGAGAAGGTGTCTGTGTGCGACGCTGAACACAGCCCCCCACCCATGTGTGCGAAGGGTTCCACCTGCGTGCCACTCCCAAAAGGTTACACTTGTCTGTGTCCACTCGGCACGGCCGGCCAGTTCTGCAAGCAAGGTCAGTCCTGCAGTCACCATCTGTACCACACGCTGTCCTTCCTCTTGCCTCATTGTAACCGCAGTAACAAAAGGCAGGATTTTCATTTCGCTAACAGCTACAGTTTTTTCCTTCTTTAAGAAGAGGGAGGTGAACCTGTCGGAGACAGTGGATTATATCCACCCAGCTGTTACTGAGCCCCCTGCCCAGTCATGTCAGAACAGAAGGACATGACATCCACCCTTGCTTAGTCAGTCTACCACAGACAGTGTGTGGACAACCTGCGCTCTGCCAATTGGAATGATTTGAAATGTGTTCCTGGGAGGAGAAAAAACACTTGTCTCTGTTAATAAACTGACTGATTGAAAAGAAGCTTTCTCACTCAGGATTTTCTTAGACATAATGAGAGGCTAAAATGAATGAGTCCTTTATGGGAGGTGGATGTAAGGGGTTGTGATTGAGGTGTACTGTCTTACTGCAGGTCTCGGTGAGGGCAGAGTGAGGAATGTGGAGTTTTATTTCTAAGTCTACCACTATCTCTATTCTAAAGTATGGCTAAAAATACCTGTGCTGGTCTTTCATTTGTATTCATAAAATGTGTCTTCAGCAATGCAGAATCAACAGAGTGTAGACCTCTGTATTTCAGACAGTGTGAAAAAAAAACATTGCAGCACAGGTGGAAACAATAATTAACTTTAAAAACATACCAATTAGAGAGTTTCCTGATGAAACATTTATGGTCAAGAAAATGTAGTGTTCCATCTGCGAGTAAGTACTTGGTATTGCAGGAAGCTATATATCAGCTTTCTCTTTACAAATATATTGAGTGTTTCAATGGGGATTGAGTTAAAAATACATGCGGGTATGTGCCTTGACCTGCCGCTACTGCTGCCTGTCTTTTAAACACTCTTTAAGAATGGAAAGAAACCTTAGAACTGAATCCTTTTTTTTTTCAACCCTGGACACTAAAAGATTCGAGTGTCTTAGAGAAGGGCTTGCATCCCCAGGGGCCTGAGGAACTGAAGTGCAGAGCTGGAGATCAGAGCGCGCCGCTTGGCTCACAGCCTGGTGCTTCCCTCCCTGAAGTCCCTCGTTCTCTCCCTTGCCCCCGGCCCAGTCGCTATGTGTCAGCAAGACTCTAAACCCTGACCCACGGAGTCAGCAGAAAATTGAAAGAGAGAGACAGAGAGAGCATATGGGTGTTTTCATGGCCAATTACACCAAGAAAAAGCCTTTTACCACATTCTAAGCATCTCCCTCTCCCTTTTCAAACTACAGTGTTCACCTCCCCAAGCTTTGTCGTTAACAGCATTTCATACAAAAAGGGAATTGTATAAGTGGATATCCATCCATCTCTATGTACTCCACAGTACACTGACCATATCCATTGCACTGTTTTTTGTCACTTCAATATGCGTGTCTCTTTATACTGGACGCGATGCTATAGAAAAAATAATAATACTGATCTGAGCTTTGGGTAGAAAAATGATTGGTATGCTTTTGTGATGTTTCAGCCTTGACCATTAGTGATCCGTACTTCAGCGGAAACCTGTCCTCCTGGATGTCATTTGCTCCAGTCAGTGTGAGGCACAAAACACACCTACAGATGCAGTTCCAAACACTGTCACCAGAGGGCATTATGTTTTACATGGCACAGCACCTTGCAGCTCGGGCAGGTAGGTTAGATCCTGAGGTCTACACTTAATGACTACTGGGATGTCATTTTTTACTTTGTGTGTGTTGTGATTGTTTCAAAATCATTTGGACCAGTTTAGTTGCTTATGTGAACAAATTAAAAAGTCATATTAACTCATAGCAGTGACAATCTTTTATTCATTTATTTCTTTTTTTTTTCACAGGGGATTTTCTTAGTGTGTCTCTGACCTCAGGATTTGTTCAGCTGCGCTACAACCTGGGAGATGGCACCATTACCCTGCAATCTAGGAACAAGGTGGATCCCACAGCGAGTGTCTGGCACCGCCTGCAGACAGGGAGGGAAGGGGCTTATAGTTACCTCATCCTGGACGGACAGGTTGTCACCCAGAACACCACTGAGGTCATGACAACCCTCGATGTGGCAACAGACATCTTCGTTGGAGGGGTGTCCATCCTGAGTGCTGTCTCTGCCAGTGCAGTGGAAAATGAGCCTACCAGCTTCACCGGCTGCATCCGGGAGGTCATTGTCAATGGCGTTGACCTTGACCTCACCGAAAAGGGGGCAATCAGTGGTGCCAATGTTGGCGATTGGGATGGGATGGCCTGTGGCTACAAAGTGTGCCAAAATGGTGGGTTCTGCCGCCCTGTTGGCTTGACTTCGTTCACCTGTGCTTGCCTCCCGACCTGGACAGGCCCCAGGTGCGAGCAGTCTGTTTATTGCATTGGCAACCTGTGTCGCCATGGTTCCCTCTGCATCGCTAATGCCACTGCCTCCTCTTACTCCTGCATGTGCTCACTCGGGTGGAACGGACCATACTGTGACAAGCCAGTGACTATGAACACTGTCAAGTTTGTTGGCAATTCATATTTAAAATACAGAGACCCCCAGTACTACCAAAGGAATCTGAAGTACACCCAAATGTCACTAAATTTCACCACAAGCCAAGAGGACGGTATGATCGCGTGGATGGGCAGGGCGCAGAGGGAGGATGACGACTACCTGGCCGTCGGACTTCGGGATGGCCACCTCCAGATTGCCATAAACCTTGGAGAGAGGATCCCCGTGCCTCTCCTCTACCCAAACGTTACGCTGTGTTGCAACAGGTGGCATTTTTTAACTGTTGTTCACAACAGGACCCTAATCCAGGTGTTCTTGGATGAAGAGAGGGTCCTTTTTGAGGATGTTGATCCCTTCGAGCGTTATGTTGCCATAAATTATGACGGTGTTTATTATTTTGGAGGCTTTGAGCTTAACAGAGATGTGTCAGCCATAACATCTGGTCTCTTTTCTACAGGATTTCAGGGTAGCATTAAAGATGTTTTTTTATTCCAAGACACTAAAAAGTTGCAGTTTCTGCAAAGCTATGAAGGCTTTAATGTTTACAAAGGTGAAGATTAGCAGATTAAATATTTATAACTCATTAGTTTGACACAAATGTGTATTTTTTGAACTTACAAGTTTTTTCTTCAAGCCATGGATAGTCATCAATTCAATGTGATTTCTTTCTCACTGACAGTGAAAGAATTTTTAGTGACTCACAATACTGTACACCTAAAGGGGGCTGAGGAGGGGCTACTGCCTTAGAAATATTATATTATTATTAGACTGTTGCACATTTTGCCTGCAACTTGTAAACATCCAAGTATGTTGGTGTTTATTACTAGTTGAATACATTTAGTCAGAAGGTGCTATAAAAGTTCACACCTTGGCCATACCTCCTTTTCCTTGAACTGCTGTAATCCTGGTGCTGGCACTCCCTGTTCATTTTCATGTTTCTACTAATCAGTCTTTGCTTATCTTCACACTTTCAGTGGTACATCAAGATAGAAGTGTACTCAACAGTATTAATGTGAAAGAAGGTTGTAATGATAGCACATGTATCCTTATTTATTGTTGTCTAGCTTTTATGGGATGAGTTCTCTCAGTCCTTATTTTAGACACTGGAGTAGTTACTAGAGTACATCTTCCAACATCAGTGATTTTTATGAACAATAAAAGCTTAGCTTTATTATGAACTGTACACAAAAACACAAGGTGCTGGATGCACACTTGATTTATAATGTGCATGACGAGCCAAAATGTACAAAGACAATAATTACCTTAAAACAAACAGTGGGAGGATTGGGGATGGGGGAGAGGATGGGAAAGGACATAAAAAATACAAACGGGAAAGAAGAAATAACAGCAGAGGAAAAACTGCTTTCATGACAAAGTTTCAATGTTTCTTGTTGACTTGCTTGTAGCATGGTGTGGTTAATTCAGACCACTTGTATTTCAATAAATCATGCAGAGTAAAAAAATGTACTTATTGACTGTATCATAGATATGAGCAATCACAGGTGCGTATGTTGTCAGTGCAAGCAAACTCATTAAAATTAAACCTTTTCATTTCCCTCTGAATTTAAAAACCATAACTGAACCTAAAAATGTTTTTTCCCCCCTAACGAGTCTTTTTTTTTTTTTTTTGTTAAAAAAAAGCTGCACATTTTGGACATCAATAATAATTCTACAGACATTTGATCTATTGTACTGAAAAATAAAAACAAGCTTTCGTAAGGAAAAAAGGCATTTAAGCGAATGTTTTGTTTTTTGTATAGTTTTTTTGCTTGTACATGTTTAAAAAAAAAAAAAAAAAATCAAGAATGTCTGTCTCGTGACCTCTTCTTTTTCTTCTCGTGGCCAGAATCACGTCTGTGTTTGTCCCTGTCTTTGTCCCTGTCTTTGTCCTTGTGACGGCCACTAGAGTCATCACTGTGATGCCTGTCTTTCCGTCTGTCTGAGTGGCGGTCATCCTTCGAGTACTTCCGGTCCTTGTGGTGGCGGTCTCGGTCTCGGTCTCGACTCCGACTCCGGCTTCTACTTCGGCTCCTGCTGTAACTTCGGCTCCTGCTCCGGCTCCGACTCCTGGTCCTACTCCTGCTCCGCCGGTCACGCTTTCCTCGTTCTCGGTCATAGTCGCGGTCGTGCCGCCGGCTTTTCTTCTCGTGGCGAGACTCGCTGTGGTGCCTCGATCGGCTGTGATGATCCCGGTCACTCTTCTTGTGTCCGCTGTCCTCGGAGCGCCGTGGGCGTTCCCAGGGGTCGTGATAGCGCTGCTCTGGGCCCTTCTCCTTAGACGAGACGTGCGCAAGCTTTGCAGATTCCGCAAAGCTTTGATTCCCAAAGGGTAATGGTGGACGAGGAAGCATAGCCAGAGCTGGGGGAAAGCCAGCGGGAAGAGGACCCCCCGGTGGGGTCCAGGAAGGAGAAGGAGCCTGGCCTGGGGAAAACATCATGGGTGGAGGTGGTGGTGTTGGGAAGCCCAAGTTTGGAGCAATGGGTGGTGGCACTGGAAGGAAGGGTGGCGGATTGCTCGGGGTGGAATAGTTTGGCAGTGGAGCATGGTGGTAGGGGGCATCATGACTACCTGGCGGACCTGGATGGGCAAATGGGGCAGGTGGAGGGAACAGAGGGGGTGAGCTTAGGAGAGGCGGCCGGGGCAATAGAGTGTCCTTGCTCTTGCAGTTGGATGAAATGGTCTTGATGCTTTGGATGTCTGTCATGGGTTTAAAGTCCTTGAAAGATGGATCTGAGAGGCATGGCTTTGACACTGACTGGGGAACCCCAACTTTGATATCTTTTGACTGGTCCTGACCACCTGGTTTCTCCAAATTGATCCTGTCTGGAACTGGATCTTTCAACTCAGTTAATGTCTTTGTATCATTTGGTTTTGGACTAGTTGTTGGACTTTTGACCTCTGAAGTAGTGGATGGTTTGTCTTCTTCTTTAGAAGTCTCCAACACGGTAGCAGTTGTGGAATCTGGTTTAGGTTGTTCATCTGGGGTTAGGTTAACTTCAGTCAGAGAATCCACTTTCTTTGATGAATCAGAAGTGCTAGGCTGAAGTTTAGTCTCAGGTGTGGAGAGGCTGGCAAGAAACATCTCTGTTGAAACATCCGCCGGTTTATCTTTCAGGGACATCAGCAACGCACTGCTTGATGTATAACTTGGATGTTTTTCTGCCAAGTTTTCAATGACAGATTCCTCTGTATGACTTAATGAAATTTCTGCAGTTTTGACTGATTTAGAATCAGCCTCAGATTTGTCAGCATTGCTAGATGGACCAGCCTCTGTCTTGACTGATTTGCCTGCGAGAGATTTTTCCGTTTCTGTTTTAACGGGTGGACTTGTATCTGTCTTCACTAGTTTAGAATCAGTGATTAATGTTTCAGACTGAATGGGTAAATCTGACTCCTTGGCAGATTCTGAAATGGCAACAGACTTTTCAGTCAGACTGGATGAACGAGACTCTTTCTTTACAGGTCCTGTACTGGAGGGAGCGTTTTCAGGTAGACTGAATGAACGAGACTCTTTCTTTACAGGTTCTGTACTGAAGGGAGAGTTTTCAGATAGACTGAATGAACCAGACTCTTTCTTTACAGGTTCTGTACTGGAGGGAGAGTTTTCAGATAGACTGAATGAACCAGACTCTTTCTTTACAGGTTCTGTACTGGAGGGAGAGTTTTCAGATAGACTGGATGAAGCCGATTCCTTCTTGACCGGTTTGGAATCGATGACCGATCTCACCGTCTCACTGGACGAACCTGCTTCCATTTTTACAAGTTTGGAATCTTTCTTTTTTATTATGAATCGATTCAGACTTGTAGTACTTGGAGCAGGTTTGACTAAGCCTCCCTGACTTCTGGGGTCACTTGGGAAGGCCTGTTGGCCTGTGGTGCTTGGACCTTTACTTGATTCAGCCGGATGTACAGAGGCTTTGCTTGCCCTGTCTAAAGAGGACGATGCAGATTTGAGCACCCCAGGGAGGAATCGAAGTGGTTTCGATGCATCAGACAGACCAAAGTCTGTGGACGAGTCCTCAGTTTCAATGGGGTCAGTACCCAATGGATCATCAGACACTGCCACCTTAAATGTTGGGGCTTCATTCCCCAAGGGAACTTTCAAAGAGCTGATGAAGTCGTTTTCCGCATCGCGAACCTTCACAGGGATATTGACGGGATCTGCCGTCTTTTCAGTCTCAGGTAAAACAGCATCAGTGCTGCTAGCAGGCATGGGAAGAATAGCACCATAGTCCCTTTTAGGCCGCTGTCTGATGACAAGTCCCAGTATAAGATTAGGGCGGTTAGACTCTAATCCTACAGGAACACAAGAAGTGAGATAAAAAAGATACATTATTTTAATCCCTAGAATTATTTTATAACAGCATTAGAATTCACACCAACTTATATCACTGATATGTCCATCTACATGAACTTCATATCTAATGATGGGTTTACTGACCTGGGCCATCAAAAGGTACAATCTGGTGGGGGATTTTCTCAGTTGAGCCCAAGGGGATGAGATACATGTCTTTAACCTGCTTCCGGTTATTAGCAACCACTCCATATCGCCGACGACTGCTAAAATATGCGTAAAGTAGAGTGTACGATATCTCATCTTCTTCAGTCTCAGGGGTGAATCGAACCACACATAGCTCCTGGTTGGGAAGACAGAGGAGATGACAGTTGTAAAAAATCACAAATCACTTTAGTAAGCATTCTGTATACAGCTAAGAAAAACAGGCTCTAATTCATGCCTACTTTTGTTCCAGAGGCCCGGATTTTTTCAACATAGTCCCATACTATTTGTGGTGAGATCCTTCCGCCAACTTGGATGTTTTCTGGCAGGTCCTGGTGAGAAAATGTAACCGCTTTTTAGTGGTGTATAATATTTTTACTTAAACACCTATGAAAAATGACTTTACAAAAAGCTATTGACGATGAGATTTAATGTTATTTCCCATCTACCTCAGTTAAATGATCCAAAGTTCCTGAGACTGGATAGGCTTTTGTTAAGAGCTTTGCCACAGCGGGCATGTCGACAAAACCGTTCCACAGGCTTTCCAAGCTGGCAAGAAAGGTTGCTGGATCATCTTTACTGATCGAACTTTCAGACCTGCAAGCACATAATAGTCTTCAGCACATACAACTGTGCAACAGGTGGCAATTTCTTCAATTTTTCTCATGAAATTCAAAAGGCTCTTACCGTCCTTCAAAGCTGGAATAGATTCCAGATGTCATGAGGCTGCCTTCTAAAGCATCGAGCTCGTCTGTTATCCCTGGTGAAGGTGCGGGGACAGCCTCGCCTTCGGAGGTTGACGGGCGTTTTGTAACAGTGGTGGCCACCTTGACCACCTTTGTAACGGGCTCTTCTACAGGTGGGGCCATGCGCCCTAAAAAATAATTTATTACGTGTGAACTGTTTGTTTAAACTGAAAGAAAACAGGTAAAACAAGTGAAAATGATTCATACAATAATTGTGATGTGATGATTGTTTGTATTTCTGCACGTCTGCCCTAAATTACTTGTAGCAAACAGGCAAGTGGCTCATCAAAGGCAAATAAAATTCCAACCGCTAATTGATTGATTTATTTATTCATTTTAAATCAGTAAGTGTAAAAATGTGTGTTCATGAAAATTGTGTTTCTCTTCAATGCACTTTTAAGGAAATTTCACCTGGTTTTAGGCGACTATACATTTTAGCCGTTGGTGTGTTGAAGCAGTGCCTGGATGCCTACCGAACTACATAGTCACAAGGCATCGCATCAAAACATGCTTTGGCCGCACTCTTGAATTCATTAAAGCTATAGCAACACTGCATACTGTATTGCTTTTCTGCAGGAGCCAATATGTAGTCCCAGGAGAGAAAAACAATTTCCATATCAGATAACTGTTCACACATATAGACCGCCCCCTAGTCATTAACACTTCATCTTCCCACATCTCAGTTTCCCTGGAGAGCTAACAGACGTGCTGAATGGGTGCCATTCATCGCATCTACTGCCAGCCGTGATGGGTGTTAACGAGCATATTAAGAAAAGCTGAGAGACAACCACCACTCTCAGGGTATGCATATTTACTCAGTAGTAGAAGACAGCAGTAGAAGTTGTCTCTCACACAGCTCTCACCAAGCTTGCAGTTCTTATTAGAAAACTAATTTTTTCCAATCACTAAAGTCCTAAGTGACTGAGTCACTCTTTTGAATCGGGTCAGCCATTAGGGAGTTGGTTGGAAAATGGCGTTCCCTGACCCATACTAAACACAAACTCCCAAAGCAAAGTTTGTTTGCAAGGTCAATAAATAAGTCAATCTGTGTGGTTATTTGTGAAAAAATACAATAAGGTTAACTAATTATTTACTCAGTTACAAGTCACAAATCAGAAAATGCCATGCTAAAGATATAACTGCTGCCTCTTACCAGTGCATATCTTGCAGTTGAGATCAAAGAGATGAGACTTGTGCAGGCTGGTGGTGTCTTTAGTGTCTTTCGTGGGCTCCGGCTCGGCCACTTGGGGCTTCTCCTCTGGCTCCTCCGGAGCTTTGGGAACCGGCTCAGGCTGCAGGGGCAAGACACAGACACACACACACACACACACACACACACACACACACACAGACACAGACACAGACACAGACACAGACACACACAGACAGACAGACAGACAGACACACACACACACACACACACACGTAGACGCGCACATGCACACGCACACAGACAGACACACACACACACAATCACAGCAGGATTAATTAAACTACATGACTAACAATGCCTTAATTGCTAGTATTACGATATCCAGTCTGGTTTGCCACAGTCTCTTTGTGGCTGTTTACGTCTGATAAATTTTGTGAGCCTGTGTTTGACAACCATCATGACAACCTTGTTTGTGGGGGAAAAGGATAGCCTACATTGAGTCACCTTACCTCTAGTTCTATGACATCAGGGGATTTCAGAGGCTCCTGGTTCTCGATCTCAATCTCTCCTTTGTGGGTGATTTTAGTAATGGGCCGCCTCTCTGCCTCTCGCTGTTCTTTCTCGATCATCTCTATGGCCTGCAGACCGGATGAGACGTGGAAGGGTAATGAACAGTTTCAATCTGACACAATTCTTGGTCAGTACTACAAGCTCTATAAAGTGTTGCTCCACTCTCTTTGAAAGTATTCAGCCAGAAGACCAACAAATGCCCATAACAGCGCAAAAGCATAGACAGTCAATTCTTGCGATATTGGAGAATATACCTTGCTACATGTCATATGGTAGGAAAGTTGGGAGTTCATGCAATGCCATTACAAAGGCTAAATGTGCAAACTGCCTCAAACATAAGTTGCAAACATGGAATCAGTATTTAGCTTCAAGGTTGAAGTAGCTTGCACTACAACACTACCAATTTTTAACAGCTCTGCACTATTTCTTTTATTTCCATTTTCTGCATCTAAAGACACAAAAAGGACTGTCTGTCATCCAGTCCCAAACCTGGATAACGGACCTAATTTCATGGTTATTTCAGCAACAGTTGTTACACTGAGGCGATGTGTAAAACACGCGGGCTGCTTACATGTCTATTTTCCCTTTGCCTCCACGCCGCCAACTCTTTGGAGGCCAACTCCTCTGGGCTCATCCGAATCAGGTCTCCCGGAGAGATCTCGCCTTGAAGAACTCGTTTGAACAGTACCTGTGGAAAAATTTGACAGGTACAGCTTTTAACATCTGACAAGTGATGCAATACACACAGAACAGAACACAGAAACCACAAATCACACAAAGAAAAACATTGATTTTACTCACAAAGACACATCACAATGTTGTCTCAGTGGGACCTTAGCACATGCTCTAAACTGTGAACTTACATTGTTTTTTGTGTCCTTAAGGTTGAAAGTTAAGCTTCGGTATTTGCTCTTGTATTTGCTATCAGTGCCTTGAAAAAATGAATGAAGTTCTCTCTCTATTTTCTTGGCAACTTCTGCAACCTTCTCCGAGGAAATTTTGAAGTCTGAATCTTTTAGCCTAAAATTAGAGCAGAGAAAAAAGTGGATACAGCACATCTGTACTTCACGCAGATTTAGACAAGACAAGATTTAGAGTCTGCACAAATGTGGGCTTAGTTGTCATGTTCATACATTTATACGGGTCAATATCAACACATACATGGCAAACACACCGGAATAGTTACCAATATGTATAATTAATATGTGTAAATGTAATAACCAAATTAGTTTCAGGAATTACCTGCTAAGAAGGATATCCTTCAGAGTGTGCCGGACATTCCGTCGGATTTGTTCTGTGGAAGGCTGCTTGGTGCTCACAGGCGAAACTTTAGCTTTATGCTTCTCAGATTTTGAGTGCATTCCTAACGGTGCAAAGAAAACATCATGTTCCTGTGTGTACATTTTTGGCAAAGCAATGATTCAACATGTTTAATCTAAAACATGCTTTAGGATGTAAAAAAGACTAATAAACTGCAATACTGCAATAAACTGGATGGCTAAATCTGACTGTAAATGTGGATTAAGCATTACCAGATTTGTGTGTGGAATCTTTATATTCTGTTGAATGCCTCCTCTCTGAATGGCTGGAATCCTAAAGATCAGGGAGAGACATACTGGTGTTTCAAAATAAAGCTTCAACAAGAGTGTGTGAGAGACCCCTCTGCAGCAAACCCCTCTGCAGTAAATTGTGTGTGTGTGTGTGTGTGTGTGTGTGTTTTGTGTGTGTGTGTGTGTGTGTGTGTGTGTGTGTGTGTGTCAGTGTTTTGAAAAGAGTGTTCTGTAGTTTTAGTGTCCTGGGAGATTAACACCAATGCAGCACTGAAAATGAATGTTCTCTTTACTATTCTCCAACAGGCACGTGTCACTGCAGGGTGCAGTACACAGTTGAAAAACGCATGTGTCAATCTTTTAGGAGGTTTACTCTTTAAAGGGGGTAATAGGAGACACATATATTTATATTTATTACAATTAATTTTAATTGACAGTTTTATTAAAGTGACTAGTTCAGATCCTGTTTAGATTCTCAATTTTGTGGAAGAAAAATCAACCACCTTTGCCTTTTTTACTCTTTTTCAGTGATGTGGAAAGAAATTAAATAAGCTACAATTTCTGTGGTTTAAAATTGTGGTAGCTGACGGATTCAGAAGATATAATCATTTAAAAAGTGGTCCAGTTTTTTTTGGCCCACTGTGTATATTCACACATTTTACAAATTAGCAGTCACCCACTAGCAGCCACTCCAAATATGAAAGAAAAGTTTTCTACTAAAAAACGGAAAAAAAAAAAAAAACCCTTCCACAGACTGACAACCATGTGTATACCAAGTGATAAGCACTGCTAGAAAATACAACAGAAGTTTGATTTATGATCATGAAAACAACAAACACGGGTCTCACAACTATGACACATTGAATGAACTATGACACATATAGGAAAAAAAGAGATCACATTCACATGTTATTACACACACATCCCAGCAGAGGGCGTGTGTGGAGCGACTCACCTTCCTAAACGGCCTGACTCCACCTGTAGTGACCCCCTGCTGCTGCTTGTGTCTGGAAGGCTGGTGGTGGGTGTCGTTCTTGGTGGGCGGCTGCTCTTTGGTGGCCGCTCCTGGGTCGGACGCTCCTGGCTCGGACCCGCCAGGCTCGGCCCTGCCGCTGTCCTCCTCCTCGCAGCAGCGGAGGCACACATACTCCTGGTCCTCCTGCTCCATCTGCTGGACCTTGTCCAGGTCCAGGCCCACGCAGTCGCCATGGAACCAGTCGTCGCAGCGCCCACACCCGACCATGAACCTGAAATAACACCAGTATGGTGTGAGTGGAAATACTCGCCAAGCAGAGAGAGAGAGAGAGAGAGAGAGAGAGAGAGAGAGAGAGAGAGAGAGAGAGAGAGAGAGAGAGAGAGAGAGAGAGCGAGAGAGAGCCAGAGAGAGCCAGAGAGAGCCAGAGAGCCAGAGACAGAGAGCAAGAAAGCTGGGGGTTTGGCGTAAACTTTAGTTTTGCAGCCTTGGTTTCGTAGCTTCCCACTCGTCAGACCAGTACAATCAACCAAATCCATTCTCAACCACTCTTGTGGGACGCTGCCCCCCTGCAACAATCCTGAGAATATCCCACCCACTGAGAATACAGTGTCTGGGTTCATGCTGAGAAGCCATACTGCGCCAACTGTCCCAGAACTGAACACAAGCTTTGCATTCTTCATACATCTGTGGACAATGGCAAGGCCTTTGTGTCAATTAAGCTTACACTACAGCTTTTTTTGGTTTAGACTTGCACACAGACAGTACAAGAAATGCACGCATGGGAGTGCAAGGATATAAATTAAGTAAGAAATATAAAAGGCCCACAGCTGTGGAAGACAGGCCGTAGCTAACATAGTTGTTTTCTGTCTTCTCAAGGAAGACATCTGGAAATATGCTGCAAGTAGTTTTAAAACGTCCCTACCTACAGCCATCTGTTACATAGGTTACACAGGAGGATAAATGTGTTCCTGAAGATTTACCTATAAAGTAACATTTTATCCCTACTACAACACACACATCATAAAATAAACCAGGGATTTCAGAAGTAATACTATAAATAAATATATAACATACCTAGAAATATACGTAAAATAAATAAAATAAATACATACAAAATATATACAAAACACTTTTATGTGAAGGCTAAGCAGACCGCGGCTGGCCTACCTGTTGTTGTGAGCCTTTTTGCAGAGGCCACAGTGTTTGCTGGGGTCCCACAGGGCCTCGCCGTCAGCTGCATCTTCCTCCACGGCCTCCTTCTTGGCCACGGGGGCGTTATCGGGGATGAAGAGCTCGGGCTCGTCCACGGAGACGCTCCGGGCGCCGCGGCTGCGCTGCCTCTGCAGCATCTTCTCCTTCTTGAGCCTCTGCCTCTCCTGCTCCTCGTTCTCCGCCAACTCCTTCAGAGGCGGCTCCGGCTTCTTTACCTGCACGGGGCTCTGCGGCGGTGGCGGCCTCTTCTGGGGGTGAGGGGACTGCTTGTGGGGGCTCTGTTGGGCACTAGGATGAGGATGAGGATGAGGATGAGCCGGAGGATGAGGGATGGGGATGGGGATGAGGTGGCGGCGACTGCGGCTTCGAAGCTTGCACCTTAATGCTCTGAGGCTTTGGTGCACCTGGTTTCACAGGTGACTTTGTGGGAGACTCCTGCCTGATCTTCTGCACTTTCGGAGGAGGGCCCAACTTAATCAGCTCTGCAGGCCGCTTCATCACTACGTTGTTTAACGGCTTTTCCTTCAGGTCCACTGGGCTCTTAGGCGTGCCTTTGGGTACCTTCTTCACCTGGGGTTGGTTTAGGCTTTTTCTGGCAGTACCTGGTTTACCTGGTACCGTCGGCTTGGTTTTGGCAGAGGGCAAAGCCTCCTTTGATTTGAAATGCTTTGTGGGGGACTCCTGCTGTACCTCGTTGTTGTTTTTACTCTGCGTTTTGCTGGTTTTCGGCTTTGAAGGATCACTTTGGTCACCCCCTCCTTTAGAGTCTGACGCAAGAGAAACCTCCCGGGCAGGTTTTGGAAAGACTGCACCATTGGTGTTCTGGACTTCATTGGGGTTCACGTACGGTCCAAGCGGGACATCAGCGGTGACCTTTCTCTGTCGCGGAGCTGGTGCTGGAGTTGGTGGTGGTGCTGCTGCTGCATCTTGAACAGCTTCCACTACTGCTGCCCCCTCCGTGCTCACCACCTCCTCTGCATTCACGCTGATGCCCAGACCGTCCTCTGCATTCATGCTTAAGCCCAACCCATCCACACACACCAGGCCATCCTGCGAACCCTGCTCCAAAGCGAGGCTCGAAAAGCCACCCATCGAGGGTCCCGGGATGAGCTCGATGCGGACGCCTCCGATAACCACGGACAGACGCCGCAGCACCACGACAGGGTTCATGGAGGGAGGCACCTCGTTGACGTTGTACCTCCTGCTGAGTAGCAGCTCTCGTGCTCTCCTGGCAGACTCATCATTGTCCCCGCGGGAGAAGCTGGACCTCGACAGGCCGGCCCTTCTTGCTCCCCTGGCGCTGACTCCCCTCCTTCCTGGGCCCGTGCATCTTCCCCGCAATCCTCTCCCCGCACCTCTGCTGGTTCCTGGGGGGGGGGGGGTTAGGTCACAGTAAACAACAAGCTTAAAAATCATCTGCTGTGTCTCTATGCCCATGCCCCTCTTCCTGTGCTGTAGTACATCCTGTGCTAAATTCTGCAAATTCTGATATGTTCTGCAAGTTTTCCAAAAATCACATGCCTTTCAAAATATCAACAAAATGTAAAGAGTGCAGTTCCTCTCTCTCTCTCTCTCTCTCTCTCTCTCTCTCTCTCACTCACTCTCACACACACACTCACACTCACACAAGACAGGGAGCCTATTCCAGTGTAAACCATGTGGAAGAGGTCAAAGGTCACTTTAAGGTAAATTTAGAGTGCGACAACAGATAACCACTAGAAAGGCACTTCTACACCAGGAAGGGAAAGCGCAGACTGTACATTAGTTAACTGAAGCCAAGGTTCATGACCTTACTTTCAGGACACATGTCTCCCTGCAGTGCTATTTTTTTTCTATTACTTGCTGATGTGTTCAGAAACATTAATGCTGCAAATAGCAAAGTTCGCTTTGGAGCCATGTTGGACAAGCATGCAAGAGAGAACAATAACAATTGTGTGGCACACACAGAGATGTTAAAAAGAGGGCAGTAGACCATTTTTACCTTGCGATTCTGGGCTTGGGGCGTTCCTAGATGCACTACTGGCTCCTCTTCCGCCCCTGGAGCCTCGCCTCCCTCCCCTTGGAAACCTGCCAGCAGACTGGCCTCGAGACACACCGCGTCCACGTCTCGCCACGCTCATGCTGCGACCTGCCAAGCACAAAATTGGTACATGGTCACACTCATGGAGTTCCCAGTACATGCATACATGCATGTGTGTGTGTGTGTGTGTGTGTGTGTGTGCATTCATCACATTAGCAACATCACACAAGTAGGAAAGACAAACACACTTTCAGAGCACTTCCTGTGTGCATCAAGGGCCATGGCACTAGCAATGCTGCCAAGATTCAAATCTGGTGAGCGGGTAAATTGCCATGACAGTCAGTTTGGGGTGGAAACTGTGGAGCAAGTCACTTAATAGCCAACAGCCTTTGTTCAAATGAATTTTACAGAAGCTGCCTAAAATGGCCAATATTTTTTCAAGTATTCATTTTATCAACACACCTGTTACGATGGCAAAGTTAGACTCATCACTGTCCGCCAGATGGAACTGAGTGCTGGCAGAACCGAACATGGGATCTTTGTCACTGAGCATGTTCTTTAAAGAGTCGTCTGGTCTTTTGTGACCTGATCCAAACTCATCGCTCACTTCACATTCCAACTTCTGGCCAAGCAACAAGGAGTCATCCAACTGATCACTGGGAATTAAATGGGTAAAGGAGTCAACTACATCCATGAATGCCTCTGCCTGTTTGTAAGCTCTGCAGGAATAAGAAAATATCCATTAATATACTTATGATTAAGAGCGCATACTCCTTCTCAGTTAGTGAGTCACCACTTAGGGACTGAAAAGTTGGGTATGCTTTAAAAAGTGTCTCCTGAATCTACTCTTAAAACTTTTTCTTAAAAAAAAAAAAAAAAAGTTCAATATTTCTGTGGTGTCAGAAACTGTTAGTGAACCACAGGATTAAAATGCAGAAAACGTCACATTATCAAAATTAATACAATGCCTACATGCCACGGACTGGACTTTTTCCCCAATGTTATTGGTTTATCTGACTAGGCCTTTAGTAAAAATGTATTTTAAAAATCCCTAAAACTAAAGCGAATCGTTTTCCAAAAAAAAAAGCAAGCAACGTTGTCAATGCAAGAACCACATTCTGTCAGTGTAGAGCTGATAACGGTTTCGAATTGGACAGGTTTCAAGTCGACCATCTCTTTTCAGAAAGAAAATAGCCCAATACGCCATTGACAGTCGCCGTCAAAGTTTCTTCGTGACACATCTGGGATTACTACCAGTCCTTAAAATACTGTATGAAGTTAACAAAATAACGACAAACAGTAATTTGGACACAACTGTGTTACGACATACATTCAACGAAGCCATTAGATGTCGTTGGTGAACCACAGCAACCACTTGCAAAAGCTGGTTAGCGCAATGTTAATGACACCATGACACCTGCTGCGGTAAAATGAACCCCTAAACCATTATAAAAGTAAAAGGAAATTAGTACGACAGACACATTTCATACAAACAGCAAGGCGTTAAGCAAACTGAACCACAGGTCTATGAGATGTGCAGTCTTATTTGACATCCGATCTCACAGAACACCAACGTGAACAAATGTAGCTAAAGAGGACGTTATCTGAGCAGTTCATGCTTGGCACTCCAAGTGATTTGGCTAACTTTAATAGGGTAGCCAACTAACTTGGATATCTTAAAAAGTTAGCTTATGCCACGTTGAAATGCTAGCATATTTACAAACATGCATTTCCTGTCAAAATAACGCAGTCGTGGTTTATAACAACAAACCCCTCACGTGCAAAAGGAACGTCCACACTACAAGTTCTGTAATGTTAGCGCATGCATGGCGGTGATGGCCACCTCACTAATGTTTCAATCACGTTATGCTTTACTCGGGGGTCACCGTATCTGGGGCTAGTCAGCTACTAGCTAGCTATCCTCAGAGGCCTTTGGGGGCAAACTTCAGTGGAAAGTAATGCATTGTCTTGCAACCTGCTTGGCTAGGAATTCAATATATTAACTGTGCAAGTAACTGCAACACCAAAGACTAAAGTTGCAGGAGAGTTACCGAACTTGCTGACCAACTGTTGTAATGTCAGGGTGTAATCTCCGATGACATCCATGGCAGACCAAGAGGACTAATGGCTAAACTGCCCAGCTAGCGTTAGCATAGAGCCTCAATTCATCTTTGGGGCAAAGTCTTAGCTGGCGCGTAGTCAAAACTGTCAATAGAAACGATGGAGTATCAGTCTGAAATAATGCATGTTTATTAGTAGCAGTCAAGCCTGATACCAGTACATCCCATTTGTGCTGGTCTAGACCCCAAAGCGCTAATTAGCCGACTTGATGATAGCCTGTGCAGACGTAGCTACATCGTTTACTTCAGGTTTGATGCTTCTTTCACAAAGCGGTCAAGCTAGAGCCAAGTAGCAGAACAGCCAAGAAAAACAGAGACTGACGTTAACGCTTACTGCTGTCCCAAAGAGACATGTAGACGAATAATAGTTACTGTAACCAATGAACAAACGTTTGCTAGCTATCTGGCTAGCTCGCTAGGCCCTATAGACGCAACACATAGGCTAACTAGCTACGTATGATCACGCCCCCTTTCAACTGCTAGATGTTAGCAGAAAGACTCTAAACACTACTTTTAAACATGGGAAGAGAGTAATTGGGCTCACCTTGCGACTCTTCACTACAAACTTGACCATTACTTCCAGTTTAATGTCGCAGTGGATCTTGCAAGCTAGTTGAAGCTACCGGTTCTTCCTTAGCTACGCCGCCATTAATGCCTTCTGCAAAATCCCTACACTACTCAAGCGCACTGTATCACGTGGTACGTGTTTACAGTGGTGTTGCTAGATAACTTGCAAGCTGTGTTAAAATGCATTGGAGTCACACTGGAGTGGACGTTGTCTACTTGGCCTGTCACTGTGCACACAGACCAACACAAGCAGGCTAGTACAGAAAGGAAGTAAGGAGGGGGAGGTCTTTACACTGGCTGCAAGTTGTAGATAACACTATTCATTGCAACAGTAAAATTAACATTATTATTATAAGTATTGTTGTTGTTGTTGTTGTTGCTGTTGTTGTCACAGCATCTTACTGGTAATAAACATGCATCAATTAGGTTCAGCATACCTGTACACTCAATAATCACTAACACTTACATAGCCTATCATGTGGTATCATTACATTATAATTTCCCTTCCATTTGTTTCTTCTTGAACACTAGCCTACCTTTCTTGTCAGGCCATGTGCCTACAAATATAAAAACGGGTATGCAGCTCCAAGCATGACTGATATTTTTGGAATCCCTGTGCACTAAAACAGCAAGACACAGGAACAGCTTCTTCCCCACTGCCATCACTCTCCTGAACAGCTGATTAGTTGGGCCATTCCTTTTTTGGCCATTCACCCACTTCTCAGACACGCATACTTAACATCCCTATGTTGCTTGCACACTATATCTACATTACATAGGGCCTACTTTATCATTCCACATGTATCTTGCACACAGCATTGCACTACATTATGGCCTACTTGTATATTTTATCCCACTTGCATATTGTCCTACTAGTATATTATGTCCCACTTGTATAATATGTGCATATATATTATTGCCTATATTAGGTGCTTATGTATATTGTTGTCTCTATAGTATGTGTCTATAGATTTCTATTAGTCTATTAAATGTATACTACTGCATATCTACGTGTTGAACATATAGAGAGGTAACATCTACCAGTCAAATGCCTTGTATATGTAAGTATACTTGGCCAAAAAACTGACTGTAACTCTGCTGTAGCCCTACTGTAGCCTATGTAAAAAAAAACTTTGTTTGAGTATTTTCATTTTTTTTATAGAAAATAATTGAAAAAAAAAACATGTAAGCAGGGAAAGCAATGAGTGAAATGATCCCAAAATGTTATACTTTACATTTGCCACAAGGTGGTGGTACAAACAAGGATATAAAACAGCAGGAAGAAACTGAGGTGCTCAATTAACTGCTAATTTTACTGGCTTGTTTCTATTCTGCTGACCTTTCCTGTTAAACACACAACCCTGCTAATAAATATTAATTATCAACATTAAAATAAAGTGAGTAAAGCCTATATTATGCAGCATAGTAGATATTGTAGGCTATTCAGCATTCTGTGTATTTGATAATATTTGTGAACATATATATTACTGAAAACATCCTCCAGGGCGCAGACCAATAAAGCAAGCTATACGGCACAAGAGCTCATTGAAAATGGGATAGCCTATTGTTCCTTACTGTTTAATACTCTTCCATTTAATCAAAGATATGGTAAATGTAACAGTAGGCTAATGATGCTTGGTGATTCCTTCACACAAGAATGGTGGGAACTTGATAATGTGTTTTGCATATGGCTGAACTAAAATGATATAAAAATGTTTCCAAAGGATTAAGTAATTCAAAGCACACAAAATTGTACAATAATTACTTAAGTATTCTTTTCTTTTTCCTCTAATGCTCAATCCACCACTGTTTAAGTTGAGTAGTGAGGATATCCAAATTCACATAACTGTGTGTGTGTGTGTGTGTGTGTGTGTGTGCAGCTTTACATTTAGGTGCTATGGTTGATAGAGAAGTCCTGTATAAAGGCAGTCCATTCCCTATTTACTATACTTACCATGACTAAATGAGAGAAGTCTGACTAAAGAGGCCTGTTCTTGTGCCATTTGACCTTGCATTAAACTACTATCCACTTTTAGTCGGATGGTGACATTAATCACAATGATTACGACTCCTGCCTCCTTACCTCAAGCAAAAAATTACACCTTTTGCTGGGACTCCATGTTTTTTGGTGTCTAACATAAGCTGTAAATCCTATTGTTTATGTCCTCGTAAAATTATCAAAGTAACCTTTAAAACTTTTCAGGTGACTTTTAAATCATCCTTTCTGAATATCTTTTATCAATATTGTATTAAATTCAATGCTATAACACTGTTTCACAACACCTCATATACTTTTAGGAAGCTTTTTTTTCCGTTTTTTTTGTCCTGTTTTATTTATCAATGGGCAACTTCATGTTTTAAAACAAGGCATTTATTACCCATCCGATTGCTACTGAGCTTCTGTGTAGCAGAAAACAATACTGTGACACTGGCTGAAGTAAAACTCTTCAGGTAAAGGTCTTCAGGTAAAGTGGCTTTACCATAAAAACGCATGATTTGTTACAGTAAGGCAAAGGTAAGCTTTCGATGTGGAGTACAATGTTGGGATAAGGAAGAGTGATCGGAGTGAGAGTTAGAGGAGGACGAGGAAGATGACATGGAGGTGAATAAGCAGGAGGGGCATGAAGAGATGGAGGTGAAGAAGGAAGACGTAGAGGACGACGAGGCCAAGGAGGTGGTTAGAGAAAGAGAAGGAAGTGGTAAAGAAGCAAGAGGAGAACAAGGAAGGAAAGAGAAAAGGGAAGAAGGGAAGGCTAAGAAGAGTAAGGAATAGAATTACTGATGACATCAGAGCTACATTAGAGGACCATGGAATGACCCCGAGGTAAGATGGCCAAGGGGTTCAGGCTAAGCCACCACAGTGTGGCAAGCATGATAACGTATAAGGCTATAGTATCATTGGTACTGAATCTGAAAGTGCATACTCTAGTGGTGTGCATTGGCCCGCTGTGTCCCATTTGTTTTGTCTTTTCCAGAGAGGGATGGAGCTAGAGGCAGATGGCATAGGTAATGATTTGATTTTTGTGATGAGGCAGGTTTCAACCTCACTATAATGAGGAGACATGGCAACATAGATATGCTAACATAACTATGTGTGCAGCTATAAGTCAAAATGGTGTTGCTCACCATTCACCTTTTCTGCCTTGCACTGGAAGGTCTATGACCATCATCCCCATCAACTCATACCCCTTTTACAGGTAATTAAGGAGGCATATGGGGATATTGACCGGGCATCATGTCAGGCCTTGATACAGCACGCCAGGAGATTTTTTTTCTCAGTGCCTTGGACTAGAAGACACTGCACGCGATGTTGACAAAATCCCAGAGAGACGACAAGGTGGAGACTGTTTTGTCTTCTCTCAGTGAAAATACTATATGTTTTCTTGTGTTTTACTTGGAAGAAAACACTTTGTGTTTGTTTTGATGTGTGTAAATAAACATCCATACTTGAACTTTGGATCCCTGTGTGTTAAGTTGGATCCCGGTGTATGACCTCAAACTCACATACCTTGTGCACAGAGAAACCAAAAGCCAGATGTGTTTTCATGAATACCATCAGTGTGTAGTTGCTGCATTGTGCAATTAATATGATGGTTTGTGTTAACTGTTTAGTACAAAAATACCATTTTAGGGTGGTTTGAAGAGTTAAGAAATATGTATTAGCTTTTGCAAAATATCTACAATGTTTTGATGAAAGATTTTTGTATTTGTGTGTAGTGTTTTGAAAAAAAAACAATAGTTACAAAAAATGTGCTTAAGCCATCAGAAAAAAAACTGTAAAAAACAGCCCATTTACAGAATGTATGTAAATCCTTCAGGAGTGGTCCCTTATTTTTAAAACTAATTATCAATGTGCAAAACATCACCACTTTATGCTGCAGTCATGAAAAAAAGGTTGCTTGCCAACGAACAGCACTACTTCCAGCTGCATGCAGTGCCTCTACCATCTTATACACTTAAAATCTTAACATTCAGACATTCACATCTTAACAGTCCTTGAGGCAGTTTAGTAGCCTTAGGTCCAGCTCCATTAGGATGAAAGGGGCGTCCACTGTTCTCCTTCATGGAGCCTCCTGAAACTTCTCCTTTGGGTTCAGGCCATAGTACAGGGCCTCCCCATCCACACACGCCCAAGCCATGCGCTCTGTGGTAAAGTTGGCCGCCCACTGTCCTGAGGGGCACACGGCGATGGCTCCTCCTCCACCCTGGACTCGCTCTCCCATGTACTGCAGGGCCTTCTCAGCAGCCTCGGAGACACCCTGGCCTGCACCAAAACACAGCAAATAGCCACATCAGGACACCTGACACAAAGGCAGATACTTGAAAGAAACATGGACTTCTATTGACAAAGTGTGCGCACCATGTATTAAAAGCCAATGTGTCTTGTTGTCATGTGACAAGTTATCAGATGACATGTTGAGTGTAATTGACTGCTCTGAATGACAAGTTTAATAAAAACTAAATGACAACCGAATACCCACCTTCATAGTATACCTAGTATCTCAGTTAGGGGCCCAGAGTGTAAGTACACTTGATTCAGTAAGGACAACTCTCACACTGTGCTAAAATTACATAGACATGTTAATGCCAATGCAATGTGTTGCAAAACGCATTTCCTGAATTAACATGAAAGTGGCACATGGTGCTACTGTTTTGATCATAGAAGAATCCGGCTGCCTGTTTTTTAAAAAGCATAGGTTTGGGGTGGTGGGGGGGTACAAAGAGGGTGCTGACGTCGGTAGAGCAGAAACTAATTAAAGCAGAGCAAATTACACATCATTACTAAGAATAAGCCTTCAAAAAGGTCCTCGGCAAATCAAAGTGATTGTTCCACTGTTTGCATTGCGATTTGTGCATTTTCAAGTGTCTGCCTATTATTTCAAAGTGGAATTAATTTAAAAATCCATTTTTTTGAGCAAATAAAAGTACCGTACATAATATTGAGTCACACAAAATGGCTTACAATAGTAATGGGGGGTTGAACAAAACACTAAATTACACAACAGCGAATAGATTTAATTTTGACACAGTTGACTACTAACAGTAGACCAAAGACATGCTGTATTCAAGCAAGCCGGGAGTCACACTGGGCTCTTGTGTTTTTCATACTGTTCCCATATTAATCACATGATACAGATAACCCTGTGTGTGAAAACAGACCATTCGCTTCTGTTATTTTATCTTGCCGTATAGCAGCGGAGGTTCTCTCTCTCTGCAAACAATGGCCCCTGCCGACCTTCCTCGACTCGGAGCCTCATTATCAGCCAAACGCAGGGGCCATTTGCACAACCACCGCCCCCTCGCACACCCCAATTAAAATGATTGGCAACAGCAAAGTCAGCGTTTCAGTGTCTCTGCATTAGGACCACTCTCGGACCTATAGAATGGCCTGTGTGTGTGTGTGTGTGTGTGTGTGTGTGTGTGTGTGTGTGTGTGTGTGTGTGTGTGTGTGTGTGTGTGTGTGTGTACTGTATGTCTGTGTGTGTGTGTGTGTGTGTTGCTGACAGCATAAAATTACGGATGAATTGCTTATGTTTTGAAAAAATAAATCGTTAAACAACAGTGACGTTTGAACTGCGGAGCGAGTACGGGCCATGCTAAAGGTGCAGGCACAGTGGAAATGGCCGAGCAAGGACGGGGCACGGGACAGACTTGAGTGAAGAAACACACAACCCTGGGTTGACTAATTTGGTGTCCACGCGTTTCATCTCAAAGGATTTTCCTCCACTAACAAGGCTGCGAGTGCTGCTAGCAGATGGTTGAGAGCTGAAGTGGGTCAGAATATACACATATGTATGTGGGCAGCCTGGAAAAAAAGGAAGATGATGTATTAAGGGTTTCCAACTGCAACCTCATTATACATACAAAACACTGCAGTATATTTGAATGTGTCCGTAGTTGAAGAATTCCCATTATATTTTCCCTCTGGAAAAGTGAAAACGGACGGTGTTTTATCAAAAAAAAAAAAATGACAACCTTGTTTACACATATACGATCTGGAAGCACTTTATTAGGGATGAAATAATTACACTGTACCTGCCCTCTGAATAATAGGGCACCCTCTTGCTCTGAACATAGATGCAAGGGCAAAAAGTAAAATCAGTAGTTAAAGAGGCAGACATTTTGCTATGCCTGTTATGGGTATGGGAACTGAATGTGTTGCTTTAAATTGCCTGATGAAACGGGAAGACCCAACACAATACCCTTGTTTTGAATGATGAGGTGTATGCCACCAACAATTCACAAACGACAGTTCATTAATAATAATATAAAACAGCCTTTGTGTTAATATTAATTGGATAACACATTCCATGCCAGTCTTTAATAAAAGTGTGTCTGTGAGAGTGTGTCTGTTCATGCATGTAAGTGTGTGTCTTTGTGTGTCTTTGTGTGTCTGTCCATGTATGTGTGTGTGTGTGTGCGTGTGTGTAAGAGAGAGAGTATGCGTGCAAAGAAGCATGTGTGTGCATGTGTTGGGTCATATATATACATTCAGCATTCTTGATTATGCCTTTAGTTTTCTACAATCTATGTTTATACTCCTTTTGTGGTACACTGTCTTTTGCACTGTCCCTATTTGTGTAATGAACTTATACTATATCACCAAGACAACTTCCTTGTAAGTGTAAACCTACTTGGCAGTAACTCCATTTCTTATTCTGATTATCAGAGCAGAACTTCCGGGCCAGAGATGCTTGAAAGCCTCCCAGCTTGCCGCAGGGCAAGACACTGCTGTCGCCACAGTTTGTTTCTCTGCTGCCCAGGTAATTCAGTTTGTGCCTCCCTTTTGAGTTGGCCAAGTGTGTCAGATGGTTTATCACTTCATCCGGATGTGTTCCTGATCAATGCTTGTGTTAGTTTCCTGTGTTAGTTTAATGCCATATGCCCCCCTGTCGCCCATGTAACTGTCTGGATGAATGATGTCCTGTTTGCCTGCCGCATCAGTTGTATATGAGTTTGACTAGTGGGTATGTGTCAAACTAAAAAGGCTTAAAGCCAAATAACCCCACCTTAGTTCTAATATACATAAACTGTAAGTGCTAAAGAGATGTACAGAAAATATTATTTTTAAATTGGTCTTAAAATTGGGCTTTTTTAAAAATGTAAAAGCCCTTGTAAAATGGCAACCATGTTGAAATGTTTCTTCCTTGACTAATATTTCGAATACCTGTGGTAGAACACAGAAATCTCTGTGACAGTGCCTGGTTCATTCATCTAAAAAAAGTTTACATTTGCAGTCTACGTGTTTGTGGCTGCCTGCTCAAGACTCACAGTGTGTTCCATTCTATCTAGTGTCTACTGTCTACTTATGTTGAGTGTGCTTTCCACACTCACAGTGAGTAGGCAAAACCTGTGAGGGAAGCACTGTTCCAAATTTAACTCTTCCTGTCACATTTACCAGAAATGACAGTCACAGTATGTCATCGGACCACACCAACTGCCAAAATAAAATCCACCAGGAAGAACAAAAACAATTCGGCATTGTTGTCGTGTTGCTTCTAGTTTTTTTGTTAACCCTTTCTCTGCTACACTTTGGGAATGACCTCCATCTCGAATCTGTCCTGTTTTTGCCGAGAATCTACGTTTTTGAGGTGCTGTCTCATTAAATGACGTAGACAAAATGGGTGAGTGCTGAGTGTGAAAGGTGTACACCAATGTACACTCCAAATTCTGACCATTCTGTGCAGGCCATCTGGGTATTTTGAGTCTACTTCATCACGTCAGTTTTCAATTGGAACAACACTGTCTACTCAGATCAGCCATTTTAGGTAGGTAAGTAGGCTATATGGAGATAACAACCCTCTTGTGTTCTCTCCCACGACTATACGCAGGTGTGCTTGGAGGCGGGGCTACCTCATAATGGCCAATGAGAGTTATCCGTGCAATAGGCACTTGGGAGTCATAAGGTTCTTTCTTAGTCTTCCAGGGGGCTGCTTTTCATTTCATGTTTTTGAACACTTATACATACAGTTCATCTTCATGCCAACCGTGGGGCCCACATACCAAAGTCACAATTGGGCCAAATTACCATAGTGACTATGGGGCCCACAGCACCAAAACAACCCCTGAGCAGTGGGCATGTATGGCCCTTCCAGCGATGTGTGCACTAGGTACAGGGCCAGCATGGAAAGAGAGCCACATGCTCTGCACACCATAACCACCATGAGGCATCAGTTATTGTTTTGTAATAACATTTGTATAAATGTATATGATGTATATACATAAATGTAATATAATTGCCATATAATGTGCATATAATATAATTACCATATAATGTACATATAATGTATGTATGTACATTATATGGTAATTGAGTGGAAACACAGTCATGTCATAATTAAAAACATCTTACTTGTACACACCAAATACATGCATGCACGTCAGAGGTGTCAATCCCAGCTTCAGAAAGTGAAAAAAACCCTGTCTAAAGCAACTTATCCTAATATGCACACAAATCATCAGACAGGTTGATCAGCTAATTAGTGAAATCACCTGCAAATCACGTACACAAACAGAAGTATTACATGGCAGGGATTTTTTTACTTTCTGAAACCGGGATGGGCACCTCTAGTGCACCTACACGTGCGATCAGATAGAAGACCTTATTGGAGAGCATGATGAAACAGTACCTTGCTCGACGTGAAAGAGTATTAGTCTGGCCAAGGTGACTTTCAAAATGGATTCTCCGTGCCCGGTGCATGACACAGCACCACTCTGGTTGTCAGCGTAGGCCCCTGATCCTTGGATTTAAAACAGTCACACTGTTTAGAGCAGCTTGGTCTCCACACAAGTCTTGCAATGTTTTAAGTTATCTATTTATCTATTATTTATCTATATACGTATATCTATTATTTATCTATATAAGTGATCTATAAACCACTTATTGTAATCAAACTAAGTAACATCTGGACCCTGTGTTGGTTTCCTTCGTTCACCCTTTAATCACAATGACTAGGCACATATCAGTGGTGGGCGCAACCTAAGCTTTACAGACATGCAATACTTTGAAACAGCACACAGAATTGATACATACCTATGATGGGGGAGTCTCCAACCCTGCCCACCATTTTGTGTCTGATTCCTCCAGTTGATGTGGCGCAGGCAACATTACCATGGGAATCCAAAGCCACTGCACCAACCGTGTCATGGACCCTAAAATTGAGAGAATTAACAGCGTTAGCCTGGCGAGGACCTCAACAACAAGGTTTGCATTTGCTGACACCACTTGTCCTTTAACCTTGCCTCTACAGTGACCTCTGTTGCATTTGGCCTGGTTTATGTGAGCTGTGTTACCAAACACATATGTCGTGACCGTGGTGCATACCAGGCCCTTGCACAGGCAGACCAAAGTGGTGCCAAAGCGCCTGCCCTCACACCCTTTCACTTGAGAAGTGCTTCTGTGGCAGGGCGACTTTTTGTGTTTTCATATTTTTATTTTATTTCAGTATTTTTATACTTTGTTCCATGCTCATCTATATTTTTTAGCTGTCTTAAAATCAGACTTTTTACTGTATTCAGCTCATGGTTTTAAATATAAGCATGTTGGATTTATGCTTGACAACTGCATATCAATTCTAATTCGGGTAAACCACACAAGCTGATATTGCTTCTTCTATGAAATCCTTTTGCCACAGTGGCTTTGGTTAACGCGAGTAAATTGAGAGGCCCAATGTCCACATCTTCCTGGCTCACCTTCATGGCTGACAGCCAGGTAATGACACAGTGTCCTAATACTCGATATTGTCTTTCACTGTTGTGGTATTAAAAAAAAAACACACAAAAAAAAAAACAATAGGCCATTCTAAGTCACGGAAGCCCTGAACCGCATGTGGTAAAAAAAAAAAAAAAAGCTGTGAACCAGATGTCATTTTTTAATTTAATTTTTTAATTTCATTATTTCAATACATTATCTTGTGATTTTGAGATATTACTTCGTTATTTTAAGATATTATCTCGTTATTTTGAGATAATTAAAGATATCTTAAAATAACGACTTAATATTTCAAAATAATGATATAATATTTTAAAATAATGACTTAATATCTCAAAATAATGAGATATATAGAGAAATATAGAGATCATATCTAAAAATAATGAGGTAGGATATAGGAAGATAATATCTTGAAATGACGACTTAATAGCTCAAAATAACAATTTATTATCTCGAAATAATGACTTAATATCTCAAAATAACAAGATAAAATCTCAAAATAAGATGAGTCTGACATAGGCCTGTAGCTGCAGCCAACCACCAAACACAGCAGTGATTATAAGTCTGTGTCTTACAATTATTAGGCCACATGTTTGATCTTGTATTGCTCTTGCAATTATGTTCAAAAGTAAAACAGCAATGAGAGAGGAACATGGCAATCTGAAAAAACCTTAAGATCCCAACAAATATGCCAATTGATGCAAAACACAGACTAAAATGGCAATGTATGTGCCATGTATTTTGCAAAAACATGAACTTCTAAGGCTTAAACACTAACTAAAAAACACTGGAATCTATTTGTTCAATTTAACCCTAAATGTTAACAAAATACATGTTAGGAAATGACAGGATAAAAACTTATAAGATCTATGCATATTACCCATCAGGACATAGCACCTCTCAATTCAGACCAAAAAAATTGGTGTCAGAGCGCTAGAAAGAGCTCAAGAAATGACTTTTAACTCAGTGACAGCTCCTGGGAGTCTTCTAACCTGTAAACGAGCTTCTGGTGGTGGGCAGTAAATGGGAGTGAAGATATATATATATATATGCAGCGACAACAGGAGAGAAAATCTAACCCCTGCAGACAAGTCGCCCAGGAAGCACAGAGTACAACACCTTGCACTCGGGAAGATACAACTAAATTTATCTGGGGCTGAGAAACAGAGAAACTGGGTGTAAGAGTGATTCAAGGTTAAATGTGAGACACTGGCGAGGGTGATCTATCAGTGAGCAGCAGGCCCGGCCAAACAGACATCTCGCGGCGAGTATTTGTCTGCTGCAGTTGGGGAGGACAATCGCACGCCGAGCTGGGGAGGGAGGCCATCAATCAGTTTTGACAGGGCCTTGATTGCTCTATTAAATCACCATGATGGCTGGTTTTGGTGCGGCAAGCCGATGCCGAGACACAATGCGAGGGGTGGACTGTATTTTACACCTGTAATTGAAGCTGGGGTGACGCCGTAAATCCTTAAATATCAATAAACTCCTTAATGAAGCGTGTAAACACCAGAATAGAGATCATTCTCTCCTTTATCATTCCTATGTCAGAGGCATTATTATATATTAATAATTCAATATAAGGCGTGTCACGCCTCGGGGGAAATAGTAAACACCACGCCAGCAGAGTCAGTGCATTGATAGGAAGGTCGGTCAACATTTGCTGCAGAGCTCATCACTGGCTCTGAGCTACTGAGAAGCTGTGACACAGCCAAGGCTCTGAATGACCTTCATTGTTGCAGAAGAACAAAAGCAGTGGAGGAAGCGACATCCAGCCACTCTAATTAAAAACTGTAGAGCAATTGCCTGGAGTCCGGATGTCCGGGAGACCTAATTGAGGACAGGGGATATCATGCATTTCGAAGTTGCCTCCGCATTCTTGCTACGGCACAAAAAATCTGACTGCCACCATCTCCTCCCTCTGATAGCTTAATGGGGCGTGAGGCCCTGAGCTAATTACTTGTGGTAGTTTGATGCGACTCAAGTGTCTTTTAATGGGCCCACTGTCCTCTGTGAGGAAGCCATACTGAGCCGGGGCGCCGCCCCCACCGCAGTTATATATGGGCTGGGTCAGGCTCGGCGAGCAGGAGGGTGGCCACATAATCACCCCAAACGAAGGCAGCGGGTAATTAAGTTCTGAGGATTTTGCTTACAATAAAGAAAGGAAGGAGGAAAGGGGAAAAAAGAGAAAAAAAGAAAGGAGAGAAGGGAGAGAAGAGGAAGAGGAAAAAACACGCTCAGGTACACACACAGAGACACACGCACAAAAGAAAAAGGCAGAAACCAGGCTGTGTGTGTGTGTTGGATCGAGCACCAGGGGCACCATCGATAATGAACCCGAGGCGCCGGGAGGTGAAGAAACTGCAGCTCAGCCAACTGTCACTTAGCACCTCCAGTGAAAGGCCTATTTTTACAGGCTCCCACCGGGCAGGTTGAGGTTACCCAACCCCCCTATACACCCTCCACCCTCCACCATCCTCCACCACCCCCACCCCCCTTGCCATCCCGCGACAGCCGCCCTGATCCCTGTCACTCTTTGGCTTTTATCACCGAAAAGTAAAGGTGGCGAGAACCTTTACTGCGCCACCCTGGAGCCTGCGGTTCTGGGCGCCCTCCCACACGCTTTACTGTAATAATACAGCTCCGGCACAGGAGCTTTTTCTAATGGCTGTCAGAGCGACAGGTCCCAGAGGGCCCTGCAGGTCATGGGCATCAGAGAAAGGCACCTTCCCCCGGCATGGGTCCTCTGTTCAGCACCACATAATGAGCCAGGCCTCCACTGACCTGGATCACACACACACACACACACACACACACACACACACACACACACACACACACACACATACACACACACATATACACACACTCTCACACACACAAAAAAAACTATAGCCAAGTAAAAGCACAGTAGCTGAAAACAGCAACTGCATAACTGCACAACAGAGAATGCCTCATGAGATCTTACTTTACATGTGTATTTAGACCAGAAATTGCATGTTTACATTTGGACATGAGTTGTGAGATTTGTTTTATGCTCACTTAAAATTGGTATTGCGTGACATGAGCTGTGTTACTTGAATTATGCTCTCGGTACAACTGCAACTGACTCCAACAAATGATTTCCGTTTCTGTCAATTAAACTGGAATGATGTGTATTTTCTAAATCACATTTACACAGAACCTAAAGTTGTCTTTCCCATAATTGTTTTTCTTGGACTCTGTAACAAGATTGAGAACCAGTTCTCCATGAAAAATTAGTGGGTGTGAAAATAACACCTTCACTCTTCTGCATAAATTTTCTCTGTGTTTAAATGTGAGCCTCTCAAGAAGCTTTTTTCATGCCCTGATTTAAACCTTTATGCTTCTGAAAAGAAATTTGAAAAAGAAAAATTTTCTTAGTTTCCAATGCAACAATGAAACTACAACTTGGGAAACAGGATTAAATATTCTGCTTGTCAAATGTCTATATGGACCGAATTTAAACATCTTACTATTATCTCCTGTTTCTCTCTAAAGCCAGCTTTGGCATATTGGGATGAAGTACAAATTTTCACCATGAACTGTATTTAACTAGACTATCATACAACTCAAACGTGTTGTAGAGAAGAGCAGATAACAGATATTTTTTGTCAATTAAAATATATATTTAAAAGTGCCTCCTATATTTACTGTCTGCAAGCATTTCTCAGGGAATCTAAGGAACAATATCTGATGACACATAACAATAATGAGATGACATCTTGGTCTCCTGAAATTTCAAAGCTCCGTGTTTAAGAAAAACAGTTTATCTAAGCCCACCATTATTGTTTCATTAATCTATAAGCATGCCTCACACAGCACATCTTACTCAGGCAAGGTAAGCCCTTGACCAAGATAAGACTATAAATTGATTAAATCAACAGCAACACACAACATAACACAACCCCCAACCACAGCTGATGCAACATGCAGTACATCGTTTTACCTTCTGACCTGATTTAAACAACATGCACATTAAATGAAATATCAAACTTTACATGTTTCAAACTGACTGCACTAAAGAGATTGTAGAGTCATTTTAATGAACCTATGGGATTGTTAATATCAGTTACTGTACAATGAGCCTCCCTCCTCCAGTAACATTTCCTGTGTCAATGCACTGTAATATCCTCCACAGTCTGACAATGCACTATAACTCTGTGACTGTCACGTCATTAATCAAAAGAGGCCATTTGCTGTTTCTGTGGCAATGTCAGAGTGTATGCTGGACAAGCAAGTTTATTATTGATTTTATATTAATGAATCAAAGCCAAAAACTAAACTGCAAGGTAATAATTTCAGTTTAGTAATAAGTTGAATATGTAATCAATATAATTACCAACACCTGACTTGACTCAATCAGCAACCTGGCAATGCATTTCTCTAATCACATCATAATTTGGCCAATTATTAATGTGGAAATGCCAGGTTTATTATGATGATTGCCTTCTAAGTATTGCATGACAGCAATCTGATTTCCTGATTAGCACAATTCTTCATTCGTCGTCTGGCAGCATCCATGTGAAGGCTGGTGACATTTGCTCCCACCAAGCACATACATTCCTTTTCCATCAGTAGATTACCTTACCAGTTCAAATTTGAACCCCTGAACAGACAGTCTTGAAAAGCATTTCCAGTGGCTCTTTACCATTGCTTGTTGAAAAGGTCTTTGACCCCAACGGCGTAAGACTTCTGCCTCTCCCACGCTCTCCTCTCTGTCTCCGTCACCAGGGCTTCCATAGGGACCGTTGGGAGGCCCATCTTCTCAGCAAACAGGTTAGCGCCTCTGTCTGTCAGCATAGCATGCTCCGTCTGCATTCAGGAAGAAGATGTGTCCACCAAAAGAAAACAAAAATAACAACAAGTGCATATTAGAGTCAACACTCTACAGAACCACACCATAATTGAGGTATGAAAGTGGTCCTAGATCTTTACTGACACTGACTGCCGGACCGACTAACCCTAGGTTCTGTTACTGGCAAAGAAATGAGTTTGGTACCCAGAGAACTAGGGATGCCTTAGGCCAGGGAGAAGCTAGGATGATTCCAGGCACCCTGCACTCACTGATGAACATGAATATACAGTATGTCCTGTAAATGGCTGGGAGTAAAAACATCACTTAAATTAATACATCTAAAAAAATAATGTGACTTAATTTCAGAGGTTTTATATAGAGAGATTTTAATGTATTTTTTACTCTCCATGCTAAGTGTCCTAAGGCACTATGCTGTGATTATTTGATTTGTTCTTATGGTATCTCCCTACCATTACAAGATATTATCTGTAGGGTGCGTGGTAGTCTCCTGTAGTGGTAAGTACTTAACAGGAAAGCCCGCTGTAGCTTAGACTTTGTAAATTAAAACATTAAAGCTTCACACATATTAATACCCATGGGTGCTTTACATCACTGAAAATGGGAGACAGTACACTTTGAGGGCAAAACACTGCCCAGCATTACTAATACAGAGTAATACATTATACATACATTACAGCATACACATAAACCCCTTGGTTTGTGTTGCATTGCACAAGCTGTGTGTTATCATGTAGAGCCTGGAACTGATAAAAACCAAGAGGAAAGAGACAGTCCGAGATACCTGTCAAAGCTTCTGAGTGATTTGAGGAAACTGCTGTAAAAACAGTCTGTATATAGGCGATAAAGAGTTACTGCTGTGCTGCATAAACTGACATAGCTGTGCTTGGACCATCTTCAGGGTAAAAGAATGCTTTTATGTTTGATGTACAGTACAGTGTGCGATTCAGGACATTGAGAAGTGCTCAATATGCCACACAATACCAAATACCATGCGACTGACCTTGACAGGCCAATTGCAGGCCTTTTCGAAGTTGTAAAAGTGTCTTTACCCACACAGCACATGTGGGATAATGTCACCTATACTTTCACTGAGCTATTCATCAAAGGAAAGACATTCAAGACAAGTTAAAAGGCACTTGAGGTAAGATGGCAAGGAAACGTTTACTATGTCAGGTTCAAGGTTAAAGATCTATTTTGGACTTCTAATGTCGAGCAGTTGTAAAGAACTAGCCCTTAACTACAAAATTCAATTTAAAATTCAATTCACAGTCTTGATTTAACTTGGCAAATATATAAAAGTGTGGTCTATTATTCAACTTTTTATGATAGTCTCAAAACACTTTACAGAATCCAGAGCCTACACCTCAAAAAATATACTGATCAAACATACTGATTTGCTCTTACATATTATATGTACACAAAGAAATAGGAAGACACTTTCCAAAGTGGTCAGCAGTAAGAGTAGGTGTCATCAGTGTCTTACACCCAAGATTTCTATTAGGTGAAGTTAAGGTCAAAGTTTGGCAACATTACTGTAAAAATGTCAGAAACTGATGATTCACAAAAGTCAAACCACGGACTTAGAGATGTGAATCAGTATATGGTTCTAGATTAAGAAAATAAGTGCAAAGGCACATCATTACCAAAATATAACAAAGCACCACTGAAATGCTCAGTTAATTCCCAGTTTCTTTGCATATTTTTTGAAGAGTTAAACAAAAGACCTTAAACTGACAATATTTTTATAGCTGTGTTATCTATGACTTGGCAGTGAGAAGCAGTCACTGCCCTAAAAAAAATCAATCGCTCGAAAGACAATTTTAGAAATCCTTACTTTTCAGCAAGAAACAGCTGGACTTCCTATTTGACAAAAACATGTTTTTTATACTTCAAGTGTCTACCTTTGATCCCAACTCTACCTTAGTTTAATTGCTTGCTTGCAGTTATATTTCCAGCTTTTCAATCCAGCTTCCAAATAACACATACTGCACAAAGTAGGTAAAAAGTTGACAAACGTCCATACATGCTGGATATAGTCATCACTAATTGCACTTTATATTGCACTGAACTTCCTCTGTTGTTGGGTGTGTTCTGTGCATGAGCCAGGTTAACCTGAGATAAGGGGGTCAGTGATAAGAAGTCACATTATAGTTTAAAATGTAAACACTAAGGTATGTTCCACATTATACAACAGCAACTTCTGACTGGACGCATTGTAAACGTCACTGAGGGTATCCCACGGTATACCATGGGTGACTCTTTACAGTTGATAATCACTCCACCAAAGATACAATGTAACCTTTGGTATACAGTCTATGGTATAAATAGACACTTGTTGCATAGCAACCACAGATGCTGTTAACTCGAACTGGAACTATTTTGTGCAGTGGAGACTGGAACAAACTGGAATACAATAAAAAAATAATTTTAAAATTGTGTCTATAAACTAATTGTGTTGGCAATGTAACTGTTGTATGAAAGCAATCAAACACTCGTGTTCGTGAGGGTGTTCGTGGATATCCTCAGGCAGGGGCGATTTTAACATCTGGTCTTTAGGGGTGCCCGGCCCCCAGTGCTTATCACACAACACTATTATTATATATAATATATTATTCATTTTGCACTGAGCCAGGGGGTGCCGAGCAGTTTCACGGGGGTGCCTTGGCACCCCTAAAAATGGTCTAGATTCGCCCCTGTCCTCAGGGGTGTGGTTGCCTACGGCACTCAGCCTTCGGCTTCATGCCTGCGGCCGAACCACACCCGCGAGGATATCCACGACACCCTCACTCCCACTCCCACTCATGTTATATTGCTTAAGTCTTTGTACAATGAGTCCCCAGGCCTGCCTAATTATTTCTACACTCGCTGTATGTTTCCCAAAAACATCTAGAGGACTGTGATAGGTCACATGTCCACATTACAAACACCTCTTCAGATTTTACTGTACTGTATGTCAGCAACATTTTTACAGTGGGTGCAAAATTTCAACATTTGTTAAGCAATGGGAGGAAATCACTGCTGCAGAATTATCCGCACCATAAGCATGTTTTTGAATGGATCGACAATTTCCAGGAATTTCTTTCTTTCTCTCTCTTTCTCTCTCTCTCTCTCTCCTCTTTTGTCTTAGACTCTTTTCTTTTTGTCGATACACAGTTTAAGGCAACAACAAGCAAGAAATGAATGTACATCACTGCGGCAGCTTAGGAAAAGCTTTAAATATTAAAATAGTTAATCACTGTCATTTTTCTCTGTCAAACATGAGTAGGAGCACAAGATCAGCGGAGCTGGGTGGCTGCATTGATCTTAGCCTAATGAATATTTAATACCAAGCTGTCGGATAGATCTGCCAGTCTACACTAAGACCCAAGGTCTTTTGGGGCACTGAAGACAGGTGCCCAAAGTAATCAATTTTCTGGCATTTGGCCTTTTTGTCATTGTGTACAGTATGAAATATTAACATCCCCCATGACCAGTGGCGTATTCATTGCTGGCGTAGCTTTGAAAAAATACATTATATTATATATTTCACCAATACGATTTGTGGGTTACACACAAAGATAAATTGCAATGCATTTTTTTTCAGGGGCCAAAATTAGAAGGCATACTGCACTGGTGAGCATTATTATTTACTAACTAGCGTATAGCATTTTTTATTGGCATAGTTATTTTTGTCTGACTACTAGAACACAAACATACAAACATTATTATCTTGTTGCTGTGGTCTTGATGTTTGAATATATTGATAGATTTTGAAATGCTCTTTTACATATGCCTTACTCAGATTCTCATGAGCCCTCTTGGACAAGAACCTCATCTACGGACAAGCTTGCCAAATTAAACTGCATCATAACTGCTATTTGGGTGTGGCATTTTATGTTGGCCCAACTTGTTCATAAGAGACATACATAAAACAGCCACACAAATCACAAGGCAAAAATATTATTTCATTCCAAAAATATGGAATCATCTGCATCATAATGTTAACATTTAAGTTCATGGAGAATGATTTAATGCTCACATACAGAACCTATTAGTACAGTATAACAGAACTATTGGTTATTTCAGGATATTGGAATTGTTGTTGTTGTTATATACTGTTAGGAATACATGATGTGTACTGAAGAGAATGTCATGTCAAGGTTTAGACATGTGGGATACATGGTTATTTCGAAAAAGGTCTTAAACACAATAGATAAAATGGCAAACAACAGCCTTAAGCTGTGTCAACCACAATCCTGAGATGGCTAGATGGTTGGTGAAAAATAAATGAGAAAGTAGTGAAGTCCCAACATAATAGTGGCATGACTTATTTTAATATGATAGAAATATTTTTGACTGGGAGATTGGAATGAATAATTAGTTTAGCATGTATGAGTATAAAAAACTTCCAGAGACCTAACCCTTCATTAACTGCCTCTTCTGTTGGAACTCTCAGTAAAAGTGCATGTGATCTTTTTAACGGGTCGGGTCTCCATGTCAGTTCATCATTATACTGAAGTTTGGCAGTTGATTTTATGCATTATTCACTAAGTAGCTAAAGGATAAAAAGTAATAATATTTTGGTGAAGAACTTGTACACAACATAAGTACAAAAAAAACAGGCAATACATTGAAACAAAAATTCTGTCACGCACACTGAGTTATTCCATCAGTATTCCTCATCAACATTCAAGACGTTCTATAGACGTTCTATAGACATTCTATAGACGTTCTAGGCGTTTTGGTAACAAGTCAGAGTGGCCACATGGCAAGTTGGCAAATGACAAAATAACTCTGTGCCCACAGTGTGCCTGTCTTTGTTGCTAACATCTCTGGGGAAATTCCACCATTACCCAAGGGAAACTGCACTGGTGAAGTAGGGGCTACCTATTAATACAGGGCTGGTAGTCTTCATACACTTTTTATGGGAAAGCATTTCTGCATCATACATGATTATTATGTAAAAGGGTAACATCTAATATGACTTCAGTTAAATTAACTTACATTAATACTTAATATTTTCATATACTTTAACCCTAAGGTCTAACTGCCATTCTACATTCAAAACTAGAAAAAACACTGCATAATAATGTAATTGCAAAATAACTAAGCTACTCATTCCTATTGCCTCAGACAATGTTTTAGATAAAAACTAGAAAGACTACGCAAAGATTTGTACTTTTGACACCACTGGTAAAGAGTAAAACATTAAAAAAAATCATATACTTTAAAAAAAATGATTAAAAGACTAGACCTGTTCCATGACTGCTCTGGCCAGTGTGATGGGGTTGGCGATGTTTCTCACAGAGGACACAGCTCCAGAGGAGAGGGTGCTGCCGTCCATTATGATGGCGTCCAGCTCCACTTCTCCAGCCGTATTCTGCACGGCGCCGTGACCTAATAATAAAGACATTGCATTCAGGTAACAGATGTTCGCACTCCATCCATTCATTCTCCAGCTATTTTTTCGATGACCTCGTGCTGCCCTTAACCTCTCTCTCTCTTTCTCTCTCGCTCTCTCTCTCACACACACACATACACACACACACACACACGCTGCACCAGCTCGATCAAAAGAAGACATCTCTCTCGGAAATAGAGAGTTTCCTCCACAGCAGAGCACCAGTCCTCATTCCTCACTGAAGCAGAGGGTCATTGACCCAGTACTTGAACTACTTCTTACAGACTTCGCTTGATGTAACCAGGTAATACACATCTGTGTCCATGAATATCTGTGTCAAAAATTTACCTTAGCAACTACCTCCTTTGTGGCACTACTATTGAGATACTCCAGAACTGATAAACTCTTAACTGATGAACCTTGAATACCCCTCTGTAGACTACGCTGTGTGTGTTTGCGTGAGCTTTTTAACAAGAGTTCGAGTTCAAGGCCAAGTTCATTATTTGACCATAATAAGGGAAGAGAATATAAAGCATAGACTCCTCTGCTAGTATCACAGAACTCGCAAGCTCATTAAATATTAACTTCAGAGAGATATCGGAGTGTTAAAACTGTGGATATTATCATTTCTAGCAAGAGTTCTTGTTCTCCAGAGCGCAACATTAAACCAAGGCACCTAAAACCACACTGATATTCAGATTCAGACAGTAGCTCCAAATTCATGGAAACACCACTCTTCTCACTTCCTCTTCCTCTTAATGGAATTACATTAGTCATGTATTGATCAGTCTCGGCTCGTAGCTATAGCAGTGTATTAAAATTACACCCACCGACCAAACACACGCACACTTAAGCTCCCTTGATGAAGTGCTGATTTGGTCCCTTGCACTTTAAAGAGGATATGCTGTTTCCACTATTGTGGCAGTTGGCCATCACAAATGAGATGGAGCCTGGCAGCTGACTCGGACTAATGAAGTGTTGTGTTTTGCCCTTGGTGCCTTGATGTAATCTGATGATTACCTTGAGACCTCTCACCTCTCTTAAGATTGATCATTAAAGCACTGTGTAACTGGTGTGTAATGAAGTACACTTCTTACATCAATAAACTTCCCTCGACTTTGAAAATATATTATTATTTGTATGCAGATAATAGTTTTGAAAAAAAAGTAGGAAACGGTACCATCAACCATAAAACAACTATTATACGTTTGTATTGTAACTTCCGTTTCACATCAATGCTTAATTTAATCTTTGTATGAGAATTTGTATACAACAGCTGATGCCATCATTTGGATGGAAGTAGAAACCTTCTAGGGAAATTGTACTCTCTATAGAAGCACGTTTTTATCACTCTGCTGTACTGTGCAAACCTTCAATCTATGCCTGATTAGAGGGAAATTACTGTATGTTATCTTAATAGATGGGCCAATTGTGTTTCCTCATATCACTCTTTTCTGAGAAGTATTACCTTGTTTTCTGCACTCTTGTTTTTAAACCCTTTCAAGGCCATCATGTCCTGATGACCATCAACACAGTTTTGTACTTAGTTATTTATTGCCACACAGTCCACAAAGTGACATGAAAGTGGCCTAGGGTCTCTGCGTCATGCATGTGGACACTGATAACACTTCCCTTATCCCTGTACAAGTCCATGAAGTCTACTGTGGGAGCAATATATACCAGCGATATGGAAAACGAAGAGTTAATTATTCATAAGCAGTATGCATTAGAAAAATCTAAATAGCTTTTACCTAGGCATTTTGCAAATGTCGTTATTACTATTCAGGTGTGTTATGCAGACAGGTACATCCAGTCTAGTAACCCTCACCTGCATCAAACACGGGGTTGTCTTCCAGGGCTCTGACTGCGGCCTCTACAGCGTCCAGGGCAGAGGCTCCCTTTTCCAGGATCGCAAAGCCGGCCCGGGCAGCAGCCTTCACCCCATCTATGCTCGCCTTGGACAGCTCGTCTGGAACAGCCCAGGCCCCGCCGTGCACTACAATGACTGGTTTCATTTTCAAGTGTTGCAGTTCTAAAAGCAACAACAACCAAAACAAACATACAAAAAAAAATATGAAAAGAAAGGAAAAGAGGTAAACAGACAAACAAAAACAAAACACAGGAAAAATGAAGAATCAAATTTCTCCAGAGACAAGTGAGCCTGAATAAAATGTATCTTGGTATGCAAATAAAACAGAGCAAAACACAGACAGTGTGGTGTAAGTGTGGGCAGCATCCTCAGCTCATCTCTGCAGGCAGGATGAGGGGGATTGTTTACAGAAGGTGTGCTGACAGGTTGATGCAGTGTTCTCTCCTGCTCCATTACAGAGGGAGGAGGAAGACAGCAAAACACAACACCACAAAGCTTCTGCCTCCTGAGCAGATATATGCACGCCGTTTTTTTTTTTTTTTTTTTTACTGGGCTTCATTTGGGTGGGAGTGGGAGCTAACTTGGAAACACCATCCATATCATTCTAAAAATATTACAACAGTGGACCAGCTGGCTAAGATAAGTAGACTGTATGTCTTCACGTTTTGCCCACGTTTTTTTCCATAGACAACTTTAAAGATGTCTCAAATTATGCACCGCCTCTCAGAGTTGACATGTGAGAAAGTGAACTAAGCCCAAAGACTGCATAACTTCACTGGTGTTTAAAAGCTACTCTTAATGACTTCAGAGCCAACTTCATTTAACGAGTGAGCTATGTGTCTGACACCAGTATGTCCTTTTCTGACAGTTGGCCAAGTCATCTCATTGGTGCCAACACAAGAGGCAGGGTCAGTAGAAGCTGTAGGCTAGCTGCACATCATTAGGTCAAGTAGGAGGCCACAATGACATTTCTCAGAACAATCGTAAATGTATTCTGGTGTTAAACTGTTCATTCTGTGTAACTTCACTTATTCTGTAGATTTGTGTACTGCAAAATGTTTTCTGCCATGTTCTCTTTTGTATTGGAGGCTTAGGCTACTTAATTTTAAACACAAAAAAATCTGACCATTAGTATGTCAGCATGATTCTCATCTTCTTCTTGTCTTCTTGTGAGACAAAATTAATATTTAAAAGTTCACATTTTTAGTCTTCAAGAGCATTGAGCAGGATAGTAAGAGTATTGTTAATATGCTAGACTGTTGTCCATTGTTGTGAGTAGTTGAAAATACAATAGATCAACGTTTTGGCCTTCTGCCTGATACCAGTTGCTTCTTCTAACTAAAACAACATCTTAAAGACACGCAATTTAAAATGAAAACAAACTCCAGGCAAAGCCTCCACCTGCAATAGATTTGTAAGTTGTGGGCTGAATGTGACCTTGAGCTTTGACCCAATGACCTTGGATACATACTAATGTCATGTAGTGCTAATAATGAATGTATGCCAATGTCAGTACATGTTAATGAAATGCATCAGACATATTGCACAGAGTTTATATGACCCCATGTGGCTTTGACACTGAGTACCTTAACCGTTCATAGACATAGTTTGTACAGTGATGAAACGTAGCAGGTTTAATAGACATAGAATTTCAGGCCACTAAAGCAATATTGAGCAAACACTTTTAAAAGGGACAGAACCTACACAGCCTGACAACTCTTTCTCTCTCTCTCTCTCTCTCTCTCTCCAATCTCTCTCAATCTCCCACCCACACATTCCTCACACACTTTCACACAAACATATTACACCACAGTTAAACACAGCAGTCACATTTCTGTGTCACTCCCACACACACACACATACACAACATACACAGTACAGTACACACACCATCACATATTTTATTACTACTCAGTGGTTTACATCCATTATTCTTATACAATATATTTTAGTTTTTTATATTATTCCATTGTCTTCAATTGCCATTTAAATTCTCTTTTTATATTTATTCAGTAGTAGCTACTTATCTTACAACCTGAGTGAACAATAAGAAAAGGTATGATTCCCAATGATAGTGGGCAGAGGCATAATTACGGTAAGGCACTGTGCACATATGGGAAGTTTGTAACACTTTCTTTTGAGTTTATAATAATAACACTCTATAAACACATTCATAAAGGGTTATAATGCCTTCATAAAGCTTAACAGTGGTTGAAATTAGTATTCATAATTATTTATACATACTCATGCTGGCTCTCGTAAGGCAGGTAAAGCTTAATGACCAAGAATGCACTGTATTACTTGAAATTAGGATGAGGCTTATGACATAGCATTATAATGCCTAAGGAGTACAGTCGATGAGTATGTATTAATAGTTATGACATACTTAGTAAATGCATTATAAGCCTTTATGAATGTGTTTATAGTCTTGTGAATACAAGCTTCATAGAAAGTGTCATTTGGTCATTTAGCTGCTGTTTGACGTACTAGTAGTAAACTTAGTTTATGTTTCTACTTTTGTCAGCCTATCCAATAACCCCTCCTGATTACATTTAGTTAATTATTGGATTTGCTTAGTTTCCAGTGGATGATGTCACTGCATTGATCAATGATTTTTTCCAGGCGTCTAGTGTTTATGACCTGCTACTATGGGCCAATTCCAGAAAAAGAGAAAAAAAAAACTTCCATGACCTGTACTCAGTCTTTCTTCTGTGACGTTCAATGCCTGTACCCAGAATTGTTTCCCTGACTGTTGGCCAGCAACAACTCTTGTTTGTCATGAAATCAAACATGTTTGTACCTGCTCTCCAATATCCTGGTGAATGTGATTGTGGCTGATGCTGCTTTTCCAGGAAGTCTACTGTGTTACTTTGCCCACGTCATCATCAGCTATCTGATTTCAGGTTTGTTACACCAGAAGAGAATTGGCCTATTTGTTAGGTTCTTGCTGATCTAATTGTAGGGTAGCTTTATTCTTTATAATGCATAGAATGCATCAGTGACAATAGTCTAATGTATGAAACCAAGGCTCTATCCTCGCTCCCACCCATCACAGTCGATGTTGGGGTGCCCTTATTTTGTCCTAATTTTTAAACGCAAGTGTTCACCGCTGAGTGTTCACCGGGAGCCGTGCCGCCGATGGTAACCCTACCAACAACAAGCATTAATTTGCATAAAAGACACTGCAACACATTCTTCTGTCACTATTGTAAACGTGGACGCATTTAGATTTCTATCAGTGTCTCCGCGTTGGTGATGTAGTGTAACCGTTAGGGACTGATGACTATTGTCGAAAGTCCATCCCAAATAAGTCCACTGGCGAAAATATTACAGTAGACAAGCTAAGACTAACATTTAAAAATAAATTAAAAACTGAGTTTATCTAACCCATTTTCAGTCTGCGAACTGGACTGGGTGAGCTTACTCTCTCTCTCTCTCTCTCTCTCTCTATACACTCCAAAACTTCAAGTTGAGAAGCCTAAAGACCTGTTGTAGAAATGAATGGGAACTCGCTTAATAGCAAGAATACACAAGCTCAAGGAAGACGAAATGCTCAGAAATCAAGCTGTAGGCTAGTTTAAAAAAAACTTGTAGTTGGTCTTACAATTTCTCTGTATCAACAGCCAACATGTCAACAAAGTCTGATCTTTACGGATGCCCGATGGTCTTCCGCATGAAGGCTGTCTTATACTCGCTGACAGTCGCTGTGAAGTTGACCAGAGTTATCGCAAGAAGCCTGCGCGTAATTAAAGTCACAGTGCTTGATATATGTACTCAAAACACAGTTATATTTGCGAAAATAAATTGAAAGAGATGAGAGAATAAATGAAGGCTAATGCTAAAATTTACTTACCGTAAACTTTCTAATCTTGTTTCACCAAGTTCAGAGGGCTACAGCTGTACAAACGGCCACAAAGTTACGTCAGCCCTTGGAATTATAAATGTGTGCGCGCGTGTGTAAGTGTGCGTGCAAGCCTACTGGTTTACCTCCCTACTGGACAGCCTAGCCTACGTGACATGATGCAACTGTCATTTGCACTTTACCGAAAATATTGCGAAGTAGTATGAAGTGGAACGTTTACTTTTACTTTTATATTACTGGGATTCCCAAACTGAGGAGCACCAAATTAACTTTTTTCAATACTATTATGCTATGTTTGGAACACTGTCAGGCTTGAATAACCATATCATATTTGCCATATGCCCAAATATGAAGATGACGATGGTGATGATGATGATGATGAATATTAAGATGATGAAACCTAGCATCCCTAAACTGATACAAGCCCCTGAAAACACATAGCAGGATCACTAGCCCTGTAATGACAGCAAATATGCAGGGCCAGATTTCACTACATGCAAGATTTTCCACTGACCTGCTTCCCTCTCTTTTACCCAAGCTTTCGTTTGGAGTAGTCGGCCAGATATTTTTTTCCAATGTGATGCTACACTGTAGTTTGTACTGTTCTTCACAAAATCATGTAGCCTAGGGGCTCTCACAGAAACACTGCACTGGTCTTACATAACAAAGCTCTTCTCCTCTCGGCGCACCGCACCTGGCTGAGTGTGCCAAACACAGACACTGAATGCCAGTAACCGTTGGTGGGCATCCCCATGGCTACGAAATTGCTGCACACTCACATATTTCTGTAATTAGCCTTAAACTCAGACATTTTCAAAGACACCCCCCTCCCCAAACACACACACACACACAGACACACATATACACACACACATACATACCCACACACACACATACCCACACACACACACACACCTTCCAGGATTACACAACAGCGTGTGATGCAGTGCAGGTACACTGGTTTGCCAGTGGCACTTAGCGCATGTTTTGATTTTGATCCCTGTTGCCGTGTCTTGGAGAGAACAATAGGGAAGAGGTGTGTAGAAGGAAAAACACTTTCAAGGCCCGACTGTCTTGGGGATACACAGCACACTCTCTTGGTGGCATAATGATGTATTAACGCCTCATATTTCTTCTGGTAGGCTGTCTGTATCGATCCGGCACTTCTTATGTCTTTAAGAAGATGGGTGGGGGGTCAAAGTCTTAAGATAGGAAAGCTTTATTTAGATGTGGTCTTGACTAATGGCTTGGGTCACATGAACTCCAGTGTGTGTGAGAGAGAGAGAGAAAGACCAGTGCACGCCTGATGCATGGAAAAGTTTCTAGCATGGCAACTTGTTTTATCTGAACGTGTTGTGATGTATGTGTAGTTTAAAGCCGATGCATTTTTCAGGCCTTGCCAACTCGTTTAGACCTTTGAGCTGTTTTCCGTGGAGGATGGTAAACACTGTCGGGCAAGCAATGTCAATATGCTGTGAGTATTTGAGGAGGCAATTAATCGTCCTGGGGATATTTCTTTTCCTTTCTTTTTCTTTTGTTTGTTATTTTGAGGAACACAATAACAGAAAAAAAACATGGCACAGTAACATCTTGCTGCACACATGCTGCTTTTGTTGGGTATTTGTTGTTCATGGCTGTTGGTTGTTATTATCAGTCTATGTGCTTTTATTACCAGACTGTAATGTAGCTCAAACATAGATCTCAGCAGGACAGAAATGCTGAACATGAGGATCATTGACCACTTTTTGTCATCTACCCTGAAAATGTTTATATAACTTGGATAATTTTGCAAAGGTGATCAACTAATTTTCTTATCAGAGGACAGACTGAAATAAGACTAATCTGGATATCCACATCAGCATATGACTTCAGTCTTATCTTTCCTGTGTTAAGGTACAGTTATGGACACAGTTCTGAGATGACCCTATGTATTTTTTTCTTCTCAGTGGAGTGATTGCATCATAAATGAATTGCATAGGATTGCATCATCCTTCAGCCTATAGTTATGTCTCAATCCTACTGTAATGCAGTAAACACTTAATTGTGCTGCATTTCTCTGTGTTTTGTTTCTGCACAAATTATATGGTGTCATTCAGGTCTATAATGAGTTATATATTTGCGAGGCTTAGCTTATAATAATGTTGTCTAGAAAGCTGACAACACTGTTTTATTGTTGTCAACATTGTAAACATTCAACAAGAATCTCACAGAAAAAGGAAATTCATTTCTTCAAATCGTTTAAAAAAACTGCTGTTGTGAAGAGCCGGTCTTTAACCAATGCCTATAAGTACAGTATAAACTTGTTTTCCCCTGTGTAGATTTTGTGGGTGGAGGAATGACATTTATTATATGCCTTGACGCTTGTTGGTTTGATACATTTCCATCACATATTCAGGCATGACACTGTGGGCCACTGAGAGTGGAAAGGACTATGATTATACTGACAAGTGAAGAATGCCCAGAGAGAGAGAGAGAGTCAAAAAGAGAGAGAGAGAGAGACAGACAGAGAGAGAGAAACTGTGACAGAGAGAGAAACTGAAGATTCTTGGGCTGCAACTGACTATGTTAAATATTGCCAACAGTAAGTGGAGAGGCTCTAGGAGAGAGCCAACTTCCGCCTAAGCCAGATGTCATTTTATGGATTCACCCCTTCATCCAGGCCTGCACCAAAATGAAAAGGGTTTCATCTTCAGGCTGCGTACATCCCTCTATTCAGTTGAATGAAAGTCAGGTCAAGTCAGGTGAACTGAAGATTATTTGTATAGCTCATTTCTTACACAAAGGCAGTTCAATATGCTTAACAAAAATAAAAGCAACAAAAACAATATAAAGCATACAATATAAAATAAGTGTAAAATAACTATAAGGTAAATAAAATACATTTTAGAGAAAAGCAAAGCATACCATATGTAAACATAAAAGAAAAAACAGGTAAAATAATAAATGAATTAAAGGTAAATCACTAGCAGAAAGCAACTGAGAACAGTTTGGCCTTAAGTCTACATTTAAAACTTCCAACAGTAGGAGCATTTTAATGTCTTCTGGAAGCTGGTTCCAAAGCTGAATTGCATAGCAGCTAAAAGCTGCTTCACCACATTTTGTTGTGACAGCAGGTTTTGCCAACAGGTGTTTCTGCTGTGATCTTAAAGACCGAGTTGGTGCATATAGCTAAAACATATCCAATAAGTGCTTTGGTCCCAACCCAATTAGTGTTTTAAACACAAAAAGTAATGCCTTAAAGTCAATTCTACAACGTACTGGAAGCCAGTGCAGGCACCCAAGAGGCCCAGCTATTTTGGCCTTCTGACAGAGAGATACAGTAAACTGACAAATAGCAGCATAATAAAAGCAGAACCTCCTGCTAATAACATTTTACAAGTTCTGAGATATAATAATAGTTGATTCTTGGGGCTTGTTTGTGTTTTTGTTTTGGTATAGGTCAAAATCGGGTCAAACATTTTTAATGTTTTGAACAGCAAGAATAAATAAAAAACAACCAAGCCTGCAATAACCTTTGCTTTTTTGACATGGTGCAAAATGCAGTACCTCAAATGACTTAGTTACAATTTACAGAAGTTCGCTGTATCTGTAAACACCAGTATGCAGTACATTTAAGGTGTATGCAAATCATAATTAGCACATACATAAATCCATAAAAGAAACATTGATACATACAAAGGCTTAGTCCAAAATACCAAATATCTAATACGTATGTAAAATTTAGTGAATTTCTTATCTCAGATGTTTAGTTGTGTGCGTTCACATGTAAACTCAAAACACCATTTGTCTCTGCACAGCTTTAAAACAAAGTACTGTATCTGATCAAATACTACTTGAAGCAATTAAAACTGCTTCTAGAGGAGAAACAATGATTAACAGCATTTCAAGTTTGATTGCAGCACCAGTTTAGGCCTTAAGCCCACACGTTTTAAATGTGAATGTTTCCTTCCTAAATTTAGAGAAAGTGAGGTGATGGTTCTTTCACATAACACATCCAAATGAGCAAGGAGTGCTAATGCCTGTCAGTCATACATACAGTATTGTGTGAAATTCATAGGCAGTGCAAAATTAAGAGGCAGTAAACTGATTAAGTGTAATAGACATTGCATAATAGATATTGCAAAATTATCTGCAACACCGATGGGTCTAGTAACAATGTGACAGTCTGAAATAATTAGAAATTACTTTTGTTTCTGTGAAGTACCTCATTAATTCATTCTAGGAGCCCGTCATTTGCGTATTGTGACATCCAGATTTCCGCTGAAAGGAAAGGAGCTTTTGTTGACCCATCCAGTTTTTGGGAAAGAGCTTCCATACCAGTAGTGTAATTGTAATGAATGGTTTGCAGTGTTTTTATTGCTGCTGTCATTTAGCTGTGGTGACATAGAGCCATCATGAAAAGCACCCTTTCTGAAAAGTCTTCATTTTGTGTCGCTTTCTTCTCAGACTGTGTGTGGCAGACTCACCACCTGTCTCCATAAAGTCTTGGGTATTGTTTCCACCTAAAAACAAAAAGTAAGTGCGAGAGAGAGAGAGAGAGAGAGAGAGAGAGAGAGAGAGAGAGAGAGTGAGAGTGGGGTGGGGGTGGGTTTCCAAAGCACACCAGAAGGTGGAACAGACTTTGGAGACCTTGGAGGAGGTGGGAAATGGTAAGTAATGAGACCCATTGCAGTTCTCCTATATAATCGCCAAAGTCTACTATTCCCTTTCTCTCCTAAACAAGCCTGCTTAAAAATTGATGCAGTGGAGTTGTTGTCATTTTGCACCACAGGTCTATGCTAAAAAACACAAAAAAAACAAAAACAAAAAACAAGCTAGAAAAACTATAGAGTGGTGCACTTTTATCTTGGCAGCATTAAGGAGTTTCTGAAAGAAGGTTTGTCAGTGTGGAAAAGTGCATCAATTTTGCTGATTAAATACCGGTTCGACCCAATACTTTCACACTGCATTTCCCCTGTCTATAGACTATGTAGGTCTGCTCTTGTTCTTAAAATATCTTTTACTGGGCTAAGTAGTTTACACCTTTTAGCAATGTTTGCAATTTTACACTTCATTCAGGATTTCACTCCAAGGCAAACTGCAATGGATTAGACTGAGTAGGACTATGTAGGTCTGAATCACAACATGTTTTATTTAATCTTGACTTGAAAAAACTCATCTTATTCTGAATAACTATTGACACATTAAATGACTTTAGAAGTTGCAATTACCTTTGCTATATTACCAAAGCTTTGGCAATGAGCGGGGTTCATTAACATTTAACAAAGTATAAAAGGTGCTTGAATTCATTAATGTCTGAAAAAAAAAGACTGCTCTGTTAATTACATTTACATAGTGGAATACAACCAACAGCATGAGTGATGGCCACTATTAACAATGCCCATTTTAAACAGCAGAGTAGTCTACCATTATAACCACTATACCATTAATACTTTAACTAGGTTACTGAAAACTGTTTGCAGTGTTCCAGATTTACCGAGCCAACCGAGCTTATGCTCAGGTATAATCTAGTCTTCTCTCTCTCTCTCTCTCTCTCTCTCTCTCTCTCTCTCTCTCGCTCTTTCTCTCTCTTTCTCTCTCTCTCTCTCTGTTTGGTGCCATCAGAGATTCCTGGAAAGTCAGTTGTTGTCCAAAGAGTTTGATGCCCACTCATTCCACGAAGAGCACCCCGGTAACTCCACAGGCAGTCGGCTCACCGCCAGTCAATTAGACTTGACTTGGGCTTTTATTTTTATGTCGGGGAAACAGTGACCTTATCTTGTGTCCTTGAAAGATAGCTTATGTATTACATTTTCACTGAATGGTACACAGACAGCATTTCTAAAAATACTTAATGGATCTTTTCTTTTTCTACAGGAGTCTGCCATGCCGCGTGTTATGCCATGAGTTGTTATCATGGAAAAAAACTGTATCACTAAACAACAAGATAATTCCCAAACATTGAAGTTCAAGTAAAACCTTTCTCTGATATTACATAGGTCTTTAAAACTTAGATATAAGGCCTACTAGTAATTTTGTTCTCTATCATACGCTGTGGTTCTCACTAGGCCTTCGCTCATGCACTGTGTGGCTCTGGTCTACTTATGCAGACAAGTGTTGAACTTTTTGAACAAGCATCATTTGCAGTTTTACTGTTGACCACTAGAGTGCTGTAAAAATCCATTTTCATTTCCCCCAACCATTTATAGTGCAATTATGACATATTTTTGCACTAACAGTCTCAACAGTAGCCTGTGTTATCCAACAATGAGTCCCATTTGACCAGGCTGTCAATCATCACCTGCAGAAAATAAATACGTAGCTATAGAGTCACTTACCCCAACAGATGTCAAAATCTGTGATATTTATTGGCCTGTCAAAACCAAATACATAGGCATATGCATAACTACATAAATACAAAATATATTTATATGGTACTACATGATTTTGCATAGATATATTACAGATTAATCTGGCAAACCTAATTACTTTCAGAAAATAAGAATCTAAAAGCATGGTTCAGTCAACTCATGTGTTAGAAGAACTAACACATATCTAATACTTGACAACATTTATCTTATGTTCATAAAAAACAAAGACTTGTAGAATAATATACATTTCTGTAGGCCTGGGCAAATGAAATGCAAAATGTTGGGATGCATGTGCCTCCAAGATATTTTAGGCCTATCACCAGGCCATCTTGACATAGTATTCCCCTTAAGTAACTAATGTAGATCTAAAAGTTCACTGCACAGAACTTTTCTCAGAAAGTCATTGAGCTTTGAGCTGAAACAACTAAAAACCACCACGCCAACTGAAATGAAATAGGCCATTTCCAAGCCTGCGTGAGGTGTAACTGTTAGAGCATGACAGCATGACTGTGTAAAAGAAAGCCAATAATGGTGTGTTAAACTACAACAGGGGCAATACAGCAGATGACTACCACTAAAACACAGCATTATATCAGCATAGGGAATAAGCAGCAGAATGCTATGGTAGAAGTGTTGAAAGCACAGCATACAAGCATATTACCTGTTTTTCCCAGTTGTATTTTTTAAGCATCACATGCTGCAATTTCAAAGCGAAATAGCATACAATTACATTCCAGTCATGAGCCACAACAGTGTTGACATCCCCCATGCAGATGTTTGCCCACAATTCTCTAATCCATTCAGTCATTAATTAGACAGGGCGCTCCCTCTCCCTCTATTTCTCTCTCTGTCTGTCTCTCTCTCTGTCTCTCTCTGTCTCTCTCTCTCTTTGTGTGTGTGTGTGTGCGCGCGCGTGTGTGTGTATTTCTGTATGTGTTCCTTGTAAAGGCGTTCAGTCACACCAGTCTAATCCATCGTGCCAAATCGAAGCTTGGAACAATACCATTAATTGGTATTCCTGCTCACACCAAACAGAGTTGAGTCTTTATTAAAAAAAAGACAGATGACAATTAGTTTGCATATTCCCCTTGTGAAATAAAGTGTACACAAATATGCCAATGCATGTATTACAAGTCTGTTTCATAATGCTGTGGTGGAGCAAAGTTTTAGCTTTGTTTTCTGAGGATTTATTTCAAAACGCCAAAAGCACATATTAATTAATGTAGTTGGTTTCTTTGTCAGTCGCGTTTTTTTCAATGCTAGTTCCTTTAGTCACAGTTAAGTCATGTAAACTGGCTTGACGCCTCCATTAGCTATTTGAATCAAGAACACAAATCCATGCTCAACAAGCACTTCATACCCATCTACTTTGAGTGACAGCCAATGACAACAGCTGATCCTTATCACCTGCATGGAGAGCACGTATCACACTCAAAACAATGTTACATTTTAATGGCTGATACAGGTGTTCATCGGCACCATGGACTACAGTGATGGCCTTTGAGCAAAACCCTGTGTCAGGCATTATATTGAACATTTGCTATGCCGTGAACAGCTTGTTCTGTGATAGGACCAATAGTGGCTCGAAGGGGCGGGCTACAGACTTGCATTCTGTAGCTAAGGTGGGGGAGAGTTACGATACAGTCCTTTCGGGGGAGATGGGTACACAGCCCTGAATTCTTCTACGTTCTAATCTTGGTGTCTGGCGTTATCTACAACAGGCTTTTATTTTACCCTTTTTAAAAATCTGCCTACATATTTACAGAGCGGACTCACAAACACATCTCGAACATAGCCACTTTTGTCGTCTCACCTGCACTTGCGGTGGTCAGGAGAGGTACCGTAAAATGGATCAGGACAAATACTTACCGGAGCTGATGGCCGAAAAAGATACCTTGGACCCCTCGTTTGTTCATGCAATTCGCCTTCTGGCAGAGGGTAAGATGCAGCACTTTTAGTTTATAGATAACATCAATTCTGCTAGTGTTGTTTGTCTATATTAAGCAGCAGCATGCAGTATCTTCTGCCTCACCATTTCGGATTTCGGATTTCAGATAGTATTTTGATAACTATTTTTTTATGGTTGTTGACCTTTAATTTGCGATGGTAGGAAGATTAGAATGCATTTCTTTCAAGTGATGAAAACATTGCATCTACAACTAAGTATTAAGTCTCTCACAAGCCATTATTTTTTAATTCATTATTTCTCTTTCACCAACGTCTGGTTGACGTAGAACATCATTCGTGCATCCAGTGTTCATGCCGTTCGACACTTCCGAAGTTCTTCCCTCCGAATAGTCTATATTTTAATATTGGTATTTTACTAAAACTATGAAACTTCCATTAAATTAACATTTTAAGAATACCACTGAAGAATAAATACTACTTTGGTTAACAAACGCTGTTGTTTATGCTATTAAATTTGCATAGGAGATGGACTGTAGTTGTACTTTTCTCATTCAAGACATGCAGTGCCTTCTGAAATAGCAGTTCATAAACCCTTGATCTCTATGTCACATATAGTAATAGACTATTATTATGTTGTGACTTTAGTTGAGGAAATAAGTTGGAGCGGAGACCATGTCTGTAGCCCATTTCAACCTATCCACAGTTGGCGTAACACATTAAGTTCACCCATTTTACCATTCCAACATTAAACACCAACTCGCATTTAAAGTAGGCTAAGCCCACAAACCGTTATGAAGGCCCTCTTTTGTCACCGCACCACCTAAAGGGCAATAACATTTACCACTTTCTCTGCGTCCAGTCCTATTCCAGTTCCACCATTTGGTAATACTAAGTGATCTTACATTTCCTTAACTTTTCCTTAGGGCATTATTAGAATTTAAGTAGGCAGGTTGTCCTCTGTCTGCTAATGTGTCGTTTTACAGTGCGTTAATGACCAGATTTATACAGACAACACGAAATGACCACAGTTACATCCAAAATGTAGCTTGTTTTGTAAAACAGCCACGCTTGATTCAGTAAACTATAGAAGGTTATCTCTGAGGTTAAGATTGTGTCATTAAGCTGCTCAACTAATTAACATGAGTGATTAAACATTACCGCTTTAGCTATAAGTTAAATGACATGGTAAGAGCACATATAGGCTACATTGCCTGTGTAGATGTGCCTGTGGACTGTCAGTGCTCTGAACTGAACTGCAGGTTGTAGAGGTATGTGATAATGGCATGTGGTTTTCAGATGGACATCATTTCCATATAAACCCAGAAAAGCAGAAATTAAGTCACTGATCACAATTTTTCAGGAATAGATACACCTACTGCTTTAACAGTTTCTGAAAGTAATGCACTAACAGTGATCACAAGAGTTTTCAATAATTGTATCTTGCCCTTCAGGAAAGACAGTAATTCTGTGATGATAATATTTGTATCTATGGCACTTGCCATAAACTGGCATAGCAGTATTGTGTCAGACTTAGCCCAGGAGAGAACAAATGGACTCATCTGGTATGTTAACATCTTACCATGAAGAAGAACATTAGGGTTTAAAAAATATATATATATTTGTTTCTGTAGCAAACTAACAGTTTCCAGCAACTGTCCAATGTATTTTTTCATCTGTCACACAAACCTATTATCTAAACTCCCATATTAACTATTAACACCTTATAAGTTTGTGGCATTCAGGCATATATTCATAATCTTACTCTGATTTCAAACATAACCACTAAATAGCCTACTCTTTGTTTTTTCATGCTGTGCTTGGGCCGCGTTGTCCAAATCTATCTGGCGTGTGTTTTTAGGCTGCCCATGGGTTGTTTGAATTCATAGAGGGTTGGGTCAGGAAACAGGTGCATGCCCACCGCCTGTGGGTTGGATGTGCATGTGTCTGTGTTTGTTTTCCAGACAGCTGCCCAAGAATCAGTCATGTGTTGTTAAACAGCCTTTGCTTACAAACAGGGAACTGAATAATTTCAAATATTCCAGTTGTAGTCATTATATCGAGACATTGTTCAAAAGTAAACAAGCCACAAACATGCATTTCATAGTTTGTCAGAGAGAAACAGTTACCGGTTGTAAGTAACCAGTTGTGGTCATGCCTACCAGTGAGTTCAGTATCACTGTTTTTACTATATGAGAATGCTAGTGTGGTCTGCAGTAGATCACAATGTAAAATAAATCATATATTATATCGTTATTGTATAGTCTCTTCTGTCAAGATGAGACCAAGCAGATATATAGCTGCTTAGTGAAGCTGTATTGTTGTATTTGCTGTGCAGTAATTGTATCACTTTATCATTAACTCCATAAAGAAGGTTATGTTTTAGCTGTGTTTATTTGTTTGACTGTTGTCTGTTGATCTGTTTGTTTGCAGGGTTAAGCAAAAAATACTTACTCTGATTTTCTGTAGAATGGGCCAAGGAAGAACCTGTGAATTTTAGGAGCTGATCCAACTTACAGGACAGTGTCTGCATCAATTTAGTTCTCCCTTGGCACAAGCTACACCTTTACAAGACGTTTAATGAAAATTGGGTCAGTAGTTTTGGGCAATCCTGCTAACAAGCAAACCAACCAGCAGCAAACAAGCCAAAATACCTGGGAGACACGGTTCATGTTTCGACAAGCTCTGTGGAAGTATGAGTTCCAGGAGGCACACTGTTTACTTTAAAATAATAACTTTTAAAGGTTTTAAAGTTGTTACCCTTAAAAAAACATTTAAACTATTTTGTGTGTTCAAAAGAGAATGCCAGGTTACTTGCAGCCCTGTTGTCACTGTAGTAGCTCAGACCGAGCCATAAATAATTCCAACCAATTAGCACGCCTCTTCTGGAGCATGGAAAGAAAGGGTGTACTTTGATTGGCCACTGAACTCAGTAACCTTAAGTCAAAAATACAGGCTGCATTTTAAATATTTAAATGCTATACTGTAAATGTGGTTTCACTTTACAGTATGTTGGATTTTAAACTGCCAGGTAGTTCAGCTACAGTAAAGATAATGGGCTCCTTGAAAGGGTTCAGTTCTTCTTTTCTGTGACCTCACATTGACTACTAAGATCACTACTCACACAATCCTGCAATATCTGTCTGCAATATTTCAATAAGCTTCTTAATCTTTAAGGCTGTGTTCGATAACTCCATTTTATTTCCCTTGGTGTTACATTTTGTTCTGATGACAGTATTAACCTAGGAAGTTTGCCCTCCTGGGCTCTGTCTGTCAGGAACTGAAAAATCAAATCAGGGCACATCAGTGTTTATGTCCAGCCAAACATGACGACTTCACTGACAAGTCTTGTCTAATATATGTCTCACTTACTGTATTAGTCACTGTCATTCAGTTTAATTGCTTTTATCAGATTAAATAACTGTATAGCATGTATGTGTTGATACTGATGGAGAAATTATGCACTTGATATACTTTCATTTAGTTTAGAAGCCTTTTTATCCCTTGTGTAACTTTCAGTTCATTGGGATGCAGATACAGCCAAAATCCGCAAATATGCAAAACAAATATTCGGATAAAATAACACTAGTAATTATGCACACACAGCATTTCCAGTAAAGTAAAGTAAGTATAGTATAGTATAGTATAGTATAGTATAGTATAGTATAGTGTAGTGTAGTATAGTATAGTATAGTATAGTATAGTATAGTATAGTATAGTGTAGTAGTGTAGTACAGTGTATAGCATAAAGTCCCACATCGTTCTTGGTATGTAGCAGTGCAATTTATGTAGGCTTCAAAGCTTGCTGTGTATCATTCTGTAATATCTAGCCTAGGGGAAGGCTGCATGCTCAAGTGTCAGCTCTGTCTGCATGCTCTGTCCCCTGTTGCCGTTAGCTCAATTCTAGAAAACGGAGGACTCAGGCTTGTTGAAGCCTCCCGAGTTCTCAGTTGATGTGACTGTTTCTGGAAGTTTAATTGCACTGAGTTGAATATTCGCTGCAGTGGGCTGTCAATTTAGAGGGGTGGGTAGGAGTAGGGGTAGTGGAAGCAGTGAGGAGTGAGGACAGTGCTTGGAGAGGAAGTCTGAACAAAAAATATGCGCCTCCACCGGCAATGATAACCCCCCCAGGGGCAGCTGAAATAGAATAGGTCCCAGAACTGACAAAAAAATTCACAAGAGCCCGGCGACTGCGGAAATCGTAAAATTACTGCACAGGATCCATGTCACGAGTGTCACAGAACTTTGACAGATGTCGCCGACTGTAAGGGGAAAAACACATTCTCTCCAATTTCTGGCTGATTTTCGCCTGTTAGTGCAACTCTTCACTCTTCACACAGAAAGTTGTCTGTCAAGTACTCTATTGTGAAGTGCCCAGAGAGGTAGTATTATAATGCAAATCTGACAATAAATAAAAATCTAAATTCATTGAAGTAAACTTAAATGACCATTCAGTGCTGGCTTCTACAAAGATACCTAGGATGGAACTGCTCTTTGAAATACAGCTGTCTTTTTGTTGTCTCTCGGTTTACCTCCTCATCTTTGTGTTGTCACTGATTTAGATCTCTAATATCCTGCTATAGCAAAGGTGGTCATCATTTGATCATGGAATCTCTGTATCATACTTGCAACACACGTACACTTTACAACACTCTTGTTAATGCAGTACATCAGAAGCACTATTTTTTTACTGTCTAAGACCAGATGGGTTCTCTGATTAGCAGTTGCTTTCCTTATCCTATCTGAAATGTCTCAGTCATGTGAATATATACGTATATATTTTATACCTCACATATTTAACCTTGTATATTATGCCAGCTTCCAAACAGGAAGTTGTTTGCCAAGTGTCAATAATTTTGACTTGGTAATATAGTAGTCTGTGATTGGAGATATGTCATCACATGACTTTGATAGTTTTTTCTCGGCTTTGAGGGACTTTGTGTTTAATATCACTTTCTACGTGGTTCATTATCAGTACATAGGAGTTTGTCAGATATTGTGACACTTTGAGTTCGCTCTTCTCCTTTCATTCAAAGTGCATGGCCTGATATTAGGTCTTTAAAAACAAAGTCTGATTACTTATTGGAAGTTGCAGAGGATTTCAAAAACAAAATATATGTTGCAGTTCAACAACAAGACAGCTCCAGTCCTTTTTTACCAGTGTAGGCTCATATAAGTTTCAAGTAGTCAGACAATCTTAGATTCCAGAGGATCAAAGACTGGAGCTATTGTTAGTATTTATTATAGTTACTGTGACCACTCCGTGCTTACATACACACAGTTAGGGAAGAATAACGTTGATGTGGATTCAAAGAACGTCCACATCGCCAGACAGTCAAAATTGTGTCTAGATCTGGGATTTTTTTAGAGGGCAATTTGCGGAGCAGTTTGATGCACCAAAACAAATAGAGAGTTAAACAAACAAACAAAAAAATCTCTCCAAAAAGTACAGAAGACATGACGTAGAAGAATGTGAGCCCATCAATACACAATTAAATCTAGCCACACCATTAATCTTCTGCGGTGTAGTAATGACTGAGTTCCATCAACGTCTACAGTCTTGTTTATGGCACATCATATTACTGAGCTAAGTTACTGAAGTAAGCTCTGACAATGTATTATCGACTTGACACTTGACAATGACAGAAATGAGCTCATTCGAAGCAGCAAGGTGATTTGACTGGTTTTAAGTTTCCCATGCTAAATATTTATTACAATGTAGTCAAATGAAACTGAAGGCATGTAACTACTTAAAATTTAGACCGAGGTGGTGGGAATGAGCCAAACTTGAGTCACTTGGTCACTTGTGCATGAACGAGACACAAGACAAGTATCCACGTACTGATAGGACACTTCCAATTCTTTACACGCAATCCATGCTTGAATGCTTGAGCATTTGGTGTGCATTGGTGTGGTGCTCTTCTTAAGTGTGTGTGTGCCCTGTTTCTCAAATAACCCTTTAAGTGCCCAGTACTTCAGGCACTTCCCCTTTCCCCCCTCAGTGCTCTCCACAAGACCACCGGGGTGCAGCCTTTGGCTAAGTACGCTGACCCATAAAGCAGTGCATTAAGTATGCTACCCAGGTGTGAAAGTACCTAAGTGCCCTTAACCAAAGAGTGGATAATGGGACAGACCCATAATGTGACATTTCCTTTTCATACTGTAGATTGCTGGCACACAGAACTGGCTTTTTTTTTTTGTCTTGATATTTTTCCAAAAAAAAAAAATTCCAAAGAACCTTTTATTTTTAACCAAGGGTGTATGCGGTCGTGTTACAATTGGCCCAGTTTTTTTGACAGTTCTTAATGTAAGGAAATCTCGGAAAATGTGTTGCCTCATTATTTCAAAGGACTTAAGTAACACTATAAATAGGACCTAAAGGAGAAAAATGATCTGTAGTAGATACCAGCTTAAATCTTTGTATGCGTTTTACCCAGAGTCCTACTGTCATTGGAGAGTTGCTAACTGTGAATGTACTGGATTAATGTTACACAGACCAACGTTGAAACAAATGTTGTATTTTCTATGTCTCAGCTCTAGAATTCACTCTAGGAGTGAAACAGAGAAGCTTGCATCTTGTCTTGCTGGTCCTCTCTCTCTTGCTTTCTCGTTCTCACTCTCTCCAGAGCACTCTGCGTTTTTGCTCTAACTCCTCCATCTGGTTTGCCTCACCTCCAGCACACCTGAAAAAATTTGATTGAAAGCCAAGGAACACAGCCAGGGTACAAAAATAGATAGCAACATGCTTTGCCAGGATCCTATCAAGCCGTTTGCTGCCCCCCCATACACACACACACACACACGCATACACACACACACCTTCGAATAATTACAAGCTGACTAGTGTCTGTGTATCAATTTACTGTACACTTTGCCTTTTATGAAACAACCGAGTGTTTAAGGCGCCCAGATGGCCCTTGCCATTGAGAAGAATGTGACTTTGCGGCATAGTGTCTTTTAGAGACCAAGAGCATCACTGAAAGTGTCCTGCCTTTAGCTCTCCTCTTAATCTCTTTGTCTTGCAGTCTTTATGGTTCTTCTCCCTCCCTATAAACACCCATAATATGCTTCACTATCCTCCCTCCCCCTGTTTTCCCTCTCTGTCGCTTTCTCATTCTCTGTACCTCTTTCTCTTTCTGTCTCTCTCTCTCTCTCTCTCTCTCTCTCTCTCTGTCTCTCTCTCTCTCTCTCACACACACACACTATGTCTCTCTCTCTCTAGCTCTCTCTCTCATCTCTCTCTCTCTCTCTGACTCACTCAGTCATTCACACAGACCTTGCAATCTCTTTATCTCAGTCTTTCACACACACACACACATACACAAACAAACATACATAAACACCAAAATATACGGGAACTGACACAAACACACCTCAAAATTACTGGTAGGCTGCTGTGATTGCATCATCTGCTTGTGCCCAGTGGGTGTAAATAAATGTGCGGGTTCTCAGGTAACTGTTAAATCAAATCAACCTGGAATTTATTTAATGGCCTCTCGCACTGCAGAGAGACAATACACCAAGATGGATCGAGTCCTTAACTTGACTTTGACTAAATCTCCACCCAATTTGTTACTGTTCATTAGGATGAAGGAATGTGGTCATATTTCCTTGTAGAAAAGTCCCTTCCACACAGCGCTGCCAGGCTATATATATATATTTTTGACATCATATGTAATTAACAAATGCACAGTCAGATATGTGCCTGTAAGCACAGCGTGAAAGTGATATCGAAGTGTAATCTTGTTAGCCGATTTTTATGTTGACATAGTCTTACATTTCTTTACACTTTAGCTCTGCAGTCTGGTTGCAACACTGCTTGTTGCCGAGGGTCTTCTCTGATGAGGTAATGCTGAGTCAGGAGAGGGGGGGTGGGGGGGTTGTTGTGGGTGTGGGGGGGGTTGGGGGTTGGGGGTGGGAGGAGGGCATCTCCATTCCCATAAAGTGACTCGGGCCCTCTCAGCTGTCCCCGAATTGCACTTTATTAGCCCTCAATGTGGGACCTTGCCTTGGCAGTGCAATATCCATAGTTCATCCCCCACCCTCCACCCTCCACCCACATAGACTCAGACCAGACCCTGTGTTCATTTCATTCTGTTGTCTCACAGGCTGTGTTTAGGTCAAAATGAGACTCTGTAAATAAGTGCACACACACACACACACATACAGGCGCTTGCATGCACACACACACACACACAAGCATACAAAGAAAAAGACAGGCACATACAAACACACACACACAACCAACCCCACACAGTCACACACACACAAACATCCAAAAACACAATCGCACACAGGCGTGCGCGCGCACACACACATACACACACACAAACACACACACAGGGAATGGGGTGTCTGCAGTGAGAAACAGCAGGGCAGGAACCCAGATCCAGTTTGCCCCCCTCGTATTAGTGGTTGAGCTTGGCCGAGCCACATTTAGCTCATCTCCCTCACGCTGGGCCACGCTAGCCAAAGGCAAAGGTTCAATTAAGGGACCTGCCGTCGATTAACGGGAGCTTTAGTGCTTTGCTGAAGAGACTGAGACCACGGTGTGGATGTTTGAGCACAGCTTATGTGCTCACTCAGCCTGTATCCTCCGCCTGGTTCACTAGACTACTGTAAGAGCTGCTGTTGTGGTGGTGGGTTGTTTTTCTTATTCTGAATTTGCATATCAATGTTTTCTTTTGTAGTCGTGTGTAGTCTGTACATATGGCTTACGACTGTCAGTTCGACTCAGATAGCAAATGCATTCATAGCAGTAGATTTTGCCACTACCATAGACAAAATTATAGTAGTATAGTCAGGCTTATTAAAGGACCACATGCATCATGCAATGTAGTAAACAAATTAAAATGTGATGACTGTGATACCGTGCCCCATTATTATAAGCAAAACAAGCCATCTGTTTCACTGCATTGTGTATACATGGTGTATGTGGGCACATCGTGGGAAGCAGCCCGAGTGTTTGCCCTTAGCTTCTGAGTTAATTAGTGTCAGTCTTTTTCCTGATTTATTTTTGGGAACCCCCTGATAACTCTGGGTGCCCGCTGTGCTGACATCTGTCGACCAGAACACTTGAAGAATTTGTTTCACCCTCTCCTGGTTTTCATTTCAGAGTGGCAAAGAGGGAGACTGAGAGAGAGATAGATACAGAGAGAGAGAGAAAGAGAGAGAGAGATAGAGAGAGAGGGGCGCACAGAGACAGAGAGAGCAAGAGAGGGAGGAGGCAGTGGGCTCATGATCAGTCAAACTGGAGATGCCCTTCACAAAACTCAAAGGTGATTCAGGAAACATGATAACACTTTTTTTGTTGTCTTAACAAATTCACAGGCTCTGCTGTTGCCCACAAACAAACACGAGAATTCCAGATAACAGCACAGCAGTTCAATTAGATCTCGAAAAGGTGTGGAAACAAATGTAACTCAGTGGTGAAATTTAAAATGATGATACCCTTAAACACTGGATAAGTATTTAGAAGGAGAGCTAGTACAATAGAAGTAACTTAATGTGTATCACATAAATCACCAAGCCCATCTGGTAACCTTGAGATTCTGCAGGAAAGGTCATCTCATCTTTTGAGTACCATCCAGGTTGGCTTCCCTGATAAGATCTTAGGTTGTAAATTTGGCAAAGCAGCAGGTCTGTCTCTCAGTGTAGGTGATATATTGAGGCTCGTATAACGCTAAGACCCCAGAATCGATGACATTGATTTAGTAATGTGCCCCCAAAAAATGATACACCATAATAAAAGGAATACCTTGAATAGGTGGCTGAGATCCAGAGAAGATAGAACAGTTTAATATCCAGGGTACTCAGACGGATTTGATAGAACGTGCACAAACACCAGGCAAGATATCAGGGATACATATTTATGACTGTGAAATAGAGAGTTCCTAGTCACCACACAAACAATATTTATGGTTTCTTATTGTTTTGTTTGTCCTCGGAACACATTGAGGAAGTTTGATGCGGTTGCTATTTAGAGAAAAGTAAATAGTTTGCTTGGTGCTACCTGTGCTTATGGTGTCCATAGGAAAGGTGGAAACACTCCCTCTGCCCCACACTACCCAATCCCTTGTGGTGTTTTGAGAGCATGTGTACGAAATACCTTTTTGTCCAGGTGTTAGCTGTATGTTAGCTGGGTTTACTCAGATCTCCATCACAGTATTTTTTCTCCTTCACCACTTGGATGAGGTAATGACCATGATTGTTATAGCATGAGAAGGCACAGTGCAACTAGCGATTTAGTCAGTTAGCTTGGAGCAGGGCAAAAGGAAACTATATTGGCAAGCTAAAATAAATGTCCTTCTAAAGAGATATTACAGTCACAATTGCAGTTAACCACAAATGTCTAAACTTTTTAAATGAAATAATCCCACAAAATGAAATAACTTTTTACAACATAGTAACTCCAAGATAATAACTTTTGGATTTGTAAGAAGTCTTCAGAATTTCACTGTGTAATGAAATGTTCTTAAAATAGGATTATAATTCATTCATTTTCTAGTTTGACTGAGAGTTGTGTATAGTAATTCCAGTTAACGTCGAAATGGCTAGAACCCAAACTGAATTTCAAAATGTAACTATTGTTATCAGATGTTTGGACAAAGTTACAGTAACCAACAAGTATACTACAATTAAAACATGATTGAATTCTGTACCATAGCCAGAATGCACTAAATGCCTTTATTTACATTCTGTCTACCAGTCATGCATTTCGCTCTACCATGAGTTAGCATTGTTTCTTCATTTGCCTAATGGGTATTGGGGAACTCATTATTTTCTATTGTGACTGGGGTGTCTTGCTTCAGCAAGTTTGGACCCAGCTACCATATACAGTACATAAGGGAATTCAGCCTGATCGGCACAGGACAGGACATGTCTGGAGTTTCAGAATATTCTAGACTACTGATACCAAATTATTTTTTAACCCTGTCATATATCTACAGTTTAACTAGAACTTAACATAACATAACTTAACATAAAACTAGAAACAAATAGCAACACTGTCGTGTGACCACATCGAGAAAGGTAGTTTTACACTAAAGCTAACACTGGCCCTATCTGAAGGTCTTACTCGTGTTGTTTATTCTACAGTTTTGTCTCTCTGGTGTGCCTCCAGCCGCCGCACCCTGAAGAGCGTCTGCTCCATAGTAAAGAGGTGTGATGTGTGCCTGCTAGCTGCATTTCTGTTGCAACTCATAGCCAGCTGGCTGCATTTGTTTTTGTTGGGCGGGAGAAAAAGACAGTGCCCCTTCTCATTATGGCTACCTGCCAGTCAATTGTAGCAGCGGTAGAAACAGTGCTGTAACATAGTGAAATAATAGTTTCCTTGGAAATGTTCTGTTTTGAGGCTGAGATGGGAGAGAGTTCTGGCAAACACTTTTTAACGACACCATCTGGCACCTCTCTTTCCCTTTCCCTTTCTCGCTTGCTCGGTCCCTTTATCTCACTCTCTCTCACTCTCTCTCGCTCTCTCTCACTCTGTCTCACTCTCTCTCACTCTCTCTCGCTCCCTTTATCTCACTCTCTCTTTCCCTTTCTCTCTCTCGCTCGCTCGCTCCCTTTATTTCACTCTCTCTCGCTCCCTTTATCTCACTCTCTCTCTTGCTCTCTCTCACTCTCTCTCGCTCTTTCTCGCTCTCTCTCACTCTCCCGCTCTGTCTCTGTCTCTCTCTCTCTCGCTCTCTCTCGCTCTCTATCTGTGTCTTTTTTAGAAGGAGACTGCGTCCATGGCTAGCTGTGTGCCGGAACCGATCGGTCCAATAAATAAAATGCAGTTCATCCCTCACTGCTGATGCCCGTTTGTGGAGTGTCTCTCACTCGCAGAGTTGAGTTTGTCTCCTTCTGTGAGACGCAGTTGAAGTGAATTAGGTTGAGACAGTGAGGGAATGAGAAGGTAAAGAAGAGACAGGGTTGGAGTTAGGATGGGTGGTGGGGGACAGATGTGACAGTTGTGTACGAGTTTTTGGATGTTTGCAGCCCAAGGGAGGTAGTCAGTGAAGGCATCTTATGAGCAGCAAGGATGGGACTCAAAATAGTACTCGAAATATGAAATTTATACGTGCCAGTTACTTTATACATTGAAATGATGAAAACACAAAAATAAATGCATGTAACACTTTATTTTACTGTTTCTTTTTTAGTGTATCTACATGTAACAATATGTAATATTATGTACACTGTACATGCCTAACACTAACCCTAACTCTAACCCTTACCCTGACTCTAAGGTACAGTGTAAGTACACAATGTTACATGTTGTTACAAACCTTGTTACACTGTACTTCATGATGTAGATAGTTGAATAAGAGACCCTATTTTAAAGCCAGCAAAAGTAAGGGTGGCCAAATAAAAAAAAACATAATTCTTTTTACAAATGTCACGAGATTAGAATGAAAGGATGAAATTAGAAAAGCAGTTACGGTCGTGCAACAGTGAAGTCTTTCATGTGTTTTTGGGGCCAGCACCTTAGTGACTAAAACTCACAAGCATAGATGAGCTGAGAAGAAACATTGTTGTGCTTCACTAAGCCAGAGCTTACAGCCACTTATTGAAACCCAAACACTGTGCTCACTCACATAGATCCGGGTCCATAAATGATGAGAGAGGCCATGTCTTGCATGGTTGCACTTTCCTCTCCTGTCTCTGCTGTTAAGCTGGAGTCTGGAAGATGGCCCACCAGGCTTGTTCAAATGCTCCTAACTTAGAAAGAGAAAACAAAAAGGTTGCTTTGAAAATGGGTACTCCACATACGCATTTGGACATAGGCCTGGCATGGATATCAGTGTATTTGTGTTCTGTTGCTGGAACAAAGCTCACCAGTGAAGTCTTTTACTGAAGTGAACGTCATCAGTGAAACTGTTACTCAGACAGTGTTAGACAGAGGCTGACACACACCATGAGTCATACAATATATTGGCCATGTGGATACTAAATACTGCCTTTTTCATATTTATCTCAATGTGTGCAATGACTGGTGGCAGCAGTATAGATACTAAGACAACCATTTCCTATTAATATGATAGGACACGCAATCCGATATCACATGATATCACATGAGTTAGAGTCATTTTTCAAGGTAATTCCCTTTTGTGGGTGGTAAGCTAATCCGTATCCCAGAATTATCCCATGAGATTGCCCCGCTAATAACTCCACGTATCTTACCTCTGCTGTCCCAGTTTTTGTTTGCATCTGATTTCGAAAAAAACAAAACAAAGACAAATATAGTTGTCGTAGGCCTGTAGTGGCCAGATTTATCCTCGCAGAAATGCTGTGTCAATGAGTTGCAGCCTTATTTCAGCTGGAACGCTGGTGCTCAAGTAGGGGACTCCAGCAGGGCCACTTCTCTGACAGCTGAGGTGCGCACAGCACACAGAGTCAGTGCACACACGTAGGGCTACCCCAACCTCTATGCTGCTGCACAGAGAGATGCCCACACAAGATGTGCCCCCCACCCTCCTACAAGCAGCACTACCACCACCCACACCACTACACCCCACCCCCATCCCTATCCACCCACTGTCAGGTTCTGTCATGTTCATGTATAAATAGATCAGAGTGATTTGGCACAGATAGGTGTGGCGTTTAGAGCAAATTTACTCCAATATCGAGATAAACTACCCAGTTTTCTCTCTCTCTCTCTCGCTTTCCCCTGTTTCTCTCCTCTCACTCTCTTCCTTCCTCTACTCTCATCCCTCTCTCTCTCTTATTCACTCTTTCTCATTACCCCCCGCCCCTTCTCTCTTTCATTTTTTTCTCTCTTTCTCTTCTCTCTTCCTTCTTCTTCTTTCTCTCCCTGATTCTCTCTCTCTCTCTCTCTCTGTCTCTCTTTCTCTTTCTCTCGCTTTCTGTCTCTCTCACTTTCCCTCCACTCTCATCCTCTCATCCTCCTCTCTCCTCTCCTCCCCATTTCTGGCTGTTTAGCGAGCAGGGTTTCCCCAGCTGCTGAGCTGTGAGTGCTGCTGGCCTAGGGTTCTACTTCAGCAGAGCATGAATTTGCTTTGGCAGAAAGGGGGCCTGGGGTCGGTTAGGGGGGGTTTTGGTTTGGTGGGTGGGTGGGTGGGTTGTTGGGGAGTTATACCCTCCTCAAAGCAACCAGGTGACAGCTTCATTTCTTGACTGCTTGACTTGGATTTAATTCCCTTGAGCGCTGTAAAAATTTATCAGGCAAGAAGTAATGGTCTTACGTGCAATCTGTCTCTAGTTTAAGGCTCCTCTGCCAAGCTCACGTTTGGTATGGATGACTCAATGTCTTAAGGTTTTAATATCAACACTATTCTAAATTGTCAGAGTCAGCATAGCAGCTGAGCTTCATCAGTGTGTGAGCATTTCGTCAGTTTATTTCAGCACGGGGCTCTTTTAGACAAGTCTTGAAACCCTGGCATAGTGAATCACCCATAAAATCAATTTTTGTCGTCACTCATAAAATTCATTTATTGCTTCTTCCTTGCAGAAATTGAGAAGTTTGAAGGGGATGAGCTACGGAAAGATGGCGAAGTTAAAAAGTACCTGGATGTCATCAGCAACAAAAACATAAAGCTTTCAGAAAGAGTTCTTATCCCAGTTCAGCAGTACCCTAAGGTAAGGCATTGCCTTTATAAACCAGTGGTTTACACTTGAATAAGCATGATAGATTATATGGCTATGGTCTTGCAATGGCCAAGATTATTGACATAGAGATGGCTTCCCTTGAGCATCGCTATGTACTCTATTTAAAACAAGTCAACAAAACTTTTCCTTCAAGTCAGTTTTGCAGTTTTGATGTCCTATAACAACATACCATCACCATAACAGCATTATATCCAAGGGCCAAGATAGACCATCAAAATGCAGATAAAATCTTTTCCTTCTCCGTTTATACTGTTTTTTCAACCCTTTTGCTGATACACAAACAGATAGTTTTGACAGAGGGAATTTTGCCCCCCCGGTGATGTCAAACCCGTTTTTGAGCCTGACAACAGCTATGACTGAGATCTTCTCCTGATTGAAACAGATGGGCCATGTTCAGATTTGTAATTCTCTGTGGTTTTTATAAAAGGTAATAGTGCTTTTTGTAGACATTTTGAGAGATTGCACGCCTTTTTTTTTCATAGCTTCCACTGCTGCGATGTTTTGTGACATTTCATTATTGCCTCTTTTTGAACCAATATCCCCGGTCGTTTACAAGACAATTTTTTTTCCCTCCACATCTGAATTCTGCAACACAATAGCAAAGCTACCACCTAGTGCTTGTGGACAAAAAACAGCAGAATATCATTAGGGCCTCAATTCTGTGCACCATTGTATCAAATTGTATAAATGTATGTAGTCCATTGCAGGCTTTGTTCCTCACTATGGCTTTGTTCCCTGAGACTTCGCCTGTTCCCATTCATGACTGTCTTGAGGGGGCAGTTCAATTCATCGGCTGCACCTGTTCTGCTATGCGCGAAAAAAACTACATAGCAAAGCATAAAGCGCCAGCCTTAAAAAAAAATGAATGCAGGAAACACTCTCCGGCGTTGGGAAGTGCCGACAGATGGAGTTTGTCATCAGAATATGCATATCCTGACCAAAAAATGACTCGAAGGTCCGTCGGGTGGGCTTACAGTGGGATCGCGATCTCGGGACGGGATAATTGGAGCTGCGAGACCGAGACAGGTGGTGAGGGGATGCTGGTGAGGTCAGGCAAGGAGATGGGGAGGTGGGTGGGGAGTGGAGTAGGGTGGGGTGGTGATCCATCCCTGCAGATCCTCTGTGTCTGCCGAAGCTGCTTCTGCTGGGCCGTGTGTGATATGTCATCCGGGCAGCAAGTCCAGATGCTTGCAGCTGTGGCCCACTCTTACCAAGCTTCTGTTTCCTTTCCTTAACCTCATCTTCCTCCTCCTACTTCTCCTCCTCCTCCTCCCCATCCTCGTCCTCCTCTCTCCTCCTCCTCCACCTGCTGTTCCCTCTCTTCCTCTATCCTGCTCCCGATGCTGTTTGCCTTAATTTTCTGGGTGGTTTGAAAAGATAAAAGGCTTCGTCTGGATGTGTGAGAGGCGTCACGCTAGACAGCATGCAAACGCTGTCAATGTTTCCAGACGTTATAAAACATTTACGCTGAGTATGTTACGCACAGTGGATCAGGCGTATACTATAGGCTCAGTGTTGCACTTAACTGAATGGTCTGCTACAAGTGTTTTACTTTGCTACAGCATTTGAACTAATCTAGGGTAAAACATGTCTCCAGAATCCCTAAGATGCTCATTCAGCAGTGCAATATTAGAAGTGCCCTTTTGCAAAGTACACACGGTGACAAGATAGCTGTTATCCTGTAACTCCCTGTCTACACTTTGACCTCTTTTCTACATAAATAGATGATAATGAATGTGTTTTTTGCATTAATCATAACACTGACACAGGAGCTTTAACATGGGGTTTGTCCATGCTATGACTCAGGGCACAGGTCTTCCTGAATTGGGGTTAGATGGTTGCATGGGAGGAGGGATGGCATCACTGTGTTAAAGTGTGCAGTAACAGTAATTTCAATGAATGTTCAAAAGGCCTCTGTTCATGCTCTCCCCTGGCATTGGGTCTGCATATTTTACTGTGTATTATAAAGTTGTGTTAGTTTGTAGCAAATACACTATGGTAGTCTGTTTAGAAAGATACCAAGAGACAGAGATGGGAGATCATGAAAAAAAAACAGATGGGCAGAGTGAGAGAGAGAGAGAGTGAGGTAGTGACACAGAGAGAGTGGGGGAGAGAGAGAGAGTGTGGGGGGCGAGACAGTGGGGGGAGAAAGAGAGAGTTACTGTTCCTTTTCACTTGGGACCACTGTCTGCCTTATCCTAGTAACAGCAGTACTGTATATCAGTGCTTGCATTTAATTATTTTGCTGGGTCTCCGCCGTGTGTAAATCTTGTCACATGAAAAGCCAGGCATGCAAGTCTCTCAGCGAGACTCTGTCTGCCGCGACTGGGGCAGATCTTCCATTAAACAAAGATTCTTTGATGTTCTCATTAAAGTAGGCTGGTATTAATTTATGCAATTAATCAAGGAGTGGTGCAGACTGCTCCCTATCCGCCTTCTTTGAGCTGCTGTAACTAGAAAACCTGTAATAGCTCAGGTCCACTGACAAAACACGGTATCTCAAATAGCCTTAAACAAATTCAAAGACACTTGTCTCTATTACCACTATTGTTTCAGTATGTTAAGAGTCTTTCCCTGCGTTGTCTGACCTTTATTGGTTGACCTTTAGGAGAAGCTCTGAACTGTAAACACTGTGCCAATTAAAAGTGACTGCGGTTATCTATTTTTACATCAATACATTTTATTGCTTTTAAGTAGAAGAAAGCACATGCACACACATGCACACACACACACACACACACACGCACGCACACACACACGCACACACACACACACACACACACACACACACACACACATAAAACAACAATGCAAATGTTATGCATATTTGTAGCATTTCAAGTACAGATATTTCCAATAGCTGGACTTTTAGTTTCTTCAAGGTATACATCAGGTTTAACAATGTTGTGTCTTCACTGTTTGTTTGATAGGCTTGCAATCCGACCTGAGAATTTGAATGTAACCTGAAAATTACATATTAAGATAACAGAATAATAGTGAAAGAAAAGCAGCAGGACAGTGGTTTAACTGGTGGGTTAGCTCCTACTGTTGTCCTGCTAAAGCCTTACAGATGGATTTGTTGGTGCAGCAGCTTATCTCCACATACATAGAAGATACATTACTGGATCCATTCCAGAGCGTTAGTGTACACTCCGATGAAGTATGCTTAGCACATCTTTGTTGATTGTCTGATTTCATAGGGCCAGCTTATTCTTCGACTTCTTTAATGATATTAAATTCTTAATTTTGAACAGAAGACAGTGTTTAAGAAAGCAAGCTGAGGATTGGCTGTTTCAGTTTCAGTGGCAGTGAAACTACACATTTTAAAATGAAATATCTTTTTAATTGGTGCTCTGTTGTGGGCATAATAGGTCTGCGTTATTAAGAATTACCATGGGTATTATTTTCCCCCAGCCACTAGACCATAGCCAATGTAGCTGTCAGGTGCCTATTGATTTTATTCTTCTATAAACAGGACAAAGTCACAGGAGGAGCTGTTCCTTTTTGTCAACCTCTGTAGGAGATCCTGTTCCTTTTTGAGTTTCTTGAAATGTATTGCTGATTTCCTTACTCCCATTGTGTATAGAAGTGGGTAACACAATGTCAGAGGCTTAAAAACACAAGTGCAGGCTTATACAACTCATTCACATATATTCCAAGAATATTGAATATTAAAAATTGAATAAAATAAAGTCTTTGGATTTCCATCTACTGTGTTAAACGTGGACATTTACCAAATGGAGGCATTTGCTGTGAACAGCTGCAGCAACACAGGAATACATTATAATACTTAAAAGGTGGGTTCATTTGAGCATTATAAGGGTATAACATTTTTCTTAAAATATTACTTGAACACAACTAGTAATAACCACAGACACTCTTCAGAAAGAATAAAAGATTGATCACTGTGGCGTTATATTTCATAATTACCAATTACCGATTTAAAAAGTTAACAAAAGCATCCTTCTATTTCCAATTCTCCCAGTTTTGCTTTGCATTCAAATGCCATAATTGATTGCACACACCAATAGAAAGAATTGTAATTTGCACACATGCGTTCTATGTACTGTTTTCTATACATTTGTGGATGGTATAAAATCATTATGCTACAGCTGTGCCTATATGATCTTTATTTTGTTATATACAGCTTGCTCTATACAAACTGTTTATGCGGTTTTCTAGCCATAGACACAAACCAGTGTAGTCCTGCCCAAATTCTCAAGCTGTCTAGCCTGCTACCAGCCATCATGCAAACAAACAAAACAACCCTGCTCAAACAGGCCACCAGATAACACAAACTGAAGTCCAGCTGGAGTCTTTTACATGAGATGAAAGCGGTCCAAGAAATGGATGGTAGAGCCACCACGGCTATCGGGAAACATCAAAAGATGTGGTTGTCATGGCAACCCCTGTGTAACTTGGGAGATTTCTGAGGGGGATTGTGGAGGGGGTAGTTCTATCAATCACACAGAGATTATACACATCACACTGTTTTAGCAAAATTATTTCAGAAGTCCTGGTGGTCCGTCTTCTTCAGAGATAAAACTCCTTTGATCACCAGTGTCAGGAATGGAAAAAAAAAAATGACAAGAGGACCGTTGCAAATTGAATGTAAGAAACCTCAGTCAGGTTTTCTTTCTACATGGGAGTGTAGCAGGTTGACCGGCGACGGAGCAGACAAGAGACAGTTTTCCCAATAAAAAGTTTTTCTTTAATTTTTTTTTTCTTCTTTTTTCTATTTTCTTGAAAAGTGCAAATATTTACAGTGCAAAAATGGCAAAACAAAGATGACCAAAAACTCACAAAAAGAAAAAGGCAAGAGTGCCAGACTATATCTATAAAAGATTCTGAACACAATGCAATGGACAGCAACAACCATGAAACGCAACCTTCTCCTACCATTCTCTCCCATGACTGAGGCTCTGAGCCTTTTTCCAGGTTCAGGCCCTCCCACAGGTAAGCCCCATTCACAAAATAAATCAATCAACTAAACAACAATAACATAAGCACAAAATAACAAACCAAAGGAATACAAACAAAATACATAAACACCCAAAACCATTTTCTTCAACAAAAACCCCTTCTAATACATTAAACACATTACCGGTAAAAAACACCCCCGTCAAAAATAGCATGCTCCACTAACCCGCGGGAACCCCTGCATTTAATGCCAGTGAAACATTCCCTCGGTTTGCCCAACAAGGAAGTATCTGGATGGTCATGACCTGGTGAGTTTAACTGCTACGGATATTGTCTATATTGTACATGGTTTTAAACAAATAAAGGATTTTAACTAGCCAGTTTGTAAGTGATGATTTTTTGCCCTTAGAGATCGCTAAAACAGATGAAGGTTGATAAATGTATAACGGTATGAGACGCGTGTTTTGAAACGCGGTGGAAATGAAACATTGCAACACACAAAAATGCTGGTAGGCCTTTCCCTGCACTCTTAGCTACAATGCATGGTAAAAGTTATGGCAAATGGTGGTAAATGACAATGAAGAATGAGCCAGACACATTAAAACAGTACATACAGGTGGATGGAAAGTGATACAGTCGGCGTCAGTGCAGCGTGGTGGAAAACGCCGGCTTAATTGCTGCCTGCACGCCATTGGCTGCGTAAGCGTCACAGCTCAGTCTGTGACAGGGAGAGTGTTTTTGAATAGGGTATATGTAGTAGAATAAATAGAGTAATAGACCAAGCTTATTTTCTCTTACCATTGCCATCTCCACTGATCAATTAATCAATTTCTTGCCTTCCCATTCTCCTGTGTCATTCACACATGTACTTTATTCACAAGAGATAGGATGACTGATTGGCATTGAATTCCCCTGCCAGCTACCCGCATGTGAAATTAGCATTGAGATTAGCAGTGGTTACAGATCGCAGGTGCTTCTAGCACGCTAAGCCACTGCTCTCCATATGCAAACTAGCCTGACTCTTGTTTGTCCTATAATTAGCAGCCGAGAAATGTTTTCTCAGTCTGTAGTTACCCACACAAGACTGAGAATTAAACTGATGAGCAGGTGTCTTGAAGTAACCATTTCAGCCTGAAAGGTCAGCACTTGTGCAAAATAACATTCAACATTCTTAATCCAAACAAGGATGGTTTATTGTCACATGCATAGACATACTGGGTAGAGTAGGGCATGCAGTGAAATTGGTGAAACACAAGCCAACCTTCAAACGTTCTAATAAAGTACCCCCACCAGTGTAGTAAATCTGTCCACAATGCAAATTAATTTCACACGATCACAATTAAAAAGATGAGCTTGTATGTCTTAGGCATTTTTCCATTTCCCATTTCCTGTGTAGCTTTTGTCCTTGTAAGTAGAAAGTTACAAAAATACACAGTGTATACTAGGGGGAATAACCACACTACAGAAACATTGTTGCATGTTATCTTAAAATGTTTCTGTACAATTTCAGCACAATTTCTCACTTTACTTCTGATGCAACGTGACATCAGGTTGTATCACAGTTCTTATACACAGAGGGAAATGATTAAAACAACACATAAACAGCCTACAGGAAGCATATTAGTTTTAGTTTGATTTATTTTGTAATCCTGAAGTACTGGATTACAAAACAGGGCCACTACTGCTGCTATAATGGCCAGTCAGAATAAAGTGGGCGAGTTTAGCAGTGACAACTTTATTCAGACTGAGGTTGAATCCAGGTGCACAATAAAGACAACATAATTCGTATCATCAACTATTGCACACAAAGCACACTACAGCACACCCATAAACACACATAAAGTGAACATTATAAGGAGTAAAACTCTGTATCCAAGATAAGGGGAAATTTGGGATTTGTTTGGTGAACTTAAAATGGACTGAGAATAGTAATAAACATTCAACTTGCTAGAGATAAGGACACACATACACCTGCAGTGCATCACTGAAATAAGGCTATGATGATTTGCTCCAGCTTATATCTAGGGTTCACAAAAGAACAAGCCATATGTTCAGTCCATTGGATTGTCGATGCACTATATTATTTTCGTCTATAAAAAACATCCCTTTTAACTTTGATGTGTCATTGCCATTTCTCATCTTTTTAGCGCCAGCCCCTTTTCCTCCATAGAGGCAAATCAGCCTTTGGATGTGCATTTTTTTCATGTGCATTTTTTTAAAAAGCCCCCTTTCCCCCAAAGAGGCAGTCTCAGCCTTTAGATGTGCAATTTTATTAGCAGCCCCATCCCTGTGCTTTATGCCTTCCTTCTGGCAGGTGTGCCGCGCTGTCCTCTGTGACAGCCAGCCCAGATGTGGGGCCATCTTACAGGAGAGGTGCAGCCATCTGCATACAGATGCTCTGAGCCAGCGGCCTAGCACACGCCATTACACACAGACCTCCAGCATGCTTGAGCTGGGTGGGATAATGGATGTGGTGATTCCCTCTCTCTGTCTCTCTCTCTCTATGTCTGTCTGTCTCTCTCCTTCTCTCTCTCTCTCTCTCTCTCTCTCTCTGACTCTCTTTCTCTGTCTCTGCCTCTGTCTCTGTCTCTGTCTCTGTCTCTGTCTCTCTCTCTCTCTCTCTCTCTCTGACTCTCTTTCTCTGTCTCTGTCTCTGTCTGTCTCTCTCTCTCACACTCCCTCTCTCTCTCTGTCTGTCTGTCTGAGGGATTGTTGTGTATACCCTTGGGTACTACTAACATCGTTTTATTGACCAAAGTGGCATAAGGCATCTTCAAAACATTAATGGTAAGCTTTCATGAAAATGTGATTGTGCAGGATGAATTATTTCAGGGGTAATGAAAATATATGTTAATTATATACAGTCCAATCCAAATGCCCATTTTGCTGAATAATCATTTCGGTTGGTAGCAAGTGTACTGTATACTACTGAATGCAAAACCATGATGTCAACTTCTTTTATTTACTAAAGCAATTAATAGATAAAAGCGATTTAGACAAAGGAAAATATGTGAACCTGACACCAGGTATCTCTTTTATAAATTCTTTGGTGGCCATATCTGTAAAAACAGAGGGGCATGTGTGAACTCTTGTCCTCTTGACTAAGTCTTTATTTATCAGTTTCATACTACCATGAACTTTACATGAAGGGCTGGACCGTCCCTATAGAGAAAATAATCCCATTGTTTCCTTGACAAGTAAATCTTCAGTCCCCCAAAGAGCATCACCCTTGTTAAAGGTGCTGCACACAGATAAGATTCTGAACACAATCCTATTGCATGCTAGTGAAAAAAAGAGAGAGAGTGTTAAGCAGTTGTTCAACACTATCTCTCCAGATACCTGCCTGCCTGTTTTGTGTGTGTGTGTGTGTGTGTGTGTGTGTGTGTGTGTGTGTGTGTGTGTGTGTGTGTGTGTGTGTGTGTGTCTGTGTGTGTGTGTGTGTGTGTCTTATATTTTCAGCAAGGTTATTTATGTGCCTGCAAACAAAGTGGAGATAATGGGCTTTTCTCATGCTGCGTGCAAGATTAGCTAAATAAAGCTTAGTCAAGCTAACTGTTTGGCTGAAGGGGCAGGAGGATGGTCTCAGGGATACGAAACCCCCCTCTCAGGACCCATTCAAACGGAGTAAAGCTGATCATCTGTCTGTGGCAAATAAACCCTAAATTTGCCAGCTTAATCATTGGAAAACATTCTGGTCTGTAGCTAGCTACGGTGATGTGATGCGATGCAGCCTTGAATGGCAGCAGAGTGCCACATTAATGCTACTCTTACAAGTGGAAATTGAAATGCTGTACAAGGTTTTGAGAATATCAAATTGATTTTTTGAACTGATCTGATTATGATGGCTTTTTTTCTGCTGCTGCTGCTGCTGCTGTAGCTCACCCCCTGAATGAGAACAGTTCGAGGTGGGCCATAAAATAATATGAGAGGCTTCGGCAGTGGGGGGTGAGGGGGTTGGGGGGTGGCGGGTGATTTTATTTGCGTGCGTAACAATCCCCGCTAACCTGCTTGCCTCGTGGCCCACAGGTAGTCTTAATGTCCTGTTTGTTTACCCAACATCTGTGCCGTCTCCCCCCTGAGCCGTGGCTTAATGTGGCTTTATTAATGCAGGAGATTCATCACAGGCTTATACTGCTGCCTGGCATCCTTCATTTCACTCCGCCAGCGAGACAGCCAGCGCCGCCAGCTCCGACTGTTTGTGCTCCACCAGACAGCGGCACAGACACACACACACACACATACACACACACACACACACACACATACACACACACACATACACATACACACACCACAAATATGTACACACACACAGACACACACGTCACGCATATAAACTCACACACACACACACACACACACACACTTTACCTATCTTTGGGTTTCTTCACTGCTGCCACACAGGACTGCTCAACCATTGAGGAAAATATGCCACAAACGTGCTTGTTGAAGTCATATAGGTCTGGTGCATTGACAATTCACAGGTTGTGGTTGCAATTCTGTTTTTTGTTTTCATTAGACATGTTTAATCATGTGGATCATAATTTTTCTTTATCCATTATTGTGTTTCTTTTCGAGAATATATTTGTTATAATTAGAACAATTTACTCTGGACAGACTATCTGTTCCATTCTGTTTGCCATTCATCTGTCAAATTCTTACATCTAACACGTTGATATATCTATTAAGCATTTATAAACAGGTATAAATATACCAGTATATGTGTTAAAGTCATCTGTCAAATTCTTACATCTAACACGTTGATATATCTATTAAGTATAAACAGATATACATATACCAGTGTATGTGTTGAAGTGTTAAGAGCAGTCCTCCTGCTAATGTGCTTGTGCACCCCAGGGCATGTCTGCATCACCTGGGGCTCCCCCCTGCTGAAGCCTGCTTAGTGGGGGCTGTCCTGAGCAGCTTTGACTGGCTGCAGCCCCTGAGCCTCAGTCCTAAGTCCCTTTCAACGAAAAAACGAAAAAAAAAAAGGAAAAAATGCTTCTGTTCTCTGCCAGTGTTCAGCCAGGGCTGTCTCTTACGGCCATTAGAGGAGAGACCTTTGCCACCACACATTATCCCCACATATCAGGCAGGAGCCTGCTCTCGCCAGTAGCATGGCTCAGTGAGCTGGCAGCGGTGGCCTGGCTCCTCATCTGTACTGTAGGTCTTATCTCTTCCTTCGGTGCAGGGCTAATGCGTGGGAAAAGCACTGGGTTTTGGCCATGGTTTTATGTCCACACATTTTGACTTAAGACAAAAATCCCCCAGGAGGGCACTCAGGTGAGGCATTTAGCGGGGATAATAATTTTCTTTCTGCTGGGTGTGTTGCTGGAAAGGTTAGCCGTGGCTTTGGTATATCAAACACTTAAACTCATCGAATCATTTCACATTTATTGGTTGCTGGTGTTTGTGAAGGTTAGGGTAATTCCACTGCCCTTTTTCAAATGCCACCGTCTCAGCAGCTGAACTGAACAGTAAATTAAGTTACAATACTCGGCTGTAATTTGAAACTAGAGATGATATCATCACTGCAATTACTACAAGATCCTTAATTGAAACACAAAGGACGCTGTTTAAGAGATTTAGAGTAATTAGTAGAAGCGAATTGAATGAAAATAGTGCCAGTCGATCACAAAACATGAAACATGTTCTCCTTCCACTGAAGACATTATTTTTCTATGTTTTCTATGGCATTTTCCATTGTCACAATTGAAACCATGACAAACTGCATTCAAATGATCCTAAGCTGCACATGCCGTGAGTGCTATCCCGATACCGGTGATAAAGTGTTGAAGCTGTGCAGGGGCTGCTCCTTCATCACGCCTGTCTCACCTAAGCCCCAACCCTATACGTCTAAGTATTTACCGTGGCAAGATGAATTGTAACTCGCTAAGGAAGCGCTCTAAATTGGGAGCATTCATGTATTACACTCAAAAGAGGTCACATTCAGTGTAATGCTCTCAATTGTGTTGAACAGTGTGCCTGCTCACAGGAACACAAATGGAGGAGTATCATTTGTATCCGTGCCCCTGGGAGTGAGACAGCAGGTGAGGGACACAGACTGAACAGCCATCCTCTGCCGTGAACCCCCTTTGTACCTGAAGTACCGCATTAAAATGTAGATTGCAGGTAAAGGCAATTTGAAAGGAGTGCCGTTCAATCAGAAAATGTGCTGAATGCTGAGCTCTTGTGACAGAAACATCATTTGTGTGTGACGGGTAGATCATTTAGAGGAGATTCTTTGATGTGGCTTTCTGCGGGAGATAAAATATCAGGTTTGCTGTTTGTGTGTCACAAGGAAAAGGGAAGCCAGCGGTGTGGTTTCTCTTTTTGTCCTGGATATTCAATCCAAAAGTACCAGTGTGCAAGCAGAATATAGTGAATATAATGAGGTGTCGCAGGCTCTGTCTAACTCAATATATACCATGTGCCCTATATTTTTTAGATATAAAATCCAGTATATATGCGATTTCAGATATTTACCATTAGCTGGATCTGGGTTAGATAAGAACTAGTTCAGATATTTATTATTAATTCGATTAGGATAAGGGAGCTCTGTTGTAATGTACTGTTAAAATTAATATGCATTATAACAGGAAACAGTAAATAACATTCATATATTTTATTTGTGTAAATTACAATAAATTACCCATAATCCAGTACAACAGCAGTGCTTGCCTTTGACAGTCTTCGAAAAGGATGTTGGGGCATCGTGGGATTGCCTGACAGAGTTGAGGACGCGGTGGCGCTGTCAACGGAACCCATCTGTCAGAAGAACAAGGATGTTAGAGCCCCAGAGATGACCTGAATCAAATTAACCACGTCAATGAGCAAATGGTTTCTAATGGATTTCTACAAGGGTCTGTCTGCCACAAAAGCCTGAACGGGGCACAAATGGAGTGTTTTAGTGGTCGGAGCAGCCCCACGGATGTCCTGCGAATGCATTGACAGACAAATCAATCAGTGTGATCGGGATTGCTTGCCCCCCCCCCCCACACACACACACCCACGCACACACACACAGGGAAGCTAGTCGCTCACATGGTAACTCATGCCTGAAAAAGTCATTTATTCGACCACTTACACCGGTTACCAAGTAATCCCCAGCCCAAGCAGAGACTATACGCCGCACTCGATGGGTTAAATTGATGGTGCCTCAAAGATCTGTTCATTTAAGACTTAATGCTGTCTGCGAATTTCTGGGCTCTGCATTCTCTTTCATGTCAATTTTAGTGCTCAAGGCAAAGGCAGGCTGCAGAGATGTAACTGTTTTTTAGTCTATTCAGCCTATTACCCCTCTTACCCAGATGAATGAATACAGTAGATGTTGTTAACGTGATATGACTACCCACAACCAAGTATACTAGGTACACTAAGTACACTAAACCAACTCTCTCTTACTCCGTCCCCATGTGGGGAGTATATGTGTCTGTAGTGTCCCTGTTCCGGGAAACTTACTTAGGCACATGCCTCTCCCTGTATGTATAAAGGTAGGCTGCTCACTCTGTGTTCCTTTACACCTCTGTCAGCGTATGCCTTTTTGTAAGTCGCTTTGGATAAAAGCGTCTGCTAAATGTAATGTAATGTAATATACATTGCACATTTAGGTTGTGCACTCAGCACTCGATGCTGAGGCTGTGGCGTTGTGCTGGGCAGGTGTTTCTAGTGCATTAGATGCATGATGACCACACTGCATGCCAGGGGAGCCTCTGTGGGGTCTGAGGCGTGTCTGTCACTGCAGGAGTTGGCCTGCATCATTTCAAAGCTCATTTAACACTGAGCCATGGCCCCTAATAAAGCCTTGAATTGGCCACCACGGAGGCTGCCGAGAGGCTCCAGACATTCATTAGCTTAATGAAAACAGGCCACTTCTGCCACCGTCACCAGTGCCACCGCCGCCCGGCGAGTGCGAGCGCTCCCGCTCCCTCTCCCTGCGCCCGAGCCGGAGTCGGAGCCGAGGATGCCATCTGCTCGAGGGCTCGCCGCCAGCTGCAGGATATTCCTGTCAAATGGAGCCTGCAGGAGGAGGGCACACACCGCTGGGCGCTGCAACCCGAGGCAGCACCTCAGCAGCAACAGAGAAGGGGAAGGAAGAAGTGATAGAGAGAGAGAGGCAGAAAGAGAGAGAGAGAGTCAGGAAGAGAGAGAGAGAGAGTCAGGAAGACAGAGAGAGAGAGAGAGTCAGGAAGAGAGAGAGAGAGTCAGGAAGACAGAGAGAGAGAGAGTGCGACAAAGATGATCGCACTGATCATGGTGGTGTGCAGTGCTGCATCTGACTGAAGAGGCCCTTGAAACGTGTTTTGTCGAGTGGCTTTTGGTTTAGTCTGTATTGGGGGGCACGGTGCACACCGAGATAAGCACATCACATGGCATGTGTGAGTTTTGCACCATCACTAATCATCGCTCTCTGCAGGTCGAGGAGCAATTTTGACATGTTACCATCTGTGGAGCAGTGAGAATGTAATAGGTGGTTAATGTGCAATTTCTGAGGAAAGATGCTGAAGGAAATTGGAAACATTGAGAGGTCTGTCATATGACCGAAGGCAGGGAGTATGGAAGGAGTTTTCCTGGCAGTTTTCATACCCAATAGCACAGTGATTCTCAACCGGGGGTCCGCGGACCCCTAGTGGTCCGTGGTGTAATTGCAAGGGGTCCGTGAAAAGTGTCCGTGAAAATAAAATATATCTTAAAGGTCAACATTCCTGTTAAAAAAAAAATTAGTCATTGATAAATAATGTTTTTAACATCCTACTTTTACTATCCATATAATAATATGCAGTGTCATAATTATTTTAGTCGCAGTTTTGTATGAACTATTTGCGTGGCTGCTAAGAAACGAAAACCAAATCTGCACGTTCGGAAATCTTCGGACATCTCCGGTGGATGACGTATTCACAGGGAGTAGAAAAGCTCGGTCACCGGTCACGACTGACAAAATGGAGAAATGGCTCAAATTGAAAGAAAAATCGGACAAAGCAGACTCTGGGCCGCCGGAAAAGAAAACGAAAACAGACAGCAAAACGAGACTTTATAAAGACGAATACGTCATGTTGGGATTTACAGCAACTGATTCAGACCCTCAGCAGCCTCTGTGTTTTTTATGTGGAGAGGTACTTTCAAACCATGCCATGAAACCGGCACACATGCAGCGGCATCTGAGCACCAGGCACCAATCAACAGTGGGCAAGACTGCTGACTTTTTCACGCGGAAATTGTCCGAGTTCAGGAGTTCGCAAAATCACATGCGTGCCGCAGTGCAGACTTCAGCAACTTCCCTTCAAGCTTCTTATCAGGTAGCTTTGCTCGTCGCCAAAGCTAAAAAGCCGTATACTATAGCTGAGGAGCTAATTGCACCAGCCGCAGCTATGCTAGCTGAGACCATGGTGGATAAAAAAGCCGCAGACGCAATCCGGTCAGTGCCGCTGTCTAACGACACTATACGCCGCAGGGTGGATGATATGGCTGGTGACATTGTTCAACAGGTGACCGACAAACTGAAAAGAGCCGGATCTTTTTCTATACAGTTAGACGAGTCTACTGACGTGAATGGAGAAGCCCAGTTGGTCATGTTTGCTCGTTTCAAAGATGACACAGTCAACGATATAGTTGAACACATCGTCTTCTGCAAGCCGTTACCGGAAAAAACCAGGGGTGAGGATATTTTTAATCTCATTGACTGTTTTTTCACGGAGCACGAATTGGACTGGAAGCGCTGCTCGCATGTGTGCACGGACGGGGCCGCATCTATGACTGGTCGGCACCACGGACTTGTCGCTCGCATCAGGCAGGTAAACCCCGACATCCAAAGTATGCACTGCATAATTCACAGAGAAGCGTTGGCTTCCAAGCGCATGAGCCCAGAACTGGACAGTGTTATGACAGACTCTGTGAAAGTGATTAACTTCATTAAATCACGACCTCTCAATTCAAGACTGTTTCACAAGCTGTGCGAGGAAACGGGCAGTGACCATCATCAGTTGCTGCTACATGCAGATGTACGTTGGCTCTCGAGGGGGAAAGCACTACAGAGACTATTTGAACTGAGAGAGCAGGTGCATGATTTCCTCTCAGAGCATGGACATCCTCTGGCTGCTAAACTTGAGGACCAGACCTGGTTGGCTCACCTGGCTTACCTTACTGATGTTTTTGGCCATCTGAATGAGCTGAACACAAGCTTGCAAGGTAATGACAAAACTGTTCTTCAGATGTATGATAAAGTTTCAGCATTCATGAGGAAAACTGACCTATGGTCGAGAAGGTGTGAAAAGGGGGATGTCAGTAATTTCCCTCATCTTAACTCTTGGATAGCTGACATCACACAGAACATGAAGCAGAACATTTTGAAAACTGTAACAATGCACCTGGCCAAGCTCAAAGCCGAGTTTGAATCCTACTTCCCAGACATTGAGGACAAGTCACCTAGTCTTGACTGGATACGCAGGCCGTTTATGCAAAGCAGCATGGATACAGCACCAGAGCAACTCCATGACAGCTTCATTGACCTGACTTCAGACAGTGGCTACAGACTGAAGTTTTCAGAGACATCACTGACACAGTTTTGGTGCTGTGTGGAGAGGGAGTACCCAGAGCTTGCAAAGGAGGCCCTTTACCAGTTGCAGCCATTTGGGTCGACATACTTATGTGAGGTCACTTTCTCCGCTCTAACACACATAAAGACCAAACAGAGAAACAGACTTCAACTGGAGAGAAGTATCATTACAGCTGTTGCCACTATTCAACCCAGGTTACAGAAACTCATGAGTGGCAGACAAGTGCAAGTGTCTCACTAACTATGCTTTGCTTTGATAGCGCACACACACACACACACACACACACACACACACATCTGCCTCTGATAAAACTAAAAATGATTTGATATTCATTGAAATGTCATATTTGTGTGATCTTTAAGAGTGCATGAACATCTGTTATTACATTCATATTTCTGAAAGCTACTGTATAGTTATTCAGTTTCAGTTATTCAGTCTCACTAACAGTTACACACCACACCTCACTACACCCATGTGACACAAAAAAGAAGTGAGGATGTTTTTGTTTTGATAGCACTCAAGCACTTTTTCCTTGAGATTTCATTATTGTGTGTTTTTGGTGAGTGCATAAAAAGTCTGTTTTATGACATCATATTTCTGAAAGCTACTGTATAATAATTCTGTTTGTTGCATACACATTAAAAATGTGGAAATGGCAAATCTGCAGTTTCTCTCAAATTTCACCCCAATCCCCCAGATTGGGCGGGGGGTGGGGGGTCCTCAGGGTCGATCTAAAATATGCAGGGGGTCCAGGACCCCAAAAAGGTTGAGAACCACTGCAATAGCACAATCTACTGTCAATGAAAAGCAAGGCATAAAGATTTCCACCAGTCAAACTGCCTATCCATCAAAATGGAGAGCAATTTGGGGAGCCAAGTATATGTCAGTTTTAGCTTAACTTTGTATTTCATATCCCCACAGTGACATTTGTCTATTATAGTTGTTCATAAAACTGGGAGAGCAGCCACATAGGGTTTTTGTTTTTGTTTTTCCAAAGGTGAAAGATGACCGCGCCAAAATGAGCATTGACTCGCCAAAAGCCCACTACCTAAAAACAGATGAGCCTCAAAGCAATAGAGCGACTCACAACACAAGGCTGATAAATAAGATGTCAGCCACCTCTAATCTTAACAGCCACGCACCCACGACGAGCCTGCAAATGTCAGTGAAACCCCCGCGGGCAGGCGCTTGATTGCTCATCATCTGGACAGTATTACTTGGATTCCCGCGAGAGGGAAAGTCATTATTCTGCACTTCATCCAGCCACTGACCCCTGGACCATTCCCAAGAACTTGTCTGGCTTCGGGAGCGCTGCTGTATCTCAAGAGCGAGAGTGAGAGCGAGAGAGAGAGAGAGACACGAGAGAGTGAGTGACGTTTCCCGGCTGACTTCTGTGGCGACGGCTTCACTGAATTACAGCAGCACAGATGAACGATTCCAGGTTATGCCATTACAGGCGGAAACTGAAAACCGTTACGAGGCAGAGAAACTTCGGGGGGTGGGTGGGGGGCATTGGAGGAGATTGAAAGAACTGAGCATAGTTTCACAGGCCTGTGGAGAAAATGATAGGGTAGATTTTAGATGTTTGTTGGCCCCCGTTACTCATTCGTAAACCCATTTTTTGTTTGTTTGTTTTCAACTTCACCAAGACATCGTGCCTTTTTTTTGTTTGTTTTCACTGTTGTTGTTTTTGAAAGTAAATAGTAATGAATGGTCATAGGGTGAGCAGGCTGGCAAACCAACCACATTACTTTTTCTCTTTTCTCTTTTCCAGTTTAATTTTGTTGGGAAGCTGCTCGGGCCCAGAGGCAATTCCATGAAAAGATTACAGGAAGAAACAGGAGCAAAGATGTCTATTCTGGGGAAGGGCTCGATGCGGGACAAAGGCAAGGTATGATGACATCCCTTTAATCTCTCAATATCTCCTCAGTGGTTTGATTGCTCAAGTAAAATGTGATGTTCCCTCTAAACAGATAGCCCAGAGGATTATCAGTGCCTGTCTTTATGTTGTGTTCAACCCTAATCCTAATCTAAATCAGCATGGAAATATAGCAGTCAGACATTTAGAAATGAAAATATTTTTACACGTTAACTGTGAAACCTTTGTTTTGTACATAAATATGCAGCCAAGTGATGTATTGTCACTGCTGCAGTAGATCTGTAGAAGACCTGTAGAAGATGGTATACTCAACAAGATCAATTCTGATGAAATACACCTTGACATTCTAATATGGCCAGCAAGGCAGAGGCCGATTGAGTGAATTCACATTAGAGAGAGATTTAGCGGGTCGCGACCTGACATTCACTCCAAGGGTTTTTCTCATCCTCATCTTTTTGGCAGGTGTCAATCTTCACAATGCGGATTTGTAGCTTGCTTGAAAGAGTGTAGCGCCAGAGATGTCATAGCCAATACTAAGTAGGTCTGAGGTTGCCTTAAAAAAATCTTGTGGATACCTTCAGTGTTGCCATGAATGAAAAGTCAGAGAACAAAGCAGCATGAATGTAGATGTTATCACACTCCGGGTCTAATGAGAAATATGCCTTGTCTGTACATCAGTGCTAAGAATGATATCGACCGTAACAATTCCAACAATTGTAACAATGCCTGTACCTCCCCGTCCCTCCCCAACGCACACACAGTCACACTCTCTCTCTCTCTCTCTAACTCTCTCTCTCTCTCTCTCTCTCTCTCTCTCTCTCTTTCTCCCTTTCTCTCTCTCTCTCTGTCTCTCTCTCTTTCTATCTCTTTCTCTTTCCCCTCTCTCTCTTTCTACCTCTCTCTCGCTCTTTCACTCTCTCTTTCTCTCTGTTACGATCGCACACGCAGGCAAAGCTTATTACTCAGTCAGCCAATTCATCCTCCTGACAGGTGGTCCCTAAGAAGCTCATGCTGCAAGGCAAGGCTCTAAACATACGATCACCGCCAGACCAAGACAAAAGAACAAGCTTCCAGGGGGGCAGTGGTCATTACAGGCAGCCCTGGTGTAGTTGTAGTCTTTTGCTGCCACAGCTCTTGTTGCCTCCTTGTGTTGCATTGGCTCTGGAAGGTTTTTGCTTAGGTATAGCCAGATGAATGCTGATCTCAGATAGGCAAGCTGCTCAATCAGCACTCTAAATCGTCGTGGGTATCATGCTTTTGTCTGCAAGGTAGGATTTTTCAAAACAGTCCCTTGTTTGAGGTGACGATTTCTTTAAACCAGATTTGCTTTCGTGGACACAAAAAACTAACCTCTAAGCTAAACCTTACATCTGTTGGAGTTATACTAACATGAAAGGCCCAACTAATCCACAGTCTATATTCTCTCTGTTATAAGAGAATATATTTTTTACATCTAAGCTTCAAGCCAAGCTCTGTGTCTTTGAAGGAGTAATTTCATGAGACTGTGAGAGAATATTCCAGAAAGCGTGTGTCTTTTTGAGGTTTCCTATCGAACAGATTCACAGTGGGAAGGCAGCCGTGAGTGTGTGGACCAGGTGAAGAACATTCTCATGCACCACATGCCCTGCACTGGGGACGGATTTCGAAAATGACAGGGCATCAGTCAGCTTTACTGTTTGTTTACTTGTCTGGTTTTATGTGATCACTTTCAGAAATGATTTTATTATTTAGGAGTTTTTGCTGTGTTAGCCATAATCATTTGATGATTTCTTATTGTATAGCCTACTTCTTACTGCCCCATACAATCATATTCCAGTACAATGACAATAGGTTAGGTAAAGGGTTTGTCAGCGCATATTCATGTGTGTTGGTTAGCTTAAACAGGTGCAAACACAGCAGTTGTTTTCAAGTGTGTGAAGATGTGGAGCTGGTCTGGTATTTAATAAAAATGGCAAACTGCAAACCGAACTGTGCTGTTTGACGTCAGATAGAACATAATGCAGCTCTGGCTGTACCCAGCTGGAGGTACTGTAGTCGGCCCAGCATGCTGTGCATTCTGGGGAGATAGCTGAATGCAAGATGCAGAATGGCCGGCTGTACTGTAAGAAGGCCTGGAATGTTGCAGAGGAATGATGTCTTGTGGATGACTAAGGGGAAAAACACACACAACACAAAAAAAAGAAAGCAATGCTGGGTAGAGCCGGTATGAATACTGCAGCCCTCAGAGAGGGAGATCTTCAACTGAATAATACTGCTGTGAAGGAGAAATGTCTGACAGTGGCATTTCTGTGACTTGTGGGTTTGGACAGAAAAGGACAAGACCTCAGGCCTGTCCTCTGCTGCAGGACACATAGCAGATGACCACTCCCTGTAGGTCACATGATCAGGTATCAGGTCATCAGACAGCAAAACAGTATCTCATGAAGTATCTCACTCAGTTATCAATATAGTTTTTATTTTGTCATTGATAGCATGTAGACATAGACATATTCAAGCCACGGATGTGTAGATAGACAAATAAATGAAATACCTGACATATCATGACCACACAGGTATGCAGACACACAACCTGTCACATGGTCACATGATTAGGTATCAGTTCATTAGACAGCAAAACAGTATATCATGAAGACTCATGAAAACCAGATTAATGAGGTGGCAACTCAGTTCTCAATATAGTTTTTATTTTGTCATTGATAGCATGTAGACATAGAAATATTCAAGCCATGGATGGGTAGCTAGGCAAATTAATGAAATATCTTACATATCATGACCACACAGGTATACAGACACATACCCTGTATACACAGCTTTCTTTCAAAGGGGCCATTTGAAGATTATGGTGTATCTCAGCATGTCAGGTGTTTAGACAAAAGGGCTCAGGGTTGTGTCACACATTTTTTCTCCCCCCCACAGGAATGCCATTTTGCTTAAACGAATAGAAAGTGTGAATTTATTTCCATTTAGACTTGTAATTTTCAGAGTTGATATTCCTGCCAAAAATCATCATGTACTAATAGGACTTGGCAGAATATACCCAAAGCAGGGGCTTTTTAATAGGTGTTTGCATGATTAATTCTCAACCCTCTTCAGCCAACAAAATGCTTCCCTCAGGCAGCTGATGACAGAGTTCACTTGTCACTTGTTAGCTCCCCTTCTCAAGCGTCTTCATTTGGATTGCAATTGTGCAGGCTCCATTGTATGTCTGCATTGATTATATAGGAGCTGATTATGGAAGGGGGTATAATCTGACACTCTATTGAGTTGGACGGGGAAACCTTAACATTTGCTTGTTTACTGCAGCCAGTCTGCTGTGCGAGTTCATTGTGAATTGTAAATGTGCATACATTTGCATGTGCAATAAGCTCTGGGGTTTTGGGAGACGCTAGCTAGCTGACTCTCGCGGTTGTGAGTGAGTTGGCTCCCATTACAGCTCATCCTGAACGGTGCCTGGAGTGGGAAGAGTAGGATGTTGACAGCTTCAGTTGGGATTGGTGAGCCGGTGTCATGTTTCATTGAGAGGCTGGTCAGGAAACAGTGCGTGTCATCTATGTAGGTGACCTTACACACACACGAGAAAAAAAAAAAAAACAAGGCTGCCCTATGAAGCAAGGAAAACCAAGCTTCAGTGTGCTTGTGTGGAAGAGGCTGCTTGCCCTGAACAAATATGTGTCATGAATGATTATGGTCTCCATGTTTCTCCATCTAAGCACTACATACATCATCTTCACCATCTACACTTTTTGCCAGCAGCAAAGCTGTACTGCGGTGGTGAGGTACATTTTTTTCTGCCCCTGACAACTGCAGGTTTAAAGCCCATTTTTATTCAGTCCAGGCAAACTTGTGTTGTAATGTTTTTTGGCAGTACAGTTCTCCTCGATTTCTTTGTTTCTTCCTGTGAATGATGTGTTGAAAGAATAGTTGTTCTGTGACATTATCAGTGATTTGCTGTAAATTCAGAAAGGCTGGAGAGGCTCTGTAAGCTGCGAAGATTAAACAGTTCAAATAGAGATAAATCATGCAATCATTTCTTAAATAATAATGAAATAGGATTGCCAAATAAAAAACAGCATCGCTGATCAACACGTGTGAGACGTAGACCTTGACTGGAACTAAAGGCCTCACAAACACCTGGCCTGTCATTTCGGCCAAGAGCATGTTCGGCTTTATACCACTCACAAAAGTGGCCCAGCTGTAGAAGGACTAGTTTAAATGCGTTCTTCACAACCATTCTTTTTAAGTTCATACGTCAACAACTGTTTTTTGTGAGCACTCTGCACTGGAGTTGAGCTGCTTCAGCTTGCTGTTAGAAGTCATCTGTAAAGGCAGGCATACAACCACAGACATCAAGGCACCAAACAGAATGTTAAAGCTTTTATATATGTGGTGCAGGGAGAAAAAAAAAGGAGTGTTAGAAAGTCTGCCCTAGTTTTAAACACTTTTTTAGCCTTGAGGTTTTCTTTAGTGGATGTATTTGCATCACCGTAAGAATACTGGCCCCCTCCAGGTAAAAAAAAAGAAAGGTGTTTGTTGGCTTGTTTCTATGTCAAACATGTCAGCGTTGATAAGACTTTATTTAGCACTGAAGCATCTGACTCCATATGCGTGTTTTGTAGGAGCACATACACATTTAAGTAATAATTTGAAACGATAAACATGTCGGTTTTAAAAAACACAACCATATCCATATAATGACAGCTTCTGCAGAGTTTATGGCTGTTACCTCTACAGCACTTTCCCAGATAAAATAGTTATAAGACTGTTATATACACATAGCGAGTACCCATGATGCATTACCAATACATTTATAACCAGATATTACATGTTAATACTGTCATTCATGCTTGACTGATGCAGTTGTAGTTGGACCCAAAAAATATTTTATAACATTCAGTTACATAGCATTGAGGATGCACTGCTAAACCAGTGTACATGCCAAACATGGGGTGAACATTTATTACTGAAACTACATGTATCTACATGTAGCAACATGTAATATTATGTATTAACACTATACATACCTTATACTAACCCTAACCCTGAGGTACGTTGTAAGTACATAAAGTTACATATTGTTACACACTTTGTTACCATTGTACCATTGTACCTAACTGATGTAACAGAGACAGTACAATAAAGTGTATTAATATTGTTATTATTATTATTATTATTATTATTATTATTATTATTATTATTATTAAGATTGGAAGATAGGCGACGTGTTACAAAAAGAAGTGTGTCTGCCCTCAGGCTGCGTCTGAGCACCTCCAGCCCAGTGGAGTGATTGGTAGGTAATGAGGATGCAGCAGAGGGACAGCATGGGGCTACTTCCAGGTTATTGATGAGTGTGGGTCCAGTCGATCGCGTGTGCTCTAAAGATATTGAAGGAAAGCCTGGAGACTCAGGTGCAGCAAAGGCTAGGCAAACTCATAGTGATCAAGTTCAGCAGGATATGAGTGTAGGTATTTCACAATCTTGGTGGACGAAGGTATTGGGAAACTCTTTTCCTAAATGTACTACTTGTGTGCTAAAATGCAGTTTGATGTGTAAAGTTTGTGCGTGTCTTTACATCATTCACATGCATTGGCACAATAATGTAACAATGTTTGTACAATCCAAGTTGCTTGAAACATTTTATAATGCATAGAAGGTAGAGGGAATACAAGGAGGGCTCTGAACGAAAACTGACTTCTAGTTGGTGTCTATGGCATGTTACCCAAAACTGATGACACATTTCAGTGTTCAAATGGGCCACACCTCCGACTTATCCTTCAGAGTGCACCAATTAGTTAAAGTGGGAGTTTGGACAGTGTAAAATGGGCTTCGAGTGTCAGGAATTCCTTTTTCAGAGACAAAGTGGTCAATTTTTCAGAGATATTCGGCCAGAGTTGTGTTTGTATGTGCACCACCGTGTGAGGTGAGAGAGATGAAAAGCTGACAGGGCATAGCTAAAGTTACTGGCCCTAATAAAATGCCTGATTGGACTTGATTGAAAGTGTGTATTGCCCAGTAACCCCATTCTCTGCATTTGGTTGTTATTATATAATGTAGGTCCATCTACCAATTTTAGAGTTACATCATAACCTCTCTATCTGTGTTGTTGTGCCTAAAAGCAAGCAACAGATGTAGCCATAACTATGCGTATTTTTTGTTGATGTTGTTTGTATTTCTTGATGAAAGAATAAATTCAAGAAGTGATACATTTTTTATTGTATGCTCAAAATAGACAATAGACCTGTCAATGGACAGGTTCAGATGTGAATTATACAACTCCAGCATAGTCTGAAGCCACTGCTTATTTACAATATTTACAGTCTGCAGAGCTTTGTTGCTTAATTATTCATCAAGCCTTTTAGAGATTAGCACAGATGTTGGAGTCAGACAAACATGCAAACCATTTTGCATCTGAGTGATGAGACTGGTGAGGGGATGGTGATGTGTCATCACATGATGATATAGATTCATCCGGAGGAGGATATTGGGCCTTCTCTGTTCTGATTGGCTGGCAGGTGTGCATTAATTAGTATGGCGAGACACCTGCAGAAGTAGAACAAATAGAGAGTTTAAGCACTGTTGGAGATCACTGCTCATAAAACTTGGATGGTAGTCATAACACTCATGGTAAACAATGATCACTCGAAACACTGTCCCTCAGTACATGCATAAGTAAATCATCAGACAAGGTAACGAATGAGCAAAATAAATACATTTGGGCAAGTAATGTAAATAAGTGGGACAACATGCGAGCAGACTCATGAAAAAGAAATAGCTACCCAGATGAAGAATTCAGGCTTAGCAGGAATGAAATCATTTGTAACCAAGGAAACTTTCCAACCTTATCCTTGTCCATGACTTAAAAGAGTAGTAGCCTACTACAAAAGGAACAGGCTGGCCTTGTTTTAGACTGAACCAAATATTCCCCTTTGTGGAACACGGGGTGTATGCAACACCATTTGAGATTCACAGGTCTACAGCATTTCTCTAAGAAAATCTCCCCTTCGTCTCATGTTGTAGAGTTTTTTGCATTTTCCTTATCCATTAATTTCATTTCACATGACACTTCAGCAGCTGTTACCCCTCTTATATAAGTATCTAATACATTGTCCAATTTATCTGCAATACACAATATTTAAGAAAGACAAAGAACAGAATATGTTGAATATAGGGAAAGAAGCAGATTTCAAGATTTAAATCATTGTTAGTGGCCTGGAGTCTGAAATGAACATGCCAGACAGAAGCCCATTGGTATTATTAAGGCTATAATCATGTTTAATCCATAAGTAATCCTTTTGGGTTATCTTCAATTCAGAAATATCCAAAAATATGCAGAGCAAAAAACTGGCTCAAAATACAAAGACTCTGAAGATGTGTTTGATGAAAAAAGCTACCCAAGATTTTGCATAAGATTGAAGTGTGCTGGTTTCTGAAATTACATCCCCCCAAGACACATCACATTTTTAAAGAATATTAGTGTTGACATGTATTTGTAATAGATTTTTTTTTTCAAAGAACAATAGTAACTTAATATGAAAATGTCCATAGGAGTTTGGTTATGGTAGGGGTGTCTGATGCCATACTCTAAGCAGCGTGTCTGTCACAGTGATGGCGGTGTCCTCAGAAGTCTCTTCCCTCCCAGTATCTGTGTACTCAGGAAGAGAGAGCCATGACATTTGTGAAGTGTCCTGATCCTCTCATCACACTGGATCACATTGACTGTAAAAGTCTAATCAATAAAAAGGGACTGTGGCTTTAAGTAAGTCGGCAGCTCCACATGTCTTCACAGGAAATAGAGGCGATGTGTGTCTTCCATTTGGCCTTGCAGGCAAACCTGTGGGGCCCAGCTGTGGTCAGAATGCTGCACTTCTCTAAAGAAATGTCAATACACCTGAGATCATTTTGGCTTGCCAAGGTCAGATGCTCACGTTGCCTTGGACATAAGTGTGATGGTAGACTTTCTCTGAAGGGTTTTACTTTAGAAGAAGGTTAGAACCTGACACAGCTCATTGTACAGTTTCGTCACCCATGCTCAAATATCATCCGGATTCACAATGACTTGCACCTGATACTGTCCTGGGCATTACATTTTAATGTCTTATTATAGGACACTGTTTTGTTTTCTACCAGAGTGCTGCTTTTGACAAAAAAAAAATGGAAAGAAAAATGGATGGGACAATAGGCTATTATTTGTATGATGAAGAGAGATGGGGTGGTGGGGCTGGGGAGAAGTCATTTAGGCAAAGTATTATTCATTGTTTACAGACACAGTATATTTGCACAGTCTGACTGCCTTTTAGAGTGAGCGGCATGTGCCATAGCTGATTATGTTGTGATTACAGTCCGTGAGCAGGCATGCAGAAACTAGCCTGGGCCCGCCCATACTGCTTGTGATGCTACATTGACTTTCGCATTCAAGTCAGTCTGGCCAACCTGCCTATTCTCGACTGTCCTTTTGCCTGAAAAAATCAGGCACCAATGAAAAAATGAATGCTACACATTCATCTGCGGTCTGATTGATTGTAGCTCTGTCCAGTAGTACACGGAGGCATTTGAAAGATGCTCTGAGAACTTCCTGTCTATGGGAGGTTTGCCAGACCAAGCTCCATCTACAAGCTTGGTGTGACAGCCAGCCTATGCAGAAACATCCTTCTCTCACACAAAAGACAAAAGAGGGCGTTTAGCCCGCACGTTAACGTCATTTGGCACCATGGCTTCAGCAGTTCAGGGACAATGCCAGTTTGACCCCTGACCCTTGGGTCACCCCAGCAACCTGTTAATTACATGCAGTGATACTCAGACAGTATTAGTCAGTAATACCTTATCTGCACAGATTGTCACAGATTGTTGGCTGAAATGTAGCTGCATTTTGTTCATTGTTTACTGACTTGCTACCTTAATCGAACCCAGTCTTTAACCCTAACGTTCACCTTAACAAGCACAGAGTTGCAGCAGATGGTTTATTAATAGCCTCAGCATCTGTAAAAGGTCTATAGAAGACGATCGCCTATAGAAACATCAAAATGAAGAATAAAGTGTGATCCATTAGTGCACACTGTAAGCAAACTCCTCAGCTGGTGTTCATTATCTCTGGGTGAGTGATTCTCTTTTGAGTAGAAAGTATTGGTAGAAAGAAAAAATGAGAAAAGAAAATACCTGTCTCCAAGATCTAATAAGTTATTCTTTTTAGAAGATGTCCTATTTGCTTAACTCCTGTGAAGTTGTTTCTCTTTTTACTGTGTGTCTGTTGACTCTGGCAGATTTCCTGGTGATGCATTGTAATGTGTTAAACCAACAGGACACTTGTTGCATCCATGCTGTTTAGTTCAACAGCAGAAAGCAAATTGTTATTTGAAACAAGCAAAACAAACAAACATTGTTCATTTCATCATTAGTTTCTGCAGGTATTCTGTACAGCAAGCAAAAAGGTTGCTTTTTTCTGTTCACTGCTTTGAGCTAATGACTAACATTGAAGAAACTGTGCAGTAATTTTCAAGTGTAGAAGAGTCAAGTGTATCTTTGACGACTTCTGTGTTGGAAGGCAATAACAATAAAGTTATCATTGTACTGCCATGCCCATGTATTTCAGAGATCTCGTTTTAACTACCATCTCCACCCATGCTGTTTGTGTGAGTGAAGTTTTGCTCACCCACAATTTGCTTCTTGTTCACAGGAAGAAGAGCTGAGGAAAAGTGGCGAGGCCAAGTATGCCCATTTGAGTAATGATCTCCACGTTTTAATTGAAGTCTTCGCCCCTCCCGGGGAGGCCTATTCCCGAATGAGCCATGCCTTAGAGGAGATTAAGAAATTTCTGGTGCCGGTAAGTTCGTCCAATTCATTTGCAGCCAGTCCTTACAGGCTAATTGGTGGTGGTACGTGTAGATGGATTTTGCCCCCTTGCGTTGATTAACCGCTCGATCTAAGAGCAATTTGTACATGCAAAATGAAAAAGAGGGGTGTTTTGAAGGTTAAACGTGGGATTAAATCAAGCTGAAAAGGACCAATGACTTCTCGAGAAGTGAGAATTGGGCATTCTTCTTGCTCCTTAGTGTATTGTACAGAACGAGCTATTTATAAACTGCCTGACAGCAGCCTGACACAAATATCATGGCATGTGTCAAAAGTCTGTACTGTTGTTGTACAGTGTTGTACTGTTTTTTGTACTGTTTTTTTCCAGAAGTGTAGGCAAGTTATTTAGGTTCATTTTAATTTTAATCAGGATTCCGTTTCCCAATGTTTGGTTAGGTACGACTATATCTATGAATAATAATGACCTTGATTGTTTCTTAGTAGTATGTATGGTACTCTGAGTTGTAATATTGTGTTGATATATAATAAACACACGCACACATACACACACACACACACACACACACACATGCACACAACAAAATTATGCTTTATTTTTATCTTTTTTCCTGACATGCATTTTAATGTATTCCAAACCCACCTAATAACTGGCAAATAAACAGACAAATAAACAAATAAATAAAACACTTGCAGGCCAACGTGCCTGTAAGCCTAGAGCATTTAGCAGTAATTAATGTGCATAGTGTATATCCCTGCTAAGCTGTCTAATGCTGTAAATATTAATTGCTCTTCAACAAGTCTTGCCTAGCCCTCAGGTGAAACCATTCAGAAAAGTTACCATGCTGGGCTCCTTGTAGAGGAGGGACACACACGAACACACACACAAACACGCACGCAGGCACACACACACACATACACAGATACACACACACACACACACACACACACACACACACACACACACACACACACACACACACACACACACAGCGAACAGCGCACCTGGACATTCTCCGTCTCTGTCTCTATCTGTCCCTCTCTGTTTCACACGCACACACACACACACACACACACACACACACACACACTTTACTGCTTGCGGTAACATCACAGGCCCCGTAGCCTGAGGGCTTTCACTGGTGGAGTGCATCATCAGCAGATCTGATGGATTCATACACTCTCCGGCCCTGGCAGGGTGTGCTGTTTGTGTTGTGTTTGGCCTGATGGTCCAGAAACCAGACAAATGGCTGTGCAGAAAGGCAGGAAGGTGTTGGAAAGGGCGGAGTGTGTGTGTGGGGGGGGGGGGGGTGGTTTGTGTCAGTCAGAGATTTACATTTCCTGGCCTGTTGGCCAACATGAAAACATTATGCCTCAGCTTGACAAATCCGCAGCACGGCTTCCGTACTCATGCAAAAAAAAAAAAAAGCTGCCTGTGTCTATGTCTATTCATCAGTGTTATTTAGCATGCTTCGTGTTATCTGCATGATATCTGAGTCTTAATTCACAGTCCAGACTCTGGTTGTCACAATATGTGACACTATTGCAGGTGTGGTGTGGCTGACCAAAGGTATGGAAGTTATTGTGGGACATGCAGTAGGCCTTGGGGGCTGGTATATGGTAGATGCAATGGCAGCTTCTCAGCACACACAGCGTTCTCAGCTGGGGGGTTGATGCATTGCCGTAAAGCATATGGCAAACTTTCAGCAGGAATGTAGTATGTGCTGGGCTTAAGCCACACCAACCACGCTGTTGTTTGCTTGTTGTAGAACTGCTCAGCCTAATTCACACATGGAGACATGGAGATTAAAAATTATACTCTATCATATGCTCTTTGTGTGAGATGTATAATGTTGCCTGTTTTATACACTGAAAAAAATGTCTTCTGGTCCTAAAACAAATTGTTTGACTATGTTGGAATATATGAATTCCAAGAACATTAAGTAAAGATTGAACATAGAGTTTTACAGAGCGAGGACTGTGCATTTGTTGGATGCCGTCATTATACACTTCTCACTGGATTATTCACACGTGTCTACTGAATTGGTAGTGTTAACAGTTATATGCGCCACACACAAGGGCAGGTAGGGAGCTATGTTTGTACATTTGCTGTTTATGTCATAAGACTCACCATTGCATTGCATTGCCCTCACCATTACGACCTGAAAGATTACTTTGCATAGTTGTTCAAACTGTGTTTATTATGCTTACTAGTCACTTGGTTATATTTACATGGTACAGCACATGTGTCTTGTCTATATGTCGCTGTGTGGAGAGATCAGGCATGGCTAGGCTACCTCCAGGCCATGTTTTTTATGGGGTCTTTTACGTTTACTGTGATTATGACAAACAGTTATGTCAATGTGTTGAACGAGGTCACCCTAGAATGGGTGACATCACAGGACAACACTGTGCAGAACCTATCACTATGACATTATGATAATGGGCCTGACACAAACACTACAAGACCATGACAATGGGTCTGAATTTTTGCCACTCAATTTAATGATGTACATTTATTTCTACATAAAACTCCATTTCCTCCAGTGTGCGTCTTTCAGGCTGGAGTGGTTCTTCCTCATCAGTGGCCTTTATGTAATCATCCGTTGCGAGTAAGGGAAGTGGTCATTGAAGACTATACTCCAGTCAGATAAATGGCATATGTAGGCATGGAGGACTTTGAGGTCCATTTACTGTCATTTTTTTCCTTCTTATAGGGTGAGCGTGTGTTATCTAACCTGTTATCTTGTTATCTGTGTATTAATTTGATTACTGTAATAGACTGCAGTGCATGTTTTCAAGATCAGACGTTTAATATGTCATACATTTTTAAGCTCTACCGCTATAGCAGTGTGTAAGATATACGTATATGTAAGTTACCAATATAAGTGTCTAATCTTAATAGAGGCATCCTGGGAGTTAACCTGTCAATAAACAATTGTAAACTAAAACACATCATTTACGAGCTAATGTTCATTGACAGCTTCTCGTGTACTGTCAGGGGTGAGAAACGTCTTGCACGTTGGGGGTAATTGCTTGATTAGCTCTGTCATAATTAACCTCATTGGCAGTCACCACAACCAGACATTTTCTCTGTAATTGTAATTGCTTGTAGTATAGATGCTGATGCGTGTATGGATATATTGCATATATGCAAATACAGACAAATAAACAAATAAATAAAACACTTGCATGTAGGCAGACCCTTTCCCTTATGCAGACCCTTTCCAAAAAATTAGAACATTCGTTCGTCCATTAAAAAAGTTAAACGTTAATAGATTATAGATTCAGGTCCCAGAATTTAAACGATTTTAAGTATTTATTTGTTTATTTTTACATAGGAATTTTAAAAAAATTGAATACTGTAAAGAAAACAGCCCAAATTTTGCAGGGAATGATTGTTTTAAACTGAGTGTCACACACTAATCATCCACTAAACTCAAAGCACCTGCACAGGTTCCCCAGTTGTCAATAAATTGCTTCAGTCAATATATATACATATATATATATATATATATATATATATATATATATATATATATATATATATATATATATATATATATATATATATATATATAAATATATATTAGACTGGACAAACAAATAGAATAGCACCTGCCACGTCTTTGACTTTTTTGCACAACAGTGCATCCTTAACGGCACTCTACAGTAAATGCGTACTTCCAGCACTTTACAATTACTTTACAGGGTTACACTTACAGCTTACACTTACAGCTGCTTTTTCAACGTACTGAATACTCAACACAATGAGCACTACACACAGTCACTTCAGTGCTAGAGCGTCCTTTTGATAATAATGTGAATCGATGCCAGTTTCCGAACAAGTGAACACACAATAATCAAGGCGTAGCGCAACAGTGGGTTGAATCAGTGTTATGCGGCTGGAGCCATAAGCATGTACTAGACTTGCTTTAAGACCACACCAAAGGGCCTTTCCGTAGTTAGTTTGAGAGCGGTTTGCTGTGTGGAAATGCCCTGGGCACTTCTGTAGTGGAGCTCCATACTCCATAGGCACAGCCTTGTGCTGCAGCAGCATTCTCCACATGCAGGGATGTGCCTCCTGATTCTGCTGGTCTGTCCACTTCTCCTGCTCCCATGAGATTCATAATTACAGAAAATAGGGAGACTAGCCATACGTGTGTGTGTGTGTGTGTGTGTGTGTGTGTGTGTGTGTACTGTGCAGAGGCAGGTATCCTAGGGTGCTTCTCTCTCTTGCTCGCTCTTTCTCTTTCTGTGTGTGTGTGTGTGTGTGTGTGTCTGTGTTTGTGCATGCTAATGTAAATGTATTCTTTGCCAAAGTTTTTTTTTTTTCAGTTGTACTGCCAGTTCTACTTAATAATTCACACGATATTATCAAACATATTGTGTGTGTGTAAGCATTTATTTGCCAGTATACATACCTGTGAGTGTTTGTAGCACCTCAAAATATATGATTACGTTACCTTATTCGTTTTTATCCTCATATTGCTGAAGAAAATCAGCATATTAATAAAGCTGTTTGAAGGCATCAGAGGGAAGGAAGCCACCAGCACATTCTGTAGATGAAACTCTAAATATATGATATTGCAACTGGCTTCAGGGGTGTCATTTGGATAGTGGCAAAACGCCTCACACAATCAACAGAAATAAACCCATTCAAGGATGGTATGCATAGGGTACAATGCACAGTGAGAAGGTCAGTATGGCGGAATAAACGTCAGCAGAATAATGCATGACCACAATGCAATGCAAAGGGGAAGAGCCTTGAATCACTCTAAAGGGATATACAGTATTTCACACTATACAGCAGTTAAGACCGGTAGAACTTTTTAGTAATTTCTAATTGGACGAGACGCATTCTACGCATCACCATGAGTATGAATATCCCACGATATACTATGGACGATTTTCACAGTTAGTTTCTACTCCGGCAAAGATGCAATTTAGCCGTTAAAACTTCACATTAGCATTCCATTCTATCTAAAGCAGACTCTAACAAGACACCCAAGACTGCAGAACTGTAGCTGCACTGGTAGTAAGAACCCATATTTGTCTCAGATTTCCACTTTAAAACATCCAGTATTGTGATTAGTACTACAATAAAAGATATTTTAACATTACCTTGAGCGTAGCTGTCATACTGATAATAATTTGGCAAGTTTTACAGACAGCCTATCTGAAAAAATATACAGTATATACTTCCCCAATTTCATGAGAAATTGCCTTAACCTTACCTTGAAACATGTTTTGAATCATTTGCAGATCTAAACTTACAGTAATTAAATGAATATTAAACAGAAAAAAGTTCAGTTCAAAGTTCATTTTAACCATGAGTCAAACTGTTTTCTCTGATTGTAAAAAAATACCCTCATGCTAATAGCTAAAAAGATTTTTGAAAGTTTAATTTTCTGCACCCTGTCTTTTTCCTTTTAAAATGACGTGAACACCTACACCCACTCCAACTTGGATGTCCACTTGTGTTTATTTGTATGTCTAAGCATATACCAACCTTAACCTCTGCTTACATTGCCTATCACATTGCCCTGTGCACACTGCCTATCAGAATAATCCCGACTGTATATCATCAGTGTTGATGAATACATCAGGCTCTATTCAGCATGAGCTATCAGCCAATCAGAACCAGTCATCTGGGGACTACAGGCAAGGTCAGGCAGCACTGTCATATCATAGCCCTGTGAGTCATTCGCAACGGCATTGTGTCCAAATATCAGCGTGATTGCACTTGGACAAGTTCAGACATTTCCATCAAAGCAGCGTTGATAACAGTCTGATTATCTTTCGTTTAGCTTCACAAAGGCTTTTCTGACTGAACAGACGCCTCTTAGTAAACATCTTTCCCATGTTATTTGGGCATCTGTGAAGTCAGAATTAACAGGGGTGCTTGCTCAGCATCTTGAGTGAGTGCGTGTTGAGACAGAGAGCCAAACACACCGGTAGAGATCAATCCAGGTGACATTTCCAGACTGTCCAGAGTTTCAAGTGACATTTCGCAGTCGTTTTTTAGAGTGTTTGCCAGACTATTCTGACAAATCAAGCAACAAAGTCTTAGGACAAAGCAATCATTAAATAGTTTTTATTGATTAATAACAATATTTTTCTGGCTTTTGTACATTCAGAGTGGTGTGTGTGTGTGTGCATGTGTGTGTCTGTGTGCGTATCTGTCTAAATGTGTGTCTGTCTGTGTGTATCT
>CM059286.1:21613090-21818090 GCA_030347295.1 Setipinna tenuifilis
AGTGGATAGAGTAGTAGGGGCTATCGTCACATGTCCAACAGCAGGGGAGTGACAAAGCAGCAAGCTGCCATTTACTTTTACAGCAACGACACAACTGACTTGGCAGGCCAAAACATGGTGGGAATTCTATTCTACACTGTGGGCAACCACCAATGAAAACGATGGCAGAATGGACATTCTAAACGAGTTCAGTTACTAGTGACCTCCAGTCATGACAACACCCCCGTTTGTTCTCTTGTGTGCTCCCAAGATTACTCTCTCATGTCTGATTGTGTCATCTCTGCTGCCCGCTATCTAGGTGGTGTTTCTTGACGATGGATATTGCCTGGCGTCCGTGTGTAGGTGTAGCATTGTAATCCTTCTATGAACAGAGCAGAGGAAATCAATAGAGAAACAGAGCAGGACGCTTAGTTAGGTTTCACAGCCCGCTTGCTTCTGTGGTTGTAAACAGACGTTTCAGCCCTGATTTCACCCGCACCCCCCCACCCCCTGTAGCATCCCCACAGACAAGGGCATTGATGGGCAAGCATGAGGAAGGATGAGTCAGGCAGAGACAGAGAGAGACTCGCCAGATTAACAGCTGTTTGCATGTGCCTCCCCCTGCTGACTTTGAGCGATTATTGTGAATGTTCTGATTTAAGAATGCTACAAGTAAAACTAAATCTTTTGTCGGAGAAGATTGTTGGTTTTGTAACACCAAGGAACAGCACCAAGGAACAGTTGAATTTTTATTCATTCCATGTTTTTTTTGTGTCCACTGCCCGACCAAAGCATCAGCCTGTCTGTGTTCCAGGACTTCCTGATTTACAGATTGAGCCCTGATAGGAGTATAAATGTCGTTTGTGCACGATCGCAGTAACTAAGGATATTTTTTACAGTCATCCCTTGTGTCTTCACGAGCTTGTTTTTTTTTTTTTCATTCCGTGCCCACTTATTCGCTGAATCTTTTCCATAATACATACGGTGCACGTTGCATGTATAATTGATGGCCATTCCTCATATCTCCAACACGCCGATGTTCTATAATTTATATTTCATACACTTTGCCCCCCCGCCATGACGGCGGCGCATCTGAAGATGACAGACTCCCCAGGCCCTGCTCACGCTAAGTGACAGCTTGCACAGAACCTCGGGAGGTTCCTCTTGCACCTCCGTGGCGGAGGCTGCCAATTTTTTCCCAACCCTGCACCTCGCCTCGCCTTGCCTTGCACACCCCACACTCCACATTTCTATCCGCAACCCCCCCCACCCCCCCCAGCCCCCCGAAACTCCCTCCTTATGTTGCAAAGAAAAAGTGATTACTGTAAATGACCCCGAAAAAAATATATGCGCTCTTAATGTGGCCATAACTCCTGCGCAGTAGCGTCTATTTATTTTTTTAAGAATATAATCGACTTCAGCATGCATCTGCAAGCATCTGCCAGATGACAATGTATCATCATTTTTGAGTCTGCCTTTTGTCATATTGTCTTAAAAAATAAAAAATCGCCATGGAGTCCTTCCAGATACAGGCTGTTAAGGCCAGGAAGAGGGAGCTGTGGAGATCCTTTTCCTGTGTAATAGCCCAGGCTCCAGCTATTAAAGCAATAGAACTCAATCCCCAAAGGAAGTAAGCACATTTTCACTGACTGCACCGAACTTTCAGCTGCCTCGGTATAATCGCTAGTCTCGTTGCATCTCATCACAAATAACGACAGCGTTGAACACATGAGAATATGCAAATGTATTTCTTATTTTATAGGCGTGCGAATCACAGGAATCATTCATTCCTGCCGTTGTGTCCTTGAGTCTGTGTTGCTTTTGTTTACTCTCGGAGTGAGTCTCTGTACCATAGTAGTGTTGGCTGTTTGATGATCTTCATTTGAAAGAGTCTAGCACAAGCAATAGAGAAGACAAGTTGCTATTACTGTGGCAGATTATGTATATGTGAAATGAATTCTACAACTGTTTTCTGTCAATGAAACAGATGGAGCATTTGGCCTTTTTTGCTTGACCTCATACACCGCTTTACAGACTGAAAGAACTATGTAAAGCTGTGAAAATGTGTGCATTGACATAGTAAATCACTGAGGTCTCGTAGTAATTTAGGTCTAATTCAGATGTAGATAGGAGTGTAGGGATTGTATTTAAATATGATAACTGAGCTTTAGAAGATACAATCCCATACCAAGCATTTATTCCATTCATTCACTAAATCAATTAATTGGCAAAATTGGCTAGTTTTATCTGCGCCACATGTGTAACAAACTGATTTAGTGAATGACCAAAACAAGTAGTGGATATAGGATTGTAACTCCTGAAGTCAGTTCACCCAAAACTGTAATGTGCTGGTAAGGAATAGGTTACACTTTATTTTACTGTCCCTTTCACACTGATTAGGTTCAGTGTATGTAACAGTATGTAACATTATGTACATTACATTGTACCATATGGTCAGGGTTCGGGTTATTGTTATGTATGTACACTGTAAGTACATAATATTATATATTGTTACATGTAGATATTACATGTACACTAGAAAAATTACCGTTACATGTGCACTACAAAAGGAACCGTAAAATAAAGTCTTACCAAAGAACATTCCTTCTTCCATCTTCAGGGGTCGTGGGGGTGCGGCTCCCCCCCCTCCCCCAGGCCGAGGAGCAGCCGCCCCGAGAGGAGCAGTGACCACGCGCACCTCCCTCCCCGCGGCCACGCTAGCCAGAGGGGCCCCCACCCCCAGGGCCCGCGGGGGCGTCTCAGCGACACCGGGATACAGAGCCCCCCTGCTGCAAACCACACACGAGTCCTACGACGACTATGTGAGTCAGCACACACACACACATACACACACACGCACACACACATACAAACATGCACATACACACGCACACACACACACACACATACATGCACATACACACACACAAACACACACACACACCTGCTCCAAACCACACAGGAGTCTTATGATGACTGTGTAAGTTAGCCTCCCACCCCGGCGCACACACACAAACACGCGCACACACACACATACACACACACACACACACACACACACACACACACACACGCACATACACACACACATACACTTATACCCACACACATGCACATACACGCACATACACACACATACATGCACATTGCACATACACACACACATACACTTATACGCACACACATGCACCTACACACACACAAACATCCACACACACAAACACACACACACACTCTGTGTTCTTTCACTTTGCCACCCAGGTACCTTCTTAGGCTTAGAACAGAGTTCAGACTGACATTGGGCTCTTTATCTTTTTTTCCCAGTTAGCAAGATTTTCTCTTGTGTGGTTGCAGGTCTTCAGATGTGCATGTTTTTTGTCACTTCCCTTATCCAGCCTGACTTCTGTGAGGCGAGCGGGATGAAAAGACGTCAGCGCAATGCAAGGGAAAATATCACTGGGTGTTCTTTTTACTGACAAAAGTGGAGGAATACACCTTTGATGTGCTTCACCGCAGGTTTCAGTCTGGTTTTGGTTTATGACAGGGGAATATGGTGGAGCTCAGCGGAGATCTCGCTGAAGCCGGTGGTAAAATCCCTCCACGACGGCCTCTGTATTTGCCAGAGGTTAATAAAATGAATCAGATGTTGCCGGGTACCCCCTGTAAGACATTTCACAGCATTTTATTTTTTTTGTGAGTCAGAATATCGAAGCGTGGCCCTGTCCTTTAGTACTTAGTTGGATTTCTACACCTAAAAAGATTCATGTACATTTGGATTATTTGGATTTATACAGGTACAATTTATGGAAATTCAAAACAGTAACATTAATTTTGTCCCAACAAAAAACTGACCATACAGAAACATGACACCCCCGTTATGTGACTGTTCTCCAAACAGTGTCAATGCTAAAGAGAGGGAGGGCGATACGGGTGACATATCGGACTTGTGATCTCTTGGGAGCGCAAGGTCGTTCCACAACAGCTGAGCAAGGTGAACATGAAAATTCAGACCTAATGAAAAAGGCCATGCTGCAGGAGAGTCCATTTCCACAGAGCTGGTAGACCTATGCAAAAAACCTGCAGCGTGCATGTGTGTGAGAATGAGAAGGAGAGAGTATGTGTGAAAAAAAGAGATATAGAGAGAGAGGGGGATGGAGGAAGAGAGAGTGTGTGTGTGTGGATGTGTATAAAATGGAGAGAGACTGTGTGTGAAAGAGAATGAGACACTAAGGAAGAGGGAGGGAGGGAGAGAGAGAGTGAGAGAGAACAAGAAATGGATGAAGAGAGAGTGTGTGTGCATGTGTGCATGCATCCATGCATGCATACATACCCACCCTGCTAACAGCAGATCTGGAAAATGCGAAAAGTGTGGTCTCATTACCAAAGCAGAATTGAGTTGTGATGGAGAACCTGAGTGTATTTCTGGAGTGGCCAAAAAAGCTGGACATTTTTCTCTAGCGTAATTGGGTCTGCTGAAGGCATCTTGGTGGGAGGGAGGGAGACGGATACTGAGGGGATTAAGGAACCAAGACTTTTCCCCAGAACACACACTGTTTTCCCTTCATCCTTTTCTCTTTTTGTCTCCACACAAATATCACCCTGTCTTGTCCTTTTTAGCTGGAAACACACACACAGAAACACACACAGACACACACACATACGTGGACACTCAGAGACACACAAACAGAAATACACACAGACACTCACAGACACAGACATGCACACACACTCACGCTCACACACACACACACACCCACATACGTGGACACTCAGAGACACACAAACAGAAATACACATAGACACTCACAGATACGGACACGCATGCTCACACTCACACACACACACTCACACACACACACCCTTCTGTGTGAACCACAGACACTCACAGATACAGACACGCACGCTCACACACGCACGCACGCTCACACACACACACTCACACACACACACCCTTCTGTGTGAACCTTCGCAGCATGTTTCACAAGGCAGAGGAGAGACTCAACAGCAACACACCTCTCAGCGGATTGAGCAGCGTCAAGAGCTCTTTAATATCCATTTAACATTATTCACTACGTGTTCATACCTCAACAATCCCGCCTTTCTCTGGAGTTTTGATTCATTTCAGTAGCAGTGCAGCGTAGTCGTAATTCAATACATTCCATCCGACATAGCGAAAATCAACAGGGGGCCTTTGATATCTGAGAGCTTTTAAATGAATTAGTTTGTGTACTGTGTGTACCAGAGAGCCAATAAGCACTCTAATCTTGTAACAGGAAGGTCCTCGGGGGCCTTGTTTTGATTGATGGACTCTGTCAAATTGTCAGTCCACCTTATAAAACCGATACCATGGCAATGGCCATAATCGCACCTGTTAGGGCATGGTATTGATTCATAACGTCAGTGCCTAATGGACTGGGTAAAAGGAGAAAGAGCAAGAGAGAAAAAAGAGGAAGGAAGAGAAGAAAAATAAGCTATGTTTGATAAGGATTAAGGAGTGCGATAGCAAGAACCAAGGAGCTATGTTGTGACCCTATATAAAGGTGCGGTGGGGGTTACCTATGGGGGGTGGGAGGGAGGTCGGTCTACCTATTGGGATTGGAGGGGGTGGCTCTGCCTTATTCTTATGGGGGGTGGTTCTGCCTTATTCTGATCTCCCATCACTGTGTGCCACATCAAGGCCTGCCCTCAGAATTCCTGTCAGACAAATTTCTTAACTTTAGGCTTCAGCTTAAGTGTTTGCCACAGAGCTTTGTCTAAGTTCAGCTCAAATCACTTGTGAGCTTAAGACATCAGCATGACCCCAGTGCCAACATTTCAGCAGTTTATTTTTTAGTTTTTGATTTTCTTTTTTCTTTTTTCTATTTTTTTTTGCGTCTGTCCAAAGCTCCAGTCTCACTCCAGACACTAGCATTGTCAAATCATGTGTGTAAATCCCTTATTCAAGACACTCTTCCTCCTCCTCAGTCTGCGCTGTCTCCTCTGTCATTTTCTCACTCCCTCTGATGTTTTCTCTCACAGACCGCCTCAGCATGTATGAATAAACATATTGGTGCAGTGCCATTGTTCTCCCTCTTTTGTTTTGCTGAAGTGACACATCGGAATCCACTTAATTACGGCTCTTATGCAGATCACAGGACTGAGTTCTCCGTTTCTCTCTTTCTCTCTTTCTTTCTCTCTCTCGCTATCTTTCTATTTCTCTTGTCTTCTTCTTCTTCTTCAGCGTGCTTCTTCATGCTCTTTCCACAAGGCATCTTAGCGCTTCACTTTTGCTGCACACACACCCTCATGCGTTCCGCTCTCTTATCTCCTAGTTTTTGTTTTAAACAGGGCACTGACTAATTAGATATGTTTTCTTGTCTCTTGCCTGCCAACAAACACCACTGTGGTGTTTTTTTTTTTTTCTGCAGGAATTGGGTTGAGATAGCTATGAGTCACAGGGAGATTTGCTTCTGATAAGGGTTCTGAGATGTGCATTAAAAAAGGCTCGAGGAAAAAACAATGGGTAATGCTGGATCAGCAGTCCAACCAACTGGCCTTGCACAATGTTTACACAAGGGCATTGCTTTGTCCTTGATCCCAAATCCTTATTTGGTGTCCGTGGGTGGATGGGTGGGTGTGAGGGTGTGTGTGTTTTGCACAAAAGGCTAGCCATGGTCTGTATGTGAATTGGATGCTCTGTTCAGAAATGCTGGATGCATCAAGACAGATTGCTACCACGGCAAACATATAAAGGCCCATTTTATAGCTGAGGCTTTAGTGTGTTTGAGGGATTAATGAGATGCCTGGACAAATGTGCAGACACTGAAGCTCTGAATATGCAGCATCCCATATACAATCTATAATGCCCCATGCTGTATTATGCTAATGTATTCACTGCTATGTACAACAGGCCCCTCACATAGCAGCATATTTTTTTTTGACAAGCGAGTACTGTAAAACTAGAAAAGCTCCATGTCATTAATAAAGCATTCATTACCTCGCTCAGACGTATGTTTCTGCCCAACTGACAGTGTTATGTGTACGCAGTTACACTCAGGACGCCTTGATGGAATAATGAGGAGAATCGAGAGTGTGCGGCTCAGTGTAGGAGGTGAAAGGTCAGCAGTTTAGACGTCGAGCACGTCTCTACTCTACACCTTGCTCTCATGCACCCCCAGGAGAAGTTGAGTGGCTCGCTGTTGTGAAAATTATCACGCCATGCATGTTGGATGAAAAAGGAAAAAAAAACAGGAGACCCCTCAAGTCTCCTGTCAGCCATCGATATGACACTGAACCGCATCGTTCGGTGACACGAGCGCTCCTCGGCGAAACACAATCCCTCTGATGGCGGCCACGGTTTTACGGGGCACTACAGGTTCACCTGAGCCATGCGCACCAGCGCAGTAATTGCTTTTTAACAAAAGGCTCGGTTGCATCGCTGAGTTGACATTTCTGAGCTGAACTAATTATGGAAATAGAATTCCCCATGCATAACTGCACTCTTTAATAAAACAGATGTATGACACACACCTCAAGTAGATTGTTTAATAATTTCATACACACAGAGAGCGATTGAATACCCAAAGGCCAAAGCTTCATGTCTGGCTTTCAAGGATTTGTGAACTGTACTCATTTTTTTTCTCCCTGAGCAGAGAGAATGAATAACGCAGGCAATTTCCAGTCTTCCATTATACTAGCGTGACAGTGAACTGCATATTATTATGAGATTGGCTCTATAAAAGGCATGGACTAACATTCCAGTTTATTACATTTTTTTTTGTTTGAGCTTTAAGTTGTGTCACAAACATGCAGTGAAATGTAATGGTTTTCTTCTTTTTTTTCTCCTTTGCTTGGCACAAGGGAGGATTTTAGTTAGGTAACTTAGAGGTTAATTTCCATGATGATGTGGTTTAGAAAAAAAATCTGCATTATAGCTGAGTGAAGTCAACCATATCCTTTTGGTGGAAAATCTTTTTCTCTCATTTAAACAATTGCCTCTTCCCATCTCCTACATATGAGAATGTCAGTCACACTACAGCATATAATTCCTGCTATGGGCCTAATAGACCACAGACACTTTACATGAATTGTGGTTTAGATTTATTACCTATAAGCCTTTCTACAGTAAGGTGCCCATGTATTGCACATTGACCCTTATACATTAAACATTATATGTTGAACATTGAAGTGCTGAAGTCTTTTTAATTACCCATGATGTGAGACATTTGGTTTCATTACAGCTGACACGCTAGTAAATATATGGAAGTGCTAGATTTCCTGAGGTGGTTTTTTTTTCCCGCTTTGGCTCGATTCGCCTCGGCGCAGAGGCATCCACTGCATATTAACTGTACGAGTGAGAAGAGCTGTCAACACCTGTCACTCCCAGCCTTCAGACACCTGCCACCAGCACCAGAGCAAAAACACTTCACCTTGTTTGCTCCGTAAGGTCACTGAACCAACAGGAGGACAGGAGGTGCAGGACGTGTTTCATAATTCAAAACATTTGAAAATTTGCCTGAGAGGGGCATCTGTTTGGCTTGCATATTCCTGTACTTGAGAGCCTGTTTGCAGCGCTGTTTGACACATCCAACACTGAAAGCAGATGGAGGGAATGTCATAGCGCATAAACAGCATGTTATCGCACACACATTGTACAAAAAGACCTTACCTCCTAATCATTTCATTTGTCCCACATCTCTTCCCAACTTATGTCTGGATGTACACATATGTCTGTGCGTGATTTCGGTTCACTGCCTGTGGTCCAAACTCTGAAATGTTACAGGAGCCAGTTGAACGAGCAATCGGCTGTCGAGACTTTCGTTTCAGCTCAACAAAAGGCTTCACGTCCAGCCCTAGCGCAGGGTCAGACAGACTCATTCTTCACCGCAAAGCAAAGAACGACTCAGATAACACAAAACTGAGAACCTGTCTCCCCACTGGCCACACAAAATACAAGCGTAGACAAAAGGCTCTGAAGCGACCAATTTTTCTTCTCTTCTCCTCCTTCTCTTGTCCGTGGCTAGCCGCGCAGGAAAACCAGTCCCTGTCATGGGAGCCTGCAGTTGTCAATTGATAATGAAGCACCGTATTGAGGGCTTTCGGACGTTTGCCGCCCTAATTACACCACACCACGGCTCTCCGCCCGTGCATTAACACTTGATTTATTTCCTCTTTGCCCCGCTCAATAGGAGTAGAGTTAATTGGTTTTCCAAATGACTTCTTAAATGTAAGGATCAGGCATCATTAACCGAATGCCGCACTTGTTATGCACAGTGGCTCGTTGAGTCCATGTTTAGGTCGCCAAGGTGAGGGCAAAGGCTTTGGTGAATAGCCGTGCATGACTCGTGGAGCAGGACTGGATTCCTGGACAAACAGGCTTTGGAATGGATTTTCTGGAATAGGCAGCCCGGTCTCTGGTAAAGAAAGACAAGTTTCCTCTCTGTGGGATCCGAATAACCACTGCCCCTGTGTCAGGTGGGCTGTGAATTTGTATGGAAAGAATGTGCTGTCTTTCTTTCACTCTCATTTTTTTCTGCTTTTTCATTTCCTCCCTCTGTCTATCTCATTCTCCCTTTGCCCCCTGTCTCTCTCACAAACACTCACATAGCAACAATACACAAATATCCATGCAAGGGAAAACAGCATGAGAGGTTAAGATAAAGTAGAGGGAGAGAGCTGACCGCATACCGACTACCTCCATACACATCAGAGCTGTCAGGTTGCTGTGACATTCACAGCAAAACAGGCAAAGCATGGCAGCTACAAAATAGCCCAACGACAGCAATTCATGCTGTCCAAATGGCAGGTCCCCATAGAACAAAATGGCGGGCCATAGTGGTCTGGATGAGCTCAGAAGTATAGGCATCAGGCAGAGCAAGCTTTTTTTTCACACTGCCTCTATACTCTCCAGAGAATCAGCCTTTCCTTCGATGGGACAGGACAGAATAAATGTATGTAGTGGCTTTAAGATTGAACAGTGCTTAGATTTCCACTAAAGAATAGCTGAAAATGCAAGCTGGTTTGGCATGGAAACAGCAAACGTGGCAGCCCCGCTCCTTTGAGCAAGCTGCATCAACCAGCACAAATGAGGAGTGCAGGCGAACGAGCCTTCTCAGGGCACCTCTCTGGCCTGCTCCTCTATTGGGGGATGCAAGTGAAGCACTATGGGTAATAATAATGTTGCAGCCTCAAAGGAGCAAGACCATACGTTCTAGAAAGGGATTCACATAAAAGCTTTCTAACAGAAAAAAAAATTGTTTCATAGGGGAAAGTGTTCTTTTTTATTTTTGTGCTGCCTGAAAGTTGAAAATTGCTTTAGAAGTGATGGCCTAAGAATTGGTTCTTTCAGGAGGAGTTGAACCCTCGAGACTTCTTCAGAGGATGCCATCAGAAAAAAATATCTGTTAATGGTTCTAAATTGTCCCAAGTCTTTTTCTTCAAAGTGTTAAAATGAGCACAGCAGAGCAGGTTTTAGCAAACTTGTCCTGAAATAACATTGTTTCACATCAGCCATTGTTGAACAGATATCAGACTGCCAAGAGCAAAACTGATAATAGTAATAACTTGCGCAAGTTAAGTCAGTGAAAGAAAGCTAACAGGAGCAGACCACTATTTTGAGCAAGACAACTTTCAACACATTTATGAGGCAGGCAGATTTGTTGTTAATTTCACATGGTGATTTGCTTCTTTGGTTAAGTAGATAGAGTATGTTTATTTTTTTCTTGCATGCCAAGGTTAACAAATTTCTCAGAAAAAAAAACAGGATGGTGTCTTGACCCTTTCAATTTGAAAAGAGCCTAATAGAGGAAGCCAGAGGTGTTAGATTCCCGAAACAACTTAATCCCTGACATAATCCCCTAACTTTAATTTTGTGTAATCCGTGTTCATACTTACAGAACCACTGTGGACCCAGTGTAGAATAGGAGTGTAGTGAGAGGACGGTGCTTTAATATGACAATGAGTGGGCCCCTTTCTGATAAGTCCCTGACAGCAAAAAGGACTAGCACCATGTATTTAATTCAGTGTAATCACCGTGAAGCTATTAACTATTGTGGGGAAAGTGGTATTTGCTATCAGGCCTGCGACGGTTCCACTTACCCGAAAGACAGAGAAAGACAGCAGTGGAGTTACTGTGTAGGAGGAGTGGTGGGGGTTCAGACAGATATGCAGAATTGCCTAGAGTTTGAGGCACTGGTGGATTAAATGACTAAGCAACATTTCACATATTTTGGGAGTAGAATTTGTACCATTACCAAGAACACTACTGGACCCATATTTTAGAAGTAGAAGTTGTACTATTTATTGATCAACACTACTGGGCTTATTGACACATTTCCTCAATGTCCTTTTTCTGTCATTTTATTTCAACTAGACTGTAGTTGTCATGGAAAATTTGAGTAGACCTGCTCATAAATCCTTGTGTTCCTAGAACTATAAATATCCAAATTAGATAATAGGATAGGAGCTTGCGTTAGTACTGTAAGATATTACCAAGCTTTGAAATGTCCCCTTTTTTAAATTTCAGAAAAGTTCTGTAGCTTGACAGCAGCAGATGTGTTGCTGAAAGCACAGGGATCATTCCCAAGAGATTAGGATAAAGATGGTGGGGCTGTTGCTGGAGCTGACAGACACCCTTTGAAGGCCAACGACGAAAATGATTTAAACGAGATCCAGCGATAAGGAAGTGTCTTCACCTTCCGAATGCTGTGATGAAGGCGATAAGTGAGCGAGGATAAACACGGAGACGGTGACAGGGAAAGGATTAACAGCATATGCAAAGCAGCCTGAGCAGCGTGACTGAGAGCTCGAGCTTCATATCACCTTTGGGTTGCAGTCAGGTGGCTCTGCTGTTTCACATAATTGATTGCTTAAAGATTTGAACCAAGGCATGATTACCCTAGAAAACATACAGTTGATAGTCTTTGAACATAAGAAATTTTCTTTTCTTTCTTTTCTTTTTTTCCTCCTTCTCTCGTTTGATGTACTAGAGGGTTCTGGGTCTCATTATCCCACAGAGCAAAAGTTGGGAATGATTTGGTGGTTTGTTAGTATTCAGGCACATAAAAGCACCTTTCTATTTGATTAAAAGAAAAAAAAGAAAAAGAAAAAGGTGCAAAAAAAATGTGCTGAAACAGTCCCAAAGGTTAACCACTTTATTTTGGGACATAACCAATGAAACCACAGTTTCTCTGCACATCAAATCGATGCCCCCCCCCCTGTTGGACAGGATTTGGCTTTCATGACACATGGCTCACTCGGGGAGTATATTTATGAGGGGAATCCCTCCGCGATGTAATTAATCATTGATTTTTGAAGCTGAAGTGATTAGCAGGCCTGCTATGTGAAGATCAAATTGACTTGGGCTCACACTGGCTGTCTTGGGCTGCTCCTCATTGCCCAAGTGAAGTGAGGGAGGGAAGCTGTAAGTGAGAGAGCAGCGAGAGAGAATTCGACGAGAGAGCAAGAGAGAATTCGACGAAACTTTTAAATTGGTCTGAGGCACTCTAGTCCACTAAATAATTAAGCCCGGTGACAGGTACGATCTTGGCGTAATGAAAGAACAAGTGGACACGGTACTAAACAATGGATTTGAACAAAGTTTTCCCTGTCTCTTTTGCTTCAGGGTTACGATGACGGATATGATGGTGAATATGACGACCAGAGTTATGACGCGTATGATGATAACTACAGTAATCAGTCAAAAAGGTATGTTACTAGTTCACTGAACCATAACAGAAAAAACAATTGACATACAGGGGTTCTCTTTTAAGTACAGTCTCATTATCGTTTATATAAATTATATTTAAACAATGTTGAAAACTAAAACATCTCTGTAGTTCTCAACTTGTTTTACCATACCTTCATTTCTAGAAAGTTAATCATTTTCCCCCATTTTAGCATTTCTGAATACTACGAATATGGCCATGGAACCACTGAAGAATCCTACAACAACTATGGTAAGGCCCTGACTTACAAATATTATATACCTGACTTTGTCAAATCACATGGTATTTGGCATCTAACAGTAAGTTAGTTTGGCTGTGTCAATCAAAATGGTAGTGATCCGTCCAGCTAAACTCACCGTCCTATTCTGTTCCACTGTTCTTAAGGAATACCTTGACTGTGTTTGTTTAGGCCTTGTTTGGGACATGATTTAACCTTACAAAAGACATGTTGTCATAAGAAAATAAATCTATCCAGTTCTTCCTGTACATTAAATTTGGATGTTTACCACACTTTACGAGTGGCCAACTTCGTTGGTGTTTTTTATTTTCTGACAAGAAAAATAGACACACAGAAGCATTTTTTTCCACAATGTTTGTTGGACGTCACCTACCTGAACTGTGTAAGCCCCAGTCAAGTGCTGTGTCCTACACAAAAGGTGACGGCGCCTCTTTCTCTGACTCAGTCGTGGCACTAACCAGACAATCCTGGCCCGGCTCCAGCTGCCTCCCAGAGAGACGGTAATGTTTCACAGCTGAGAGATAAAGTGAAAAGCCTCATTGTGTCGGCCTGTGCCAGACCACCAGAGCCCCTTCGGGAGGGAGCTGCCACGAGCAATGCCCTTCCCTCCCTGGCACAGGTACTCTCTCCTGGCTGGGTTGCAGCATCTACCGGGGCCCAGGGCCAGGAGAGACCTTGAGGCTTTTGGGTTGATGCCTATTGTGAGGGCTTTGGAGGCTGCTGGCCGCTGCGCTTACGCGTTTGCCTTTTGAAAGTGCGGCCCTCATAGGATTATGCCCGATACCCGCCATCCTGCCGCACTTGGCAAGCCTCCTGCTCGTTGTTGTTGTCGTTTGTGCGGAGGATGCGATACGCGGTGTTGCCGCCCGGCCCTTGGTCATTCATTTTTTTCCCAGTGCGGTAAAAAATTGAAGAGTGGCGCACTGGAAGGCCTGGGTAAAAGGCAACAAAACCAGAAAGCAATGATTTGATTTCATGCTCCATAAACACTGTGTAGCATGAAAATCCCAACCTCTGTTTGGAGCGAAGAGTGGGTGTTTCGTGTCATTTCGAGGCCTAACAAGGTGCCGTGCCCTGCCAGCTTTCCATGGGACCGTCTCCTATTACACTGGGAATGTCTAATTCATTTCCAGCAGCCGACTTAGATTACACTGGTTGTTTGACAGCATGGCCAACCTTAATTAGTCTTATTTTGATGAACTCTGACTGGGAATGAGCAGAAAGAGAACACATACTTTTGTTTTTTTTTGGTTTTTAAATCCATATTGGTTATGAGCTGCCACACGGCAGAAAACAGCTTATTATGGGCCCAGTAATCCAATTCATGGCACAGTCCCTAGTCACCTACAGTAGTTGCCATAGTCGCAAAAACACATCCAAATCTATCACCACCCCACTGGCCACTGGCTCGCTCATACCCCACCACCCCAAAGAAGACTGATGTGATTTAGGGGTCCCCTGCCAGGACACACACTTTGAAGGTTAAGGCCTCTTTGCCCTGGCGCTTGCCTGTTTGTTTTGTTGACAGTTGTTCAGCCATGTTCAGAAAAGCTTAATAGTGAACGGATTCCTAGCTTATGATGGCACAGACAGCTTTGGCAAGTGCTTGTCTTTCTGACAGTCACATCTCACTGAGATGCTGTTCATTTCCTAATTAGGTAAATTATAAAATAGAAAATGTTTGATGCTGGACCTCCAGTACAAGGACGACCAGTAATGTGGTGGTGCTGTACAAGCACTCAATGAAATTATTACCTCACACAGGCAGAATTTCAGAGCACTGTCTGTCAGCCTTGGGTGCAGATTGTCTGCTTTTGCCATGCGTAACGGCTGTATTTTCTGTTGATTTTCAATCCGGCACCCCAGCTGAAAGGTTAAAGCATTCGTGTTGCCTACGTGATATGCACATCTCAGGTGCAACTCAAGAGCTGTTCAATGAAATCAATGAAAATCAAGATGCTTCACAGCACAAGCAACCAGGAAATGTGAACCTGATTATAGACTTTTGCAGGCTGTTCAGTATGTTCTGGTGTGTGTGTATAAATGCAGTAGATCGTTCAAAGAGAGAGAGCCATTTATTTGCTTGGCCGATGTCACAGCATCCTGTTATTTTGACACTGTTGAGTAAGTGTGCTGTCATACTATCTAATTTGATAACGTGTCCTTGCCCTTGTTCTGACTTGGCAACTTGCTGTTGTTAGGTTGTACTGCTGGATACTGTATGTAATATGACAACTTGCAGTGTATTGCGCTTGTGTAATGTGGCAACTTGCACCTGTACTCCGCTTGTAGCAGAAGAAGACTGGACCTCCTCACGCCCTGCCCTGAAAGCCCCAGCAACAAGGCCTGCAAGACGGGGCTACAGACAACATCCATATGGTAGATATTGAAGGTGCTCCGAAAACATTGCGCCCTCCAACATGACCACATTAATCACTTTGACTCTTCAAAAACGTGCTTTTTGCTCTCTCCTCCCTCGACTACATCCCCCTTCATGTAGGACCCAGGAAGCGTCCACTTAAACCTAGGCCTTGACCCAACAACCCACTGATTGTTTTTTTAAATAACATGGACTCATTTGTAGAACAATGAGAGGGAAGACAAACGTTGAGATCAAAATGTTATAGCGGGGTTCATGCGACAGACCCTGCACTTGAAATGCTGTCATTTTGATTGTACATAACTGTGTGTTATTCGTAAACAAAAGCATGAGGTTGCCACATAACTTACACTTATTGATCCTTTTCGTGATCCTGTTTTCATCCAGGCCAGACTGATTTACTACCATTAAGTGAAGATAACCATCTTGTATATAACTTCTTTTTTAATACTTGTTCATTTAATTATGTTAACTATTGCGTTGTAAATTTAATTTCAATTTCGGTATTGGGGTAGAAAGCAAACAGCTATGTATGTAGCTACCGACAAGTGCTCTGTTCTGTGTTAAGATGTATCTGTACATAAAACATGTAATAAAAGAACATAAAGCACAATGTGTAAGCTTCTCTAAATAGGTGGCCATATAATTGTCAAATTTGTTTGCCATAATTTGTCAATAATGTTGAAATCTTTCTCTTTTTGTAAAATTAGATACATTCCAAGTATTTGTTTATAGTAATAAATGCCTGCTTGGGTATAGGAAATGGCTAAAATGTTTTTTGTTTTTTTTAAATACGGAAATAAATTTACAAAAATTTTGAAGTCATTTTGTGTAAGTCTAGATCAGCTACATTAATCCACTCAAGAGGCACCATTTTAACGCTAAAGCTAAATTGTTCATTGACTATTGATTAGTTCATTAAATGTATAACATGTTAATGGAAATCAATTGTTTAGACCAATAAATTCATTTTTAACATATTCTTTAAGCTTGACCTCATTAAACGCCAATTCTGATTGACCTGTCTGTACTAGCATGTCTCTGAGAATGTTATGGAGATAAGAGGTAAGGAAACCCCCCATACTACAATAAGACTGTCTAAATGCCTTCTACCTTCAGTGTTGGCCAGTATGCCCACGTTATGTGAATACTGACGCTATTCACAGCCTGTTTCTAGACCGGGGAGTGGGTGGTGCACTAAGATATCCATCTTTGTCTCTGCTATCTCTGTCTTCTGTCCATCACTGTGAGTCCAGCTCAGTATTTGTGCTGTAACACAAGTGCTTTTAAATAATACTGCTGCTGCACCTGCAGGGCCGCTAGAAACCTGAACTCTCTTTTGTGACTTATTAGACTTGAAGGCTGACCCTCTAATTAAGAGACTGAAAGGATCACTAAACCCCTAAGCAGGTAACCCCCCAATAATAACTCGAATGTTGCGTATGCCAATCATAAACATTAAAGTTACTGACACTTAAAAAAGTAAACCTGTCCTGCCTAACCTCGAGTAAGCTCCTTGGCCCTCTAAAACCGCTAATTAATGTTAACTAGTAAACTCCAAAACTGACTGAGTAACATACAGTTTATATGAGAGACGAAGAATCGTTACAATGCGATCAATAAAAGAAGATAAAACAAATGTTAATGGCTGATATGCTAAACAAAAGCATTTAACCTGAAACCAAAAAGATTAAATGGTTGCTTAAAGGTGTACGACAGCTTTTGTCCCTCCCCAAAGTTGGTTTACTTTTTTGATAGTAACAATTTGTGGGATCTCATTGCATGGTAGTGTATTAGATATCTGCATTCACATATATGTCACATTATTTGTTCAGATTTCAGTTTTGGTCAAGACTAAGGAACGTGAAAGGTTTTCTGACATCTGACTATGTCTTTCTTAACAGGTGAACTGTAAAAGCTTAGGAACGACTCTAAGCAGGTAAGATTCAGCCTTTGTATGCAATTTTTCTTTTCTCTGTCTTTCTTCAGTTCTGCAACTTTTGAATGTGTTCTCAGAGGCAAGCACCACTGACCCGACCTGAAGAGAAATAAAGTAGCAGATGTGGGATGGTTAGTCAATAAGATGCCAAAAATGTTGCCATGCCAACTTGTGCATTTAGGGACTTTTGGGGACACAGAGCATAAGGCCTGTCCTTTTTTGCTGTTCTGTATCTGCTCAGGAATATACACAAGAGGCCTCCTCCTGGACGGTCCGTTTCAAAGAAAAGTGCTTTTCTTTTAAGTATATTTTTAGGGCTTTTTGCCTTTATTGTGAAGAGCAGGACAAGAAGTGAGTGGGAGAGAGATGGGGTAGGGTTGGAAATGACCCATGCCAGATTTAAACCTGGGTCCCCATGGCCACTTGCCCATACATGGTATGGGTGCTCAACGCACTGCGCCACAGCACCCCTTTTTGTTTTTCTTTTTATTTAAAGTGGGCTATGCTGTAGCCATGGGTGTACTCACAGGCATGACATGACACACACGCTACCCATGTCGAAGCACTCATTTCACATTTTTCTCAATCTTGGTCATGCCTTCAGCAGTATGACCAGGGCTGTGTGTCCATCTTAGTGTGCCCATCTACACGTGCGGCCACCAGTGGCCTCGTGTGTCCTCAAGATGGATCCATGTGAGTCCCACTGTCACCTGAAAACCAATAGCAATTTTCCAGGATTTCACAGCCGATCATTAATCGTGCTCAATAGCAGTTGCTCACACCTTGCAAAACAGTGCGGTCTTTGGGGGACCCCAAAGGCAACAGATGGTTGGGTGAAGCACACAGATGGCTCATGATACGCTAACAATGCAGCTACACCTTCGGCCTGTGTGTACACACTAACAGTTATACAGATTTCCCAGAAGACAGCATGTTCATAAACTAATGCCTCAGTGAGGAGACTTGAGGGATACTCCCCAAAACCATGCTGTTGAATCTTTGGCCATGTTATGGAATGTATTATTTCAGTTAAATCTGGCACAATATATGTAAAAGTATTATACAGTCGTGGTCTTTGTTTTTGCATGATACCACAGCATAAGTGAATTAAAATGTTTAAAACTTACCTCTAGCATACCACCTCTGCCACACAGGAAGTAGTACATACATGACTGTATTGTGTGTAGATTTGTAACACTCCCAGTTGTGTAAACAAGCTGTGTAGAGCATTCAAAAGGACAGCGTTCCCTCAGTCTGGCGGAGATAATCATATCACATTTGTTTGCAAACACCCGAAAAGGTCAGCGATGAACCACTCTCAGGGAGACAGATAACAGTTACAGTTGTGAGTCATTTGGTCTTTGGTCTATTCAGATTTAACCACTGTGTGTGTGTGTGTGTGTGTGTGTGTGTGTGTGTGTGTGTGTGTGTGTGTGTGTACGTGTGTGTGTGTGCGTGCGTGTGCGTGTGTGTGTGTATGTGTGTGTGTCTGTGTGTGTGTGTGTCTGTGTGCTTGTTTGGCCTGTGAAATGATACAAATATCAGGGCTCAGTGCGAAGCCTCAGTGAAAGCCTTTCCTGGTTCGTGGTGTAAAAGGAATTAAAAAGAATCTGTGTAAACTCACAGTGACCTCCTGGCTTCTTTAGTTAATGAGCCAATAAATACATTGTTAATCTGTCAAGCTCAAAAAACAGGCGGCAGATATTGGTTGCACTCCCCAGAGCCTTAATGCCATGTCATTAGTAACAATAACAAGTGCCTCAGCATTTCAAAGTGCTTATTTAAATGTCATTAGGTAAGACATACCTCTCATTAGTTTGATCTGGATCGCTCTTAGTTATGCTTTTGAAGTCCAAATACACTCTAGGTCAGCTGAGGTGTAAGAAGATGGTTTTATTTATTATTCATAAGGCAGGTTCACACAGGTCCTGGAAGGGTTATTTCTCCACTTTGGCCATACCCTATAATCATCACATCCACCCCCAGGTACAGTGCTGTAGGACACTGTAGGATCACACCTGCATAACAAGCCATCTGACCATCGTGATTTTCCTGTTAGGCTGAGAACACAACTGCTGCAAACCCGACACGCAGCAAACCTGACACATTCTCTTTTGTCCCCTGTCACCTCTCGTGGGACCCATTTCATAACCACCTGTGTTTCTCCATCACATCAGTGCTGTAGGAGTCAAATCACTCAATGGAGATATTTGCAAACAAACCTAAAGGAAATAGTATATGGTTAAAGCAAATAGTACTTAAAAACTCCCCAAACTCTCCAAAATTTAATTTTATGCATGCTTTGTTACAAATAAAGAACATCAAACTAAATTCACCAATTATTTTCACTTGCTTTCCAGTGTGCACTATGAGTGACATCTAGCCTGCAGCTGTCCTTATTTGGCAACTTTTGACTTGCGATGCATTTTGATGTTCTTTCTATTAATGATCCCCTTTTCTCAAGTCTACGTCATGCACAAACCTATGCGATGCATACTGAAATCGATCATCAGTTAACGTTAGCGTAACCTTAACCGTAAATATGAATTCAACCTCTTAAGGTTTTCACAGGAAGGCTTCTCTTTGGGGAGCTGTTAAGAGATGGTGTGGCAAAACAACTTTAGTGAAGGCAAACTCTACCTTTGAAGCCTTTATGAAACGCTAAGAGACACCCTAACTGGGAAACCCACCCATGATCAATAAAGATTAAAGCACATTATGATGTATTTATAGCCAGCAGTGCTCTACAGTTTCATTCAGTTTTCTGCTACACCTATGAATTATTGATCACTCAGACAGTGGCTTTTGTTTCTTTTATTTATTCCTGGGTTGAAAAGAGTCAGAATGGGCCCTACAAGAAATCAAGACATTGAAAAGCCTCTCTGTGTTGACTCTGGAAGTTTCTAAAAAGGAATTAATTCCACTGTGACATGAGATGAGGGAATTGTACTCCCCAACAAAAGACAAGGCATGAATATTTACATCTTCAATTTGTGGTGCTGTCAGCAGTAGTCTGTTCATTGGGTAAAACACTCTTGTTTCCTGAAAGTGGACCAGTCCCTCTTTCTTTTGACAAAGGATAATAAAAAAAGAAGTGTTCTCTTATATATAATGCATTGCACAGACTTTTTACAATGTCCAGCTTGCTGTGAGGTGATACTCAGTACAAGAAACTTAAAAAGAGGGATAGACATAGGTGTGTGTGTGTGTGTGTGTGTGTGTGTGTGTGTGTGTGTGTGTGTGTGTGTGCGTGTGTGTCCTGTGAGATGATCCAAATCTCAGGCCTTAGTACGAGTCTGTGTCTAGTGTATTTTCTACAGTTTCCTAAACTTTTCTACAGTTTCCTATAAAATAAGTGAAATATAGGGAAATGGCATGCAGCTCTGTACGAGGAATCACAGTGGTGGCGGCAGAATGGAAATCTGTAATAAGCACATGCTCTGCCTTGTTTGGGGTCCACGCGCAGAGCTTTGGTTCACAAATTTCTATCATTGACAGTTTTCCTATATTTCACTTTTTTTGATTGACAATGTTTAATAACCTCTTCAGAATTTTAGATCTATAGTTTAAAATGTTCTTGGCTGTGGGCTTGTTTAAAGAAATGGTTTTCCAAACCTACCCTTAGATTTTAGATGTCTTTAATTTGCATCTAGAGTGGTGTCTAGAGAAATTATATATCAAAAACTCCCAAATGTTAGCTTTCCAACGAATATATTTGTTACTAAAACATTCCATTTAAATAATATCATAGATCTATAACCCAAATTAAACCTCCTGGTTGTTGGTGGAATGCAAAACTGCAAAATTGAAAAACCTTTACTTTGAGAAATGCGTCAGCTTGTCGCGTCCTGAGGCCCACTATCACAAAAAGGCAGAAAAAGACAACAAGGCAAAACCGGTTGATCACTCCACTGAATACATTCCCCTAATAATATAACTCCAGTGTGTTCTGTTACCATGACAGAGTAGCTGTGTTCCCACCGAAGGCAGTTAAACATTGAGGAGTTCATAATAGAATAGTGGGAAATTGATGTTTCAGTTATTTCTCCTAATGATGTGAAATTATTCACCCATACATAAAAGCAGCCGCCGCTACAGAGATGAGTTGTAGCTCTGAGGTAGCCTACCCTCGGCTTGGAATAATGCAAACGGCTTAGATTGGGTTTACAGATTAATTACACACATGACTGATGGTCTGGGCGGACTGTCTGCTCGACTGGAACTGCTCCCCTGTACGACAATGCTTTGAACATTTGGGTAATTAACATTCCCTTAATTAAGCTACGGGAGACAGACATAAAACAACCACGGCTACATAACAAAAAAAAAAATTGTATTACAAAGCAGTGCATACCATTTAAAAAACAAGCTTTGACTGTGACTAATCTTTTTTTGGTTGTTTGTTTGTTTTGTTTTGTTTGTCTTCCATTACAGTGCCATGCAGAGTACAGAGTAGAGAGCTGATTGTAAAAAATGGCAGAGAACTGGAGCCTTCTCTTCCCCTCATGATGATCTGTGTGTTACGCACAGTTGCTGCTCTCTGAAACCTGAAGACAAGATGGCGGAACAATGTTTATCTGGGGGAAGAGGTAATTATCACACCTGACATTCATTCCTAATTAATTCCACACAGTCAACCTGTTCTGTTTGTGTGTGTACGTGTGTGTGTGTGTGTGTGTGTGTGTGTGTGTGTGTGTGTGTGTGTGTGTGTGTTTGGGGGGGGGCATTTGAGACAGCTGGCCTGGCATCTCTCTTGTGTGCTTTAGAGTCTGCCAGTAAAGCTAGGTAGCATGCTAAACACAATCTCTATCCCCACCCACCACCCCACTCCACTCCACTCCGCTCCACTCCACTCCGCCATACACACCCCGCCCCTTCACCCCACACACATACACACACTGCCGCCACCCCTTCATGTCACTGTGAAATGAATGAAAATAAGGTGAGGTTCTTTCAATAAAAATGGAAACCGCACAGCACTTACTCTATCCTGCTCTTTGCCGCCTGTGACAATGCTGCTCTGCTGCTCCTTTTTTTCTTTCGCCTTCTGTTGTCCCCGTGCCCTGATTGACAAGCACAAACCAGATATATGTATGTGCAACTTTACTCTTTCAAAACTAAAACTCTTGCATCCAAAGCCAAGTGCTACCAGGATTTGGATTAGTGATGAGGCCGATTCCTGATCATTACAACCAATTTGCGATCCTTAGATCACTCCGTGACAGCCAGGTCATATCGCTTGTACGGCTGTTATTTTCTTCGCTGTTTTAAACAGCACATGTGTTACACAGGATTAGATAGAAGCTCACCCTGATGAGCCAAAAGTTAATAAATTCCTTTTCTCCAGGAACACCTGAACTACATACAGAGGTCAGTCAACCCTGCTTGGGGGATATTGATGCACTCTCAATCAATCTACTTGATGTGGACTCCACGGGAGAGGACTACCCCCAGTGCATGTCTATCAGTTTGGCAGCCATTTTCCTTCCCCATAAGTCTATCAGTCACATTATCTCAGTAGGTCTAATACTCCCTGTTCTTGCCATGCTGAAGTCATCTTGCCATGTGGCAAGGTGATGGGTGAGAGGACACCATTTGCATCACTTGTGCAGTTGTTACCATGCCATACACTACACATATTGTGTGCTACATAAATGATAACGTACGGCAACATATTCTGTTCATCTGCTATGCCTGAGAACAATGGTCTGGTAATATATTCAGTCCAAGTGTTTTCTCAATGAAATATGACGTAAAAGAGACAACATCTCTGCCTGGTAGGGTTTTGCAGAGCTTGTCATATACATGAAAAAATTCAAACGGCAAAATCCGGAAATAGTGATGCTAGATCTCGTAGGCCACAATATTTCTGACAAATAGCCGCTTTGTGACGAGTAGATGTCAAATTTAACATTTGCAACAGAGCATTACCATTCTCCTCGCACCTGCAGGCCTGAAATTCAAATCACGCTACCAATTAAAACCATCGCGGGATCGAATTAATTAGCACTTTCACTCACAGAGAAGTACACAATGCAAGTGCGTGCGTGTGTGTGTATTAAAAGCACTCCCACACAATGAGATGGGTGTCCTAGGCTCCTCATCCTCCACCCCCCCCAGCAGTGCAGACCTTGACGCTCACACTTGTGTGCGACACGCTGGCCAGGAGCTTATTAATGTGGGGAGGCGGTGAGCTGGAGGAGCTGGAGGAGCCCTCTTTCTCTGGCCAGACAGCTCTGACATCTGAATAGCTGCGGGCCCCTCTAATTAAAACGGGCACATTCTTCTAATCAGCGCCACACAGGTGGTAACTTTTGTCATCTCCCAGTTGTGCTGGGGGTACAGCCCGTGTCACCGGCAAAACTTTGAAGCCTGTATACTTAGCATCTCATTTGTCTCTGGCGAAAAAAGAATCCCCCTGCTTATCAGGGAGAGGGGGTGGGGTGGGGGGTGGGGGGGCTTTGTTGCAAAATGTTAAAATGTCCTCAGGGTTGGAAGATGGAGCACTTGGCTGGCATCAAGATGACATAAAGGGGTCATGGACAGACATAGCAGCACCAGATAGGCTGGTTTGGCCTGCTCACCTGCTGCAGGTTTTCTCTTAGAGGCCTCCAAACCTTTACTGTGGTATAAAAGAGATTGTTGTGTTTTTTAATGGGTGCAGCAAGACCATTACAGGAAATGATCACTCATGACAGCTTCAACAGAAATTTGCTTCTAGCCTGCAAAAATATGCTTCCTACCCAATAACCTAATATTTATTACATGGCAAATGCAGTACCCGGGCTATTTCTGTAAACACATATTTGAGCCATCTATTTCAAAATACAGTTATTATGGCCGAGCACATTTTATAATGTGACAGCATACAAAATAACGGCATCTATCAAGCTTTTGGTTTGATAAAGTGCCTCATTCAAAGGAAACGGGGGAAAAAAATCAGTCACATCGTGCATTTAGCATCAAAAGAAATGAATTCACCAAGTTTTATCTATGTGTTTTCTGCCCACAAATCCAATGAAAAACATGTTTTTTTAGGCCGTGTATTTTTCTGCAAATACATTACCCCAGGGGTTCTCAGATTGTATATTACTTCCTTTTAGGCTAATGCATTCAGTCTTGACAGCCTGTGAAGTATATATTAATTTTTATAAAGATACATTGTAATTTCAAACACAGCAAATGACATCTGCGTTTAACTGCTGCACTGATATTTAGGGCAGAGCTTTTAAATTGAAATGTGCATCAGCTTAATTGCAGACCAACATTTGAAAAGAGAGACTTCTCGACAGGTTACAATCAAATGACTCACCAAACCGCTCCATGTTTCACAACACATGCCATCTGTGACAATTAAACACACAATTAAACACACAAACACTTACTTTAGAAGTGTAAGAATAGACTTCAGAAAAAAACAGATTGATGGATGATGGCCATACCTCAGTTTTTAACTTAGTTTCACAAGTTGACAGTACTGCTACAACATTTGGTATCATCTACAGGGCGAGAATATTTTAGAGGTAGCAATCTGCCTTCTAAAAAATTAAAGTCCAACCAACATTGTTTGTTACAGTCATTCACTAAACACCTGTTTCTAATTAGCAAATCTCTGTAGCCAGGTAGTAAGGATAACATTAAATTCCCCTGTTTGAATTGCACAGTGGAAAGCATTCATACCAGTAAAGTGGTTTCAATACTGTGACACGTAGTCAGCCATGCATGGATATTACACTACACACATACCCATGGAAAACACACCCGATGACAAAGCAGTTCACCTCAAAATAGAACCGCAGAGAGTTATGTTGTCACAAAACATTGATTGGTTGATATGTAGTCCCTACATGCTTGATATCTACTTTGTAATTTAAATTTGTAGTTTACTGATTTCTCAAAGGGATGAAGGTTAAACAAGGAAGCGCGTGCACACACACACACACACACACACACACACACACACACACACACACACACACACACACACACACACACACACACACACTCACACAGACACACACATGCACACACACAGACCAAAAATAAGTCTCTTCTACCAGACTTGCATGGTACACTAAATGCGGAGGAGACACGTCCACATACGCCATGACAACAAACTTACTACATAAAAAAGTTCAAGGTCATATGAAAACGTTGAGTCAATACAACTTTCAGTATCGAGTAGCATTCAGAAGAAGTGCATTTAGCTGCCATAGTCAGGTATTATAAAAAGTAATTGGCCTTAGACCACATACTGTGCGCAGGTAATTCAATACAAGGTAGTTTGTCACAGCTTCCAATGCTAATTATAAGACACTGACAGAGAAAGGACGAAAGGAAGGAAGGAAGGAAGGAAAGACAATGCATTGGAAATAGCCTTCAACAGTGGTGCAGTGATTTAGCCTAACAGCAGGCTTCCACGAATGCCACTTGCTGCTCACATAATTGAATTCAGATGGAGCTCCACACTGCAGGATAACAATCACACAATTACAGTGTAAACACTTTACATGTCTGAACTAACGAGTCCCCGAATCTCACTCTAATGACACAGTATCAGAGCACTCATAGTTTCAATCGCTCAAACAAAGTACTAAAAAAGGCTGAGCCATCTTCAGTGAACAATTAAATGGGCAGAAGTGGTTGCTGGATTTGGCCAAACGATGTAGACAGTGACTGCTTCAATATGTCAGTGACATTTAAAAGCTGTGGTGATATGTCAAGGTCCTTTCTGCATTATGGAAGCGGGTTTGGTGATCCACGTTTTTCTGTCCTCGCCTTTTGACCTGCTATCTGGTTGCCTATGGATCTTCTCCCTGGTCGATGGTTGTAAAAGAGTGCAGTTGGGTAAATCCCTTCTCCTTCTCCTTCTCCTTCGCACTCGTTTATCACAGATTAAAGCCGTCGATGTAGTGACGTGGCACAGTCGCAGCATGGATGCCAAAAAAGCCACTTTTCCATCCACTGAGTCATCCCAGCCAGCATAAGAGGGAGAACAGATTATTTAATTACACGTCAGTTGATGGATGATGGATGCCGGCGAATTGGCCCAGTAGAGGGAGTGTGAAAGGCCATAGCGGCAGATGAATGGTACACAGAAATTTATAATTGGATTTTTTTTATTATTATTTTACAGGGCAAAGAAACAGGGTTTAAAGCAAAAACGTAGCACACTATGCCAACATCAACATGGAGGTAAGCACATTACTAACATGAGTCACACAAGGCTCATTCAGTGCACTTTGTTTTTTACATGAGTGGGATATTCGATTGTTGTGAATCCTCTGTGTTAGGCCTGGCACATGTCAGGAAATGGCTGACAAAGCTCAGGATTAGGGTTTAAATTCAACACCTCACTGTTGCAGAAACCTGTTTATAATATGCCAACCATACGCTGCCCTGCCTCCCAACTCTCCCCTTGTCCCCTTCCGTGCCTGAGGTATACACACATCTGTGCTTTACAGCTGTTACACCTAATGTCCATTTCCTTTTTATGTTTCAGCTGCTGATCACTCAGGTAGAACTGGGGCCAAGAACTAAAGGAGAGGTGGAGACAGTGGGATATCCACTTCAAGCGTTTGTCCAGCATAGTAAGTCATGCACCAAATCGTGAGCCGTTAATATAAGTACACTCAAACTCAAAAAGCCAGATGCACTCTTCTGTAGTACCAGCTGTACTGAGAAGATCTTTTCCACATCACGTGTTTAACAAGTGAACCTTAGAAGTGAAAATTGTTGCCCTTTTATTCTCCAAGAGGCTCTCACTGCTGTTTCAGTGTTGAATGGCAGCTGAGACATTTTGTCATAATTGGATTTGGCTGTGATTTAATACAAAGAGGAAAAGTATGCGCTGACTGATAAAGATCAGTGTCTGTCAAGCGTATATCAGCCTGACAGTACGCATATGGTTGCACCTTGATAATACAATCATATGCATCTAAAATTAGATTCCCTCTTCATTATTCATGGGTAGGAGAACACACACGCACACATACAGCACTGACATACAATTAGGTTTAGGTGTGGAGATGACAGGTTGGCAATCAACTCTGTTCTCCGCTGATATATATAGTGCAGATATCGGAGATAGAAGCAGATATCATCTGTTGCATATTGTGACATGTGAACATTGTCACATTCTTGTGTGACCCACCTGGTCCCCAAGCAGGTGTATCTACGGATTTAACAAACACACACACACATACACACACACACACACACACACACACACACACACACACACACACACTTTGCCATCACCACATCTACAATCCAACAGTGTGTTTTCCAGCTGTCTGTTTATTCGGGGGTTGTGTCTGAGCAAGTCAGTGCCAGAGTAATTTAACATCTTCTTTCACCCGTGCGCCCTTTGCCAATTCCACTCGCAAATCCGTTTTCAAACAGAGTGTGCAGCCATGCCTGCCAAGGGCAAGAGCCACAGAGGGCTAAGCGCACGTTTTTTTTTTTTTTTTTTTGTCTCTGTGTCCTGTATTGTTCCCCCCACCCTCTCATCCAGAGATTACGAGTGGCTCATTGCCATTGTAAGGGGCCTTACTCTTCCCATCTTAAGTTTTTGTCTAGAGTCAACCTCTACAAGACAACTTAAATACCAACTTGGTGTCTCAGGCAAGCCTCGAGGAGCTGGGGTTTTTTAGGTACCCACTGAGTCCAAAGTGCCTTTCAGTGCACCAGATGGCTTATTTGTGATGTCTTGTGCCTGAAGAAAGGTGACATGGCCATGTCTGTATGTCTATGTACAAAAATGATGCACTTAGATCCACAGGTTTTTGGGAATGTCTCCAAATATACGTATGCACCAACAAAAAGGGATCCTTCATACTTGCAAAACTGAAACCATTATTCACACCGTTGAGAATGTTTTTTATTTCGATACCACAAGAAAGAAAATGGCTTGCTGTCAGGCTGTATTTAATGCCCAACTCATCCCATTAGACAAATGGAGAAGAGGAGCACACTGTGATGGAGCACTTAATTAATGAAAGCTGACTCGACATCATAACATTTGACAATTACACCATCTGCCTGTGAGCATGTGCTGCCAGTAGCCTCTTCGCTATAATAAAGGCAACACAATGCTCTTGGCAAAGTCATGGGAGGGATTTGTTCTGAACACAATTGTAATAACTGGGCTGTGTGCTCTCATCTGATAGGATGAATTCCACAGTGTCTGTGCCAGGTTTTGAAAGCTCTTAGATTTTAATCTGGTCCTTAAGCACTTCGAGGAGCACGTGCCGGAGAATGCTGTTAAGTTGCAAAAACGCGGACCACTATTCACTTAAAATTAGAAAAAAGCTCTATTAATTAACGGTTAACTAAATGCTGTTGGCTCCTTGAAGCTGACTGCAGCAACATGGCCCAAGTGTTGATCATCTCCTCTGTTGTTTGCCGTTTCCTCTTCGCTTGATTCGCAGATGAGTTTGGCAGTGGATGACTGCATGGGAAGGGACGAGGACTCCAGCAGCGACAGAAATGCCTTCAGTCCTGGGCCAGTCCTATCACATTACCAACTGTCATTGTTGAACAAAAGGATACAACAGTGCTTAGAGTATGTATCCACATCTGCCGTTTTGATTTCTGTTTGTGTCCGTAAGATTTAACTGCATTGTGTTGCATTACGTACAAGCTGTGAGCACTCCATAAATACAAATCGCCACATTTCTGCTCAATGCAGGATCATGAGGAAATAAAATCTTTATTTACATTATGATTTCCAGCAGAGCAAAGTGTTCTTTTTTTGTGTGTGCCCAGAGAAAAGATCTATGGGCAAGGTTGGAAACAATCTGACACTCTGTTATTGTGGCCTTAATAATTAATGACTAGAATTAAAAAGACTGTTATTTTGTTAGATGTAATCCATTATTAATACCCACAAAATGAAAATGTCAGTATGATACAATCAACATTCAGAGCGCGATAAAAACATTAATCAGGTTACTGTGGGACACTGCAGAGGGCAATTAATAGTCCGCTCCCCCTCAAATTTACCGACGTGGTGCCAACAAGCAACACTTTCTCTGATTCTTATTGGTCAACCAGTATCACACATCTCAGAGGGTAAGGACTTTTTTTTTTAAAACAAATGGAATGCATTTACATTAAAGCACTCTGGTATTATCTTTTACTGCCCTTGTCGTCTGTTTTTTAATGCAATCCTAATTCTTCCCTTGCACCTTAAAATTTCTGTTAAATTGGTCTATGCTCAATCAATATAAGCCCAGGGCAATACATGGCGTCACACAATGACAGATCTGCTCAATTACCATTAACTGTGTGTAATTTCATGCCAAGTGGAATGATTTTCCTCTTTGTTTGATATTGGGTCTGTGTGGTTGTGGCCTGGTGCTAAAGTAGACTGTGTGTCTTATTTCTGTCAGGTCTTGAAATTGTTAGGTGTGTTCAGTTAAATATATTAAACGTTTGCACTTCATTGGCAAGGCAATTTTAAAGACACCCTTGCCAGTCAGGTCAATCAATTGTAATAAAGACCCAATATTTTAGAACCTGTCTCTCTTGGGGCGAGAGAGATAGAATTTGATATTGCCCTATTCACTCACATAAGGGAGCTATGCCAATTCGCCTGGCCCCTCCAAAAAAAAAAAAAAAAAGACGAAGTCGTCTATGCGGAAATTAACATAAAAATTTAAAGGCGTCAATCAAAAGTGAGTGAAGCTGTTGCACTCGTCTCTTTCCGAGGACCAGTTCATTATGGGCGCTGGAGCTGGGCTGATCACCCTGGAGAGGCTTTGAGCACCAGCCAGGCTGACTCACTTCACAGTCCGTGTCAAAGTCAGACTGATCAAAAACCAAGCCAGGGCAGGGACAGAGAGGGGTGGAGGGAGGGGATCAAATAGAGTGAAGGCAAAGACATTCGATACATGCCAAACCCTCCTGCTGTCTAGGAACCTCAGAAGACACACAGCCAGTCAGCAGTCAGATAAGCGGTTTCTCAATCAGCAGACATTTAGCAGTTTAGAGGGTGTAATACGGATGGTGTTGATGAAGCGGAGAGCCGGAGCGTAATGCATGTACTGATGCAAGATGTGTAATCAGATTGGTGAAGGAAAATGAGATGATGATGCAAGTCTGTGGTAAATGTACACAAGAGTGATCACAAGGAATTGAGTTTTGGTTTTGAAATGTGTAAAATCACAATCACAACAAGACAGTCACCAAACCTAGAACAGTCTGTTAGCCCAGAGGCCAGAGGCAGATAACCATACCCACCCACCCAGTGGTGCTGAGTTCTAAAAAGGCTTTGCCCCTTTTATGCTGGAGGATTCAATTAAGTCTGCCATCACTTTATCTCAACCTTGCATTAATACGTCCGCTCCTCTTGTGTCTGTGCATCTGTTTTTTATCTTTCTTTGAAAACCCCCCATTGCTTCACAATGAATTTTCATGTCGCTGCCACAGTAATGGAAAATGTCAGCCATCCAGCACTTTCCCTCAGATTGTATTATTGACTGAATGGGTGTTATGGATTGTTTTTCATCTCTGTATTGCAGGCTGTCAGCGATGAATGCGGTTGCTCAAGGATTTTTCAATACGCACAGAAATGCGACATATCCATCTGTAACTGTCCAAGACATGCCGGTGGAAATATCTGGCAGTGATACTCATACCCAAAAGGTTAAATGGACGTCATTTAATGAAAGAGACAGGCAAGGCCTGGTCCTGGTCTCCAGGATTTAAAAAAATAACTCTTGCGGTTTAATTAAAACAAAAATAATTTGCTGATGCTGTATTTCAAAAAGAATTGTTCAATGTGCAGTGATGCAATAAAAATGATTTTCCATCTATTTTTGTGTGACTGACAGTTCCAATCTTTTTATTTTTTTCTGCAAGAGTCACGCTAGTGTGCCTTAGTCAAAACACAGATAACAAAAAAAATGCATTAAAGAAGGTTTGAAGAATTCACTTTGCAGTAGTCTCAGTCAATTGGGTAAAATGTTTTCACAGTATGCCACATGACACCGTGTAGGACATTAAAAATTGTGTTTATACTACACAGTTATATGCTCCTCTGTGTCATCCTCACCGTTTCTGTCAGAATAGTCTGCAGTGTAGTCTTTGCTCACAGACCTTCGGTGTTCACAAGCAAAGAGTTAAAACAATCGGAAGGGAGGCAGTCACACCTTTCAGCCGCTGGACCGGAGACCAAACTGACAGCTTGCATTATCAGTAGGAGCGCATCATTTGCTGAAGGATGAGGAGGACTTTGGGTGTGTGTGCCCGCGTCTGTGTGCGTGTGTGTGTTCATGTGTGTGTGTGTGTGTCTTTGTGTGTGTGTGTGTCAGAGGCACACTAATGAACGGCGCATTGAGCGGTGCCAATGCGAGGCATGTTAGTTCATTAGGCAGTCAGGCCTACCGCTGGCAAGCCGGGCCAGATGTCACACTCCCTTTATAGCTGCGCTCTGTCACCGGACACTGAATAAATGACTGCCAGACAAAGCCCGTAACTCAATCTGCTTCTGGAGGGGCTTGGCGGTGCATGGAGAGGGTGATGTGTGTGTGTCGGTGTGTGCGTGTGTGTGTGTGTGTGTGTGATGGGGTGAGGAGGGGGTGGGGTGTGTGTGTTGCGGATCAGGGCAGCGTGACAGTGAGGGAAGATGTCTGAAGCTGCGCATCTGGTAAGCATTAATTAACACGCCGGGTAGTCACAAGGGTTACTGGGAAAGGTGAGCCGGCATCGTGAGTCTTTTGGGGATTCGTCTGTGTTTTGATGGATGAATTGGAAAGGCAGAGACTAGCCAACTAGAGGAAATGTCTGCGGACTGGCAGAGAGTTGCCTGATGTGCTGTATCAACACCTTCAGAATTTCATTGGGGCTTTTTATGGCTTTTTATGGTTTCATGGCTTACTCAAAAGCCATATAAAATATATATAACAAAAAATGCCGTAAATATCACCCAAAAAATGTCAGAAATACTGCGGACAAGCTCCACTCTGAAAAATAATAGTTCTTCAGAGCGGTGCCATACAAAAACCTTTTTTTTAGTGCTTCAATACACCCTACATACTTTCACCTTCACCAGCTACCAAGAGCTACCTTAGACTTTCTTCTTGTTGGAAGCGTATATGTCTACAGTACCTGTATGTCTAATGTCTATTTATTGTTGATGTATACACTTCATGTCCATGAGTGTGGCTGTGTGCTGTTTGTGTGTGCGTGTGTGTGTGTGTGTGTGTGCATGTTTCAGTTTAAATTGCACATTGGTGTCTGGTGAAACGCAATTTCAATCCTCTGTGTAATACTTGTTACATAGTGAATTGCCAATAAAGTACACTTTGACTTTGACTTTGACTTTCAAAGAAGCATCGAGGCAACAGTTCTTTAAAGAACCATTTGACGCTGATATGGCATAACATAGCCCATTATGACCTCAGACTCTAAAGAACCATTTCCAATGTGAAGTACAGTACCTTTCACATACACCCTAAAAAATGAGGGTGCTTAAATGGTTCTTTAACCATCTCTGGATAGTTCCATGGAGAGTGAAGGTTCGAGTGAAGCTTCTATGGCATCAATGAAGCGGTACTGGTCCCATTATTTTTTAGAGTGTACTTCAGTGTAACTACTCTGAGCTCCTTCCCTCCATGAACTGCATGAACAGGCTCTGTCAACGTGACGGCCAAAACCGGCACGGGGTCCCTGTGTCTAAACCAGTTGGTGCTAATGCCCTCAGAGAGACAGACAGACATGCAGACTGCTGGTTTTGAAGGAGGCTCTGTTGTTTGTTTGCCCTCCTTACAACCCTTTCCTATCACATTTTTAATCCCTGTCATGAAAATGGGCAAATAATTGGAAAGCCAGCCACCCTGACCAAGCTGGAATGAAACACAAGGGAGGAAGGAAGGATTAGACAGGAGAGCCTATCTGTCTGCGGTTACATGGGGGGTTGCTCAGCGATGCAAAACAGACGCCGGGTGACAGTTCAAACACACTCGTTTGCCCTCGCACCTGAGACCTGAGGTAGTGGAGCAAAGTCGTCGTCTCTGTTTGAAAAGTTAGCTCTGTGTGATGAGGCAGAAACAGAAGATAGGGGGGGGGAACGTTATCACCACTGAACTGCGGAAGGCCCTCCTCACCCCACACACACTTTCTAATGTAATGCAGCCGCTCTACTAGTCCTTGACGGGGGTTTAATGGTTTCTTTTCCCTTCTTCTTCTCTTCCTTTTCCCCTCTTTGCCTTTTATTCTGTCTTGAAGCGTGTTGGATAGGATCCAAGACCAGGTGACAATGTGTGATGGTGTCCTGACAACTTGGGGAAGTCAGTCGCACTCTATTCTGAACACACTTTCTCAGTATCACATTTATGTGTCACTCAACACAACTCTCATGTCCAGCCCCCCCCCCCCCCTTCACCCCCCAATCCCCCCCAGCCCCCATCTCCCAAGCCCCTCTCACCACACCTCCCTCGCATAGCCTACCAGTTCCATTGCTCTCCATTGCAATGCAGTCACGCACTGGCTGATGGACCACAGAAGAAACTGTAGTTGAGGAATTATTATTTTCTTAACTGTTTAGGTGCTAAGGCCCACTACCATGGCCCTACTGTTCACATTCATATGGTAGATTTACATATAAATGAAATGACATATGACATTATAATTGTGTACTTGTATTACAGAGTAACACTGAAAATAAGTGGCAGTGAAACAGTTAAGTATCAAAGTACTGCAGCATGCAGTGAGATGTATGTTAGCTGTCTATCTAAATTGAGCTCTAGCTGAATTTGTAAGCAATTTTAAAATATTTTACAACATAGAGTGCCTTAGGAATTTCTGTCAAAGCTGGGTCAGTAAAAAAATTGCACTGGTAAGGATATGGTGCAGTACTTACCTGACTGCAAGTCTAGGGTTTGGAGATGTGTGTACATGCAGCAAGCAGACATAGTAACATTACCTCAACATCACACAAGGGAAACAATGAATGTTAGCTGATTGTTTACATGATCCTAAAATCTTTATTTTACAATGCGCATTGTTGTTGGCAGGATTTGCAATCAAAGCTGGCTCACTTGGTGAGTTGCACAGTTAAGACTAGTGGCCTAGGGCATTGCTTAGTGCTGAGGTTTACAAGACAGACTCCAATGCCAATTTGGAACAACGTAATTAATGCACTATACTGTACAGTGCATTGTATAGTGAACGAGTGCACATTTCTGAGAGCCCAGGCCTAGAGCACAAGCAAATGCAGCATGTGTAGGTTTCGTTCAGAGAGCCTGTCCAGCCCTGCTCCCAGATGTGTCTCTAGCACAAACAGACCCATAAATACTTCAGCTATGGCTTAGTAGACACATTGATCATCAAAATGGTTTATCACCTGAAGTGTGATCATCCGATCCATCTTGACATCTACGTGTCTGATGAATATCCGTGATAGATTCTCACTGTCCCCACCTACGCGTCCAGGGTCTCCCTTCTACGACCTTGGTGATTGCATTGTAAATATACAGGGTCATGTCCATGTGAGGGGCATGGATGGACTGACCGGGCCACAAGCAACATACATGAACTTTAAACTAACTCGCAAGAAATGTCAGTGAACAATGGAGAATATACAACCCTGTAACCTAAAGGCAATCTGTGGCTGGAGATATGGCAGCGATGTCTTGGTGATAAACCCAGGAGGTGCCGACATACATGTACATTTGATAAATATTTCACTGGGTTTCAAAATAAGAGCAGGAGGGGGAACGGACAGAGGAAAAGTAAGGCAGTCATGTTTTTTTGTGCTGAATAAGTTATTGCTCTTTAAAATCATTGCACTTTTTTGGGCTCACAAAGCAATAACTAACTGAAGAAGGAGAGGGGAGGGGTCATCGCCCTGCTCAAATTCACTCAGGTTTGGCATTGCTCTCTTCATTTTCTAGTCCCAGTGGGATGGAAGATTTCAGAGATATGTTGCTATTTATAGCTCCAAATGAGTCAACTGATCTACAGTATGTGCATCAAAAGTCCAGCTGGGGGCCTTTCATTCTTTAAGCAATGCTTACAATTTCTTGGAAGTAATTAAAATGCAGGCACTTCACTTCAGTCCCTCTATTCATCAGCAAGGTCAAAGCCACTGTGCTGGCCACAGCTATTTCCTAGCATTTTTTGAAAGATTGCTTTTAGAATTCGGCAGAAGCTGTCAAGTCATGACTGTGCACTCCTATTGCCTTACAGAAAGACCACAGCACACCCCAGCATCCAAAATATCTACATCTTCATGACGTTTGCATGGCTAAAAGTGCAGAGGTGAACGTTTCACTTACAAGCAACACAAGCATAACATGTACATCATTTATATCTTTCATTCTTAAGTAGCTTAACACAAAACATTGCAAATAGTGTCTAAACTCAGTGATTCGAGCTGTAATGGGTTTGTTTCTATTCGTCATTTTGCCACCGTAGCTCCAAGGCCTGCCTTTGTGAGATGAGAGAGGAAACAGAGCTGTTGTTGCCTGCGTCTCCCGTTTGTCTGAACACGCGCCCTGTCAGAAGTGTAGGGAGCCGTGGCGCTCTAATGGAATCTCCAAGCGTCTCCCGCCAGCTGCTCGGCTCGTCATTATGGTGTCGCTCTCTCTCTCACACACTAGCTGTTGATACCATCATGCTCTGCTGCACCGTGTACTCACTTGCCAGAGCCCAGCATTGTTCTTTAACATCCCATTACACGTTCATAAATTACTGAGGTGTTCCGTCATGTTTTTTTTTTCTTCTCAGAACCTTTACTTAATCAATAAATAAATTAATTAATAAACTGATTGAACAGGAGGGTTCAACAGAGGTGGATTGATTTAAATGGTCTCGTCACACAGTCAGTCAGTTTGGTTTAACACAGAACAGAGGTGTGTGTGTGTGTGTGTGTGTGTGTGCCTGCATGTCATGGATGGATGACTGGCGGTTTGAGCAGATGGGTCAGGGCTTCGCAGAGACAAAACGGTGCTGTGACAGAAACACCTGTGACAGAGTGGTTTCACCTCGACACTGACACAGGTTCAGGTAAGATGGATAGATGAAGCACTGTTTGGTTTGCTCCCATAGTCTTCCCACAGCAGCAGCAGTAAGACTAGAGAGCTAGCGGTTAGCTCCATGGCTCACAGTCCTGACACGGCCAGATATTGATTCAAACATGTCTCCATAATCAAGGTCATGTATTGTAGCCCTGCAGCTGCTATGCTTCCCAGACACATGTGTTAGATGTACAACAGGGACAACACAGCACAGGTCTTCATGATGTACTGCTCTATTCCCGGTGTCAAGCTAAGGGCAAAACATAATAAATCACAGTGATATCGCTGATCAAAAAATATGACTTTTTCTCAATCCTTTTAACCAATAAACACCTTTCAAATGCCATGTGCAAATAATGTTGACATAATGAGGCATGTTTCATTATATTTCATACCTCACTGCCACCCCCAATATACAGAAGCTGCAGTCTGCAAAGGGGCTCTCCCAACACCTGTTCCAGTCTCTCTGAGGCCCTTATAAAGACCTGCTTGGGCTGCAGTCACACAGGCCGTAGAGGAGAGGGACAAAGCAACCAGCTGCCATTCACCTTTAATGCCACAGTCTGGTGATTAAAAGAGATGGTTTATTCGAAGAGTGTCCAGGTACATAACTGCCTCATTCCTTGCATTTTTTCTTTAATCCTCTGTGATTTCTAGTAATGGGACTAGCACTGTTGTGCAAATGTAGCCTAATGAATATAACTCGTTATACTCATGTAACTCATACATGCACCTAATCACTGTGTCACTGTTTGTTAGGCAGATTTGTATTCTGTGTATGCCACAATTCACCTTCCATTCGCTACTGCTGGTTTTGGCTGTTTGGTTGAGGTCACTTCAAACAGTAGTGCGCTACTGTCCCTCAAAAGCATTTACTGAGTAAAAAAAAAAAATACGTCAACCTCAGAAGCTTTGATAACATGCCAATCAGATAAAGGTCATACTTACCCTAGGAAGGCACAAAAGGCTTGTATTTCATGTACAATACATGGGTACAAGGCAAGCTCATGCAGTTAAACTTTAAGCTATCACCAGATTGCTTCTTGAACTCTAATACACCTGCAAAACTTCAAAGATAAAGTGTTTCAATTCTATGCTGCTAATCTTCCCTCAACCGCAGCCTCTGCTGTGAGCTGTCATGACTGTCTGAAGGCGTTGCCGTGTGCCTTACAAAGAAAACCCCGGAGCTTTGTTTTTCTTCTGTTTGGTGATGATTTGTATAAAAATGCCCCGTGTTCAACTTTGTAAGGTGCTTCTTTTGAGGGAGCTGTCTGGGAAGTCTTCATTGCCTGATTGTTTGTTGTTTTATATCCCCTAGGGGTTTTATATTTCATATTGTGCCATTTTAATTTTTAATAAATAAAGTCAGAACTGATATGTTTATTGGACTTATGTGATAATGTGTGGTTATCATTGATGTGTATTAGAATTGGCAGTAAACAAATAGCAAATCGCTTGGAGCTTTTTCAGAGCAATTTCCGTTTTTTTTCCTTCTTCTTCTTCTTCTTCTTCTTCTTTTAAAGTCCCTCTTGGTAGTCTGTTTATAATGTACTTGGTGTCCAAAATCTTTACATTCATGAAGAAATAAAACTTTCTTCAGGGCAATGGTACTGTTAAGGGTGGTATCCTTATCTTGCAAATCATGAAAATGTGAAGGGCTGCTTTTATAGGAGCATAAAAAATTGATGATGTCTGTGTCTGTGTGAAGTATTCGATGTCCCAGGGCTATCGTTGGGCTGAATTGTCTGAGCCTATTGATTCACCCTAAAACATTAAAAATGAATGGAACTGTCCAATACCTATGTCTGTATGCACCATTCTTAATTCAATACAAAGTAAACTTTAAATTGGGCCAGAGGATGCATATTCCTGGCATCACAATCCACATTAAATTACAGCAATAAAATTAAATGTTATTACTGTAAAGATGTTACCAACCACATTAACTTACTAAAGAGTTCATCATTATGAATACAGAATACACAAATGGGATCCTTTCAAAAGCAATGCTGCCAAAAACCACACAGCACATTCTAAAACTCATTCAACAAGTAAACCACTACAAAGAACTACAAGGTCTCTAGATTTATTTTAACCTCAAAACAGTTAAAATGGTGTGTGTGTGTGGGTGTGTGTGTGTGTGTGTGTGTGTGTGTGTGTGTTTGAGCATGCATGTGTGTGTGTGTCTGTGTGTGTGTGTTTCAGTGTGTGTGTCTGTGTGTCTGTGTCTGTGTGTGTATGTGTGTGCGTGATCTATCAGGAGTCCACACACAGCCAATAGCACGAACACTTTGTTTTCATCTTTGTCTCTGACTGTTTCTGGCTAGAGGTCTTCCACATGGGAAACCTACAGTAGTTCGCCTGTGCAGGCAGACAAACCAGCCATTACTTCCCGTGCGTGGCTGCATTTGCAGCTATATGCAGAGTCCCTGGGGGCAGAAGCTGTAAACTGTTGGAGTAGATTATGAGCCTGCGTTGACCTCTCCTTATCATTGTGACAAGCCCCGGGGCTGCATCGGCACAGTTCTGTGCTCACTAAAGACTCTGCACCTTTTTAGCATCCTTAGAAAAACAACAGAGACTCGCAAACACAGGCTTCGTGACATTTTCAAACTCCCCCCCCTTAAATACTGTTTGTTTTCTGGTAATTGCCTTCTTGATGGAATTTTTAAAATGTACTGTAGACCACATTGGGAAAATAATTGTTTTTAAGTTAATTTCAAACTGTTTCTTTGAAGTCAGTTTAGAAAATGATCTCAATCAAAATTCTACAAATGTTACATTAGGTATACATCCAAAGTCATGTTCAGCACAGCCATGGTCAAAAAATGTCTGCAGTATGTGCCAGCAGTATCTGAACCCCTGACCTTGATTTTTGTCAGCGCTTTGCACAACCAGTTGTGCTACAGAAAGACATGCCCTCTGACTTCTCCTCATATCTTTCTGTCGAGCCCCAAAGTCCACACACACACACACACACACACACACACACACACACACACGAATACACACACACACGAACACACACACACACTCGGTGTTCATGTACACACCCACACACACACAGACATAGACACACACACACACACACACACACACACAGACAGACACAAACACACACACACACACACACACACACACACACACACACACACACACACACAGACACAGACCCACACACAGACAGACAAAGACACACACACACACACAGACATACACGAACACACACACACACAGAAACACACGGACACAGACATACACGAACACACACACACTCAGTGTTCATGTACACACACACACACACACACACACATACACACACACACACACACACACACACACACACACAAATCACATCTGAAAAGCTCCTGACCTTAGAGAACACATGTTGGAACTTAATCCCCACAGTTCTCTTCCATGGACAAGGACACACTGACAGGTTACAGTACACAACAAAGGCATCATTTAAGAATAATGATAAAAAGGTAGGGAAGGTGGGGAAAAGGTAAGCTTGTGCCAGAGTAATCAGAAAGCCTCAGAGTGCTGCTTTAAGAACTGCTATCTCTGCTCAGAAAATACAACTCTGTCGTGGTAAACATCACAATGGTATAGGGCATCACATGGTATAGGGCTGCTGCTTGTCTTTAACATCTGCAAAGGGCTGTGCTGTTGTAGCTAAAAGGCTAAAAAGGAATGCTCTCCCCTCCCTTGCCACCTACTTTAAAATCTTTGGCCAAATCCCTTAGCCTCCTCTCTCCTCTCTCTCAGAAAGCACTTAATACACGCTTTGGTGCAAATGCCAAAATGACTGACAAGCAGGTATATACATTCTTATATATTCTTGAATATTTCTAACTAGCTCTCCAAGGTGATTTGAAATGAGAGGGCTAAGTGAAAATTGTGTGTATGATTATAGGGCTGCAGTCTTCAGAGACTTGTTTTTCTTTCCTTTTGCCTAAAAGCATCTGGATTGTTTTTTTTTTCACTCTCTTTTATCATAATTTATTTTCTGACTGTGTGACCTCTGTGTGTCAGTTAGTGTGCTGTTCACAGTGCAGTAACACAGCTGTTGATCAGTCATATTCTCACCTTTAAATCTCTTCTCCCAAAGGCACTCTTCCTAGCTGCACAAGCATTGTGTGTTTTCTCTAAACTTCCTTACCACCTACATTGGCTGTACACTTGTGTGGGAAGCAGAGAGACAGAGAGAGAGAGTCAGAGACTGAGACTGAGACAGAGAGACAGAGAGGGAAAGTTATCTAACTGGGTGATAAGGTGAGAAAGTCTTCTTTGACATTTGGCTAGTGCTTTAAAAATCACTCACTCTCTTTCTCTGACTCCTTTCTCTCTGTCTCTTTCTCTGCCTTTCTGTGTGTGTGTGTGTGTGTGTGTGTGTGTGTGTGTGTGTGTGTGTGTGTGTGTGTGTCTGTCTGTGTCTGTGTGTGTGTGTGTGTGTGTGTGTGTGTGTGTCTGTCTGTGTCTGTCTGTGTCTGTCTGTGTGTGTGTGTGTGCAATGTTAAATGAAAGAGGGGGGTCAGAGAGATAGTGGCGAGGTGGGTGTGTGTATGCCATACAGTGAGTAAAAAGCCACGGATATACAGCACTATTGTACTGGACCTCATTTACTGGTCAGTTTATCAAATGTACAAAGGCACACTTCTGAGTTCATTTTTCAGACACTTCTGTATATCTTTCAGGCAGGTGGCTTTGTCCCAGTAATAGACCTGTCCAGCAAGACGTGTCTCTTCTATCAACACAGAATCTCTATCCTTCCTCTGTGACAAATCTCCATTCTCCCGTTATTGTCGAAGAAATTGAATTTATGATATGACTGTTTTTTTCCCCCCTCTCCTTGAAAGGGAAGCAAGGACACCAAGTAAGATGGACAATTAGTCCCTTTGGGAGCACTTGAAGCAGTGCAAGGATTCCCACAGCTATGCGGAAACCTGACCATGGGGAGGAATTAAACAAATTTAATTTATAGGAAGGCGAAGAATTTCAATTGATTGCTACACTATTCACATGCGGTGTTGTGAGCTCACTCGTTTTTTTTTTTTTCCGCATTGTACAATGTCAAGGAGACAATTACTGCCATGAAACAAACTGAGCTCTGTGAAAGGTTAGACTAATTGTGTACCTTTTTGCCCAGCGAATCTCAAAATGTGAGAGCGACTGACCTCATCGTCGCAGAACTAAATGAAATGAGAACTGGAAAAAATTATGCCTCTGCAAGACTGTTTTGTTACAGTAGTACAGTAGTTATCCATTTTATACATTCCTTTTATGACTTCTAACACCATGTGGTGGATACAGACTAGTAGTTAGCTTGATGGTAATGTCACGATTGTTATTATGTTGGACTGTACTCTAAAAACCACAGCTACATCTGGACCACGAAAAAATGACCACAGCATGTAAAGGCAGAGGCGAACCTGAATTTCTTTTTTTCTTGTGTTGCAGATGTGATATATTGGGAACAAGCCACACAAAGTCGGAGTACACCACTGTGTTAATTAAATAGCATGGCCAAGGCCGCTAGGTTAGGCTAGGCAGCTGACCTGATCTTGTGTCAGCTTGCAGAGATAAAGCCGTAGTGCACAGGTCCACAGAAGCCAGGTGAGCAGAGCCCTATTTGTATTCCACCTGCTCAGCCGTTTGCTCGGTGCTGTCATGATAGGGGATGGACCAAAAAGCCATACACATGCATTGGAGGCCAGTGCAGCTAAGACATCAAACCTGAGACAACAGGCGAGCTCGCTTGGGCTGAGTGTGTTTCCCAGCTGCAAAAGGTCCTCATTGTGATGTATGGGGTGAAGAAGTCCCCTGTGTAAACACCTATGAAGCATGGAGAACACCCAGAGAGACCCTGACACTGACACTGAGACACTGAGCACGCCACACACAACACAAACACAAAGGTGTGACGCATGTTGGTGATCTCAAATATACTGTACACTCTCAGAAATAATATGACAGTAAAGGGTACAAATCTGTATATTAAGGTACAGTCAGCAGTAATGTACCCCTAAAGCCTAATATGTGTACTTCTTTAGCTCTGGACAAGGTGCAAACTAGTTGTAAAACAGTGGTTAAAAGGTACAATTGTGTGTGCCTTTGAGGGTACTGCCAGTGTGAAGCTTTGTACCCCTAAAAGTACAATTCTGTAACCTCTTTTTTCTGAGCGTGCAATGTAGGGCAATGTCAAATGGATGTATTTTTAAAAATCTGCTTACATATGTGTTCAATTTTTTAAAATGTTGACATCTAGGCTGTGAGAAACATTTTACTCTAAAGTGTAATTAATTAAGTATATATGATGTTGCATTCAGCTCTATGGGATGGTTTCAATATGGGTCCATTTGCATTGCTTGTTTTAAAATGGCATCCTGACCTTGGTCATTTCCTTTACAGTATTCTCATATATTCTAATTGAAAGCTCTTCTAATGACATCAAACCCAACAAAAATCAACTGCCAGACCAGAGGTTCCCATGGTAACTTGGCATGTCTGAGGCAGGAACTCACAGCCACAGACACACACACACATCCACGTGTAGATATGCACACCCACACACACACACACATACACATACACGTGTACACACACACACACACAAACACACACACACACACACACACACACATACATACTGTATACACACGCACACACACACACACACATATACAGACACACAAACAGACACCCACACCCACGTGTAGACACACACACACATACAGACACACAAACGAACACCCACACCCACGTGTAGACACACACACACACACACACACACACACAATAGAAATCCTAAGAGGATTATTGATGGAGAGCAACAGCGGAGGGTTACGCATTGCACAATCGATATTTGATCTTACAGGGCACACCTTAAGGTTGCAGTTTCACTGCTACAAAAGTAAAAATGTCTACCCACCTTCTGTCTTGGCATCTTCCCTGTTAAATCACCACATAAACCAAAACCTAACTGGAAAAAAAGCCAACATTATTTGATCATATATCCACTCAAAACAAACAAAACAAACAGGGATAGGTGCAGCTTTATCAAATGTGTGAACATCCAAAACCCACTGTTTGAGATGATAGTTGATAATTTGGGCTAATGGATAATTCTTTATTTTTGCTTTGGCACAGCACAGTGAAAGTCACACCACACTAGAAACACAACCTACTTGTATTATTTGCACAGTTCTCACAACACAAGCAAGCCAGTCCTCATGGTTTTGGTGGAGACCGGCATAGAAACACCAGAAGTGTTCTGTGGGAAAGCTATAATTTGTTCAGCTAATTTAAGCATTTTGCACTCAAGTGCACCATCTAAAAAGAGGCCTTTTAATTGGCTTAAAAGGAGGACCCTTAACATAAGGAAGATGAATTAACTGTGTTCATGGGGGGGTGGTCGGGCGTGAGAGAGAGAGTCTCAAATAGCTGCTGGCTGGGTTGGCAGAGAGATGACCCTCTCACTCGCTGCAAATGATTTTTTTTATAACATTCATGTAAAAAGCATGGCTAAAAAAGAAACAGGTGATCAAGCCTTCAGTACAAGTACCTGTGCCAAACAATAAAAAAATAAAATAGGATTTCAAGTGTGTAGACCCACCTTTTTGGATTTAATTTTGCCGCATGTACATGTATTTTACCAGAATCATTATTTTGCTGCACTCCTTACATACAGTAGCATCAAATATTAAAGTAAGATTATGCAGACTGTGCGTTTTCTATAAAGAATGGAGTGTTCACACAGGAGCACAGTATGGTAGTTTGGTAGAATACCACCTGCACTTAGCTTCTGCTACCCTATTACTAACAGCAGGTTTTGGAGTGGAGACATGCTTTTGCTAAATGCTTCTACCATGTTTTTTTTAACTATTCTTCCTCCTCCTCCTCCTAGTACTACTAATGATAATACTTATACATTATCCTATTATATTATGGGATATTTTATTATTTCCTAAATGTCAACTATTGATATTACAATGTTGTAAGTTGCTTTGGACAAAATAATCGGCTCTTTATTCACAGAGCCTGCCAAAATAAACATAAAGATTGACTGGAGTACACCACCATCTGTTAGAAGAGCCTGGGATTTCAAAGACCTTTGCTGTTGAGAGAATACAGCTCAGGCACATTTTGTGCCAGTTTAGTTCCACCACTGAGTGAAAGCGGTAAAAAAAAAACACTCACACACAGGGGGGAGGATCATTAGCCATTCTACTCCACTGCAGAGGGAGAGAGCTGCATTCTAGAATGCGGGGAACTGGCCATGGTGCTGAAAAAAAAGCTGCCGGTCCTAATTTGCGCTGTCCGTGGTGCTGAAACCAGTGTCAGCCTTTGCCGGCCTTCACATCTGCCAAGCCTTTATAGATTGGGCTCACTAACCGACCCGCAGCTCACAAAACCACTATGCTATTAGTAGCACAACCTTAACAGTTATACACCATTATGTCTAAACAACATTCAGGCATATACAAATTCATTCACTGTACACTTGAAGGTCAGTTCAGTACATCATTGAGCGTGAGGATGACACTAATGATGTATTGCAGACATGAATGTCAGAGAAGGTGCTGGCTCTGAATCTGTGCCATGGCCTTTTTTTTGTTTTATTCTGGCTAGCAGCCCGTTCCCTGCCATTGTATCTGGGCTGCAGGCTCTTCGCCACACCACCTCCCAGCAGCAGTGGTGCCTTAGAATCACAGTGGTATTTTTAGCATGCTCATTCTCACCGCTTGCAAGCAAAGTCTGCCATGCAAATCTGCCGAGGCCCTCCCCATTATGTACAAAAGACTTGGGAGCTTACTGCAAGATGACATTGAACTCCTTCCTGGGTACAACTTTTCTATGAAGTCTCATTTGGCTTTGGAGAGAGAAAAGCAGAGCGGACTCATGCGTTTTGTCTTCCGCAGGGTAATTTGAATGAATGGCAAATCGATTATAAATCCAACAATGGTCACACCATCCATGCCATTTTGTGATGCCGCACACAAAGAGAATATTTGGACTGGAACATTCAGCATGCACTTGACGCGCAGCAATCATTTCATGCAGTTTGTCATTTACTTTGATTACAATAATTAAGAGGGGAAAATGGCCTCTGAAATCCATGTTTCAAAAAAGAAAAATCACAGTCAAAATCACAGTCCACAGAACCAGTATGTAGGAGGTAAAAAAATGTGCTTTTAAGAAGACAGACAGACATGCTGCCGGATGTGAAATGGTATTATTCTCACAGTGTTTGCCGTTGGGATCTGTCTGTCTTTTTGCAGCAGCAATCCATAGGCAGCCTGCTAGTCAAACACAGCGATTGTTGCTGAGTGCATTGGATAGCACAGGCAGGAAGTGAGAGGAAAGGAAACACCAGGTTGCCCTGTTTGCTTTACTTAAGCTGCACACAGCCAAAATGCTGTCACTAGCCGTGTTTTCACTCTCAACCAGCAGACCTTTGTGACAAGTGTCTTCTGGCAGCGAGATTGATTTCTTTTTTTTTCCGAGACTTCAGGCCATTAGAGGCTTATCTCGACGTGTTCATTTGAGAGAGGGAGCGCTGTCAAGCAGTAGAGTATGTGTTGTTGGAAGTTTTCTTTGTGTTTTGTTTTTTTTTTTTATTTCTTTCCGTATTTTTAATCAGTCAATGTCAACAGGCCTCTCCAAAGGATTACTCCATGTCAACGTCTCCCCCACATCTCATCCTGTGGTTATCGCCACTCTGCATTTCAACTCTTCACAGTTGCCTGAGAACCATACACAAAGCCTCGATAGGGTCCACTTCCCTTACTCTGACAAACCGAAGAAGGGTAAAATAACGAGTTGGACACAACGAAGGGCACTCAGCCAGTTGATTATCAGTGCCATTATGTCTTACCGACATTCTCCAAGGACTCCAGTTGCTCGCAATACACTCTATTAACAAGGGGGTTCATGGGTTTCCATTTTCCCTTTGATGTGTCACAGTCTGATAGGGACTTGTTTTTTAATACGTGTGACAGGAGCCACTTAAGGGCGTGAAGGCTGAGAAGAGGCTTATTTTGCTGGGGCTTTGGTACCCCCCGATGACCACTCTCCAGGAAGGCTGTGCTTCTTCAGAATGGGCTGGCAGAAATATCAGGGAAGGGAGAAATAAGAAGTGGGGGGGGGGGGGGGGGGATTGTGTCACTGATGTGTGATTGGATGACTTATGAACGTGGGGTGAAACTGGGGGTGTTTGAGGCAAATGAGCAAGCCACCGTTTCAGCTCTGTCAATGACGTCTCTGCCTTTGTCACTCAAGATCCAATTAAAAATAAATGAAATGCCCATGCTCTCGCACACAGTAGTGTGCTGGGTGTCACTAGAAATGGGCCCCCTGAGAAAATAATTTGGGGGCCCCACACAAACCATATATTTATAGTCCTCTGTGGGCCCCTATGAAGCTCTGCAACCCCCCCCCCGCCCCCCCGGCGCCCTTGAGGGTGTGTGATGATCAAATGTAATGTAATCCTCCAAAGGCCTTCTTGCAATTGTGAAATTTCAAAGCCTTCTTGTGACCACAATTGCATATGAATTGATGCATATGATGGAATACAATATAATATAATATAAGGAATACAATACACTATTGTGCCTTTCTTTGAGTCATTACAAAAATTACAAAATTTGTCAAATTCGTCATTGTATTCCATCACAGAGATTGATGACAAAAACTAAATTCCAAGCCATTGTGTATTTAGCCACAGTGTATTTAGTTATTATATCTAGTAAGTCACCATCAGGAATCAGTTCAGACCAGCTAGCCAGCCTGCTTAGTTCTCTGTAAGTTTCCTGTGACATATTGGTACATGGTCTAGTTAACACCAGCTGCTGTGTGCAAAATCCTAATTTAAATCTTCCTTTTCAGGGTTTGCTTTTAACTTTACTTTTTATCACCTCTGGTGATATTACTACAGGCTAGGCTTACAGCAAAAGATAGCCAGAAGGAACAAAAGAGAAGACACAGGGAGAGGGAGGGATTGAGGAAGAGAGAGAGAGGGAGAGAGGGAGAGAGAGAGCGAGAGCGAGAGAGAGAAAGAAAGGCCAGGTGAGTGAGAGGACGAGACAAAGAGAAAAAAAGAATGAAAAAGAGGGAGTGGAGAGAGATAAGGACGTTCCATTAATCAAGCATGCGGATGGGAGTCACGTGTCTGCGAGGTTAATGAACTAAACACCAACAGAATAATGAGAGCTTTACACGCAGCCCCAGGAAGCGCGTTTCCAATTTTGCAAGCAGCAGGGATTTTAGCATGTTGCGCAGCCCGTGCTAATTTCACCAGCGAGCGGAGACTTTGATGCTAAATGCCATTTTGTTCTCTTTGATGTAGACCCGGGAAGTTACCCCCCTCCTGAGTTTTTTCCTATAGACGGTGATATCAACTGTGGGGTAAACCAGGTGAGGTACGGTCACCTGTATGGTGTGACAATTACGGTGTCAGCTCCAAACAACAACGCGGCGGGTGCCACTGGGAGTGGTGGAAAATGCAATCAACGTGACTGCCGGTTGGAACAAAAACTAAGCTGTAAGAAAAGTGATTAAAGTTAGGGGATGCCAGATATCTGGAGATCATGTGGATGTCGGAGCTGTGTATTAAAGGCTTAATGTATTCATGCATCTGAATACAAACAAGCTTTTTCTGGTCATAGTAAGTCCTTGTGGATAAAACAGACTTAACTGATAATCTTACTCTCTAAGGGAAGCAGTATAATGGGTTTTATCACAAAAATAATAGAATCGTTTATATCAATAAAAACAAGAAAAAGTAAAAAACACACTGGAACATCATTAGTGCATAGTTTTTAAGTGTGGTTAAAGCAGACCATGGTCTTCTTTTTAGTCTTGTTATGCTCATCAGTCAATGCTAAGTCAAATACTTCTAATATAATACTTGAAGAACGACCAGGGATACAGCAACAAGGATGGGGACCCCATGGATATAATGAGCAAGAAAGTAGTACACTACACTTGGCTGATTAGCTTTACTAAATACTGACCAATGCTGAAGGTCATAGATGACAGTTTTTATTATTTAAAAAAGCACTGTAAAGTATTACCTAATTCTGCTTATATTTAAATCGCTTCCTAACTACACCAAATAGTACACTGTTTAGTTGTTACTTATATTTGTCTTCCTTACAATATTGCATGCTTGCTCAGAACCCACTCATAAATGACTCGTCCAGCATACGCCTCTTAGTACATCAACCCATCAGTGTGATCCACAGTCAGAGACGAGTGACCAGCAAAGCTTCATCTTTACTCTTATTTGACCATAAATACCATTGAATTATGAGCTTTAATCATAGCCCCTGAGCCGGAGCCCTAAATTGCAGCCCATCAGTGGCCGCGGCCTTCCTTGGCAGCCGACAGTAGTGTCTAGATGTGAGCAGAAGATGAGGGGACATTGTAAATCCCTCCTGCAGCTCCCTCTGTGGTTGCCCCCCAAACCTGTTTTTTATATAAGGCACACTACTTATTCCGCACCATTGAGACGCATCACCTTGGATGAAATATTGGGGTCAGTTCTCAAGCCAGATAAGTTCTCAAGCCCCCCCCCCCTCTACCCCCCTTCCCCTGCAAACCATATATGTATTTTGAGTTAAACTATCTTCAGTGCCCCTTTACTGCACTGTCTTTTTTTTACTAAGTCTAAAAAGTGTTTGTTTGGTGTCCGTCTCGGGATGTTGTTCAATATGTCGACCACCTGCAAACATCTTAAACATTTACACACTGTAGGCAGTCAGCGTGAAATATTAATGTTATTTGGTGCACAAGTCAAACAAGTCACAAATACTCACCACACGTAGCACTTTAAAAAACAGTTTTTGAGACCATTTTTATTAAAATACTGTTTTGTCAGCTCCTTTATAAAGTAACTTTTTGTAAAAACTTTACCCCTCAGACTGAGATGAGGGCTTTCAAGTAAATCCTGAGAGTCTTTATCAGACAGCTCTGCTGTAGTCTTGTTGTGATGACTGTGAAGAGGTAAAATAAGATTCCATTCCCACCACAGGGTTCAGCTCTGGGTGACCAGACGCCCCTGTTTTCCAGGGACAGTACCCAGTTTTTACTGGTGTTTGCCAGGTTTCTGTAGCATTACTGATTTTAATGATATTGAGTGCAAAACTGGGACAAAAAACTCTCCAACTTTTCATCACAAAGATCTGGTCACCCTAATTCAGCTCCACTTACAACTGGGATGAAAAAAGGCCAAGACACCTAGTGTTTTTGAATTCGTAGGTATGCTACTTTTAGCCTAAATCATGACAGTCTTTCATGATCCATTTGACTTTGATAGTCTTTCAATGTTATTTTGACATGAGTTAATGAGTTTGTATTTTAAATGGTGTCAAAGTTTTTTGCTTCTAAAGCATTTCTTTAGAAGGAACTATGCATTTATTTCAACTAAGTTTCATGTTGAAACGTTCCAGGAGTTTGGAACCAATGTGGCATGCATCCCTATCACAGAATCAGTCACCCTTTCCCATCTAATAACAGTTGTACAGCGATGATTATCGGAGGATAAAATCATGGCTGAATCAATCTTCACAAAGGGATGTATTTTTAAACATCTAACTGGGGTCACAGATAATTAACCTGCTTTTCCGAGGCACCAACCATCTAGCGGCTGATCTGATTAAAATCTGGCTGCAGAGGATTTCTCCTGCAGTTTTGATTTCAATTTTTTAATCAAACTGTTCGTGCACGTCCAGTCCTCCTACCATGAGACCATGCACACACACCGCAATATGCTAGCCTCAGCCACTAAGGATGGCCACACGGCAGGGATTTCTTTAACACATACTGTGGCAATCAGTCCGGCATTTCCGCTGCACGCTTTCACGATACAACAATACACTTAAGAGCAAATGACTTTTAAATAGCTAATTGAAAATAACTTTAATGGACGCATTTTTCTTGATTTGTTTGTTTGTTTTTTTTCCCCTCACAGCATTAGCCTAGGTCTATCTCAGATGGGAAACACACAGGCCTACTTTCCAAAACATTTTTTTTTTAGGTAGAGCTGCAGAAATGTCCTCTTTTTTGTGCACCTCTGACGGGATAAAAAAGTTATTTCTCCTCTTGTCTTCACCAGGGCCATACGTATGTGCACCAGGGAAAGAACGAGGCAGAGAAAGGAGAGAGTGAGAGAGATGGGGGGAGGGGGGGGGCAGAGAGGGAGAGGAAAGGAGAGAGTGAGAGAGATGGGGGGGGGGGGCAGGGAGGGAGAGGAAAGGAGAGAATGAGAGAGATGGGGGGGGGGGGGGGCAGGGAGGGAGAGGAAAGGAGAGAGTGAGAGAGATGGGGGGAGGGGGGGGCAGGGAGGGAGAGGAAAGGAGAGGGAAGTCAGGCCGCCTGGGAGAAGCACAGCTCTGCTCCTGATGAATGAGGAGGCGCGCCGTGGCTCATTTGTTTCCTGGCTCCCAGTTGCCGTGGCAGCCACCGCGGGGGATTCGCCCGCCTTCCAGCCCCCCCCCGTCCCCCCCGCTGCGGGCTCACCCGGTGACACCGGCGCACAGCAACTCCGACTTATTAGAGTTATTTGTGCCGTACACAACAAGGATAATGATGTCAGCCCTGCCACATACCCAGGATTTCTCTACATTCGGGGCAGTGGACAAAGTCTGGATGGCTGGACTTTCAAAGGATATGGAGAGAGTAAAAAGTAGGGAGAAATGAAGGGAGAAAAAGGGAGATAGATAGATAAATAGATAGATAGAGAGAGTGTGTGTGTGTGTGAGAGGGAGAGAGAGAGAGAGAGAGAGAGAATGAGAGAATGAAAGAGACGGAGAGAGAACTGAGGAAGAGAAAGCTTTCTGACACGGGCAGATGATTTATGATTGTGCCAGGCAGGGGAAACAGAGGGATGTGGCAGTGTGCATGCCTGCATTGTGACCCTTGGAAAAGTTGAATGCAAAGTTCGAAGAACAGGGATTGTCTGCATCGCCTGTGATAGTTATTGGACAGATGTAATGTATGGCACCTTTTAAGAGAGTTCTGTCATTATCTCTCTTGTCTTAGACGTTTACAAAATGAAGACAAAGTGGGAATGCAGTAAGCCACTGAATGCTTAGGCAGGCACAAAGCGCTGTCGATTTATTATTTTAAGAGGACACTCTCTGTTGTGTGAAAACAGTTATCGCAGACAGTAATACATTTGCGAGTAAAGTGAGTGATGACGAAGGCATTTTAAATACATTTAATTGTGCTCTCTCTCAAAGAAACTATTTATCAGCAAATGACAGATTTATTATTGCTATGCTTCGGCACAGAGTAGAGAAACAGTCACAGATTCCACCTGAACCGAATCCTGATCATCTCCTCATCTACAGTAGCATGTTTTTTTTAAGATGGCTATAAATGTCTTCCTTTCAAGACTACACAGGAAAGTTGATTTTTGACTTCAAATTAAGTGAAAAAAAAAGGAAAAATGAATACACATAACAACAAGTGTGAGATGGCATCCTCTATTTGTAGCAAGATGGTAATTTCTAATTTCTTTGCCAGCAAGGGGTACAGTAGGTTTCAAGTTCATCAACTATATTTTCTTCATGGAAACTCCAGCCAAGGCCATCTGCTCCTGAGCCTCTGCAAGACACTGATTTGATCAATCTATTTATAGGAGATGCAATTAGCTGTCAACTGTTTATTTGCGTTATTTGATGGCAAGCTGTTTAATCTGATTTTCTCAGGCTGCTTGACCATGAGCATATACACACACATACAAACACACACACACACACACACACACACACACACACACACACACGCACACACACGCACACACCAGTCCCCGTGATGCACCAAACAATTCTGGCATAACTACAGAGTAGACCGTGAATGGGAAATAAAGGTCAGCCAACAAGGCTATATGCACGTGTTACTGTGGTGCAGACACAGCATCAACAACCGCAAAAATGATTAGGCATCTGTTATCTTTTGTCTAACACCTAAAACTAGGAAACAAGAATACATCGGACAAGGGTAAAATAGAGCCTACTGTATACCAAATACTAAGTGACTTAACTGCTCTAAAAGTTGTAAGAGTGTAAGTTACTAAAACAGGAAAATACAAAAGAACAATTCAGAAGTAACAGATGGAATAATACTGATTGATATTTTAATGTAACATGGATAACTTCCTTAAAGACAACATGTTTAATAATACGTATGTGGACACAGATAGGTGGATGCATGCATAACATGACGCATTTGTAAGAGAGTGTGTACAGTGTGTTTATAGGAGTGCTTGTTTTTCTTGTCAGAAAGTGTGTGTGTGTGTGTGTGTGTGTGTGTGTGTGTGTGTGTGTGTGTGTGTGTGTGTACAGACAATGAGCCTCCTAGCACACCTGTGCAGAAATCATTTGCAATAGTGAGGGTTAGAGGGTTCCTTTGCTTACACAGCACACCCAGAAGCCACACTCATTTTCTTGGCAAGATATGGGTGGGGGTGTGGAGGGGGGGGTGGTGCGGTGGCATTAGTAAGAAGTGTGTTACTTCACCTTTTTTCCTCAGCAATACATTAGCATGTTGTGGGAAACAGCAGGTGGGGGATGGGGTGGTTGGGGTGGAGCTGGTATGAATGCTCCGAGATGCCAGAGAGGCAAAGAGGCATTTGAAGGGCCCCCTTAACACCCACTGGCCACTTCGATTGTCACGGAAAATATGCTGCCCGCCACTGTGGCCTACTTCCCCTTGGCCAGGTCTGGCAGGAAGGCAGCCCCAAAGAACAGGTGTGTGGTCAGGAGTCACACCATATCACACTCTCCTGTGCAGACGTGCAGAAACGCCTTCCCTTTTTTCCACTGTGTTATCCAGTGTGTGGACGGCGGTAGTTGTACGTGTACAGAGCTGATTTGGCTTTGCTTGCCCCCTTTTTTTGAGGGGAGGAAGGGGGGTATTTAATTAAAGAAGGCTATTTATTATGCATTGTTTGGCTGCACCAGTGCGTACAGCCGCACTCCCCAGTGCAGCGATGTGTCTTGTGTTTTTGTAGTGGCACAGAATGACATTTTCAGGATCAAGTAAATCCGTATATTTTTGGAAAGCTCTTTAAAAAAAATACCACAAGCCTTTGCCTCAACCCCAAAACAAATTATCACCATGACCAGAATGTAATCTCCAAGGAGGAGCTTCAAGAGAGAGAGGCAACATTCGCACACAAAAACACACAATACCGACACGACAGCTACCAAAGACCCCAGCAGATCCACAAGAGAATTCAGCCCTTTTCTGTGGCCAATTCTAAATTCCCGCTCTAGACTTTTTTCTGCGCTATCATACAAAGACCACAAAAGTCAAAAGAGGAAACTGGAGTTATTGGCAACACATTTGCCCTTCCAAAAACAAAAAAAAAGTGAAGCCCTGTTCTTGGCATGCTGTGGCATGTAATCTATCAGTCCCGCTCTAAGTGTGAGAGGAACATGCTAATGTCTGACAAGGTCAGAAACTCACTTCCAGTCTCTGGTCAGACCCTAAATATGTGTCCAATTCCTCTATGACAAAATTGGCTGCATTTTGTTCGTTCACCAAGGCCTGAATGCCTGCCTGCCTGCCTGCTAGGATTTAGGGGTAGAGTGAGGGTGTGGGGAATGGTTAAAGTCTTTTCTAAAAATAATTAATTGGGGCGACAGTGCACTTGAGCCTTTCCCACCCCCCCACCCCACCCCTCCCTCACAAGAGAACCTTCTATAAGTAACAGGGGGACGCAGTCACATTAGTGTGGGACTGGATGATTTATGGAGCGCAGATGACTCCAGCGCTACTCTTTTGAGGGACCTGATCACTCCGTGTGGACATTTTGAACCATTTTAAAGCACCATGTCCCAGAGCAATAGTAATTAAGACAAGCAAAGTCAACATTGTCTGAAGGAGAGCTTGCTGAGGTGACCAGGCTTGACGCGAGAGGCCACGGGAGGGTTTGAATGTGGTACATTGGAAGTGGAAGCATGGTCTGGGCATGTCCAATTAGCCAGGAGGGTTATATAGCATCGATGTGCTTAAAAACAAAACAACGCATCCACTTTAGCCAGCACTTTAAGCTAAGAAAAAAATAAACAAAAAAATGTGTTAAACCTTTAGGGTGACACAAGTTCAAGTGCTAGAAAAGTCCAGCAATTGGAACGTTGCTGGGTTGGAATTCGAGTTCCTTTTGACCTTGCTGAAGTGTCCTTGAGAAAAAGAGACTAAACTCTAACTGCTTACAATGTTACCACTGGTGGGTATGTGTGTGTAAGAATAGGCAAATTTGTGAGTCATTAACCGTAAAGCCCTTGTGGGTAGAAAAGCACTATATAACTGCAGTCCATTTAGCCCTACCTGAAACAAGAACTATTTGACTTTCCTTTAAGTGGCCTCTGTTCAAAGTTGCCTTCTGCTCTGCACTGATTTTTAACAAGGCAAAGGCAAATCCATGTGGAATCCATGTTTGACCTGTCTGCAACGGTCCTTGTGTTTAACTGTGCAAAAGCAAAGGTAACATGGATTTAAAAAAAAATTACAGAAAAAAATGCCCTAACACATCCACATGCAGCACTACTCACCCTATAGATCTATAAGGCTGGCAGTATAGTGCAGATTTCTATAGCTCTCACTTTGGGGGGTGGAGAGGTGTCTGCGTGTATGTTTGCGGGGGGGTGGGGGATTACATTCTGTAATTCTTTTCAAATGACTCCATTTTCATGATCTTCTTTTGCAGTCTGAGGCTCGTTGTCTTCTAAAATTGACAGAGCACTGTTGTGTGCCCCACAAAGACATACGGGACTTATCCTAAAGCTGAACCATCAGCTACAGCAAGGATGAGCAAAAAAAAAAAGACTTGTGCAGCAGCTGAGAGTTTTTGTCATTCACCCCAAGAAGGGGGCCCACGTGATTCGATGTCACTCACGTCTTATCTCTGACATCACACGATTGGCAATATCAGGTGAGTTTCTCCTCGGCTAGACTGGAGACCTGAAATGGCGGGTACCTGATCCGAAACCATTATCACATCTTCCTGGTTAATCCCTGCCAATGCTGCAGTGAACTAGTGAGAGGATGTTCCTATCGTGAATCTTGGAGTTCTAACATGAAGGGAACAAGTTTGTTGAGAAGCGGGAGAAGAGTGAGCTGAATGAAATGGTAAGTGGTCCCTTAAAAAAAAAAGATAATATCAGACAGCACCACACTCCTATTACCCACAAAAAATCCCTGATTCAGATACTTGCTGCAATGCTTTATCACAATAACACAATAATGAATGTTCTGACCAAACACATCTGGTTTTCTCCTATTACCTGCGTCTCAGAGACAGAGCGAGAGAGAGAGAGAGAGGGGGGGGGGGGTAGTGAATGAGGAAGAAAGAATAAGAAAGGGAAGGAGAGAGCAAGCTATCACCCAGGAACGACAGGAACTGATTTGTGACAAATGAGTATCAGGAAGCTTGTTATCTGCATCTCCATCCTCTCCAACAGTACTGCACACTGCCTTGTGTATGAAGTAATGCCTTTGTCAGAGCCTTTTGCCTCTCACAGAGAGCAGCTAGAGCTCAATGCTTGTGAGAAACAACAACGGAAATAAAGGAATTGGTGTGAAGAAGGTGCCAGGGCTTCAATGTGGATCCAGGAAGGAAATCTTAAAAGGAGATGAGACAATGTGTAGCCCAGGCATGTTTTGTTTTTCATGTCAATAACAGCATGGATCAACCATAAGAGAAAACACAATAAAAGCAAAGAAAAAGCCAGCTGAGTCTGTATACCAGCAGCACATATGCAGATGAACGTAAGCGAGATAACAAAGATGAAAAGGAGACACCCTGGTATGTCGGTAGGTAGTGTATATGCTAATGGAGGTCATTAAGATGTGCATAGAGAATGCATGAAGGATCTGCGCCAGCTGACACCTCTCCACAGGACGACAGGCTACGCTCTCCCTACGGAGACGAACATTACGCTCCCCCTCACTTGTGTGTGTTCAGCACCAGGCGACCACCTTCCACCCCCCTCACCCTCACCCTCTGAAACCTGCGCACGGCGCGCCTTGCCTCGCCTCGCCTCGATGAAGACCTCACGCTTGCCAGCTGAAATTAGCGGGACCCTCACTCTCCCTCCTGCCTCCTGCCAGTCTGCTTTCTCTCTCCTGCCTCCTGCCAGTCTGCTTTCTCTCTCCCACAGGCAGCGCGATCGCACCGCGTGGCTGCCTCCCGCCATGGCAGAGGGCTGTCGCCGCGGAGTGATCAAATGTGTTGTGACACGGTGACTCGGCTACCCTCCCCTCGCCTCGCCTGCCCTGGACCCCCTGCTCGGGCCCCGCCATCCCGCAGATGGTGAGAGGCGCCAGGCCGCCCGAGAGCACGGGGGTAATGAGTGCCACCACGGCACCCTCTCACTCTCACCCACCCTCCCGCTCTCCCGGAATGGCGAGCACAGAATCACAGAACACAGAGGCAACGTTGCAGCAGGATGCTGAGGAGGAGGAAAGGAATATGGGTAGCTTATGAAACACAACTGAACACACACAAACATGGACACAGACACACACACACACACACACACACACACACACACACACACACACACTCAGTGTTCATGTACACACACACACAGACACACACACAGACACAGACACACACACACACACACACACACACACACACACACAGACACACACACACACACACACACACACACACACAGTTGGGCCACAGTAATTATTTACAGTCAGGAATGACTGCGTGCAAGTGTGTACTGAAGGTCAGAGGTTTGAATGTGTCCCTAAGCCAAACTTGTCTGTGTCTGGTAATGGAAACAAGCACCTTAGGCCTATAATACACAGTACAAGGCAAAGTCAACAAAACAAGGGTAAATATTACCAAGATGGTCTGTCTGACAAACCCCAACAACTGCAGTCATACAGTGTTTGTCACAACCATGGTTATGAGCTTGTTAAATCAAACCAGCCTTTCACAATCTAGCTGTAAGAGTGTTTATGTTAGGCAGAGCCAGGGCCCTGAACAAGTCATTGGGCTACGTCCAATTATTCAACAATCAAAATTATACACATCAGATTACAGCAATACTCTGCTTCCAATGACTGTCCATTTTTGACCATTTTAAAGGTATTTTGATTAATTTACCAAATGCACATCTAAATTTCATTGTCAAGGGCTACAAAATAATAGAAACTAGCAATTATGAGTGTGAATAGCTAACTGTATAAATAATGTACCGGTAATATAAAATTGGACGTGACCCCAAAACACGACCAGCTTGCAACATTTTTTCTTACAATGTGCGAAGTAGCTTGACTTCCACGGTAGCATCTTCCAAAAAAAAATAAAATAATAATAATATATATATATATATATATATATATATATATATATATATATAACGATGCAGCATTTGTGTACTCCAATAGGTTGCAGCTAGAAAAAGTTTGCAAGTCAACATATATAAAGGGCAGGTATATTCCTCATACATCTCACTTTGTGGACCCAGACCCTTACAGGGGGACCTAGAAAGGGGGCTTTGTTCCATGCCTTAAATTACAGCTAATCAAAACACTTCTTAAAGATGAATCCCTGCCTTTACACTGCTAGCTCCCTTTACCCGGGTAGAGGGCCCCGAGAGCGGAGAATTATCCCCAGAAGAGCCGGCGCAGCAGCCAAAAAGTGCTTATTTATGACATTTCTTCCATAGTTTCTGCAAGATTTGGAGAAAATTATACTGCCAGTGAATAAAAGGCTGCACACGGGACCATTACATCAGGATAACTGCAGCACTCTGTAGACCCACCTTGACTCTGTTGGGAAGGGGTTTTATTTTTTTCCCACGGTAAGGGAAGGGGCAGAACAGTATATGAAAATTTATGGAATAAGTTTAGGAATCAGCCATTGACCAAAAACAAGCACAACTTTGCCTGCATCACAAATAGACTAGGCTCTCGTTGTCCCTCTTTGACAAACATGACAGAAGCATGACGAACCCTATTTTCCATCCTTTTATATGCTAACCAGTGATGTGGATTGAAATCATTTTCGTGGCAAATTACGAGCATGGGCTCTGCGAATCGAATGAGTTGTCAAGGGCACGTAATGGCCGCTAAAGGAGCACATTACCTTGTGTTCCTCACATCTCCTGCATGCATGTCCATGCGGTCATATTAACCTCAAGGAAGGCTGACAAATGGGCCTAATTACCAACTGGAGGCTTTGAGATTTGAGTAGTGTGTGCTGTGTGTGCACGCGTGCCACTGAGGCAGTGAAGGTGTTTGGCATGAAGTGTTTTTCTCAAGGTCATTTTTCCCTCACCCATCACCGTTCCAATGTTGAGTTGTATGCGCCACAATGCTGGAAACGGCGACAAGCCAGTGCACACAGACTGATTCGGCACACAGCATTTTCTATGCACGGCAATGTACACGAAGCGCTTGACAAATGGTAGCTCCCCAACTGTAAAATGTGGGGCCGGCTGGCAGGGTTTAATAATAAATATACAGGTAGTGGGGGGGGGACGCCAAGGCGCCTGCCTGCCTGCCTGCCTGCACGTTGACGAAATTTTCATTTCGCACACCGCCGTGCACAGTAAACACACGTAAATGATTCACAGGCACACATTGTACCTCCCTCAAGATAAATGGAAAAACAATACCACGACATGCAAGGCAGGTTTTTTTTTTTTTTGCATGTTATGCCCCCCAAGTACCATGGCTATTCTCAGAATTCATTAGTTTCCATGAATGAGAGATGACTTATCCGGCGCAGGCCCTGTACCCCAGCAATCAGCAGAGGAAGAGGCGTTAAAGCTGGACCCCATCAAGAGAGTGCGCAATTGTGAATTAATTTGTTAAGGTGAGGAGAATGTAATGTTAGATGGTGATTGTAGATAGAGAAATAATTACCATTATCACCATAATCTATTATTTATTATTTATGATTATTTTTGGTGAAACAGGCACCCTCTGCCAGATATTACAGATCAAGGTCTTGCTCTCACTGCCCTGCACATGTGGCATATCTGCAGCTATGCAGTTACCCACTTGCTCTGTTATTACTTAGAGCAAATTCCCCATCGAGTGGGGCACCACAGGTTCAATTTTAAAAAGTAATTTCGCTCCAGCTATGTGGGAAAGGCGTGCGATCGCTGTCAGCCCAGGCCCGTACCCCAGCACGGTGTCACTTTAAATGGCCAACAAAGGGGGTAGATGACAACACCTGCGGGACACGGACAGCTTTAATTAGGTAGCATCTGTTGACCAGACGGGCAATGGGGATTTTAAGGACAGTCATAATAGAAAGAGGTGTGTGTGGAGACGGTGCACTCACCTCGTTGAGGTTTGCTTAGAGTTACTCACCCTGGAATTCAGAGGCAGGAAAGTTAATATGATGAAAACTCGAAGAGCACGGGGGGGAGGGGGGGGGTGTTGGTTGCAATCACACACTCGGTACGAACGGATCGCACTTTACTGGGCCTGACCCGACTCACTTGTCTTCATTAGCAAATCCAGATGGTGAAGCGGCAAACTGGGAGAAAAACTGTTCAGATCTGAGCTTGGTGCACAAAGCTCCGGAGGAATGTCTGAAGCCCAACTAAACATTCTCTTTCTCGCATGTGTGGGAGGCTGGGCAGTGATGGTGGTGGTGGTGGTGGTGGTGGTGTTGGTGGTCCACCTATTGTACTGTGTAAACATCAGCTGTGGCTACCCACTCGTTTTTCGCAGAGTTAATAAATCAAAATGGCAGAGGAGCATCTACAGTAATCCCGCAGAGATGCAAGTTCCACGCACTCAAGAAACACAAGGTTTTTTGGGTCAAGAGGAGTCCACTGGTTCTGCTTATTAGTTTATAAGCAAGACAGAGTGCATCGTCTTGAAAATTGGTCACATCAATGAACTATTTGTTCTGCATTTGAGAAATTATCTGTAAGGGACTGGGGACACTTTTACATAACGTAACATCTTGGCTGAAAAAAAAAAAAAAACACACACACAAAAAGTGTATTTTCATGTCTACTTGTGTCTACTTTAACTGCACTATTTCAGCAGTGTACTTTTCTCAGTTAGTCTTCAACAATTGTCCAAGACATGTTGCCTTAATTAAAAAGAAAGTGTGTTATTAGAACAAGAGGGGGCTCCTCCATGGCCCGTCCATTTCAGATTAGACGTTTAATCAGTAATAAGGTGGTTTGAAATACTGGACACACCGGTGGGTCTTAAAGAACTGCACCGCGCTGCAGCTCTAGCTCTGGGGTTGAGAACGCTTGCTCAGTTTGTCCCATAATGGCACCATTACTTGCCTTTGCCTCACCAGGGGAGCCATTTGCATTCGGAATGCAGGTCCCAGCTCTGCCGCGCTCCTAATTGCCTCTAAATTTAGCAGTCCAGGTTTGCTCAGGATGTAAAGAGCGGGCAAGGAAAGATGGGCACATAGAACCATTATAGACGAATGTGTGCAGAGGACTTACTAGGGTAACAAGGAGACTGCAAGTTAAGGGCATATTCAAATAGGTGGGTGGGATAGACATTTTTTTTATGTGGGGATTTAGTGGGGAAAAAATGCATGTGTAGGAATTCGCATTGGATTTTTTTTTATCTTTCTATGACAAAGCTTTACTTGGAGCAAATAATGTCAGTGTGCATTTGTGTGTGAAGGGGTGGGTGTGTACCGTTTTAGGGGGAGAAGCACATCTCATTAGTGCTAATTTATTCATTATGGCTTATCGCGACGCTGAAAAGGTCTGAAATGTCAACGAGACTTTAAAAGAAGACTTAGTTTCTTTGGGGCAAAGCAGAGACACTTTGGAGGACTTTGTAGCTGGGCACAATTTCAGAGAACATCACCAATACAATCTCAGATTAAAAGCACACCTAGGGTCCTTTGTCAAGTTCCTTCTTCATTTAGTCAGCAGCACATTCTCAAAGGGTCTCTGTGGTCACCCCACTATAGAGAAGAGAACACAGAGAGATTAGACTTGCAGGTGTCCGAGACAAAGTAAGCCCAACCATGCCTATTATTCAGGACGTGTCAACTTAGCCCATGCCTGAATACTAAAACAATTGAATTGTCCCTCCTATTTCTTTTAAGGACTCACCCACAAACCCAAATTAAGTTTTTTAATTCTTTCAATTAGCTTTTCTTTGTAGGTCTATGTGTGTGTGTGTGTGTGTGTGTGTGGGGGGGGTCCCTTAAGTTTAACTATATCTGGATTTGGTTTAATACAGCTCCCGAGGACAAACAGAAACCCAAACAAATCATGCACACCCAGATGGAGCTGGCTTTCGCAAACTGGTGCTGAGGACTGTCTGGGCAATGGATACAACAGAGGAAATGGTGTTTACTTCGGACCAACTGACTGAGAAAAGAGGTAGCATCAGTTCGTCAGTTAAAGGCCCCCATAGAAGGCATTTGAGAATCCATCCTGGTCACAGCCCAGTAGGCAGGCAAATCCTCAGTCTGCTTTTGGACACTGGCGATAAGCCACCACTGTTCAAACCTCGGCCAGGGGCACACACAACCCCAAGTAACCCGCGAGCGAGCGGTTCCAAGACAGGTGGTTTGTGATGCGATAAGATAGCTGAGTGATTGCCCTGTCTTTATACAACACGGGTTCAAAAAAAGATAAGCCACTCACAAAATTGCTTTTCTCATTCATTTATTTATTTTGCCAAGAGCCAATGAGGGTCAATTCAATTTCAAATTCAACCACTTGGGACAAAAGATATCAATGAAAATATGACCAGGGTGTCATAGAAATCTGACAATATAAAAAAAATGCTTTTTTTAAAGACATACAGAAGACTGAAGAGACTGAGTACAATAACACGTGATAAAAGGCTTGCCCAGTTAGATATGGTCTGCAAAAAACTGTTCAGAGACGCTTCCAAAAGTTCGTAAGGTGTTGAAAATCACACTCTTTGCAAACAAGGCCATTACTCTCATAGGGCTGCTATTCGTCCTGGAAGAGAGAGTCGAGATCTTCCATTTCAGCGGCATCTTCCTTGGAGAGGGCTTGTGTGGTGGGATTTGGGGTGTTGGGTGTCTTGGCAGGCGGGTTGGGGCCTCTCTGGGGCGTCTCTGGTTCCCTCTTCACCTCCCTCCCTCCTCCCAGCAGTTTCTGACTCTCAATGAAGTACTGGTTGGGGTGGTTCAACGAGAAGCCAGCATCCTCGATCTAGAGGGTGACAAAATTAAAGAGGGACAGAGATCAGTTTTTGGTAACGTCATGCACAAGTGTGCCAGTATGAAAGACCTTGTTTTATATAGGGATGTTAACCGATGACCGTTTGACTGATGGTTGACCGTATCAATGTTAACCGATTGAAGTTGTCGGTAGTCGGCAATTATTATAGACATTAGACTAAACGCTATAAGACTACAGTAATCTCATTCCAAGATCTTTTGTGTGAAATGAACAAATTATCCCTCACACTCAATTTTTTTATAACTCGCCTCTTGGTACTTAATAAACCAATAAAAAACAAAACAAGGTTGTGAGCTCACAGGGTTTGTGAGCTCACAACCTTTTTAAACAAAGTAAAGGCTACTGGTTGAAATAGCTGAGGTTAGAGCCTGCGTATGCATATGCGAAAACATGTACTCTTCTCCGCCTGATAGGAATATATTTTTTCTAAATTTAGTACATCAAGTACAAGCTTCCAAAGTGCCAGGTATTTTCATTTCTGCTTTTCGAGGTGTTCTGACACATCCTGACAGAGAAAGGGTGTAGTTTAATTAGTCGATAAGCTTAATTTTAGCTTTGGACACAAATGAATGGTACAGTAGGTGGACATGAATATATTTTTATCTTGCAACTTAATTGAAATCCAACATTGCGAAGGTATGTTTATTAACCCCCCGAAAATTGGTCAGTCACTCTTGAGGCGAGGAAACTAGCAAACACTATGGTCGGTGCAGGGAAAGTGATGTTCTCATAATTCTAAAAAAAAAAAAAAAGAAGAGATATTAGATAGATATTATCATGTTTTACTACAATTACTACAATTCATATAATTGCCTCATAATTGCCTCAGGGTTTCCTTACATATAGTAGTTTTCTCCACTTAGAATTTGATTAGTGATGGCCATCATCCATGTACCATAGATCTGGTGGCCACTCCACCTATTTGCATTTGCTTTTCATGCGAACATCTCATAAAATGTTACAAGCAAAAATGTGTAAGTAATAGACCTCCATTGGACCCCATGTGCAATATTTTGACCAAATTTCCGACATTGTAAATGCTGTAACTTTTTTCAATCCTCAATACATTTCCACAATCTTCCTTTGTTGTTTTAAAGGGAAATTTCTGCTCTTTCTTGTTATATTATCATAATACTTATTTTTGTCATTATACATCATCACTACAGTCTAAACAAACTAAACAAGCAGTGTCTCTTCAGAGCTGTCATTTTCTTAAATGAGCCATGGGAATGTTATAAATGAGCTTCTAACACTAGACTAATGCCTTCATTTTCAACTATCACCTTGTAACCGAACCATTTCCAAACTATGGTCCTTGGCGCTGCATTTGCGGGACTCCATGTTTAGTCCTGTAGGGCATTTTAAAAAGTGACGTAAGTAGAAGGGCGGTGCCGGGGCGGAGTGTGTGTGTATGTGTGTGTGTGTGTGTGTGTGTGTGTGTGTGTGTGAGAGACAAAGAGAGAGACAGCCGGAGGCAGAGCGACAGAGCGATAAGCAGAGTTATGAAATTGCAGGCGGCAGGCTCGTCTCGAAATGGCCGTTATTTCAAATAGCATATTTTAAACCAACTCAGTTAACCGGTTTCAACCGGCTAATGAGGCTCGGTGGTCGGTCAAGAATATTTTTAGTTTTCACCATCCCTAGTTTCATATAGAAATTACTATTAAGGTCTTCAAAAGCCATCTGATCAGTTGTGCACAAAAACCATGCCCTACCTACCAAACGAATAAACCATAATGTAGAAAAGCCACCATTTTCCACAATTTGCACATTAGGGCACCATTCATCATATTCTTGCAGCCTCTTGTTACACCATATCCCCAGTACCCTTTTCTTGCCCAAGACCCAGTGTCTTTCCTGAGGAGGGGGCCCATTTTTTGAGGCACAGTGATCCATCACTGCTTGGCAGATCATCGTCTTTTCCCCTCCTTTTTCCCAGCGAACGATGGCTGACTGTTAAGCTGCCTCGCCGGGGCTGAGCAGCAGCGGCAGCAGGTTCAGCACCCTGATCACCTAGCCGTAAATAAATCAAAGGTCTCTGGCCCATCGGATGCTTGGGAGCGAGGGGGGGAAAAACAATTCAAATCCCCATGGTGGTTCAGCAGCAGATCGCTGCGATCCATTATTCGCAAATCTCTCACATACAGCACTTATCACATTCCAGTTGGGAAGGAGGCGCGGTGACTTTCTGGTGTTCCCTCTCCCTCCCTCTGTCTCTCTCTCACTCTCTCGTGACAAATGGAAAATGCATAAACATGAAACTAAGGCAAGGTGCCTCAAAAAAAAAAATCAATCCAAAATTGTTCCGTTAACAGCCCACTAATTTCCCCCAACTGAGACCACCCGCACCCCCCCACCACAACTCCCAACCCCAATCCTCGAGGCACATCCTGTCCGGTGAGGCTGGGGGGTGTGTTGCCCATTTCATTACTCTTCCTATTGTTTGATTTATTGCCCTTGTGTAAATATTTCATCAGTGAAGTATTACATTTTGACCTTTAATAAATGCAGCAGGGAGGGGAGGGAGGATCTGCGGTGATCTATCTGTTCTAACCCACAGATCTGGAACCTGGAGGGGACATATGCTAGTGATTAAAGTCTCTCAGGCATGGCCGGAGCAGCGAGTGGCCGCCACCCCCGCAGCCCACTGTGCTTAGGGAGGGACTCCTGCGTCTGTGGTGTCCGGGTGGTGCCTGTGTGGTCTGCGTTGGGGGGGTGTGGGTGTGGGTGGGGTTGGAGGCCAGCAATCAGTCGGGAGAGAGAGGAAAGAGAAAATGTCTCCGTGCCAACACAATATTCTTTATTTTTTCCTGTGCCGGACACTGATGTCTTTTCAGGACATAATTCCATACAGGGGATGGGGAAGATTATCCTTTCGATAGTTTCTGGATCATTGTGGCTAACCTAGCATGCATTTTTCCAATTCATTTCCTATTGAGGGGCTTCGGATTGGATTGACTGTAAGCCTTCAGGCCATTCGTCACGCTCTTAATGTTCTTTTAGGCTCCACATCCCCCCCACACCCCCCCTCACGTTCCCTCCCCACATCCCTGCCGTACCAGTATGTGCTCGTCCTGTCCTTGGAATGTAAAGACACAGCAATTTCAAAAGGAGAACACTAAAAACCCTGTTATGGCCCCCATCAATGGCACTTTGAGAACAGTGCAACATTATGGGGGGGAAGAGTGCAGCATACACGGAGCAAAATGCCAATTATACAGCGCTGGCTACTGGTAGCACATTGCGCGTCGGGGGCCTGAGGACGTTTTTATTGCCCCCTCTCACACTTGGTATAGTGGTCTTGTGAAACGTCTCCATTGTGGGGCTATTAAAGAGCCAAAGCAAGCAAAGCAAACAGCGCTGTAATGTGTTATCTGATCCAATTACATTTATGTGGACACGCGGCGCACCAACACGTCTGATAATTGCCAAGGATAAAGAGGCACCAAAGACAGGGACAGCTGAAAACATCTGCACCAGTCAGCTAAAGGCCCCCCCCCCAACCCCGAAGGAAGACAGATGTCAACGCCTTCCATTTTTTAAAAACTACACGAATAATTTTTGACTTTGGGTTACTGGATTGAGTTAACTTCTTAAAACGGTCTCTGGTGTCCAAAAATCCCAACAATCCCAGCGTCTTGGGGCAAAAACTATTTGCCAACTGTTCTGAACTGTTCAGACGAGGCTCGCGTTTGAAGGCCTTGCCTCTCTTTTTTCATATTGACTGTTTTTTTTTTTTTTTCATTTCAAATTGACCTGTCAGTTCGCAGATACGGCCGTTTGTGCATCGGCACCGTGAGCACCCATTTCCATCCTGAATCTGTCAGCTCAGCTGCTTTGAAAGTGAGCGACCGCGCTGGCACATGTCAAGGAGTTAATCCTGACTGACATCACTCTGGATTATGACTTTCTTCGAAAAAGAAAATGGGAAACAAAACACACAAACACCCACACGTGCACGTGCACGTGCACACACACACACACACACACACACAGAAACACAGAAACACACACGCAGGCCGCACGCACGGACGCACCCACGCACGCGCACAGACACACGCATGCCCGCACGCACACGTGCACACACACACACACACACACACACAAACACACACACACACACTGCTGCATCCAACATAAATATGTGGAAGACTGCACTGAAGAAACAAGGGAGTAAAAACACAAAAATAAATAAAATAAAATGAAAAAAGTAAACAATCCCAATCTCACAGAGGCTGTTGACATATGTGAAGGCTGCCTAATTTGGGTTTTCGGAGCACTCTGTGCCACAAAAACCCTCCCTGCTTTCATGCCCTCTGCAGGAGACAGCCTTTACCAGGCCCTGCAAAGCACGGAGCCGGCTGAGTACGGCTGAGCGGCACAGTACACAGCCACATAATGAACCCTCAATGGGCAAAGAGATTTATCGTACTCTGGGAGAAGTTTACAATGGCTCATTCCACAGTCCCGTCTCTTCCCCATCCAAATAGGGCCGGGATATTAACAGCACGTGACGAGGGCCGAGTGAAAGTGCTGATGGGAAAAGGTCTCTGCTAAAAAGCAGTAGATCAAATAAATTAAATATTCATGAGATTTGGGGAGGTGGTGGTGGGGGTAAATTAATCTTAAGTGCTATAATAAACCCATAAAAATTAAACGGCAATGACACATAATGATGGATGCCAGTCCGGGGCTGATGGTTGATGCGGAGTCTTTGCGCTTGAGTTGCGGCAACCGTCCCCGAGCTAAGCTGACAAGAGATGAGGAGAGGAGGGAGGGGAGCGGAGGGGAGGAGAGAAAAGCGACTGGACAGAAGAGCGGAGGAGAGGCAAGCCTGAAGTATATCCGGCTGCAAACTTACCCCATGTGTCATCTCATAGTACTTCTGGCAGGCCAGCTGATAGTGCATTCCTTTGACTAAGTCCAAGATCTGCAAAAGGAAAAAAAAGAGGACGGGGTTAGGAGACAGATAGGACAGAGAAGAGGAACACAGTGTCATGCATTTGAGGCTCCACTGTAGCACAGAACATCAGGTTTGGGGGGTGCTGGAATTGTACCCAACTGTAAGCAAGATGAATAACAATGAATAATTATACAGTGGGAATCTGATTAATAAGTAGGTGAAGGAAAGCAGTTTTAGTGAATAAACAAGCTTTGGTGTTGACAGTGGTGTAAATAGGACAGGATTTGGGGTATTCAACACAACTACTTAAAGCACCATATAAAGCACGCATATACAGCAACGTATGTGCAGACAAAGGCAAAATGAAGAGTGAGGGCCTGATATATCATTACAATTTTGTTAATACAAAAGAAATTACACATCAGCAATGGTCGCAAAACCACAATAGCTATAAAAGCAGTAGAAGTTTGTATTTTTTTTTGTTCTATATGTTTTAACCTAAACCTAAAGACTGCAACAGATAGAATTTAGAAGAAAAACACATGAAAATAAAAAAATACAGCAAAGAAAAATGTCCTGACACCTTTGGGGAACTAAGTCTTTGCTGATAAAAAATAAATAAATCTGTGAGCGTCCCTGATCGTTCAAGCACAACACACCAGGGCAGACTGGACTACCTTTTAGTAACCAGACAGCTCCTCACTAATTAGCCAAGTAGGTCACAACTACAGCATCTAGGTTACAACCAATACCACTGCAGCCACAGTCGCAGAAACTAGCACCGTTTCCAATGCAAATTCTGATAAAACATGTAAAACTAAAGACATAGGAGGCTCACCAGTCCAAAGTTTTAGGGACTGATATTCATTTTTAAGAGAATATTTACAAGCACCCTGTGTGGAAGAGCTCACAGAGATGCATCTGTAGGCACAGACTTCACGTTTTTTAGTATTCTAAACAGTCAAAGTGCACTAAACCTGGCCAAATCCCGAGTGTGAGATTTTACACTTCATGCATGCTTATTCGGTCTAGCTAGCTGTGCACCCTGAGAATATGGCCAATATTATTCCCAGCATCACACACCCCAACTACCCAGAAATTATTCAGTGCTTATTTAATTACAGGCCACGCTTTCCCCATTTCCTGTTTGATTAGTCAGATTTTATGCATGGAGGCACGGAGTGTGTGACATCACAGGCGCTGTGCTGGGCTTTCAAGTCTGACACAGTCGCTACACGAGAATAAGTGTCGTCCAAAAATTAGTTATCAACAAAGTAGAGACAAAGCCAAGCCGAGTAGTGGTAAATGACAAAACCTCCGAGGTTTATTGTAACGGATCCGGGAGCTTAATACAGCGTGCACCTAAGGCTGTGACCATACAAACTCCAAGATCTGGGGCACACCGCCCTCCTTATATACAGGTGTGACGCCTTTGTTTAGTGTGGCGGGAGATTCGGGAGATCTGGTTGGGGGTGGGGATACACGTTGCAATGGAAGCACGCCCCAACATACATGCATCTTTGATTTTTCTACTACATAAGTTCTGCAGCAGCAGCAGGCTTGCTTTTGAGAAGATGTGCCTCTCATGGGCAGGATTCTTGTGTGTGTGTGTTTTTTTTAATTAAAAGAAAAAAGAAAAGAAAAATAATTACATTTCAGAAAAAACTGGGGCTCTGTTTTTGTTTGTTTTGTGTGTGTGTGTGTGTCTGTGTGTGTGTGTTCATACAAATCACTGAACTACACACGCCAAAATAAACTTCAGAGTATAAATGCAGAGCTGGCTAGTCATTGTATCTTCGCCAGGCCAAGAGCTCCAGGAAATTATCTCCTCCAAATAGCAGGGGTTTGTTAACTGATGTGCTCACCAGCCTGGGACATGAATTTAGATGTAAATGAAAAGCCACCCTGGAGTGCTTCCTACAAAGAAGTGTTTTTCTATCTCCTCAGGCTAAAACTGCTCTCTGGTAAGTGGTCATACTGACAGGTAAAAAAGAAACAACTCATCATCTCATTCAAAATGCAGCCCAGTGGGGTCCTTGCGGAAGAATGTTGATGGGTAAAAAAACAAGTCTATTCTCCGTGGTTACATCCCCACTGGTAGAGTATGTATGTGTATACCGCTGAAAGCTTTAACATTTTTCCAACATTTTTTAAAACATGGTACACTGAGAACATAACAACCTCTTGCATGGCAGGCCAGGCAGCATGTTTCATGCCCAAATTCCCACTTATTTCCAAACCTTCCCATTTGCTTGCAAACAAACAATGACGAATGCATTTCTGTCATCTGGAAGTGTGGACAGACAGCCAAGAGGAGCTGACAGGGTCCTGCAGCATTCTGCATGTGGTGTAAATGAGGCTATCTATAGCACTCACTCCTTGGGTAGGGCGAAGCTGAGGCAAACAAGGCAAGCAGCCTACAGTAACTTACGCATTAACAGATCGCTTCTACAGGCAGTTTGTCTTTCTTCTGAGTCTTATGTTGACAAGATGAGCTTTGATGGTATGCAGTGTGTGTGTGTGCGTGTGTGTGTGTGTGTGTGTGTGTGTGTGTGTGTGTGTGTGTGTAAGAGGAAATGTGAGCATGTGAGAGAGAGAGATGAACAGAGAGAGAGAGAGCAAGAGAGCGATACAGAGAGAGACAGAGAGAGAGAGAGAGAGAGAGGAGCAAGCATGCATAGGTATAACATGTATCCAGTGAACACATGCTTGAGACTTGGGAAGATGGTTCCTCAGACCTTGAACCGCCACCCCCAGCATATTGGCAAGATACAGATATGCATTATAGATGGAACATATAGGGCAACACCTTGGCCACAAAGGCCCTGAACTGTGGATCAGTGTGTGTGAGCATATGTGTGAGCATGTGTATGTTTGTGTGTGTGTGTGTGTGTGTGTGTGTGTGTGTGTGTGTGTGTGTGTGTGTGTGTGCGCGTGAGCATGTGTGTGTGTGTGTATGTGTACGCATGTGTGTGTGTATGTGTAAGCATGTGTGTGTGTATGTGTAAGCATGTGTGTGTATGTGTGAGCATGTGGATGTGTATGTGTTAGCATGTGTGTGTGTATGTGCGTGTGTGTGTGTGTGTGTGTATATATGTGAACATATGGATGTAAATCTCAGCAAGGGAGTAAAAGATAAAGAAATGGGGACACTGATAGAAGCCTACAGTTCCTTAAGATAGAGAAGAGAAAAAGAGAGTGTTACAGAGTATGCATGAAAGGGGCAGGCAGGTTAAACTCATCATGTTATAAGCAAAAAATGACAGTGGTGTACAAATTACATATGTGCATTAATAACTCATTAACCTCCCATAATTCTAAGACTGAAATGCCTCCTGACTCCTGGCCTCCTAGGTTAGCTTTCCTGTGTTTGCCATTCTCCTTTGCTGGCTCAATGACAAAAAACATCTTTGTTTTTTTTTTGTTGTTGTTGAACACTTTCGTTTCTTACTGCTGTTCAGGTGAAGCTGGTTTAAGTTCTGCATGCTTGCTAATGATATTCTGTATATCTCAGGAAAAAAAAGAAGTCTGGCAAGCGCATTTAAAAGTAAGCTCATACACACATGGTCTTGATGAACAATGATTTAGCAAAAAAAAACAGAGAACAGCCCTGAGTCTTACTGAAAGGTCAGCCATTAATTCCTTCTACCTGTTATTCCACCCCAACAACAGTAGCTATCAAAGGACTGTTGGCAGCAACGCAAGGGCTACTTCACTCTCCCCTTAGCTCTCCCTCTCGTCTTACCTGACATCTTACCTGACATTTGGCCTTCTCTGGCCTCTGGTGTCACCTGTACCTCGCACTGCCTACCTCTCCGTAACAAGTAGGCTGACGGGTGTGTGTGTGTGTGTGGGGGGGGGGCTGATGTGAGGAGCATGATAATTACGGCCTTCACCCCTGGCACTCGGGGTGCTTTTTTTACTGAATGCCAAAGAATCGCCCCAGTAGGAGGGTGTGGGGGTATGGTGGGGGTAGCTCTGAAATCATTGCTCCTAGTAGTGCCTTGCAGAGTGTCTACACGTCTGAGCCTGCGAGCAGGGACTTCTTACCGCTTCAAAGCCACAGCTGCCTGTAACTGCCAGCATAGCTGATGCAGAAATTAGAAACAGAAAAATTAAATAAGAAAAAAAAAAAGAAACAGTTCATTCCGCGAGAGCGATGCTGCTCGTCCTCTATTCTGGCCGTCACAGTGTATTAGTTCTAGCTGGCTTCAGCACTCTGGACAGCGACGCGGGTCATGACGGACAAGCTGTCCCCCAAACCCCCCACACCCACACCCCCTCTTTTCTGGGAGAACCTGTGGGGTATGAGCCTAAACCTGGGGGCTTGAAAGGGGTACACTTGACTCTCTCATCATGAAAGTGGGGCTGAGGTGCCCCATGCCTGAGTGCACTGGCGCCTTGTACAATTTCACTGGCTGTGACCTCCAGCGAGCGAGTCCACCTTGTAAAGGATATGTATTTAGGACGCGGAGATTGAGGCTTTTAGAGCGTGTCTGGCACTCCAGGAGGAGGGAACATCCTCTTGTTTGGCAGGGATGGTCTTTAAGTGCCAGCTAGTGCCTTTATGCATCTTTGATACTTATGACAGCACCCTCACTTAGTACTTCTTTCTCTCGCTCTTTTTTTTAAAATTGCACACCAATTACAGGATACTCAGATACCTTGTGAGAAAAAGGCTTCAAAGCCTGGTGCTAATTAAAACATTTTTAAATTTGACTCTCTTTTGCTGCGATGACTCACAATGTTCATAGGTTAGTGGAAGTTTGCGGAATATTACCCTCAGTTTTGAAGTTTTTCATTGCGGTGTAATTGAACAGTCATCTTTACAATGCTGCAGTTTAAAGTTCCGCTATATCGGCATCTCAAACATATCATATTACATGTCACAACATACATCCACATGACAACAAAATACAATACGCAGAGGAAAATTAGATTTCTAAACGGATCATTTCCCTCTCGCCAGTGATGGATGATCCCAACTGCAGTTACGGGTTTGGTCATTGAACGGCATGTGTGACTCACTGCAGTACCTCTTTGTTTACCTATTGACAAAGCTGACATTTAGCAGATATTCACAAATAAGCCAATCTTCAGGCCGGCTGTGGGGAAGCGATGAGGAAGTCACATGCATTGACAGGCATTTTAATTTCATATTCTGAGTCCGACAAGTCTGTCTTATTGCTGAGTGCACAAGAAAAAGGCTTTCAGCTTTGACCTTCCCATCAATTGCAATCATCCCTTCGTTATTAGTAGTTGTTTAACAGACACTTTAAATCACAATCCTTGGCAGTGTGTTATACTTGTGATTATGCTGGGGGTATTAGAACTCGTGTATGGGCTGTCCTTAAGAGGCTTTGAACACTGAACCTTTATGGCCTAATTAAAGGCATGCCATTAATTACATTACATTTGAGTCTAAAGGGTTCATAACTGCATTAGAACATTAATTTTTGAGACCTTACTGGCTTAATTTCATTACCTGCGCCATTGAATCGCCTGTAATGTGTTGAGAAAGCACTCTGGAAAGTGCTGGAAAGGGGACTTTATGAGGTGGTCGGACTTTAATGGGAAATGATGTGTTCAGAGACATCACATCTTGGGGGGTCTCTGATGATCTGCCCTTCTCTCTTTTATTTGCTGAAGTGGCAACCGGAGAGCTTGCTCTGGTCATGTAGTTAACTTTACACAAAACATCCTGGGTTCTCTAAGCATTTTTTTTTTAAATAAATTATCCAGCTCTGTACTTGAAGCCAAAGATAAACTAACTCTCAAGTCCTTGCTAAATGCATGGTGTCTTTAAAAACTACAGCATCATCATGTCTTTCACAACAAATATAACACCAATTCACTTTTTCTTCTCCTTTTCGGCTTTGGAGCAATCCTGACAAAATCTGTGGGACAGACGGTCGTCTTGCTGGGCTTTGACAAGTAAGCTGCCTGTTAAATAGCCTGCGTCCTGCTGGGGAGTAAATGAACAAACTGGGGGGCTGTTGGCCTGCTTGGTGTGTGTGGCGTGTGCCTGTGTCTATGCGGCAAGCAGCGGGCCTGCGGTTCCCCCGGTCCGGACCCACCTGAGAGATCCCGCTGGGGGACAGCTTATAGGACTGCAGCTTCTGCTTCAACAGCTCCGGGTCACTGTGCCGGAATGGACACCCTGTGAGGACAAAGTAATGAGAGACAGAGGGAGGGATGGAGGGAGAGAGAGGAAGGAAGGGAGGGGAGAGAGAGCAAGAGAGAGAGAGGAAGAAAGAGAGAGAGAGAGAGAGAGGGAGAGGGAGAGAGAGAGAGAGAGAGAGAGAGAGAGAGAGAGAGGGAGGGGGGGAGCAAGAAAGACAGCGAGAGAGACAGTACGAGAGCAAGAGAGACAGAGGTGAAAGACAGGAGAAAGAAGAGATGGGGAGCATTGAGGTAGAGGACAGAGTGAGCAAAAGGTGCAGGTGAAAAAAAAAAGGGGAAAAAAGAGGGGAAAAAAGAGAAGAAAACAGCAGAGGGAATAAGAGCAACAGCAAGGGCAGGAGAGAACAAAAGCAAAAGAGAGAAAGAGGGAGAGAGAAGAAAGGAACATGACAATAAAAGAATAGCGAGAGGAAGAAACAAAGAGGAAGACGTATAGGGTGAGACGGGGATAGTTACACAAGGAGAGGGCTTAATGGAGCTTTCAGCACAATGAGAGCTAATAAACACTTCAGATCAAGGTCCAATTCACATTAATCCAGCATTACACAGCGAAAGGTTCAGGGGCTGAAGAGCATAAAACAAATCACTCCCATTTTACTACTGAGGCCCCTCGGGAGCTGCAGAAATGATTCTGGGCCTATTTGTGTTTTTGGGATATAGAGGTATTGTGAGGTAGCGGGTTAAGCTCCTCAGTAACAGGATGGCAGGGGACTGGTAGCAGGGTTGAAGGATACGTACAGACCTCCAAGAGACGATGAGATGTGTTTTCATAGACAAATAATGCCTTTTTATTTTAGTAACCAAAGTGTGCAGTCCCAGCACACTTAGACAAAAAAGAAACAAAAATACTAACGCAACACTTAAACCCGAAAATAAATTCTTAAAGACAAAACAATAATTCACAATGGCAACAATACTGTTTCAGGACTTACTGCTCACTCTGGTTTTCAGCAGCAACCTCTCCTACTCTCTCAACAGGTTAAAATGAGGCACCTCTTAAATACACGTAGACATTAGACAAAATTGGACCAATCATTGAATGATTGGGCCGTACCACCACCAAATGACGCTAGACATATACAAACACACCATCAAAGACATAATTAACCCATACACAACAATAACACCCTCCTAAGCACACCACACCCATAATACAAGACATTATTTACAATTTAAACATTCACAATTCACATAACACCACCAAACATATACAAACGACACCCCTCCATCATATTCCATACATCCCCGTTCCCAGTGAGTGTTAAAATACCACTACCGTAGCGGTGCGCACTCGCATAGTAGCAGCAGAGTCCGGAACTGAGGAAGCAGGTAAGTAAGTGTTCAGATGAATGGGGGATAAACTGTGTAACTTTGTGAACGGGGCATGAGTGTGTAGGCCTCCACACTACATGACAATGATGTTAAAAATAAATGGGTTTATACGGAACGATTTGTGTTGTGACTGGTTTGTTATGTTATTGTGAATGTTGCGGTTTTCAGCGATGGCGTTTATTATGCCACCGCTCGCATGTCTGCTCGACACGCGAACAAAGTCTCGTGCACAGCCTACCTGTCGCTGCCGGTTTTTCAGAGGTAGGAGTACAAACAGTCTTTAGTGTGCTGATATCCCGGGTGTGCAGGTGTTTGTGTGTATGGGCGCAGGTGTGTGTATTTCCTGCTTTGTGGGTCTCGCGGTGCTACCGCGATTCAAGTTCAGGTAAAGCACGGGTAGCAAGCAGGCGAACAGTCAGTGAAACAAACAAACCGGTGAGGGGGTGAGACGGTCACGTTCACCCTCTCACACTTCCCACCTCCTCTGGAGTCTCACCACATGGGTGGCGAGACAAGTAATCGGCCACAGTGTTCTGTTTCCCGGCCCGGTACCGCACTGTGAACTGGTATGGCTGCAGGGCTAGAAACCACCTGGTAATGCGGGCGTTAGTGTCCTTCATACGCCCAAGCCACTGCAAGGCACGATGGTCTGTCTCCAGTGTGAAGTCTCTGCCCAGCAAATAGTACCTGAACGAGTCCAAGGCCCATTTCACAGCCAGGCACTCCAGCTCAACTGCCGCGTACCGGGTCTCTCGGGGAAAGAGTTTGCGGCTGATGAAAGCCACTGGTCGTTGGCCCTTACCCTCTCCCTGGAGCAAAACCGCCCCAAGGCCGACACCTGAGGCATCGGTGTGCACCGTAAAGGGTTTGTTAAAGTCTGGACTCTGGAGCACAGGACCCTTGCAGAGAGCCCCTTTCAAGTCCACAAAGGCCCGTTCCTGCTCCTCCCCCCACTGAACCTGAGGCTTCCCACCCTTACGAGTGAGGTCAGTCAACGGGGCCGCTCGGCTTGCAAAGTCCGGTATAAAGCGCCGATACCAGCCCACCAGTCCTAAAAATGACCGGACGTCCTTCTTGGTCTGCGGCCGCCCGCAGTTCTGCACCGCCTCCACCTTATCCTGCTGTGGCCGGATAACTCCCCGACCTAGCACATGTCCCAGGTAGCGTACCTCCTCCCTGGCTATGGCACACTTCTGGGGATGGATGGTGAGGCCCGCCTGCTTAATGCGCCGAAGCACTTCCTCCAGGTGTGTCAAGTGCTCCCTCCAGGTGGCGCTAAAGATGACAATGTCATCTAAGTAGGCCGCGGCAAATGGCTCAAGTCCAGCCAGCACAATGTCCATCAGCCTTTGGAACGTGGCTGGCGCCCCATGCAGTCCGAAAGGCATGACATTGAATTGGAACAGTCCCTGGGGAGTTCGAAAGGCTGTGTAGGGCTTGGCTTCTGGTGTAAGAGGGACTTGCCAATAACCCTTACACAGGTCCAATGTGGTGATATAGGTGGACTGTCCCAGACGCTCGATCAAGTCCTCCAGACGCGGCATAGGGTACGCGTCGAACTTTGACTGCGCATTAACCCGTCGAAAGTCGATGCAAAATCTCATTGTGCCGTCCTTTTTGGGGACAAGCACAACAGGATTACTCCACTCACTCCTAGAACGTTCAATCACCCCCAGGGCCAGCATATCCTCCACCTCAGCCTTGAGGGAAGGCAGAAGCCGCTCCGGCACACGGTACATGCGCTGGCGTACTGGGGTTGAGTCATTCAGGGGGATGGAGTGCTTGACCACCATGGTGTAGCCTGGCCTCTCCTTAAAAAGGTCAGGGGGAACAATCTGGGCCAGCTCCTTCTGCTGTGCTGTGGACAAGTGCACCAGATCCAGGGTTGCAGCAGGCAGACAGGTAGGGAAAAACTGTTCCGGCCTGTCCTCGTCCTGTCCCACTGCCTGTACCCTGAGCTGTAGTCCAGGGATAGCGGCAGGCTCCTTCCATTCCTTCAGCAGGTTTACATGAAAGGTCTGCCTCAGCTTCATTCTCCCTGGCAGCTCGATCTCATAAGTGGCCGGACCCATTTTGCGGACCACACTGTACGGCCCCTGCCACTTAGCAAGCAACTTGTTCTCACAGGTGGGCAGCAAGAGCAACACTTTTTGCCCAGGCTTCAATGTTCTTTGCCTGGCAGTCTGGTCATACCAGGTCTTCTGCCTGGCCTGTGACTGCTCCAGGTTGTTCCGCACCAGTTCCGTCATCTCCTCCATCCTCTCCCTCATTTGGAGGACATGAGCCAAAAGGCTCTGCGTCTCAGCAGCCTGAGGACCCTCCCAGGCCTCCTTCAGGACATCCAGGGGCCCCCTCACTGGCCTGCCAAACAGCAGTTCGAAAGGAGAGAAGCCAGTAGAAGCCTGGGGTACCTCCCTGTACGCAAAAAGAAGGTATGGCAGCCAACGGTCCCAGTCCTTCCCGGTTGCTGCCACAAACTTCCTCAGCATGTTCTTTAGAGTCTGATTAAAACGTTCCACAAGGCCATCAGTTTGAGGGTGGTACGGGGTGGTCTTAATGCCCTTAATGCCTAGCACACCATAGACCTGCTTGAGGCTCTTGGACAAGAAAGCTGTGCCCTGATCGGTTATGATTTCCTGGGGGATGCCTACCCGGGAAAACAATTGTAGTAGGGCTTGTGCAATGGGCCTAGCAGAGATCTTACGCAGTGGGAATGCCTCAGGGTATCTGGTCGCATAGTCACAGACCACTAGAATATACTTAAAGCCAGTCTGTGTCCTCTCTAGTGGCCCTACTATGTCCATGGCTATCCGGGTGAATGGTACATCTATAACAGGCAGGGGCTGTAGGGGGTAAGGGCTACCAACATGCTTGCTGGTCAGCTGGCACACTGAACAGGCTTTGCAGAACTCCTGAACATCTCTATACATCCCCGGCCAAGAGAATCTCGCTGCAACCCGCCCATATGTTTTCTGGTGGCCCAGGTGACCCGCCCAGGGAATGCTGTGCCCCATCTCCAAAACTTTAGCCCTAAGCTGCATAGGGACTACCAGCTGCTCTTTGCCCCCCTCTGGACGATGGTAGAGTATGCCCCCTCTAAGGATGTACCCTTCCCCAGCCAAGGTAGGTGGAACCCCGGTGGTGACCCCATCCTTTTCTAGGACCTTGCCAAAAGCCTTTTTTAGTGAGGCGTCATTTCTCTGCAGCTGCTTAATGTCTGTGACTACCTCCTCCCAATCTGCATCTGGCTGAGTGGCCTGCACTTCTTTTGCGGTTTTAACAGTGCCCTCTAGCCTATCCTGCCTTCTTTGTTGGCGGGACTTCCGCGTTCTAACCCGGCTCACTGTCTCAACAGCACTGTCTGCAAATGGTAATTGCAGTAGGGTGTTGTCTGGGTCTCTCCACTCAGCACTGTCTTTGGCCAAGATTGCTTTCTTAGACCTGGTAATAACCATGTTCACCAGCCTGCTAGCCTGAATCAACTCTGGCAACACCAGAACATCCTGACCAATCAACACTGGGTGGCTTAGTTTTTCCACCACCCCCACAGTGAGTTGGTAAACCTGGCCCTCTACCTCCAGGCTGCTGGAGGTAGCTGCTGCTGGGTAGTCTCTGCTGCTGGGTAGTCATGCTCATCGCCATTAACACATATAATAGAAACCATTTTGTCCTGCACTAGGTCTCTTTTTTCTACCAGGTGTGGCTGCACTAGCGTTTGGTTGCTCCCGGTATCCAACACTGCCATGACCTTTTTGCCATTAACCGCCACCTGCATAGTGTGCACCCTCCCAAGGATCCCCAGTGCTTCCCCCTCTGGTCGCGGAAAGCACCTGTAACTGGCTCCCTTGGGCTTCCTATCAGGACAGTGTCTCTGGATGTGCCCCTCCTTGTTGCAATGGTGACAAATTACAGGACCCCCTGTTCTGGGCTCTACAGGCTGTCTGGGCTTAAAGGTACCGGCACGGTCTCGAGGGCGCTCACTAGGCTGTTGACCCCCACCTTGACCAAATCCCTCCGGCCTACCTCTGGCTGCTGGCCTGCTGCTGGGGTCCAGTCGAAAGTTGGTATGTCGCTGCCTAGCAGAGACAAAGTCCTCCACCAACTCGGCTGCCCTTCGGCCCGTTTGCGGGTGGTGCTCCTTCACCCACACTCGGATGTCCGGGGCCAAAGTACGCAAAAACTGCTCCAGGATTAGTGTCTCACAAATTTCTTCGACCGACTTAATTGCCGGTCTAATCCACTTATGGAACAGGTCTTTCAGCCGGGTGTAGAGCTCACGGGGTGTTTCTCCGAGCCTAATGTCCGGCTCCCGGAACCTCCGCCGATACGCCTCCTCATTGATTTCGTATTTGTGAAGGATGGCTTCCTTCACCTGGTCATAGCTCATAGCGTGGTCTGGATCCATGGCCACATAGGCACCGCGGGCTTTCCCTGTTAAATGGGGAATAAGAATAACTGCCCAGGCCTCCCTTGGCCAGCGGTATGCCGTGGCTAAACGTTCAAACGTAGTCAGGTAGTGCTCAATGTCCTCCCCGTCCTCCAGTCTGGGGATGGCACCCCTGGACCACTCCACTGGTACTGCCGGTGCTGCCAGTGGTGGCTGGCCCAGCATTGCTGCTGCGCCTGCGAGTGCTGCTGCTGGTGGTGGTGGTGGTTGGTTGGGAACTGCTGCTGCTGCTGCTCCCCCTGGTGGCTGGTGTTGAAGCGCCGCTGCAGGTGCTGCTGCTGCTGCTGCTCCCCCTGGTGGCTGGTGTAGAAACGCCGCTGCAGGTGCCGCTGCCGGTACTGCTGCTACAGGTGCCGCTGCTGCAGGTGCCGCTCGCCTCTGCAGCTCCGCTGACTTTTCTGACTCAAAGTCATCACGGAGCTGGTTAAGCTGGACCTGTATGCCCCTCCAGCGCCTCTCCTGCTTAAAGGCTTCCCTCTCCTGGTTCTGCACGGATTTCTCCAGGAGACGATGCAAAGCCGCCAGGCCAGTCGGCTCAGGAGCCCCATCCAGAGCCACAGCTTCCAGCTCCGTCTGGACCTCTTCTGTATCCACCTCCTCGTCCAGGTCAGCTCTGTTTAGCCGTCTGTACGCCATCTCTTGTCTGGTGCAGTACCGCTTCTTCCCCTGGTTGTCCAGTCTCTTTCAGCGCCGATCCCACTTCTGACACCAAATATGTGAGGTAGCGGGTTAAGCTCCTCAGTAACAGGATGGCAGGGGACTGGTAGCAGGGTTGAAGGATACGTACAGACCTCCAAGAGACGATGAGATGTGTTTTCATAGACAAATAATGCCTTTTTATTTTAGTAACCAAAGTGTGCAGTCCCAGCACACTTAGACAAAAAAGAAACAAAAATACTAACGCAACACTTAAACCCGAAAATAAATTCTTAAAGACAAAACAATAATTCACAATGGCAACAATACTGTTTCAGGACTTACTGCTCACTCTGGTTTTCAGCAGCAACCTCTCCTACTCTCTCAACAGGTTAAAATGAGGCACCTCTTAAATACACGTAGACATTAGACAAAATTGGACCAATCATTGAATGATTGGGCCGTACCACCACCAAATGACGCTAGACATATACAAACACACCATCAAAGACATAATTAACCCATACACAACAATAACACCCTCCTAAGCACACCACACCCATAATACAAGACATTATTTACAATTTAAACATTCACAATTCACATAACACCACCAAACATATACAAACGACACCCCTCCATCATATTCCATACATCCCCGTTCCCAGTGAGTGTTAAAATACCACTACCGTAGCGGTGCGCACTCGCATAGTAGCAGCAGAGTCCGGAACTGAGGAAGCAGGTAAGTAAGTGTTCAGATGAATGGGGGATAAACTGTGTAACTTTGTGAACGGGGCATGAGTGTGTAGGCCTCCACACTACATGACAATGATGTTAAAAATAAATGGGTTTATACGGAACGATTTGTGTTGTGACTGGTTTGTTATGTTATTGTGAATGTTGCGGTTTTCAGCGATGGCGTTTATTATGCCACCGCTCGCATGTCTGCTCGACACGCGAACAAAGTCTCGTGCACAGCCTACCTGTCGCTGCCGGTTTTTCAGAGGTAGGAGTACAAACAGTCTTTAGTGTGCTGATATCCCGGGTGTGCAGGTGTTTGTGTGTATGGGCGCAGGTGTGTGTATTTCCTGCTTTTTGGGTCTCGCGGTGCTACCGCGATTCAAGTTCAGGTAAAGCACGGGTAGCAAGCAGGCGAACAGTCAGTGAAACAAACAAACCGGTGAGGGGGTGAGACGGTCACGTTCACCCTCTCACAGGTATCTTATGAGCACCCCAAGAAAACACCTCTACAGGGTTTAACGAGTGATTCTAGCCCATGCAAAAAAAAAAAAACAAAAAAGCAAAAAACCCTGAGGTTTATTACATCTGACTGAGGCATATTTCAGCAGGTGGAAACTCACCGTGGTAGTCGCCTTGGCTTGGCGGATTTGACAAAATCACCTTCATGCAGCTGAAGGGGGTGTAGTCTGTGCGCTTGCCTTCCTTCCCAAACATGTGGCGCACATTGTAGGCATACTGTTTGTCAAACTGAGGGGGCAGAGAGAGAGAAAAAAAAACAATGTGGGTGAGGAAGAAGGAGTGTAAGAAATTGGGTGAGAGAGAGAGAACTACAGTAGTAGATGTGGGGGAGGATTAATCAAGAAGAAATAAGGGGAAACGCTAAAGAGAAAGAGAGGCAGTGAGATGAAGGGAGAGCTAGAGAGAAGGACAGAGGGACAGAGAGAAAGCAGGAGGCAATGGGGAGTGGAACAGAGAGAATTAAAGGGAAAAGGAGAGCGAGAGAGAAGAGGGAGAGGAAAGGAGAGAGAGAGGAAAGGACAGAGAGACTGCAAGAATGAGAGAGAAGAGAGTAGGTATGGGGAAGGGATGTTGGCAGGGGTCTGGCCGTGGCGTGTTGTGTAGTGTTGTGGAGCAGTGAGGAGGGGAGGAGAGGAGAGGTGGGGTGTGGGGCTGGAAACAGAGATGTTGTCGTACATCATGTTGGATGTGGCAGGGTGTTTTCCGCCATGAAATATAGAGCTATTAGCACGAGCCTGCTGTAGAGGTGTCGCCCAACTCCAGACAGCTGTGACTGGATTATGGATAATGTGGCTGCTTTCCCCATGTCTCACTACCATCACCAGCCCCCCAACCCTGCCCCCCCCCCCCCCCCCCCCAACCCTCTTTCCCTAAACATATCCTCTCTGATCTTCTGCGCATTAGAGTGTTGCAAATCACTGCAAACACTTTATGATAAGATTAAATGATGAGCCAGCGTGTTTTATTTCCTTCTCCTGCCCCGTAATAAATGCTCACTTTACAGTGGATTAGTGGTTGCAGAGTGCTGATCGAGTCGCACACACACTGGAAGTTACAAATCTAGCTCTGCTCTGTCTAACAAAACAAAGTAACAATACCAACAAGAATCAATAGATTTAAGACCCCTGCCCCAAACACACACACACACACACACACACACACACACACACACACACACACACACACACACAGTAGGGAGACAGAGACTGCTTTACACTCTGCGGACCAAGTGCTACCACAGAAATACGAGAAAAGAGAGAGAGAGGGGCGAGAAAAAATGTCAGTGTTTGCATTCGATGGGGGTCAGCACATTTAATCTGCCCGGCGACAAACCCAATATACCAATCATACACAGAGGAAAGGCAGCTTTGCAAGGTGCTTAAATCAAGATATGTGTGTGTGTGTGTGTGTGTGTGTGTGTGTGTGTGTGTGTGTGTGCATGCATGGGCGTGTGTGTGTGTGTGTGTGTGTGTGTGTGTGTGTGTGTGTGTGTGTGTGTGTGTGTGTGTGTGTGTGTCCTATCCTATTCATCAGAACACCCAATCCCCTCCCCCCACTCTACAACTATTAAAGACCCCATAAAACCCTCTGAACTTGACAAGGTGACTATCTGCAGAGTCGCAATAAAAATATATAATGAAGTGATAAAAACTGACTTACCAATCATACATTAATTATGTGGTAGTTGTAAGGATTTAGGAAGCCATTTCCAGTTTAAAGATCACAACCTACCGCATTAAAAATTGGGGGGAGCTCGGAGATTGTCATCGCTTTGCTGCGGAGCTTATTTATTTTGCGGTGTGTGTTCTGTGCTTTTAATTTCATTGCCTTTGTCATGCATGCTAATGACCTCGGGGGCACAGCAACCCACAACTAATAAGAGAGAGAAGGGGCCAATAGCTTAAAGGTCTGTCACCGCAAACAAACAGACAAACAAAAAATAGTTGTTAGCTGCTATGGCACCTTATAAACTAATAAACATAACGTGGGCTTTGAGAATACTGTCACATTAGTTAGTGTTGGTATAATTATCAGCAGGAAAAAACAGCACAGCACAGCACAGCACTGCACCGCACTGAGGCTAGTCGGGGATGACTCTGTAAGGTACACAAATAAAATGCATACATTCTGTTCCTGTACTGTTTGCTGGTTGTCCACTAATCTCTACATTGCTGCTGGTGCTACTGGCACTGTAAATAACCTACTTAGCAGTTTTGCACGCAATTACAGATATTTATGTCACTGTGCCATCTGGATGCGGCAGACTCATATTGTTGTTGTAAAATCATGCTCTTATTTGTGTTGTGTGGTTACTTCTACTTAAAGTTTCCAATCTACTATCTGACTATATAAATATCCCCCTTCGCTTAAAAGGCTGCAAAAAAAGGGAGTTTTATGAAAGTACGAAAAAAAAAAAAAAAAACTATGCCAAGCAAGGATGCAGCAATTCATCTATTTGTCCAAAGCAAGCTTATTCCAAAATAGTCTGTGCTAGCCTAAACTCTCGAGTTTGAGCACATGGGTGGCCTCATATGGAGCGTCAGCATTCACAAATTTAGATTTGAGTTTAGAAGTGAAACTGTGCGATACAACTCATATCACAGAGACCCACGAGCCACCAGAGACCAGAGCATGGAGAGGAGCCAGGCGCACACATCTGTCTGCTAAATGAAAAGCGCTGACTCTCCCTCGCTTGGACCGTTTTCATTAGCAGGAGGTCTGCGCTGGTCTGTTCACAGACTGGTAGAAACTCAGTTATCTAGCTGGCTCAGGGTTTCTGATCAGTGAGAAAATTTACCCTGTTGACCCCTGAAATGAAATGGAAAAAAGAGAGAGAGAGAGAGTGACTGCCTCTCTCTGCAGTGTGTAGGCACAGATGAGGAGGAAGTATGCCATGTCACCCACGATATAAACAGTTACGGATGGCTGCAGCTGACATAATGCTTCTTCAGCAGGCACCCAATTTCTCCTAGCAACTTGCAACGAGACAAACCCTCACTTGGTAATCATACTTAATGAACTCATGTTGCAACAGCAAAAAAAAACAAAAAAACTTGTCCATCATTTGTCTTTTTCATTTCGAAGGGCCATTAAGGTGTACTCACAGGAGTTCCATCCTACACACTAATATATTTCTATTAATTCAGTTGTGTTATTTAATTCAGTTATAACATACTTCAGTGACTAAACTGATTGGAGCTCCTGATGATTAGCCGCCACTGTATTGCTGTAACATCTATTCCGATGACTACTCTTTAAGAATAAAGATAAATATTCAATTCCCTCCGCTATGTGATATTAGCCAAGGGCTTGCAGACGTCGTGCCAGTTCCACATTAAGGACAAGCTGGTCTTATCATCACTCCACTAATTAACACATTAATGTCAACAGCCTCTGCCATAGTTCATGCAAATCTGAGGCAATGCATTGCCTGTAATCAGCGCTATATTGAGGAAACAGACTGCTCTAAATCTGGCATTTCATTTGTAAACCATTAACACTTAACCAGGGGAATTTTTCTGTAGAAACTATGCTTTCTGCAACAATGTAAAATTCTTCTGTGCTGCATTGCCAAGTCAAATTCTGGTGTGCTATGTACATTTGGTGAATGAAGATTCCAATTCTACATAACACAGTATAACATGGACCTTGATGTTCTTTGCAACACTTATCCTAACAATCCCATCTCATGGCCATAGGCAACAGCTTATCCTGCAGACAGCCAGGCCTCAAAGGAGACTGACAAACCGACAAGCACTTGGACATTTCAAATGTAAAATGGTCATAAGCAGCGACGAGACAAGCAACTGTTGCATCTATAAAGAAACAGCAAGAAGCTTATTTTATATGTGATATTACAAACCAACTAGCAATAAAAGTGTGACTGTTAAGGGCTTATAGTTCTAAGTGGCATACCACAAGCTAGAAACACACAGCCAGTGTTGGGCTGTGACTTTTGTTGTTGTTTTGTGGACGAGTTTTTGTTGCCCGTCTGACTGCAGGGTTAAGGGTTTTAATGAGGACGAATGAGCAATAAAAAAAGAGGCCTGTGCAGTCGTCATCTCCCACACATTCGGCCGTCTTGCGGGTAAGTTACTGCCGTCCCTTGTGTGCCCACTGCTCTTTGACGGCCTATCGATTCCACACACAGTGGACCTATTCACCTCCACTACCCTGATCAACAAATTCAGCCTCATAAAAGAGCAGGTATGGGATGAGAGGCAGACCACCTCCGACTATGGCCACAAAGAAAAACAAAAGGAAAAAAAGCAGACTCTTTTTTTAGTGGTCGTGTGCCAGAGCCTCAGTGCATGTGCTAGTGTGAATATGTGTAGCATGCGTGTAAGAGAGTTTGTGCGTGTGTGTGTGTGTGTGTGTGTGTGTGTGTGTAGTAGTAGTGTGTGAGTGAGTGAGAGACAGACAGACAGAGAGTGAGTGTGTGTCTGTGAATGAGAGGGGGAGAGAGACCGTGACAGAGAGAGAGTGTGTGAGTGAGAATGTGTGTGTGTGTTGATCTTGTTTGTGTTGCTCTGTGTGTATTTCTGTGTAGGCAGCAGCTTGGCAAGGCCTCCTGCCTGACAGTCCATTGTGACTGATGTGGCGCTGGCCCCAATCCATCTTAAGTGTAATGCCATTAAAATGCTTTCCGTTTTAAGTCACCGTTGCAAGGCCCTTTCACAAAGAACATCGCTGAATGGAGGCTGTTAAGGCCAACAATAAAACAGTAAATTCACTTTGCAGTTTCAGTTCAGTTGAGGGGATAAATTGTGTGGTATTAGCAATCAAGATGCCCAACTAGGACTAAGGAATTCTACTGACACAAGACCAACCACGTTCTTTGTGCATTAAGGGAAGTTGTGTAGAAGAAGAGAAATTCATTGAAAACAAAGCATTTATATCTACTTGATTTCGGGCTTTCCCCTCGATTTATTCTCTTTTCCTCCACTCACATCTTGTTTCTGCAGAGGAAAGTTTTCTTTTTCAGAGTGTACAGATAAAGACTGGCACACTTACCCCTCCACACACAGACAGATAACTGCGCAAGGCTGGACTACAAGTGTAAACACCACCAAACGACCACATTTTTTTTTCCTTCTCATGTGAAGTATAGAGGCAAACGGGGAAAGCTAAAGGTTTAAAAACAGACTAGCTGTAACAAACAGCACCGTGACGGAAACAAGAGATTAGAGACAAAGGGTGAGCTGAATGTGGAGGGTTTGTGCTTTTCATCAAGGAGACCCTGTCCCCATTATCCCCCCCCTCACCCATATATACGGTTGTTCCTAACAACCAAGTGGCACACAAGGGTCAATAATTTAATTACTCTATTTGTAATTAAGAACAACACGAGAGGGGTGGAAAAACACTTAGATTAAATCAGAGAGCACAAAATAAAAAAGACATGGAGATTGTGGAGTAGTTATGTCTACTCTAATTAACGCGTTTGTCTCATTGTAGGATATAATTATAAAAACAAAGCTTTACCAAATGCAGAAAATTAGGAGAACAATGGCCGCTAATGATGCCATGTAGAACTACAGAGTATTGGCCACTTTGAGAGACCAGAGTCATCGGCTTGACAGGATCGTCTAGTAGTTAGGATGGTAAAAATCAAGGGACTGGGTGATCTAACAGCAGAAAATGAGCCGCAGTAATGACAAGGGAATTAAACTTGGGGTGCATAAACAACACAACCATGACACATATTAACCCTTTTGTTGCCACAGCCAATATTGTCCCTGCTAGTTTAAACATGATAAATGTTTCAAAACGGCACAGTGTTTCGTTTTTTTTTTTTTTTTTTTTAATCCATTACATTAATCAAATCTTCACAAATAAATCAATCGATCCAGGGTCAACACCATCCAAAAAATAATTTCTGGTTCGGCACAGGGAGCTTCTAGTAAAATGCTGACACCAAAAAAAGCGCAGGCCTATATTTCAAAAGAGTGGCACGGGCAGCCCAGGCTCTCAAGGACAGAGGCTGTGTCCTGCCAAACTACATCACTGCCGCACATCAAAGCAGCCTAGCCACACTTAAAAGATGAGACTGCACTGTACCTCTCTGGCCTGCCAATTAGCAGCGGTGAGGGAATGGCTGGAAGGCTGGCTGCCTGGACAGAGCAACCTTAAATCACTGCGTTGGCGTTACTGTGCGAGTGTCTGAATGGAGGTTTAAGGAATATGTAAGGAGGTGCATGTGTGTGTGGCTCTATAGATGCTATGAAGTGTGTGACAGTGAGCATAAGTATGTGTGCCTGTTAAAATGAAGTCTGTGTGCGTGTGTATTGATATGTGCATGCACATAGCCTTATCGGGGATGTGGTGCAGTTTACGTGAGTTCAAGCGTGTGCGTAAGTGTATGAGTGACTGTCTATATGTCTACACTACACTGTGTGTGTGTGTGTGTGTGTGTGTGTGTGTGTGTGTGTGTGTGTGTGTGTGCGCTAATGTATGTGTGTGTGTGCGTCTGTGTCTACATTTAGCAGCAGCAGTAGTGATGTAATGGAAGAAGCTTCTATCCGTCTATGCGCTGCTGCTGCTGAGGAATGTGGCGTCTGAAGCGTCTGAGCTCCTCTAATTAAAAAGCCAGCTGGCGAGCGCAGACGGACACAGACCTACAAAGCAGAGGTGTGTGAGTGAGCGAGTGAGTGAGCGTGGGGGTGATAAAGTGTTTGTGTATTCTTGCAGCTGAGGAAGAGAGAGAGAGAGAGAGAGAGAGAGAGAGAGAGAGAGAGAGGGAGAGAGAGAGATGGAGAGAGAGAGAGAGAGAGAGATGGAGAGAGAGAGAGAGAGAGAGAGAGATGGAGAGAGAGAGACGGAGAGAGAGACGGAGAGAGAGGAGATATAACTGAGTGGGTGGATGACTGTGTGTGTTGTCTCTGGATGTGGAAGTGTGCCGTGTCTTTGTGATTAAATGTGTGGCTGGCTGTGCTGTGGAGGAGGCTGCAAGACTGACAGGTGTGTGTGTGTGTGTGTTTGTGTATGTGTGTGTGTTTGCTTATGTGTGTGTGCGTATGTGTGTGGGTACAGCTGCAATGGTTTCCCAATTAGAAGCTTCGGGGAATGCAGTTGTAAGTCTACCTCCTTGACACTGGCACAAGGATGGCACACATAGAAGGGTGGGGCGGGGCGGGGCGGGGGGGGGGGGGGGGGAATAAAAATCAGACCAGAGCAGGTGCAAACAGGACCATCAACGCTGCTGTCTGTGGAGATGTCTTAAGTTAAGGACATAGACAACATTCCGGGAAAACAAAAACACACTAAATTAACTTTGCATATGCGGCATACTGTAAGTAAAATGCTAAAAACACATCAATTGCACAGAACAGACAGCAGTGCTAATGAATCCACCCACACCCTCTGCTAACTCTCATTACTGGAAGAGGTGGAAAATACTTTGCATGCCAGTTTGGAGACTAGGCTTTCAACACCATTCTCCTCGCCTGGCAATGCTAAAGCTTCCGACTCAGACACAGGTATAGCTGTTGCATGCTGCTTAAGCCATTCAGACCTGGGGCGGTATTTGTGGGCTTCTTCCTTTTCGAACTGCAAAGTGAGTGCAATTGTTCCTTTGAATCCCTGACATATGAAATGCATAATCATTTGTTGAAATTCAGATGGGAAGTATATTGTGAGAAGTGCTTGTTTCTGTGAGACTCCAAGCTACTGTGAAGACAAGTGAAACTGTTTGCTGTTTGTTGCTAAGTCTATTTAGCTAGGGGTTGAGCAAAGATCAGCCAATAGTAGATCAGTATCAACAGTACCAGCACTCTCCAGTATAGGGAGCCGAGAGGATGACATGTGAACTGCAGGCTCGTTGGCTAATAATAACACTTTTCTATGGAATAATTGCAGGCGATTTCGTATATAACTGAGTGCAATGTAACATTTAAGGAAAGACCACTCCCAATAAAGTAAAACCTACAAAGTCAGGTGTCTGTCATGGCAAGTCCCACCTGATATGTCACAAACCTCCAAACCTATACACAGAGGAAGTTGGGACGCAGAACGTTCTTGCTGACTGCATCGTCGTGGATCTAGCTAGACCCTACTGTGGGGGTTTAATCTATCCATTTTCATGAGGAACATGCACTCAGGGCTGGAGCTTTTCCAGGACATGAAGAGCCGTGGGACTAGTTGCCTGCGGCTAACGGAGAGGGACTCCCAGAAAACAAAAATGCTGAGCAAGCGGGTGTCGTTTGGGCAAACATAATTCAAAGCGGCTCCAAAGGACGACCTTGCTTCGTGTGTTTGGCAGCACACCAGGGCTGTCATGGTTCTGTCTAATCACCATGATCCCGCTGGAAAAGGGTCAGTGGAGAGAAGGAAACAAGAGTGTAATCAAACCGCTTCTGTAGAGACAGCACACCTCCCTGACAATCAGAAAGGCATGAAAGGTGCAAATTTGTTGAAGCTCAGACGGTTAGATATCATCAGTACGAGCATCGGTCAAAGAAAAGGAGGAGGAGGAGGAGGAAGCGGCTCTTCTTTTTTTGCTGGCTGTCGGATACGACAATGTATACATTGCTGCAAGGTGCGCTGCAGGGGTGGGGAGAAAAAGGAAAAAAAAAAACCCTCAGATTCGCAGCCAAGTATAAGAGTGGCACCAAAGAGCAGCTGGAGGACCTGGCAGAGGAACCCTGTTCACAGCAAGGAGTGCTCCTCCACCGACAGTACCTCAAAGAGCCACATGTGAACATGACTTGAGTAAAACAGTCAAAAGAGGATGCTCAGTGGACAGTGAGTGCTGTGTGTGCCGTGAAGGAGTGGCACTGATGCTTGTGGCACTGACGCTTGTGCCCCTGCCACCGGCAATGGCTGAAGGCAGTACACCGAGGCTGTGTATAGAGACTGTGTCTGTTGAGATCTTTGTTTACAGCAGATGACTTTTCACTGCAGCACTACATGGTTTTGAACGCTGGCCCGCGAGCCAAATTTGGCCTACAGAATAATAATATTTAGCCCGCAAGACAATACCAAATAACTACTAGAGCTGGCCTGCCGGTATTTTACAGCGCATGTATCGCTAATACTACTGCCATGCTCTGGGGCAGACACCTTGTGCCCGGAGTGCAGTATGACATGATAACTACAAATCCCAGAATGCTCTGCTGGTGTTTTGGCATGCCAATCAGGACAAGACTAGTCTATGTATTTATCTGTTTACCTATATAAAAAAACACACCACCTGTTTGCCTTGTATTTAAATTTTATTTAAGAAATGAATGTCAGTGATGTGTTTTCTTACTTGAAATTTGATTTTGCATGTCTGCAATAGTAAGTTATATATTGTATAGTATTAAGCTTTAATTGTTCCATATTCAATGTTTGAGGACCTTGAGGAACGTATTTGGAACCATATGAAAAGATTTGTTATTATATTTGGAGGTGTTGCATTTTGGCCCACTGTGTATTTGAATTCAACACCCCTGACTTAAAGCCACATGTTAAAGTTTTTAAATGTTTGTTCTTAAATGTAATACTCCTGATTTTTTTTATATTCCATGTCCTGTCAAGGTTTTCAGAAGCACTAAGGCTTCAGAAAATTGTTTTCAAACAATTCCTTAGGTTGTGGGAAGCTTTATGTAGAGGGCACCTTAAGGTCTTCATGGTTTAAAAGGCTTAACAAAAAAACAGCTCAGGCAGTACGGCTGGTGGCGGGCAGGAGGAGGTTAGGTGGCGTTTGGGTGACATCCAACATATTGTTTTTGTGCTCGGGTCAAAGAGCTGAACTTCTTTCTTAACGGGTCAAAATCACCTTTCAGGAAAGGTTGCAAGGGCTTTCACTGCTCTCAGAAGGGGGCTGCTTCTGGCCACCCTTCTGGAAAGTTCTCCAGCCCTGTGGAGGGCTGAAGAGATTGTAGGTGTCAGTATAGTTTTTCTTCTACCAGGCAATTGCACTCTGCAACTCCTTAAAGGCAGAGGTTTGCCTGACAACTGCCCCTCTTGTGTGGCTGTTCGATTTAAAAGGCTCTGTGAAATGTTTACTGCTCTTCATTCTTCTTGAGGGCAGTTCTACAGTCCTGTAGGACTTAAGTCTTTCATAAGTGTGTTACTGCACTCCTGTATGGATGGCTTGCATCAGCATTAATCTAAGCGCATGTATATTTTGTACAAGATGTCTGTACAGAAAAAATAAAAATAAATAACTAAAAACATTATATATATACATTGCTACCTCGGTCCATGTTGTGTTTATGTCTCCACAAGCCTGTTGTCCCTCTGAGACCCTTTAAGGACATCTTCCACACATCTCCCAATCTGTCCATGACATAAGTCACCACCCATCTGTGGCCCTGTCAGGATCGTAGAGCCATAGTAATACATCCGCACCTGTCTGTGCCATCCTCTCTGGACGTGTGGGAGCAGCCTGAGCTGGTAATGAGTGTGTGGACCTCTCCTTGGCAGGCAGTGAGGCATAGCACAGTAAGTCTAATGAGCTTCACCCCATAGCACCTTACCATAGCAGACTTCCTTAAAAAAAAAAAAAAAAAATACAGTGTTAATGTCCTCTTAGTACAGCCGAACAGTGAGAGGGGCCGAAGTGAGACGCCTACAGGAAATGGAACTGTAGGTGAGCACAGCGAGACAAGCAGGTAGGTCTCCAAAGCAGGAGCCAGCTGTGCAATATTGATGAGGTTTCAAAGGAAGTTATATCTTTGAATCACAGTAAAAGGCCAAAATGTGTCCTATCATTTATTCAAACCAAACTTTATATCGATGTAGCAGGCTTCTTTTAAGATGAGTCACTTTGTCAGACTGTTTGGTCATGCTTTCATCATACGTCACTGTGTTTGCTTCTCGATTAGCGCATTAGCTTTAATAGAGGCTTTATGAGAGAACGTGATTGCATTACAGCCCTTAAAAGATGCTACCAAAATGAACACTTAAACGGTCAATAAAACAATGGCATGTTAAATGTGGTCGGTTAACCCTGTGGAACTGGGGACCGCCATACTCACAGAGCACAGACACACAACTGCAGTAATTTTACCATGCTAATTTTAGTGTACTGAAAGCACAGTTGCCATCTGTTTAACATTCATGGTGCTGGTAAAGGGGGTGTTAAGCCAGATTAAATTTTTCAAAGTTAATTGACCAGCCTTCAACTAATCAGTGCAGAGTAGAGCAGAGCAGAGCCGGCACCTCTTACTAGTTGCTGACTGGCAGACTTCAAAACAGGAGCCTGGGAACCTATCCTGCCCAATTCATTTCCAGGGCTAAGATCGGGCAAAAAAATGAGCTGAGGAGCTTTAGAATGGCTTAACCAGGCTACTGAACAGTAACATCGAAAAAAGAAATCCCTTTCTGAGAAAAGGGGTAAGTTTATCTTTCCAAGGAAAACAAAACAGACCAAACCTCAACTACCTGAACTGGTGGGTCTTATCACACTGCTCTTTCCTCCTGTATCACTTGGCATTTCACAATCGCCCTCCTCTCAGTCTCTTTTTCTATGTATTATCTCATTTTCTCACTGTCGCCGTCCTTTTTTCCCCATCTACATACTGACTTCTTTTTTCCTCACCTTCCTTTTCTGTGGTTTTATCAACTCTCCCTCCTTTCTCTCCATCCTTCTTGCATCCTTCTTGCTCCTTCACATGTGGTCAGGGATGCTAACACAAAGGGCTCCAACCTCTTTTCAATCATCTCTTCTTCATCTCTTTCTCCCTCTGTCTCTGCATCCGTTTTCTTTTTTTCTTTTTTGCTGTCGTGCTCTCGTATTGATGGGCTGCTACTAATGGGAAGGGCAGCGCAGTGGCCCAGTGCACCACCATCTGTGACGCCATGCATACATCACCAGCCAGCCAGCCAGCGAGCCAGCCAGGCAGCCAGGCCGGCAAGTCAGCCAGCCAGGCAGGCAGGCATGCAGGCAACGTTGCTCCATGCTGAGCGTTCCCTTCTGCTGGCTGCGTCATGGAACACCGGCTGCGCCTGGAGCATCCTGCCCAGCCGCGTCACACCTGAGCGGGCAGACAGAAGGGGCTCAGTTGCCCTGGAAATGGGGCACTTTGGAGAGTGGCGGTGCGAAACCACTGGGGGAATGTGTTTGTCGTGCGGGGAAGTATCCTAAATGTGAGGAATGGTTTCCGTGGGTGGAGACGGCGGTGGGTGAAGAGAGTGACGACAGTAGTAGGAGAAGGAGGAGGAGGAGGAGGAGGAGGAGGAAGAATGGAGCTGTGGTGCTCAAACTCATTTTTGTGTCTGTGAAAGTGGCTTAGCGATAGTCAAAGCAAAAGGGCCTCTTTGAACTGTCTTGCTGCCTGAGAGTCAGTGTGCCATGGCAAATGTCTGGGGCTTAAGAGGGACTAGAGAGGTCTCTGAGGAGAGACACTCGAACGAACAACAAACAATGTGCACTTCAAAATCTAAAGGCGTTTCAAGTGGGACCCTATTCATGCGAACAGCAGTAACGCAAAAATGTATATATTCTCCCACACACTCAAAAAGGTCTTTAAAAATGTTCTATGCGGTACAATATCAAAGCACTGAAAACTTCAAACTCAATGAGGATTAGTCTACAAGCTTAGAGGTTTAGAGAGTATCAGTTCACAAAACTGCTAAATCAGAGGGCTTCATCCTTCTTCAGACATCAAACTACATTCTAGCCAACTTTAAAGGGCATCTTTTGGAAATATATGGCTTATAGGGCTTACAAATTTGTTAACAACAAGCAAACAGCTAAAGATCTGACTTTCCCTGTGTATTGTTTGAAAACCTCAGAAATTTTAAGTTGATGTTGCTTTACATTACATGCACAACAGGTATGTTTAATATAACTAAACAGTGGCACAGGTATGAATTTCAGAATACCAGCAACTACTGAAATGAACCCAAATGACAGGAAACGATCAGTCACCCATGCAGACCATACATAGGCTCCTATATAAGCACACTGCTCAGAGTGTGTCCAACACAGGTTCATGGTTTGTCTTACTGATATGAAATGCTACATAAGATCACAGGTAATTTTTAATAATTTTTAAAATACTACATATAGCACCAGGTAAACACGTGTTTTTAATAAACAAAACTGCCAGTTCTCTTTATGCTGCTTGTAAGTTTTGGCTCTCTCTTTGGAAACCAACCAAACTCCTATTGTGACTGGAAGATCAGACTGATGTCTGGCTCAAACATCTTAGGTCTATAAAAATGATGTAGCTTCCTTCATGTTTATAACTTGTGTTACGAATATGCATTCTCCGGGTAACACTTACACTGATTTTGGTTTATTTATTTTACTGGCACCTACTGTGCAAGGTATGTCCCTCAAGGGGGGTGGGGCTTCACTTTTAATTACGGAGCTGAGGAGCACCTGGTGGTGGTGTTGGCAGAATGGCGTTTTGCGAGTGAGAGTCGCGGTGTGCTCAGACGGCGTTGGATCTTTCTGTTTTCCTAGTGGATTTCTCAGGCCTGGTGTGAGCAGCCGGAGGCCTATATAACTTCTCCAGGATTGGGGGGTTATGGTGCTTTTGTGAGCGACGGGTTTTCTTTTTGTTTGTTTGGCTAGCCTGTTTGTTTCAAGTACGTCGCTGAGAGTTTTCCAACGCCGGGTTAACGCCGGAGCCAACACGGACACGTTTATGTTGGGAGCACCCTACTGAGGGATTTTTAGGTTTTAACATTACTGCACGCACGGGGCTGTGGACTGAACAAACGCCTCCTCCGGGAGTCGGGAAAACGCGTGGGCTATTCGGCTTGGACGGCCCTCAAGACAGCACTCCGTGGACAGGTAAGCTCAACCTTCCTTGGGGGATCAGTCTGGTGCCAGCCAGCGTTCTGTTTGTTTTGACACACACACGCACACACACACACACACACATGTTGCGCTCTCTTTTCCCTCGTTAAGAGTCTTTGGGGGGTTTTGACGAGCCGGGAGGGAATCGGGTCGTAACAATTGTGGGCTCAGGTCCGGGATATGAATCACGCTAGCTAGGTTAACTGATTAGCTGGGGATAGCGGCTTAGCAATTGTGGCTAAGTATTGGCGAAATATAGGCCAGTTACCAGTGTCGGTTAACAGCCAGAAATTAATAGTTGGTTTGATATATTAGTGTTTGTAAGTATTGGTTTGATTTGTGTGTTTGCTCACTGTGTAGAAGTCAGTAGTGGCGTCGGTGAAAACCGAACGTTTCTGTACTGCGTTTGCTGAGTTTACAATTCGAATATGACGGAAGAGTTTGACCCACGAACATTTCTCACTGAAGGTCGAATCCTTCGAATGAGAGACTGGTATGAGTTAAGGAAACAGGACCTGCGAAAAGTCGCTGAACATTTGCAAGTTGAATGTACACCGGATATTAGGAAAATTGACTTAATCGAGAGACTAGTGGCGAAAGTGTCTCCACACCCCTCGCCTCCAGAATCTAATGTTACGAGTGTTGAGTTGCAGCTCGCAAAACTCGAGCTAGAAAAAGAACGTATCCAGCAGCGCGCAGCTCAAGAGGCAGCTATGCTGGAGCTTGACAGAGAGCGAATGAGACGCGAATTTGACTGTCGCAAAAAAGAACTTGAACAAGCGGACTTGAAATTGAAATTAGAAGAACGAAAAGTAGCCAATATGGAAGCAGAAAAGAGTTTTGATTTGAGCAGAAATATTCGCTTGGTCCCTCACTTTAGTGAAAAAGAGGTTGACGTTTTTTTTTTGTCTTTTGAAAAGTTGGCAACTAGTCTGCACTGGCCGCAGGATAAATGGCCTCTTCTGGTGCAGGGTGTGTTTACAGGAAGGGCATTGGAAGTTTATGCCGCGCTTGATGCCATTCAATCAGCCTCTTATGAGTCGGTAAAAAGTGCTGTGCTAGCTGCATACGAGTTGTCTCCGGAGGTCTACCGGCAACGGTTCCGTAGCCTTAAAAAGAGTTTAAATCAAACGCATATAGAATATGCTAGAGAAAAAGAAATAGCATTTGACAAGTGGCTTCGTTCTAGGAACATTGGACAGGACTATGAGAAGTTGAAACAGCTCATTCTCTTAGAGGAGTTTAAAAACAGTGTGTCTTTTGAAGTGAAAAATTATCTTGAAGATCAGAAGGCGGCTGACATTAAGAAAGCTGCTGTTATGGCAGATGACTTTGAACTCACCCATCAGCACATTTCAAGGGGTACATATAGGCCCAGTGTTTTTAAGTCCCAGTTGGGTAGGGGGCCAGAGAATGGCTCCCAGAAGCCCTCATGGGTGGCGAAAGTACCTACTGATTCATTTCAGGGAACTGTGCGCAAAGACGGTCTTGTCTGTTTTTATTGTGGGAAAAGGGGACACAAAAAGACAGAATGTACAGTTTTTCTGAGTAGACGTGCTGAAAAAGAGAATGGGAGGAAAATTCTACTCGTGTCTGGTAGGGATAGTCAGAGTTCTGTATTTGAGAGTGATGTTTTGGGGATGTACAAGGGTTTTCTCTCTGACGGCATTGTCAGCGTAGGTGGGCAAGAACACTCAGTGGTAGTCTTGCGAGATACTGGTGCGGCTCAGTCGTTGTGGGTGGCAGATAGTGGTGCCCTTCCTCCGTCTACCTCACTAAAAATTAGTGCCCTCATTCAAGGTGTAAACAGTGATGTTGGAGAGTTTAAAACGGTTCCTCTCCACCAGGTTCACTTACAGTCATCTTTGGTGACTGGGGTTGTTGAGGTTGGTGTGGTGGCCGGTCTACCAATTCCTGGAGTCACTTTCGTGCTCGGGAATGACCTGGCCGGTGAGAGAGTGTCAGTCATTCCCTTGGTCTCTGAGGTTCCAGTGGAGTCCCCGGAGACCAAGGCATTACAGGAAGAGTTTCCTGCAGTTTTCCCCACAGGTATAGTAACTCGTGCTCAGGCTCGTGTCACTGAGGAAGTGCCTAAGGAGATAGAGGAGTCAGGGGTAATACTGGCGGAGACTTTCTTTGCACGGGACACTATGATGGGTGACCAAACGTTTAGTCGTGATGAGTTGATTAGAGAGCAGAAGAGTGATCCAGTCATTAGTGACATTCTGAGCCAGACAGGTACTCTTGAGGACCTGGCAGGTGAAGCAGTGGGTTTTTATATACAGCATGATGTCCTAATGAGAAAATGGAGGGATCCTGGGTGTTCTGCAGCAGAGGAGTGGAGAGTTTACCATCAGATTGTTCTTCCTCCCTGTTATAGAGACGAGATTGTGAGATTAGCTCATGAAATTCCAACTTCGGGACACCTGGGAATAAATAAGACCAAAGCCAAAGTAATGAGACATTTTTATTGGCCAAATCTGCGTAAAGATGTGGTAGACTTCTGTAAGACCTGTCATGAATGTCAGATGGTAGGAAAGCCAAACCAAGTCATCCCTCAGGCCCCGCTAGTTCCTATACCAGCGTTTGAAGAGCCATTCAGCCGTGTTATGACGGATTGTGTAGGCCCATTAACAAAAACGAAGCGTGGGTATAAGTATTTGTTGACTGTGATGGATGTGTCCACACGTTTTCTTGAGGCTTTTCCTCTACGTGAGATTGCTGCAAAGCCGGTTTTGGATTGTCTTTTGAAGTTTTTTACACAGTTTGGGTTGCCAAAAGAGATACAGTCAGATCAGGGCTCAAATTTTATGTCTGGGGTTTTCCAGGCTGCGATGCGAGAACTTGGAGTGAAACATTATAAGTCCTCCACTTACCACCCGCAGTCACAGGGAGCGTTGGAAAGGCATCATCAGACGTTAAAGACTATGATCAGAGCCTACTGTATCGGTCAGGGAGAGGAGTGGGATAAGAGTATTCCATTCCTGATGTTTGCCATACGGGATTCAGTGTGTGAGTCTACGGGATTCAGCCCGTTTGAGTTAGTGTATGGCCATGAGGTGCGAGGCCCATTGAAGCTAGTTAAAGAGAAATTCTTAGCTGAAGCTTCTGAGACTAATGTGCTTGATTATGTTTCTGGGTTCAAGGAGCGTCTTAGGTCGGCATGCACTGTGGCCAGGGGTCATTTGCAGTCCTCTCAGAGGAAAATGAAAGATCGCTTTGATCAAAAGGCTGTTGCTAGGAGTTTTGAGGTTGGCGATAAGGTGCTGGTACTTCTGCCCATTAGGGGTGACCCTCTCCAAGCTCACTTCAGTGGCCCTTATACGATCAAAGAAAAGATGAGTGATGTTAATTATGTTGTGCATACTCCGGACAGGAGGAAGTCTAGCCGGCTGTGCCATGTTAACATGCTCAAAAGATATTATGAACGTGATTCAGTTTCCCCAGTTTCAGTTTCAGTTGCCCCAGTGTGCGTTGTTCAGGTGGATGAGCCTGAGGAACTGGATCCGAGTGAGACGGCTCCTATGGAAGCCAGGCTGTCCAATGGGGTGGTGTTATCTGATTTGGAGCGGTTTCTGAGTCACTTGACACCGCAACAAGCTAGTGACATTACAGAGCTGTTTGAGAGGTTTCCCTGCCTGTTTGCAGATGCGCCGCATGTTACTCCCATGCTGGTGCATGACATAGATGTAGGTGGTGCGGTGCCGGTTAAGCAGCACCCCTACCGAGTGAATCCACACAAGTTGTCAATGGTACGGCAGGAGATTGAGTACATGTTGAATCATGACATCATCGAGCCTAGCATGAGTGAATGGAGTTCGCCCATAGTTCCTGTTCCAAAACCAGATGGCTCTCTTAGACTGTGTGTAGACTACCGTAAAGTAAATGCTTTGACAAAGGCTGATTCTTTCCCTATCCCGAGGATAGAAGATTGCATTGACAGGATTGGTGCTGCCAAGTTTGTGACGAAATTTGATCTTTTAAAAGGGTACTGGCAGGTTCCCCTGTCGGAACGAGCAAAAGAGGTCTCTGCATTTTGTACACCTGATGGCTTATACCAGTTCAAAGTCCTCCCTTTTGGGGTTAAGAACGCTCCGGCTTCGTTTCAGAGGCTTATGAATCAGGTTACGGAAGGTTTACGGAATTGTACAGTGTACATTGATGATGTGGTACTGTATGCGGATACATGGGAGGGGCACATAGCGGATTTGGAACAGTTCCTTATGAGGCTGGAGAAGGCAGCGCTTGTTATTAATTTGCCGAAGAGTGAGGTTGGCAAGGCCTGCATAACCTATTTGGGTCATGTTGTAGGACGGGGTGAAGTTCGACCTCGGACTGCTAAGATACAGGCTATCGCTGAACTTCCCGTTCCCCGTAATCGCAGGGAACTTATGAGAGTTCTGGGAATGTGTGGTTTTTACCGTAAATTTGTTCCCAATTTTGCAGTGGTCACTGGAGCTTTGACTGAGCTGCTGAGAAAATCTGTTAAGTTTGAGTGGTCAGAGTCATGTCAAGTGGCGTTTGATCAACTTAAAGCCATTTTGAGTAGTGAGCCTGTTTTGGTTGCTCCTGATTTTTCAGTGCCTTTTAAACTAGCAGTGGATGCATGTGATATCGGGGTAGGAGCTGTTCTTCTACAGGAGGATGGTTCTGGGGCAGACAGACCCGTTGCCTATTTTTCAAAAAAATTGAACAGACATCAGCGCATGTACTCTACAGTGGAAAAAGAGGCTTTAGCTTTAGTCCTCGCCATTCAGCATTTTGAAATTTATGTGTCAAATGGGGTACAGGAACTGAAAGTTTATACGGATCACAATCCGCTCACCTTTTTGGAGAAATTTAAAACGAAGAATCAGAGGATCTTCCGTTGGGGTCTAATTCTGCAACCATATAACCTGGCGATAGAACATGTTGCCGGAAAGGATAACGTAATTGCGGACGCGCTCTCAAGAGTGGGAGCGGGCTGAAAGCGGCAGTGGTTTTCTTTAGTGGTTTTCTCATAATTGGCTTGAAGGCTAATAAAAGCAGTGACTAGTATACAGTGAGTAAATATGTAATGTTAGTATGTATGTTAATTGTGTAAATAGATATTTTAAGGAAAAAGAAAACGGGGAAAAAAAAAGGATAAAAGGGTTGATGTAAAAAGGAAAAAAAAATATAGAATTTTTTTTTTTTTTTTGGGTGGGGAGGTGTTACGAATATGCATTCTCCGGGTAACACTTACACTGATTTTGGTTTATTTATTTTACTGGCACCTACTGTGCAAGGTATGTCCCTCAAGGGGGGTGGGGCTTCACTTTTAATTACGGAGCTGAGGAGCACCTGGTGGTGGTGTTGGCAGAATGGCGTTTTGCGAGTGAGAGTCGCGGTGTGCTCAGACGGCGTTGGATCTTTCTGTTTTCCTAGTGGATTTCTCAGGCCTGGTGTGAGCAGCCGGAGGCCTATATAACTTCTCCAGGATTGGGGGGTTATGGTGCTTTTGTGAGCGACGGGTTTTCTTTTTGTTTGTTTGGCTAGCCTGTTTGTTTCAAGTACGTCGCTGAGAGTTTTCCAACGCCGGGTTAACGCCGGAGCCAACACGGACACGTTTATGTTGGGAGCACCCTACTGAGGGATTTTTAGGTTTTAACATTACTGCACGCACGGGGCTGTGGACTGAACAAACGCCTCCTCCGGGAGTCGGGAAAACGCGTGGGCTATTCGGCTTGGACGGCCCTCAAGACAGCACTCCGTGGACAGGTAAGCTCAACCTTCCTTGGGGGATCAGTCTGGTGCCAGCCAGCGTTCTGTTTGTTTTGACACACACACGCACACACACACACACACACATGTTGCGCTCTCTTTTCCCTCGTTAAGAGTCTTTGGGGGGTTTTGACGAGCCGGGAGGGAATCGGGTCGTAACACTTGCCATCATAAATAGAAGACAAACACCTTAACTTACAATGGGCAGAAACAGTTTAAAATTTAGACAGCACAGAGCTGTTTTTTCCCCCAACAAAAGCTCCTTACCCTCTAAATCCTCTGCTACCTTTCAACCACTTGTAACTGCTGAGGTGAATCTAATGAGGCACTGTGATGTTTTTTTTTTTTACATGACTTTACACTTGCTTGCATTTGGATTTCCATCATCACATTGGGCAGTGGTTAAAAAACCCCTGTTGTATGTGTGCCAGAAGGCCCCTGTCTGTGTGCAGTGCCTGTGTCTGTGTCTGTGTCTGTGTAGCCATCCGTGCCTTCCCCGCCCCACTGGCCAGCCTCGGAGATTGGAGCAGGAACATGCCCAAGAGTTAGAGGGAGGCTTGTCACATCCCCACCCATCATCGGCTCCACCAGATAGGCTTGTGCTAACGTATCCAGATCAAGATCTTTTCAATCTGTCAATAGTGCTCATGTCAAATCATGCACCGTGCAGCACTCTCCATTCATGAGCACTGCATCTGACTGCCAGGCTTTCTGATGGCTCAGAGTGGGGGAAACGGACAGACTTTAAACAGACCAGATGGGACAAATGCATCCAGGTTTCTCTCCAGCCCTCATTCAGGACCACCTGACAGGAAAAGCTGGTGGAAGTTCAAGACCGTCAATCTACAACGTCAAGGCCTCTCAATCTCTTATTTTCTTTCCCAGCGTTTAGTCCGCTTTTTACGACAGAAAATAAACTAAGGTCTTTTATTCCTCTGTTCTCTGTAATCTAAATTTCACCCTTTCAGGGGGCAAAATCACATTTAAAGCAAATTGTGAAGTCTCTCTAGAAAGAATAAGAACAACACTAACAGGACTCTTATTGTCAATCAAATTTGATTGCAAACGGAGAAACACTCAAGGCTATGGTAGAGATGGAAGAGAGTTGCCTATACACAGGCAGGCACAGACAACTTACACACAGACACGCGCACACACACACACACACACACACACAAATGTACACCCACCCACCCAAACAAATGCACGTGTGCACAGACACACACATAGATGCCAACACCGGTGGAGCTGTTGTGTTGTTTTGCTTTGAGATTACTTGGGATTCAGACAGTCACTCCCCCATACCTCGCTCTAAGCAAGCTAGTCCTGCCATTCCAGCACACCCTGCAGAGAATGTATGTGAAGGCATGCATAATGCATTTCAGAGGACACTAACCACCATCGCCACAAGATAAAACAGCTTAGTGGAATAAACAAGAGTCTTCCTTCACTATAAAGGTGTAGCCAGATGCCCCCTTTTTATTTATAAATAATTCATACTGAACAAAATGGCAAAATACAAAATAAATAAGAGCACCAATTAAAAAGCAAGTATGCACTTTTTCTCTGAAATTTTAAGATGTGTATTTTTTTTAATAATGTAAAGAAAACAGCCCAAACAGACATCCTGTGTGACTAAGCAAAAAAGGAGATGTTGATGAATTATACGTTTTCTACAACTATTTAAGAAAGAATGGAAAAATGTTATTCCTTTGTGCTGGAGGCACGATATTTCCTAGACACTTTCTAAAGGCTTAGTAGGCCACTATGCGCCAAGCTATGTAAGAAATGTATAATGCATGTATGTGGGCAATGCTATTTATAAAAAACAACAGTTATTCTTATTATCTACTGGTACAATTGATTGTGGCTTCAGCAAGGCCTTCCAAGAACATGTAACCTTTTTGAATTCTGCAAACAACCCCCTTGGCCTGGTTCAAGCGCAGTGTGGGCCGGACATCATGACGATCGCAAAACTGGAGCTGTATTCCAACAACAAGTACCAAGGTTGCAATTTCAGAAAAAAATAATACTCAAACACTCAACAATACCTATGAGACAGCCAGAAGTATTAACAGGAATAGTCACGGCTTCTGGTCAACTCCACACAACCACATAAAGAACATAAAGAACACGGTAATCTCCAAACCTTAACTTGCCTTGTTGGCCTATTTGAAGTCACGGATGACCACACTCCTTGCAAGACTATGTGTGACAGTGGATGCAACTGCAATACTGGCAGTTCAAACTGAAATATATCAGAGTGAAGTTTCAGTGCAGTTTAAGGGGCACCTTCTGACAGTGTGCTAAAATACTGAGCTATTAGAGAAGCCATCACAGCAGGGATGTGTCAAACAGTCCATCACAACAGAACAGTCTGGTCTGGAAAAAAAAATTGTACATCTTCACCCATGTGAAATTTTCTATGGCATGAATACATCTACTTCACTACTCTTCTGCTGAACAGACGATGGGGGTCTGTGGCCATTCCTGCTATCCAACATGGCATCTGTTTTGCACAGACTGCAAAAATACTCAATGTTTTGTCATATCTGATCAAATGGGGCTTGAAAAAGCAAACCCACACAACAACAGCCTGATACGGGAAAGAGAGAAAAAAACAGCTTTTCTACTGACATACTCCCCACTGTCAAAACATTGTCAGTGGAGGACAGTCTCACATCAAGAAGTAGCACTAATTTAGGCATCTCCCAAGACTTAAACAACACACACACACACACCACAAGATTTCTTGACTCGCACAGAAAAGTGCTATAAACTTGGGGAAAAAATAACATTCCACTGCAGTGCTTGATAAAACAACCCCACCATGTTCTTACTTTAGATGTTCTCAATAACAACACAAAAAAGGAAGATAGTGTGCACGCCTGCATGGAACTCTGAGAGCAAAATAATGTGCCATCATTCCGAAATCTGTAGAAAAGATCACTGATGCTTGAAATGAGAATATCTAAGACACAAAGGCGATGGTGACAACATTTGTATGTCTCACACAATGGACAACAACCCTGTTTAATGTCCCCAACTACAAATCAGCTAGAAATAAGCAATTGTCTGATAGAAAGGGGAGAAGACACACACACACACACACACGCATACATATACACACAGACACACACACACAACAGGGCATCAGAAACCTCAGCCGGGGAGCCTAATTTTCCCGTTAAATGTACCATAGACGTAAAAAAAGTAAGATTGCATAAAACAGTCTGCTGATCGCTGCTCCAGAAATGTGTAATTAAGGACAAGGAGGACAGGCGCCCAATTATCTCCTACATCAATACAAATACCAGAGAGGAACCGCTAAGGGCCGAGCCCACCACACCACACCAGCCCTGCCTCAAGTCTGCCTCTCCTCCGAGCACCTCATATCTATGCACTTGGTTGTTTCCTAATACTTAAGACTTACTGGAGGGTGAAGAGAGAAAATCATATCATCCAAATTCATAATAATAAACATGTGATGTCTTGGGAGGGAACAGGGGAGGGGGAAGAAGAGATAGAAGGAGAGCGAAACAGAAGGAGAGAGAGAGCGAACGAGAGAGTGAGTGGGAGACAGAGAAAGTCAGAGACAGAGAGAGAGTCAGAGAGAGAGATAGAGAAAGAAAGATAGAGAGCGAGGGAAAGTAAAGGATGGGCTGTTTAAGAAAAGCAAAATTAATAGGATGGTAGCCCAGGGGGGTACCATAAAACAGAGATTTCTGCTGAGAGAACATTATTATCAAACCAGTCAACCTCTAAATGACACTGCGAGACACGACGGCAGGCTGTAAACCCAGATGAGACTGCAGATGCATGTTTTTAACCAAATGCAAATGAATGTGGTTACGACTGTCAGCTCCCTATTATTTTATATACTCGGAGGTCTCAATTCTAGATGCAGGGTAGAAAGAAAGAAATGTTACCACACATTTCAAAGTTATTATGACTATCTACTAGCAAATGTTAAATGTAGCAATGTTTCCTACTGTCCCACACCTGATTTCAGGCACCATGCCCGAGATCTTTCAGCTCTGTACATGACTAGTTTAGGATTTATGTGTTACTGTATATCATTCTGAGCTGTTGTTTCATACAGAACCCTTGCTGAAAACATACCTTATCGGCATCCACCTTGCCCTTGACAAACTCGGACCTCCAGAACTGCAGGGCCTGGTCCAGGGTGAGGCCGATGCCCTTGAGGAAGAGGCCGTACTGCATGCGGCCCCCGTGGCGCAGGTGGTGGTTGTCCCGCAGGGACTTGTGGAGCTGCCTCATGCACAGGGGGAAGGACTTGGCGGAGAGCTGAGGAGGGAGGCGAACAGAACGGATGGTTGTGAAGCTGTAGGTGAAGCGATGTCACAAATAGGGAATAACATACAGACAGGGTGGGTCAATATTGGGCACTACACCACAACAGAGTGACGCTTGAATCAGTATGAAGTGTTTATTCCAGCATATTCCGAGACAGACTCACTGAACATTATCCTGGTTATTACACGGCTATCCACTACTATTACTATGTGTGTCTTCGCAAAATAAGAAAAAAAGTACTGATTTTAGCAATTTTAGCAAAATAGTTTGTCATTTAGACACATCAGACCTTCGAATGTTTGGATAGCCCATTCAGTTCAATGGAGCTTCGTACAACAATTTAACAAGCCATGCAATAATTAGTGATTCAGAACTGGCTACCAATACTGGCACAGACTGTGCCAAATGCACACTTTCTTAAAATCTGAAATAGCTGCATCACGGCTGGACTTTAGGCAGTAAAGGCACAGTCATGGTTTGACTCTTTCTAGTCTTATGCTACCCAACAGCTTTCTTTGGTACCTTTCGAACATGCAATACATGCATTAATATATGCAGTTGATGCAACAGCTTTCAGGGAACAGGCACAGCATACAACCATGAGCTGTGAATGATAACTGGTCCACAATAAATATTGGAGAACATACTAGAGGGAAGACTTTGTACTTGGGGCTGGAAACCTCAACTGATGCCACAGGCAGATGTGAACAGAGGACTGATTCTATTCCTATTTTTTTTGTTTATTTTTTCCAATTTAATATTTACTGGGTTTTCTGTTAGATTCTATTCCTATTTCTACAGTATCAATACAATCAAACTTGACTAATTCAAATCCATTAACACTTAGGACGATAAAGGAAATAAAGGTAACGCATGTCTATGCGAGTGTCAGAAGTCTTCAGGCATTTGAATCGGCGCTACACAGCCATGTGATTCTCTGCGCATACTTATTGAGCACACTCTCACACTGAATATTTCATAGCAGGATGAGTGAGTGTGTGTGTGTGTGTGTGTGTGTGTGTGTGTGTGTGTGTGTGTGTGTGTGTGTGTGTGTGTGTGTGTGTGTGTGTGTGTGTGTGTGTGTGTGCGTGGGTGGGGGTGTGTGTGTGGGTGTGTGTGAAAGAGAGAGAGAGAGAGAGAGAGAGAGAGAGAGAGAGAGAGAGAGAGACAGAGACAGAGACAGAGACAGAGACAGAGAGAGGAAGAGAAAGTGAAATGTGCACGTGTGTTTGTGCATCCTTACCGGATCAATCTGCTCCAAAGAAATCTTCCCAATGTTCTTCTGAATACTGTAATCCTGACCCACATAGGCATGACTGCAAAGTCAAAAGCAAACAAAACAAAAAAAATTGTAATGATCAAGCAACCATGCCAATGGAGAGAAACGAAAAGAAAAAGAAAACATCTGCTGTCTTGACAAGACATTCTTCAAAAGGCTGTTTGGGAGCGATGGATGGGGGTTAGACAGCCGAGGAGCACTCAGGCTGCAGATAGTGAAGACCTGAAGGCCACAGCTCCCCTCTAAATTATTATGCACACCCACCACTTCACAAAACGAGGGGGAAAAAAAACAAAGAAAGAGGAAAAGAAACCAACAAAATCTGGGCTTTCAGGCTGATGGGGTCAGCACTGCAGAAGTGTCACTCTAAGATATTTTTGCACTAAAGTGCTGTGTGCAGAGACAATTTTACGGGTTTTAGCGGGGCTCTGACTAGCAGTTAGAGAAGCGAGATGAACTGGGTGGGTGGGTGGCTGGGAAGGGTGAACCGACAGCAGTGTGAAACACATGTGGTGCTTAGTATTTCCAATATGTCAGTCACCATTCAGCCGAATGTCGTTTTCAAAGAAATTAAGCGAGCAACCTTACGGTGTTAAGTCTAACTCAGGGGATTTGTCAGCTGACGGTATCTCCTGACAATACAAGTGCACCTACAATGCATCAATCTAATAACACTTTTAATCCCAGACTTGCATTGTGTTCATTGTGCTTTGGACATCAACCCATAAAAGACTGCAAACCCTGTAAATACTGTCATGCAAAACATAACAGTCCTACATACTTGCATACGTAACATGCAATATTCACAATTCAAGGGCTATAATGGCAGTGTTTTAAAAGGATGAATTTTAGTACTTTAAATTAAATTCAGCTCCACTGTGGACAATTTTTTTTATTTGATCCAGTAAAGCAAAATTATGCTTCTCGGATGTCATTACCAATATTTTCAAATCTTTCCCAAGCACTGAACTTTCAATGATATCTAAAAGTGGAATATATAAAATAAAATAAAAGCAGATCATTAAAAAGCTGATCTGGTTCCTTTCAAACTTTATATGTACCACATGTAGAGAATCCAACCTTACCTTACAGTAACACAAGATGCCCGCAACCAGTTTCACAGCTAAAGACATTATATGGAACCTGCCCTGTCAAACTTCAATATCATATCCCCTAGGCAGAACGTGGGGGCTGTATTATAGAGAGTTTACGAGAACAGAATGGAGGTGTTTTCTTGTTTGTTTGTGTGAGTCAGTGTATGTGGAGGGGGGAGTTGTTGGGAGTGCCATTTCATTCCTCGCCACTGGTTTAGAATCTAGCAATTAGTTAGGCCCTCTTACTTTAATAGCTGGTTTGCAAGCACAGGTCATGAATCTTCCCTGCGCCACCCTACCCACTGCAAACCGAAGAGAATCCTCACAGAAACTTCACAGAATATGCATGAGAAACACAGGCGTGGGTTTTGTGCGAGTGTCGAGGCGGGAGTGTGTGTGGGCTGGTTTAATCTCAGCCGAGACTCCCAAGCGAGCGGTTCCTGAAAAGCCAAGCTGTGCTTACACCTGTAGGGCCTGGAGTGGATCACTGGTGAAGGAACTGTCCCAGAGGAGCACTTGCCAGTGGCACAGAGATGGAGTATTGGAATGAGAGATAATGAGAGCGAGAGTAAGTGACAGGCAGAAAGCAAGAAAGCAAGCAATCAAGCAAGAAAGCAAGCAAGAAAGCAAACAAGAAAGCAAAAAAAAGTGCTTGGTCACCTACAAGAGCATCCACTCGATGAAAGGCCATTAAAAAACAAAACAATTGTTTACTGAGTGTACTGGCTTTGTTTGGAACCTTCACTGTAATAATGGGTAAAAGTGTCTCCAGAACCCCTTTTAGAATTCTTCCAAGACAATCTTTCTTCTTGTATTCCGCATTCCATACCATCAGCTTTGATAGCGTTGTCAGGGAGGCACAGGCATGGTGTGTCACAGACAGGAGTGAAGTAATGTTGCAGTAACACCATCTCTAAAATCACTCACCTGAGGTGGTTAAGGAGGGGCTGCAGGCGCTCATCAGACTGCACCGCTGGCAGGGATCTCGCTGTCAACTGTCACAAGACAACAAGCAGGAAACAGACAACAGAGAAAACATTAGAACAGAACTGACAATGTGAGAACCATGTTTTTATTTTGTAGTAAAATAGTGCTGAGCACTATGCTATGTATTTTATTAAATACCATTGCCAACACTTGAAAATATTGCCAATCCTTCAAAATACTGCAGCTGCTGTTTATATTATGAGATCAGAACTCTTCGACATGACAGAGGGAGCGGGAGAGGGAGTATTTTAAAGTGCACCATTAAAACACCTTTTTCAAGAGGCCTTTGGAATACCCTCATGTTTTAAGATGTCTGTGCCTCTTGTGCATGTACTTAAACCGTTTTTTCTGTTTGGCATCCACAGAAGCCATTCTTCTAACTTGTCTAGAAGAAGTGCCTTGTTGCAATTTAGGCTTTTATTGTCACGTTTCCTCCAGTACAAGGTGCCATCATACTGTAGTAGAACATTCCTTTAAACAGTGTGGATTTTTCTTAATGGAACAACACAAGAGTTAGCAAATCATAAAGCATGTCAATTTATGGTGTAAATGATTTACACTTTTAATTAAATTTGCTACTGATAGATGACAGGGGAGGTTTACAGACTGTGTATGCTCTAAAAGTTTATTTAACAGAGAGAAAAACAAGGCAACAATTTGCTTTCATGACCAATCAGAACAGAGTAGACTGGCTAACCACAATGAAAATGTGTTTTTGGCTGAGACTAAATAGAGTTGTACAAGTAGGAAAGACTACATGTGTAGAGCTATGAAAGCGTATTTATCTAGTTCATTCATCAAGTTCATTTTCGTTATGAAAAATCGGCTGATTGAAAGTGAAGTAGCGTGGAAAAGAAGTAGGTACCAGCACAGGCACTAATTCCATTGGGAGTTCGAAAGCCTTGCAACTGTGAGTGACACATGGTCAAAAGAAGGAGGAAAATCGTTTGTTGAAAAATACCTACTGAGCACATTTTCACTATTGAACCACCTTCGCCCCAAAGATCAATCCAGTGAGCTCATAATTCATGCTTTGTTGTCTCCACCACGATATTCCATCTCATTATATTTCTTTGGCCAGGAGGCACCCACGTCAGGAAACATCCTCAACCTTACACGCCTGGCTTCACCATCATTAAAAAATCCGCATGAAATGCAAAGTCCGGAAAAGAATGCAAGAAAAAGAAAAACAAGAGAAGAATGGAGGGAGCAAATGGAGAAAAATCATTAAAAGCTGAAGGTGCAAATGAAGATGAACAGACCCCGCGCTCACATCTACATCCCATTACTTATTCAGCACCGATGACCATCGAAGAAAATTAAAGCATAGTCAAGCCTTTCCCGAGGACGGTGGGGGAAAAAAATTAAGTCGATGCGCATTTTCACCTAAAAGCCATCCATCAGTTGTGTGGCTTGAACTCCTGAGATATCTGTTAAGCGAGGCAAAACACAGACAGTGATGAAGGGATGTGGGGAGAGGTGGCCAAACTACTGCAGCAGCAGCGACACTTTCACTAGACACTTTCTGCAGTTGGCAGACACCATTCTGGTCGAACAGCCTTTCAGGTAGATGGAGAGAGAGCAAGAGGATAGCGACGTTTCAGATAAGACTGATAAGAGCCTCGAAAGGTGGGCTTAAAATAAAGGCTGGGAAGCCATTGCTATCTACAGCGGGGTGTCTGAAGCATTACCATTAACATGGCTGAGACAGCAATAATAATAACGCTAATTTTACTGACATTTTGATGGCATTACGGCGAAATAAAACAGTTAAGCCATCTTACTCTCCTGCTGCATTGTGGTCTCAAACTGAGTCATTTAGTCACACTTACCCGCTATTTAATGTGCTGCTAATGACTTAACATTTAAAGCAAAAAAAAAAAACCCTCTGAAAATACAGGCATTTTTAATGTCACGCTTAAAAAAAATAAAACAAATAACAGCGCACAGTCTTTGAAACTTACTTAAAGTATTTGATTGCCGTACAACCATGTGCACATATCGACACACTAATGTCTACATGCACACGCACGCACACACAGCAAAGATCCAAAGTGAGCACAAAAGAAATGCAGTCAGATGGCAAGCAGCTTTCAATTTCACGCTCATTTAATGAAACAGTCTCAGTGAAGTCCTCTCCGTCCTCTCTGGCGACCATAATGGCACAAGCTTAGCCGCGACGGGGCTGCTAACGGAGCTGGGGAAGAGGCCGTCCATGCTTCACTTCAGCCACGGCTGTGATCCAGATAATTGCCAGGAAATGGACGTCAGGCACGAGCGGCCGTCATAGTCCACCTCCTCCTTGCTCCGAGGGGGTAGGGGGGTGCAGTTGGGGGGGTTGCAGGTCACATCGCCGCACCAGACAAGGAGCCAACACGGCCACACTGGGGAGCAGAGGAGTGTCACCTGCTGACCTGAGCCAGGTGTGTGCTCTCTTTATTGCACCGCAGGTGACAAGACCAGGATGGTTTTCTTTTTTTTTTTTTTTTTTGTGCCAGCACATTCTCAGTGTGTGTGTGTTTTTTTTTTTTTAAAAGCCCTTGGTAAAACAGCTGATTTTATTTTAAGCAGTAGTCCTTAAAATAGATAAATATATTTCACCGGTAACCTGACACACCTGGCATAAGCCAGCCTTGGTAGTCGCAGTCACCTGTACAGAGGTTAGATAAACTGACTAGCAAAATGTAAGGCAAATTCGTAGCATGGAAACCGAACCAGTGGAAACCGAAATACGATACCCTCAAAGAGTGCCAAAATTTCCTATACTTCACATTAAACTTCACTAGCATGTAAGTTTGCACTGCTTAGCATGGTGATGTAAAATTGCATAAACCGTGGTCAGTCAGTCAAGATTATTTTGTTTGTTTAAATCGCCTAAAATGCTGTTAAGATGTCTATTAGGGATGGAAATTCGCAGCAGGCAAATGCTGGCAAAATATGAAAGTGGCCGTTAGATTTCAGACACAATTAAATTTTACCATTTATTTGTCAGTGTCGGTGTTTAATGCTGTGTATATATTAAATCAGCGAATAGTTTATTGATTTATTTGGCTGAGACATCAAGACCATTCTAGAGAACCTTGTCTGCATCTTTTATATCAAACAGAGGTATCTGGATACACAAAAACAGTGAGGACTAGCTGTAACAGGCCATGACTTATGAGCAGTTATATAGTATAGAAAGGGTCTTATGACTATTTTAAGATGTGCATAGCCTAGTTAAAAACAGACTGAATCTGCCCATTAGGGTGTTGGGGGATTTGATAATGAACACACATGTAAACATGAATTCTGTAGGTTTTACTATTCACAAAATATGAGTGCGCATAATTCTTAATATTTAGCTTTAAACATGTACGGTCTGGATATACCAAAGATCTTTTTATTATGCAAATGTACAACATTAGTAAAAAACCTCTTCATGGATACTCACTTTTCAACAGCGTCCAAATTATGTTCCCTTTTTGTGTGAAATGCAAATGGATATTCATTCTTTCCAGGGCTAGTGCACTGCTGGAAGACTAACATTTGGCTACAATCAGAGCCATAGAAAGAGCTTGTTCTATGGCTGTGGGTACAGTTGGTTTTGGCTTTGACTAGTTCTACACACAGGTGCAGTTGTTATTGCATGAGCACCTTCGTATTTAAATGAGGAATGACTCATTACCTCAAGTTCTTTTGAGCTCAGAAGGAGAAGAATTTAAAAAAAAGTTTTTTTAAACCATATAACTGAGAAGTCTGAGCTTCTGCTGGTTCATTTACAGTCAACAACAGTACAGTCAACAGCGCTTGCACGACTGGTAATATGGATAAAGGGGAAAAAACTAAAACAAAAAAAACACAGAAATTACAAAATCAAGGCTATAGCATCGTTGCAGTTTAGCTGTTGGTCACCTGAAAGACATACCAGACCTTCAACCTTTTCTCTCCTGTTTCCTAGGAAATTGAAGTCTACTGCAGTGAAATCCCACAATACCAAAGGGAGCTGCCCAGCAATGACGTCAATGTAATTAAGTATATCTGGAACCATACACATCAAGCAAAAAAAAAAAAAAAAGAAAGAAAAAAAAAGTCCAGGGCTTATAGAAACACTGTCCTATTCAAAGACCTATTGACTAATAGATTGCCATCAGTCTGGCCCAGGCTATGGGTTTGGGGGATCTATCCCTGTGATAGCACTACGTGAGGCCACAGAGGAAACACAAAAGCTTCAATTTACAGGAGGGGAAACTGATCAATACTTCCTCGGGCACTTTTCACACCGCTGTTAATTACACCATTTTCATCATCTTACATCTGACACAAAGAGCAAGGACCCTGGCAACAGTGGAGAAACCACCTTTGTATAAAGATCAATGCCGGCTTCCGGTATTCATACAACCCAAACAGTCCAATATTAGTAGCAAAATAGTCAATAGCTGGCCTTACACCATACATTTCTCAAAAGTGCCTGCACTTAAAAGTGTAGAGCATATTTACTTATAATTGCTTTCCTTAACTGAGCTTAAAGAAGTCAAATGAGGTGGAATTTGAGACAATACACTCATTCAGGCAGAGATGCACAGTAGCGCTCAGTGACAAGACAGCTCCACCATCTGGTTAAAACTAGGTAAATGAATAAGCAAGCACACACACACGGATACACAGGCACAGGCACAGGCGCACACACACACATGTGCACACATACACCCCACCACCCCACCCCCACTCCCACTCCCACAACATCAAACAACTCTAGCCCGGTGTATCGTGCTATTAATGGAAAATATTATCACATCAAATTTTAAGGCAATGATTGTTATGGGGCAAAAGTCAAGAGGAGATATACGACTTGAGAGTAGCAAATTGTGCCTTGGGGGCTACAGTTATGCTAATTAATGGGCTCCCCCATGCTGTCTGATGAATGTGAATACCTGAATGTGATTTATTTTCTCACATCATTGCTTACAGAAATACCTTCAGGCCAAAACATGTGTACTCAGAGAAGTCAAGGCTCATTGCTGTGGGTGTTTTTGCACTTTGCAAAGATCTCCTACGCATGTTTTAAAGGCAGGCAGGCCAGGACTTCTGTATTGGTACAGATACAGATCCTGTTCTAGCACAGACGGTAAATTCAGGAAAATAAAAAAAAATAAGACTGAGTGATGGATTAACTGAAATATAAAGATAATTATGAAACTGGCCCAAAGGAACACAAATAAAATCATAACTTTGTCAACCTTGTGTCCACTTGTGCTGAACTCTTAAGCATAACTCCAAATGCAGGTCTCTGGTTCTCTATAAATACTTCCTTTGATGCCTCTCTCCGAGTAGAAATCTATACAGATGCTCATCACAATATGCCGCTTCTCTTTCAGGCATCCTGACAGCAGCGCAAAGCAAAGGCATTTACTTTTTTTGGTCCAGCCTTTCATGTGTTGCAAACTGAATGAGCTGCATTTTCTGGCACTGACACAGACCTGCATTCAGAGAGGTAGCTAGGCACACAAAAGAAATCAATTAATCCACACACAGCTACCACTGATCCTTTCAGCCCAGTGCGCCAAGGTACTACCACACAGCCTCTTGTCAATTCCTCATCATTTTTTAGAAGACAGCAGCTACACAACATCCTTACAAATTAAACAGGAGCCCACATTCCCCTTTTCAAACAAGGTTACAAGCTCACAGGAATCTTACCATGTGTAAAATATGGGTAAAGGGGTAAATGTGGTATTCAAACAACTCATTCAAACAGATCGTTCAAAGTGAACACGTACATCAGTGTGTTCATTATTTTGCTTTAGTCAATAAATGCAACGAACACTGCCTAAGAAGGAAAATAAAATCTTCTGAAAACATACAAACACATCCAGAGCTCGTTCAAGGACAGAGGATCCTAACACTTCCTTTCACAGAGTGTAATTGCTGGACACCAGAGGCAGAAAAGGAGGGAGTGCCCCTGGGGGCCTTGACAGCTCGGCATTTCTCTAGGACTTCAAAAGCAGCCCCAGTGCAATGCCAAGGCCACAACAACCAACAACCAGCCCTGTGACGTAAACCATGTGTTTGGACAAAAATATTGGGATGACTGAATGGAGTCTTCCTCAGATGCCAACCCTTTAGTACAACTGACAAAAAACAACATTTCAGCTTTAACATAAACAAGGGCAACAAACTGTCCAGCCTGCTAAACTCTCGTGCACAAACTTGTGCAATGGAAACACTGCCTCATCTACCACCAAGGCAGTGGTATGATTTAGGCCTTGTTGTTTACGCCAGTCGCACATGCATGGCAGCTGCGTTGATTTTCATTGTGGCATAGATGTTAATGGCTTGGAGCATTCACACCACCCTGCTCGAATGAGGTGGTGATACTTGGCTACACTGCAACTGGTTGTCATCAAGAATATTAATCCATGATGAGCTCACTCCACAGGCTCATCCCCTGACCTCATATGCAGCTCCAAACAGGTAAGAAGTTAGTGGTAGTGTAAAGCATAAGACACACACCTCCTTGTCTAAAGTCTCAGACATTAGACGGTATATCTGATGAAGGGCTAACGGCCGAAATGTCACTATTACAAAGATTGTTGGGAGCATTTTACTGGTGTTGTGGACTTTATCTTCTTTACTGCACGAGTCTGAACAGGTACCTCTGGGCATACACTCTAGATCCTAAAACTGCCAGCATTCTCCAGAGCTCGTATTTGCAAAGAGGCTGCAGTATCAAAGATGTCATTTCAATACACCCTTTACCAGGTGAAAGGCAAGTTCTAAGATCATGTTTGGCTGAACAATATTGAGCAACCAAAGACAAAAACTCCAGTTTTGTAAACAAGCGTGCAAGACATTTGTCTCACTGAATAAAACATTTCTGCTACAAAGAACAAAGGGGCTGATGGAATATAGCATCATACACTTGAGCTACATATTTTACCCAGTAAGTGGAAATCCCACAGAGAGACTGGCCACTGACCATTCACTTAGCATGGTTTGTGAGTAAGCTGAAAAGTCATCTTCACCCTGTTGACAGACTCTGGGATCTCAAGATAAGCAATCGGAAATACCAAAATTGACTTGACAAGATTAACCATCTTAAAACCACTGAGGGGTATCTGGCCAGCAAAGATATGAGAAGGAGGCCAAGACAAGGTGAGATGCGCTGGCCACTCCAGGAGATTAGCGGTGGGCACATTAATTCTGTTTGTGTGTGCCGATTAAAAACACGGGGGAGAGCAAGCTTCTTAGTGTAGCTCTGCCAAATTGCCTGTTTGCTTTGTGAGCACATTTCAAATATTACTTTGACTATCAGTAGCCAGAATCAAATGACATTACACCTTTGATATTCATGACTTCACAATTCCATTATTTTCAGGAGAGTAATTCGATTTTTGCCTGGGGGGGTGGAGTGGAAGGGTAGATTAAATTCACCCCTCAGGAAAACCATTCAAAAATTCTCCCGACGACACCACTTGAGTTACAGTGAGAATTGGTCTACTTTTACAATAACTGTCCAAACTCCATCAACGTTTGGTAAAACATAACTATAACAACCAAAATTCTATGATATGTTACATAGCTAAATGATGTTCTTATCTGTGCTTTACATTGGTTTTAACCTTCAACGGTTATAAGAACACATAAGAACACATCCTCTCAAGGATACAAGCCCCAGCTTGTGAGAGGAGAAGAGAGGAGAGAGAGAGAGATAAATCCCTCTGGTTAGCAGAGCCAGGCCGGGCTGGGCCCTTGCTCTTGCTGCCAACATTAAAAGCCTTGGAGCCCAGAGTGACAGGTGCACTAGACACAGGTTGCTAAGAAACACTCCATCCTGTCCAGCGCATCTCAACACAGACAAATTAATGAGTTGGAGTGTTCGCTGAGACTCCGTGAGCAGTCAGATGAGTGTGACTGAAGGAGAGGGAAAGTAGTCTCGCGCTTTTGATCTTCCACAAAAGAAGTGTGATTGATTATTTAAAAACCCACGTGTGATCCCCCATCTGCTAGACACACTTAACTGCTCTACAGTAAAGCTCACATTAATTAATAATGAAGGTCTATGCTTAATCATTCAAAACTCAAATTCTACTGAAGCAAGTTCAACACGGTCATGCTCAGTATCAGTTGTAGGCACAAAAGTATCAATGTAGGCACAAAAATACTAAAGGATCCAAACAATGTTGTTGAAGTTAGATAGTATCATTAACTAGGTCTTAATGACAGTATAACAATTTAAAGAAATAAAAACTAAAGTGTTCATTTTTATCTGAACTTTAACACAAATTGCTCAATTGTGAGCAACGGCTAAAGGATGCATCAATACTGCAGGAAGAGTGATCTGTAAAATGTTTGCAGCATAAGCACAATGATGCTTTTTTTTCTCTTAGTCTGCAGCTGAACCTCTTTGCTGACATCCGAGGGGAGAGCCTTTCAAGTGCTGACTGATTGAATACACTGGCTGTCGCGTTAGCGCCCAAGCAAAATGTCATTTGATGCAAATTCACCAGTGCCCCGGGACCAAGTCAGAAGTACAGAGTTGGCATTACTACTTATCAGAGCGAGTAGGTGGATGACGGTGCTCAATTCATGCAAGATGCTGGGCCCAGGAGAAAGGTTTACGCCAAAGAAAAAAAAAAAGCAAAAGAAAAGGAAAGCGAATAACCTTCCCTATTTGGTTAAAATACGTTTTTCTCTGCTGTTTTTCAATGAACACCTAGCCTGCTTTACACAACGTGTCAGCAACTCCATTGAAAAGTTTAGATAAGACATGGGACATAAAGACAGCGAATCTGGGCAAGGAGAAAAAAAAAAAAAAAGACAAACACTTTCAATCAATGTTCTGAAATCTGGTGGCCTTTTCCAGGGCATCGCTGAACTAATACACCTGATGTGTCCACAGCTGAAAGCTTATGAAAACAGATGGGTGTCAGAGGCGACTGTGGCCCAGAGTTCAGAGGCATATCACTCAATTTCATCCTCAACTTAAAGAGATGAAGCCTTAGCACAGTTTGGGAGCAGAACAGCTAGAGTGCCTCCGCACAAAAGATCACTGGAGATCACAGAAGCAATTTCTTTCTTGGATCGGCGGCACTGCAAAGGTCAGCCGTCTCAAATGAGAATAACGTCACGGCCCACAAACAACACGCTCATGTTAATACATGAACATACCCTTGTAGTGAACCAGGGACAAATCAATGAGGAAAAAAGCTGGAGAGGGCAGGACAGCTGCCAAATATATAGATATGCACAGCATGATATAAACTGCATCTCACGTATTTATACACAAAAAAATAGACAGACGTACATTTCTGAAGTAGAAAACCGAATGCACCAATGAAATGCTTTGACACTTTACACATACTTCTAGTGACCTTCAATCTGGACTTTTCAACTCTTTTTGCTACATACGTCTTCAGCTCTAACACTCTATACACAATGTAATGTTGTAATGTACAGGATTTTTTTTTTTTTTAAAGTAATGAGAAGTCTATCCTATCTAAGAGAAAGTCAACTGCCGCTCTGTAATGACTGACAAAGCCATTTACTTCATGGAATCATCTCTTCTCACTTCATTAACTCAACAGACTTGACAATAAAGCAGTCATCCCAGAGCCTGATTTCACTAAAAGAGATGAAGCCCCTGCAATGGTGTTTCTTCATGTAATATCTCCCAAGATTGGAATCAATACAACCTCTCCATGTATTTACAAGTTTCAAAATTTCAAAATGCAGCAATTTGTAGGATTTCCTCCCACAATGCTGCATATTGTCTGATTTACCACACAAAAATGTGGATAAAATGGCAGAACTTTGATGTTAAAGGTCTACTTATTTCTGCTTCTTTTGGCCTCCTGGTGGTATTATAGCCAAGGTAAGGTTACCCATACCCACAGTCTGCGGTCTTAACCACTGCCAATGGTTCACCTCACACTCATACAGTGTCAGGTGCGTGATAGATTGACTGCAGTTAGGTTCACTTGATATCAAATATTCCCTTGACAGTTATAATGTAAGTGGACCTATAAGCATTGTATTATTTATCATTTAAACACAAACTGCTTACAAACATGCTATTACATTTCCACAAACACGTATTGAACTGTTCATGTCGTCATTGTTCGACAATAAAAAAGGTACTACTTAGAAAGACTGCATACTGGAGTGTAATTTCAGTCAGAAAAATATCCACCAAGTCAGGCCATGTTCCACAAAATATTTAATATAATGTTTTGCCTATGGTTTATACAGGTATACAATGAAGTATTAAGTAACCCACTACAGGAATGACAACATCATCGCGATGTCTAAAATGTAGTTCCAAAAGGCAAAAACAACAGGGCTACTGTCCGTACCTCACAGAGCAGTACTGCTCAAACAGCAGTGAATAAATTAGACAATGTGCCTTAACACACAAACTAAGTCCACCCCACTATAAAGGCTATATTATTCCCTTCCCTTCCCCTCTCTATAAGCACTATTTGGAAGGTAAACATTATGCACTACTTTTGTAACACTGGGCACGTAAAACTGTAAGGAAGAGGAAGAACGTGTTCATTAAGCACCAAAAGAAAACCAACAGAGACCAATTGTCTTAGAGAGTAGGTACAGGTGATACAAGGTCCAAACAGAGTTTTTTCTTTTTTACTAGTCTATTAATACAAGTTTCATTTTCCATTCAAATCACATGAGTAACAAGATTACAACAAGAAAATAAAAAACAAAGATTGAAAATGAAGTACATGCTGCTTGATGAAAGGCAGAAAGATACCCCAGTATTCTTGAAGGCTGTTTTTTCTGTCGCCACAGTTTTTTTCTGTTCCATCCCCACAAAACCAGGACCTTCCATTGAATGGCAAAGGCTACTACATTAGCACAATCTTGGGGAAGAAGAAAAAGTCCCTGCCATGGTTGTTAGCCCCATCATACCTTCTGGGGCACAAAGCATAAAACAAAAAAAAACTGATGACTCCACAGCCAGAGAAAAGCAATCCTGGGACCTATTTGAAGGGCCATTCTACCCCCTGCCACATCCCCAAGGCCTTTTCTGTCCTTTCAACAGAAGCAAATTATTCCAAACAAACTGCTTGTTGTTGTGCATTCCAATGAGTGAGGAGAGACAGTAATGGAGGCAGCAGGAGAGGGCTTGATAAATGTTTGGACTTGTCCAACTGCTACATCCCTGGCGAGACTTGGTTGAGTGCAACACCAGATAAATCATCTTCTGTTAGCTTTGGACGGCATGGAGGTCATTTAGCTCAATAACTCAACGCTGAACTGGAAGGTGCGAGCACATCGTTCAAGTATGGCTTGGTTCTGCACAGAACATTATGTCTGTGTAATTTGGAGTCATTTGCTGTTAAGAAAGTTTATGTCCTGAACTTTTGTTATTAGCTGCACAATTTACGGCTAATACTGACAAGTATTAATGCAGGATAGTAAATGTGGAGCAAAATACTATTGATCATGGGAAACTAGTGATGAAATCACTAGTCAAAAATTTATTAGCTATTTAATGTCACACACTGAGTTTTACAGGGGAGATCCACAACTCCAGTTGGATACTAGCCTACAAAACTAAATTGCTTTTTCTGATGAGCAGGTAATATATTTCCCAGTTTAACATCTCACACACACACATACACATAGGAAGCTATTCCATTTCAATTTTGATTCGAATCCATCATTATCCATTCCAAACTGCCACATTTTTATGTACTTCGTAGACATATATTTAAAAAAAAAAAAACTGATGAGTGATAAATGGTCTGAGCATCATATTTGTTCAGGTAACCTAGTGATCTTCCTGTCCTGTCCTGTCTACCGTTTGTCACATTGGACAGACTTGTCCAAAATAGTGTGGTACATTTATTTCGTGGTTGCCATTATTCAGCCCTCCAAGAGACAATCACACTGGAATGGCAGCCATGCTGTCAAAGCACTTCCCCCTACAGCAACTGATTCTATTGGCCATCCTCATCTGGCAACCTTGCTGCCCAGCACTACCCCACCCAACCCCCCCCCCCCCCTCCCCCAACTCCCCCTTTATCCAAAGACACTGTTGATTCAGGCTGTCCACCCAAACATTGGGTGTATCAATCTGATAAAGAACCCTGCACCCACCATCACCACCTCCCAGTCACATCAAATCACACAAACCCATACATACACACACACAAACCCATACATACACACACACACACACATCGTACACACACACACTTAGAGACGCACACCTGAACCCCCAATTCACCATGGCGATGCCTGGGCCCGGCTCATGTCTGGCGTGGCGCTGCGGATGCTCATTAATCACGCTGGCAGACAGGGAGCAAAATAAACCTTCAACTTTTCAAGATGGCCTTTCAGTTAAGGGGCGAGCCAACAGTGATGGAGCACTCACTTCTGCCATCTTCCTCAACAGGCAGCCATCCATCCAGACGGCTGCCGTGGCCATAGCCGGAGACATCGCATCGGCGTATCCCTCCAAGCACCTTGCGTTTGGAAAACACCTAAGACTGACAGCTTCAATTGGATTGCTGTCAGTTTAAGCGAAAGTGCTTGTGAGTGTGCGAGTGTGTGTGTGTGTGTGTGTGTGTGTGTGTGTGTGTGTGTGTGTGTCTTTCCTCCTGTTCCTTTGCTTGGTGATGTTCCATGAAGCTCTGTTAAGACCTCAGTCAGAACACAACAAGATGGTTTTAAACAATCACTAACCAAAGCGTCTACACAATGCACATCAACCATTCTGCGTCTAAATGTTTTGTGCAATGTGCTATTTGAGGCTTTCATTATGGGTCCAAACAATCAGACTTTTTTTTTCCCACATGTCTGTAAAATGCACTTTCGGTCTGGCAGTTTATCAAAGAAATAAGCAACATGACTACCTCCAAGCAACTCCCTGCACGTTTTACTTGGCTGGGACCATATTCATAACAAGGTGCCAACTACTTACTACCAGGCATAATAGGATATCATTAGTAAAAACTCCATTCAAAGACCCACAATTATCATAGTATTTTCTGGAACACACAAACACACCTGTAGACAGGTGACAGAACAGACTTGATGATGAAAAAAAAACCCATTCTTCTCCATTGTGTATGCTTTGTAAGAGCTCCAAGTTGGGTTAAGAAAAATGTGCATACGGCAGGAAAATGTAAGCCAGACTTGTGCATTAACAAAACAGCGTTGTGGACTGCAAAGGGAGAGCGCAGATGGGGAAAAAACAAGCTAAGCTCAGCATGAATAGAAAAGTGAAATAATACACACACAAAACACACTACACAATGCCTCAAATAAAATAATTCTGGTTGTATGTAACATCTCTCCAAAGCCGCATTCGTTTTATTTTCTCCAACTGAGTCAGGTTATGCAGAAAGGGAGAACATTTAATGAATTCATTATTTAAAACCTCACATTCTGACAGCTAGCATTCATCAGGCCTAGAGTTCCCTAACCGCTTCGTGGCACTAAGCTGGTGACTTTAGTGGCCCTACATGTTTGAAATTAATCACTGTGGCCAGGATGAGAAGGAGGCGTGAGATGGGGACAGTGGGGACCAATGTGACATAAGTATGATCAGTGCTCGTTGAAAAAGATTTTTATGCTGAACACACACTTACTACAAACATAAATTGAGGACACAAGCACAGCGTTTAAACATTTGTGGCATGACATAAATCCAAGGTAAAAGCTCTAAGGGAAAAGTGCCATGATTCTTTGCCACAGATGTATGCCGTGTCCATGAAAAGAGACAGAATTGGCATATCGCAGGCAATATAGTATGACCTTGTTACCTGAACATTAAAGTACATCAGCCCACCATGTAAAAACATTTTCTAAGGAGGTTAGTCTTGGTCACAAAGACAAAAAAACTACACCAGGCAATAGCTGTGTAAGGCAACAAAAAATGAAACCGATAAAAAAAATAAAACAAAAAAACCCATTATGAATGTTTAAAAAATTTAACTTTTCAGCTTGCCCTCCTTGCCCTCCAACAGCTGTTCAGAACATTGTTTTTGTAGTTTCCACGGAGAATAGACTTGGATTCAGACACAAAAGTTTCAGTTCTTCAAATACTTGTTTAAAGCTTTTAAGACAAATATCACTTGAGAAGTTATTAACATATCACCCAAACACATCAAACTGTGCGATCAGAGCAAGATGGAATTTTCATGGACCGTTCAGTTTTCCACCAAGCTCTCATAGGTTTCTGTGATGGGGAAGAACAAGACACCGAGTCTAACTGAGTGCTATGAGTGCAAAGGTAAAGAGCAACATGGTCCGATGCACAACCTTGGACATCATTTACAGGCTGTAACAGGCCAAATTACCCCAGATCAGATTAAACCCAGTTATAAATTGGCCCCATGTGACCTATAACAACAATAATAACAATAACAATAATAATAATATATTATTTGGCCTGGGGGCAGTATGATCTTGGCTTTGGCCTACATAATGTACCCAGGGTATAATCTAGCCTAGGGCACTTTAACCCTGAGAACAGCCTGGACTGGGGATATACTATGGCATGTTACACCAGTACACAACAAGCCCATCTGTAATGAGAGTAATGTTAAGGTTAAACTGTCAAATATGCATCAGTCAGAATGAAAAATCATAAGCAATGACCATTAACCAAACAAAACCCAAGGTCCATACACATCTCAGTAGTGCAGCCGTGTGGCTTGTAACAGCACAGCATTGAGATGGCTCTACTGCACGCAGTTAAATCATGTCTTCTGGCCTACGGACTGCTCCTCCTGTACTGTTTGGGCTGCATACCTTTTTATTCTTTCTATATTTAAAAACATCATCCAATTGTGTAAGGTGCTATATAGACTTAACTATTTTTATACTCACACTCTCTTAAAATGCATGGAGCTTCACCAAGTTTCAGCAGCAAGTCTAAACAGACAATGGAGGACTACATTTAAATAATGTAAGAAAAAGTCATGGCAGCCAAAGTCTGCCCAAAGGTTGTTCTACTCTCCTCGACAAGGACCTACTTGTGGCATGTGGATGTGTACTTCGCAATGTTTTAAGTAGAGAAGCATCAAATGAACTGTGAAGTATTTGTCTGGGCTCTGTACAGGGATGGTGTAAGGGACTGGATTCCTGAAGACGTGCCGGTCCACAATGGGAGAAAAGAGAGAGAGGGGGGAGAGAGAGCGCGGTGGGCGGGGGGGGGAGAGAGTGAGAGAGGGAGTGTGTATGGGAGAGTATGAGAGAGAGAGAGACAGAGCAAGAAAGTGAGCCATGCCTCGAGAGGACTGTGTAACTCCAAACATATTTCTGAGCTCTACACAGCAGACCCTGCTGAAGCTCATTCTCACCAGTCTGCACTGTCTCCCTATTCCCCTCACGTCTGAAGAAACAAGAATGGGTAATCCGAGCACTAATTTTGCTTTTTGATGGTTCTGTCTGGTCTGGAGTGTTTTGCGATGAGTTAGAGCTGTGTGTTGATGGACACCATGGACAATTAACACTGCCAATTTGAGAAATCTATTGGTTCTGTAATAAGGTTTTACTTTCCAATTAGTGAATTTGTTCCACAGCTGACAGGACTGTTATAGAAAAATGGGTGTCATAGAAGTATTCATTTTAGACACTGCCCTCATTACAGTTACAAAAGACTTTAAAAACAAAATGTGAAAGTGCATCTATTAACTAGTGTCAACACTTATTGGTTCAAAGAACTAATTAGTTCCAAGAACTGACAAGCAAGCTGACAAACTTTGTGGGGTACTGTGACTGTCCACAAGTCATATTAAGTAGACGTCTTCACTGAAACTGTATGAGCATAGCAAGATGTCATTTGGAGCAAGCCAACAGATGCAGAATAGAAAACATAAATATGATGTTCTTGTGCACACACGAGGCTCAAGGCCATGGCAAATCTGCTGACATGTGCATTTAACAGAGTAACAGTTCCTTCCCTGGCCTCGCTACATTACAGTGTACGCATGTTTACTTTAAAAAAAAAAAAAAAAAAAAAAAAAAGTGAACGTGACATATTTATTCATGAGTCCCTTTGCATTACAATCAATTCAGACTTTGTGGGAATGCTAATGCCTTTACGTTGCTGTTATATTACTTTGCTGATATAATTTCATTACAGTCCATCACAACAACACATTGACCACATTTTCTAAAATAATACCTTTGTTTGAGATGTTAACCACATTGATTTAAGCATCTATATTAACACTGTCTCCTGTCTGACTTTATGGCTGCGCTTAACAGTGCGTAACACATAAATCGGCTCGCTGGCTACACCTCCAATGTAATTTCCATGGACAAAATAAATAAATAAAAGCCCCTCCTCATCTCAAGTGCCTGGTGAGATCTCCACACTGGCAATTGATTTTAGCATCACTCCCAGGAAACCATTTTGCCTCTCACAAAAATCTGCACGCGGGGCCCTCGTATACAGAGCAGACAGCAGTGGCAGCAGCGGAGGCAGGCATATGAAGATTGACACATTTCATTTTCTCCCCGCTGCCTGATAGCCTGGACCCTATCGCGGAGGGAAATGTGTGGGCAGCATATGTTTTCATTTGCAGAGATGGATTAATGCCGGCAACACTCGGAGGCCCCTCTCTCGCGTTGTTGGCAAGAGTGGCACTCCTTGACTGCCATTGTCTGTTTCATCTCTGACGAACACCGATTTTACAAAATAATAATTCAAATTTTGAGCTTTGAGAGACAGGGTGGGGAAAACAATTTTTTAGCCACAACAAATAGCCCATCCTCTGGCAGTCTCATCTCATCTGGCTGGGACTTCAACATGCCCTGGAACCTCGTATGACTGCTTAAAAATGGGCTTGGACAAAAAGAGAACACAAAAAAAAATGAGGGAGTGAAAAATGACAGCCTCCCACCAAGATAGGCATTGCCTGTATTAATTCTACATATTTCCAGAGCCTGTCTGGAATGTCAACTTTTCCGCCTAATTGAAGAATGAGAAGAGGGGGAGAACCAGCTCACAGCTCGTCAGACATGCATTCGGCCCAAAGCCTCTGCGCTGAAGGGAGGGAGCCAGCCAGCCAGCGGAATCTTGACATTTCGAAGCAAAAGCAGTATTTAACCCAAAGCTGGCATCACAGTTTGAGCCCCTAGTGGGGCCGTGTAGGAAGGATGAGTCCCATGGCACACATCTGAGAGCACCTCGTGTCTCAAGTGAGCTGGAGTCAGCTCCTAAAATTTACATTCAGCACCAGACAGCTCCCTCATATGCGCCTGTTCAATCATTTAGCTGCAACAGAGCCTGTATGAAACTTAAAAGAACACATGTGCACAGCACTGACTAGATTGACTAAATCTGTGATTAAACTATACTGAACTACTTTAGAGCCTGGGGCTTTAAAGAGAGCAAGCCAGTGTCTCTGCAAACACAACGATTTTAGCATTCTGCACATGATCAAAGTGTGTGCATGGCTTCGGTGTGCGGGGCAAGTATATTTAGTAACAAGAGTTTGGATTGGACAGCATAAGGCACTCAGACAGAGAGCCACTGGGGGGGGGGACCTGGGGCATTAGAATACAACCCAGTACACTGGGGCATTAGAATACGACCCAGTACACTGGGGCATTAGAATACGACCCAGTACACCAAGTTTGTCCTTGGAGACAGATTTTTTTTTTGATTTTTTTTTCGTTTAAAACAACTGACTTGAGAGACCAACTTTTTTGTAGTTTTCTGCATATTTTTAATTAAAATGCTCAATCAAGCTTTGGGTAGTTCCGAAGTGGTTTTTTCGTTCCCAGAGCTGTCAGATTTATTATTGCCCTCCATGTTCATGCCCTGCGTTTAATACCTCTAGTTATGGCCGCAATTAAATCCGCTTCCACATTGTTTACTATGACTGGGATTCAAATTTGAATTTTAGAGGTCGAAAAGCTCAAGCTGACGGAAGCATGCTATTACCATAAAGATTATTCACGTTCCTTTCCACTGAACAAGCCTAATGCATTTCAGTCAACCTATTCAGAGAAGTGTGTAATTCCTTAACTACGGCCTTAAATTCGATTAGTTGCGTTAAAAAAAAATGTGAAAAAAAGCTATAGCCCATACAAGACATCACGTAACAACATTACAGACTGGCGAAGGAAATGGATTTTTCATCATTAGAATCATTTTGCAGTGATATATAGTTTTCCTCCACACGTTATCTGAGCCAGAGCAAACGACAATACTGCCAACCAACTGCATGGATCATCTTGTACCTGTAGGTTCTGCAGAGCCATACATACTGTAGGAGAACAGCACTGCCAAAGCAAGCAGACAGGCTCTGGGCAGAGCCTCACCTCTGGCAGCTAACTAAGCTGGCACATCCCTTTTGTTTTTCCATGAACAAAGCCAGCACAGAACTCATCTCCCCGACAACAAAAGGCGGCGGTGGCGATAATAGGACCAGAAGCTCCCGCTGCATGCATGAGTAATTTCCACTACATCATAGCAGACAGCGACACTCCTTACAATATGCTCTTCATGGTCACTTTCCCACTAAACGGCCCATTGGGTTCTAATAATGCTGGGAGTCCTCAGACTGAGGCGGCCCAATCAGAAGGGTCCTAGTGGTGGGTCATCTTTGCCCGCTTACCAGAGGGAGAAGGGACCACAATGGGCGAGAGGAATGAAGTGGTGCTCATGTTTCAAAGTCGAACGTTAAAGCTCCTCTTTTAAAATAAATAAGTGGCTAGGTAGTAAGTGTTCTGAAAGTGCAACATTAAAGCACTGGTGCTCAAATGTAGAGGTTTAACAAAAAAAATCATACAGATATACTGGACACATTCAAGATATACTGGACAACAGCGTTGTTTTAGTGACTATTTATTCATTTATTTACAACTATTTCGGTTTGACAAATAACTTATTTATATATTTTACTCTGGCAGAAGATGCCATTTTGCTTGTGTTAATTGTTTTTTGGTCTGTGTCCTATATTCTCCATGTTGAGTGTTCCAGTAATTGCACACCAAATACCCTTTCTGGGACAAAAAAAAACACTGAATTGATTATTTATGTTTTACTTCTCTACTTCTGACAATGTCAGCCTTGGGAAAGACTCTTTGTTGCATCCCACTCCGGCTGCACCTGTACAACTATGTGTAAATGTTTCAAAAGCTACTTCCCTTCTTTGCTTTCCCATTTCAACAGGCACAAAAATAAGTTTTCACCTAGCAACTGAAGTCACCAAGGCTGATTTAATTCTGTGGCAACTCAGCCTGCAGCCCACACCCTACAACTAAGCACCAACCAAATCCAACTAGTCACCGAATCGGGGTAATCACTACATTTCTTTCAGCAGATTGGTAAAAAAAAAAGAGACCTTTAGAAATCCCTGCTGAGAAATGATCAATCAAAACTACCAAAACACAAGCATATTCAATTAAGAGAAAATAGAAAAACGTGATTCGAAAATACATCTAGCTTGATGAGATCCCTGCTGACGCATGATAAGTCAAGTACAACATTTCCACTTATCCTTCACCTTGAGGTCTCCTTTCCGCAACGCCTCTTTCATTTCTGTTTATTCGCACCACAGGGAATCATTTGAGCTACCATTAGGACTTCATTCATTAATATACATATAGGACACGTTATTTCAACGCATTTACCACAGACAGTGTCTCTTTAAATAACAGCACTTTGCTAATGTGAATGAATTCATATTCCGCTGATGTTGATAAATGTATGTTACGAATACACCCCACTGTGCAATGTTTACAGATACGCCCTGTTACTTTGCCTAATGAAAATAACCTTGCAGGGGGAAAAGGTAGGACGAAAATGCCGCAAGCTAGTCGTGAAGGTGATCTTGATGCATGACAAAGGGAAGGATCGTGTGACGGAGTAATCAAATATTAGTTTGGCAATCTCCCTGCACTCCTCCTGTTTCTAAGGCTACAGCAGCTGCAGAAGACACGGACTCGCTCACGGAGTGCCAGGCTGAGTGCCAGGCTTCGCTTTAGCCACACAGGCTTCATGTGATGTGGGGGCAGTTAAGAGCCATAGCCAGACACACGATGCCCAATGACTTACAAGTGCACTTGACAGACCGCTTTTCCCAAAACCCCCATCATCTCCACCTTCCCCACCCACGGCCATCAAAAAGCCACAAAAGGGAGGAGGGGGGGTAGGGGTGGGGGTTCTCTGTTAACAGGCCATCCAATCTCAAAACTGAGACTCACAAACCCACAAAAAGTTTCTCATTCTCTCATCATCATTTGTCTCATCACCATCGGCATCCATTCCCCTTTACAAGAAAGAGAGAGCGGTGTTGTTTTCATTACCGTGTCGCCTTTGCCGGGTTCTTCCCCCGGGGAGAAAGCTAGTCTTGCTGTGATGTCAGGCATCTAAGCAAGTCATTATTTGCACTCAGGGCAAGCTGTGATGTACTGAGGATGTTTCAATTGGCGCTACTTCGTGACAAGCCAATGAATATGCCAACCAATAGACTTGCATGCATGGACTCGGCTAGAAAAGGTTAAATTAAATGGTCAACAATATGTCAATACAGACACCATTCGCCTTCAGAAATGAGAATTCATAGGTTTCAAGGGAAGAAAAAAATCTTAACATCTTAGGCTAGGTTGTGCATTAGGCTTTATTGAATTTCCTATCCAAGGCACACTTAGTGGACTGCGATCTTGGCAATTAGTGTATTGACAAGAGAAATGGAATGTTTTATTTGCAGCATGATTATTGGCATCGATCTGAGCATTAATCGTAGATAACCCTCCCTATCTCAGCCAGAGAGAGAAACCCCTGCAGTATCCTTGAACCAAGATGGATGGCTTGCAGGCAGGAGAATGAAAATTACAGTTTGTCACATGCAAATTCTAATGAATAAATGATTGAACCGAGGACGACACATCTATCCAGCAGAATATGTTGATTTTACAAATTGCATGGCGCACTAATACCTCTGAGCCATACTTGTAAACAACTGTTCATTCACTAACCCCAAGAGAAGCATTCTGTTCAAGCATGTGGTTGTGTTTGTGTTTGTATAAGTGTGTGTGTGTGTGTGTGTGTGTGTGTGTGTGTGCGTGCGTGCGTGCGTGCGTGTGTGTGTGTGCGTGTGTTTAACAGTGTGCATGTGTGCATTTGTGTGTATGTGACTGCATTCTCTGTATTCATTATGCATTCTTCAGGAGATGTGGCACCTCCCTGATTCCCAGGTTAACAGGATTAGAAAGTGGCTTACCGCAAGCGCTTTGGAGAGTCTTGTGCGGAAGTCATTCAGCACTATGGATATGATGTCTTGGTGAGGGATGTAGGCATAGCCCCCCTTCAGAAACACCTTCCTGCTTCGCACCAGGTCCAGTGCATCCTGGAAAGGCACCTAAAAAAAGCACAGAGACAAAAATAATATGATATGCACTTTTTTCCCCCTCAATTTAACTGAACTAGATTTCTTGTTGTCTTTTGTTGTCAGTATGGGTCTATTTTAGCACTCCGGAACACTCTGAATTGCTCCACACAGGCCTTCAACAGCCTGACTGGAGAGCTATTCTTCACTTCTTAACATAGGGCTGGGTGATATGGACTAACAATCTTGATGGTTTTAGGCCGATTAACAGAATGTGCAAACTCGTATTCGTATTCACTCAATGACATAATTATGAAAATACAATTCGTTTTATGAATTATGAATTTAAAACTGCTCTAACAGAGCTGTGCAAATGAAAAATGTAAACAAAAACAGGCACAAGGACGCAGTTGCAGCTGTTTGAGCAGTCTAAAGAACAGAACAGCAAGTGGTTTTAAGGTGGTGATACAGCTTAAAACAAAATCAATATGGCGATATTGTCTCAACTACTACATAACTCCTTCAAAAATCTAATAGCAACATATTGCACAGCCCTACCACAACAGCTCACCTTGTAGTAGTCCTGCTCCACGATCGAGGCTCCACTGACTCCATAGCTGGAGTTAATGAGCTTATCGGTCAGGCTCTTCTTCTCCTCCGCACTCAGCTACAAGAGAAGAACAAAAATAAAGTGTGAATTTGTCCAAAATGTGTCTAATTAAGAGCTGCTTATTAGAGATCAGCACATTATATGAAAGTGTCTTTTTAATAAGTTAATTCTAACCCAATAATTATATTTTGTTGACTTGATTTTTGTTCACACTGAGTAATGTATGCTCCTATCACTTCAGAATAGGCCACAGTCTTGTTTCCAAAATGTCGGAAAAGGCAAAAAGAAATTCAAACACACAGGAGTGGAGGTAAAAGATAATATCTATATGGCAAAATATCTATAGTGCCAGATACTTGGTCTACCTTATCAACACACAGACGTCAAACAGCAATGTTCTTGTGTCAACAAATAGGCACTCTAAATAAGTGACACTGCCGGCCTGCCTGGCTCCCTAGTGTCACAACTTCCTGACTGCTAATGGTGACACTTATCAAATAAATGAGGAGAGACTTCCAGCAAAGGAGAGAAAACGAACTGAAAGAAAACGGCACACAGTGCAGAGACTTCATGCACTCTGCTGTGTACATAGACATAGACGGTTCCATCGTTTTGATTTCTTGAGGGACATTTTTCTCCACTTTCTGTTACACAGACGTGGTGATGCATCATTGATGAGATTCCCACAATGCATCAAGTGTCACAAAATTGCTATGTCGCGATACCATCATGGTCATGGTCAACATAATGTGATATCACATTGCGTAAACGACATTCTTACTCATCAGCCTCTAAACATCGAGCCATTTAGAGGAGTTGGAAGAAAATTGACTTTATCTACAGAGGCCTCTTTGCAGTCATCAACTGTTCTTCTTCAGGCAGTGCGGAGTCGTTAGCAATTTACACTCCTGGCTGTGAGACTACCGCAGCACACTGCTTTCTCTGACAGCAGCGAGAGAGCCACAGCCAGGTCTTTGAGTTAAGGGTCGCCCCTCCACTGTGCCTGCTATGTTTCACCTGAGGAAAAACCAGACACATCACAGGCACAGTGCTCAAATATTTATGTACATTCCATCCAAAGGCAGCCCTCTCCATTCGTTCCGTTTTTTTTCTTTTCTTTTTTTGCCTCGGGGGGGAAACGATGAACAATATCAAGCCATGGATCATGCCACTTCCCTCACAAGAAGGCCTGTGCATGGTACGCTGTTGGAATAACGATGAAGCCCAGTGCACCCTTACAGTTCACCCGCTGACTGTAAGTCAAGAAAACTGCTCATTTGTAGTGACTGTTTTCCGCCAGGCGAGACTGTGAAAAACATTTACTTTGGCATAGCAGACAGCTGCAAGGGCAACAGACAAATGGGCATGAGAAGTACACACAAAGATTTTCCTTAACGATATCCAAAGTGGATAGTTAAAACTCGAGGAAAAAAAAATACTTATTTTCCTACCGTCTAAAAATTATTAATGATATGATGTTTAAGGTAAGCACTCATGCAAGTGCAGTCTACCCTAAATATACACTTACATTTTTAATAGAATTCAGAAACAAAAGTTTTACATGTATATACGTATTACAGCACTGATGCAATGTTGCAGCCTGCCAAAATAATTGATCACTGATAATAGCAAGACCCATACTGGATCAGATGTTCTTAGATTGCCACCTGCTGGACATGTGCAGAGATGCGCCATATTATTTACTACACAGATGACCATTTCTTACTGAAACACAAAGACTTGACAACATTGCTCAAAGCTAAACCAGAGCAAACAATGTGACCAGTCATTGTACAAATAAGATTGTTAATGCTTATGTTGATGTGTACGTGTGGGATGATTGAAGACATAGTCTAACAACTAGTCTTCAGAGTCAGTGTCGGATCAAGCCCAGGTTCTTCACTGAATCATTTAGCGCGAATAAATAACATGCCAATATCATCATACATTTTGTGTTGAATTCAAGCTAACAGCAGGTGTAAAGGCACTGCGTAATTTCACCTAACAGTAAAAAAAAAAAACCCCTCACCGTGTCATATTGCAGATTGTTGCGGTGCAGGAACTCCGTCTTGTGGCGGGCAGGCAGGTCACTGAAACGAAAACGAAACAGGTCCATCTCCTGCTGAATGAACCAACGCCGGAGGTCCTCTCTGCAGAAATGAATGAATGAATGAATGAATGAATGAATGAATGAACGAATGAATGAACAACTTTGTATCACATTATTACCTATGCTAAAGTAAACTCTGTTCAAGAACAACAGCAATTTGAAATGAACCATTTTTTTCAGACAAGTCATGCAAATTAATCTTTAGTTAATAACACTAATAATAAACTCTTACATTGTGTTGTTCAACGTCGCTTTCTTTTATTAGCATTTACCTTTGTAAAGTATCTTTGAGTGCTTAGAAAAGTGTTCTATTATTATTGTTGCTGCCACTGCTGTTAATATAATTATTGATAATAAAGACTATTTATGCCAGTGTTGTAAATGCAGGACAGACATTCAAAGGAACACATTCTGGTCTTTTACATACGTTTGACAGTAAGCAAGACGAAGAATGAAATGGGAGATGTGATCCTTTCTCCTCTTCTCAAACTCTGACTGTCCATTTGGATCTTTACGGTCATCCTGATATACAACATAAAGTCAAAAGTCAAAAAGTCAAAACTATTTCCTGACAAATGTTCAGATCAAACTAAAAAAAATAGCCTGAGACTCTGAGGATTTTGGGAGATGCGGTATCCCTAATGAACAAAAATCCTGCAAAATTGCATAATGACCCAAAAGCCAACATCACAGGCACTCAGCCTCAAGTAACTGCTTGCGAAGACAATTCTGAAAATATCTCCTGCTCACCTTTGTAAACAACCATTTAAGAGAAACTGTCAGTCAGCATTAAAACTGAAATGCAATAAGATGACATGACATCTACGGCTGTCAATGGGCTTTGCATACTTACAACTTCTGTTTTATGAGGGAAATTCAAATTGGTGAGTTCATTAAACAATTTCTTCACGTATTGCTCTGAAGTCTTCACATAGCTCACACCAAGGTTTTCAACTGTCTTCAGCACTACAAAATACAACAAAATCTGTTAAATTAGCCTGGCACGTGCAAACATTATACTAAAACAGTATTAACAGTCCAGCTATAATGTTGTACATTTGTACATCAACACTTTCTCAGGGGTCCAGCCTTGGTTGTTCTTGACTCTACACTGGTTTACCCAGGCTGTCTGATTTAGCTTTGCAACCCACCTCTCGAAGCTGATCACTGTAAGTCTAGACCCAATTGCTGGTATGCAAGGTATTAAATTGCTGGTATTAAATATGCTGCCCGCAGGCTTAATCCCATACACGTTTCATTACAATCACTAAGCTGCATCATGTGAGCCTTTATATTCAACTAGTATCAAAGATCTTAGAGTTTATTCTTCCCCCTGAACACTCTCTACTAGAATCCAAACTGGCACTGGTATTTACATAATTTGTGGGAACTAACATTTATGACACAGAACAAAGACACAGTTCTTAGTTAATGCAATGCATTGTCAAAGCACCTACGTTTTAATCTCTCTACTGCAAAGGTTTCAAACTCAGCAAGGGAGATATTTTCAGTTGGAGGCTGACTGTAGAACTGTAGACAGTGACCGTACAGCTCATTTTGCGGGTTGCTAATGAGCTTTCTTCTTCTGGAGAACTGCATGGTTACACCTGAAAACATCAGCATCACACAGTTTAGCGAACCCAGACAGACAACTTATTCCAATGTTTAAGAGCTGCAAGAAGCTGGTCTTTACTGGTTAAAATTCCCGAGGTAGAGGACACTAGAACCTAATACAAACACCTGTTACAATAACAATATACTACCACATATATTGTAGAGCTCATGTGACGCTAGGAATGATGGCTTAATGAGTTAGTTGGAGGTAAATTAACAGAAAGTTACTTCACCGCTGTCTAACAAACTAGACGTTAGTGCAGGACTGGGTATAGCAAAACGTCAACAAGCTAACAGCTAACATTTGTGTAGCTATTTGTTTTTAGCCTAACTTAGCTAGCTACCATGCATAAAAATAACTGCTAGATAGCCACGCTAACACATGGTACCGCAGGTAGCACAAAGCTGAGAAAAAGTACGTATATATAGTAAAGAGTCGGATAATTACCAATAAAATTGCTGCCCACAATAGGTTTCAGACGATATTGCTTCCTTCCTCTATGACTGAATATCCCGCGCCAAGTTACCAATCCAAGCAAAACGCGGGAGAATGACGTAAAACGGGGGATCCTATCACGTTTGTTGGACAGGTTCGCAATGATCAGTCAACTCTTGCAGGTGGAGCATTATTTTCTGAGCACCACGATTTAAGATTATTTTGGTAAAATGATTACACAGAAGGTATTTACATTTACATTACATCTACCCTTGCCTAGTTAGAAGATGCATCTACTTTTTAAAGCCCTTTTTTGAGAAACAAACTACAACACCTCAGATTTTTTGGTGGTTATGCTCAGCTCACTTTCCCTTCCCATGACAATACATAAAGATGGGCTAAAATAGAGGAACCCAGTCTTTTGACATAATATTTTAACTGAAGTATTTGAATAATAAAACACTTTAACTTTACACTAATAACAGTAATATTTTGCATGTGACGACAAGTAGCATTTCATTAGACTTCAATTTTGAAACGCTAAATTGCTGAATTCTCTGCCAAGCAGCGTTTGTGCCCTTACGTCACCTACATGGAGGAGTAGTATGCGCGACAAGTAACCAAGGGAGGCTTTGGACACTATTTAAATGTGTAAGTTGAATTGTGTAGTCATGCGCGTCTTGTTCTGCACACTGTTCTAAAGAATAGATATGTTTTGTGAATGTGAATCTTGTTAGATAAATAATTTAACGTATTACCTTTCCGAAAGCCCTAGAGAGTTGTGAGCAGGATTCCAAAATCAGCTAGCCAGCTTGGTGGGGCTAACGTTAGCAGTAACGTTAGAAACGTAAGCGCAAGGGCCAGATATGGTGAGGCCGTGACCATCTCCAGTGTGAAAAACGCATTGATCCTAGTTAGGTAGAAAGCTAACTGTACATGACTACCGTGGCAGAGTATATAAACCTCTTGGGTATAGTGTTTTAGCTTATACAAGTTAATGCGACAATTAAGCAGCTGCATTAATCAACTTTCCTATTCGTAGCGGCCCCAGTTTCATGGGATTCAGACCTCGCTAACAGTGCAGGTAACGTTAAGGTGCGATACATTTGGCATTAATAGCCGAGCATTACGTTGACATTACCGTTACACCCAAAATACTTTGTGCAAATTGGTGGGTTAACGTTACTGGCTGTGTTCACAGCTAAACATCACTGCATTTGTACGTGGATATTTTGGTAGTGGCAGAGTCGTTTGCTATGTAATATATCTAGCTTGGGCTCGGTTATTTAGCTGTACTGTCTGTTGAGAGTTAACGCAAGCTAGCTAGCATCGCTTTCCAAGGTTTGGTCACAACAAGTGGCAGCTAATGTTAGCTAAATTGGGTAGCGAAATGCTTTTAATGAAATACCCAGATGTGGAATAACTTAAAATAACTTCAATTGCAAGATGTTTTCGTTGCCAACAAAATTACCATTATTTATTGTCCGAACGCTGAATGAACTCAATACATCATTGGTTGTTTTGATATCGAATTGTTGATGGTATGTGAACTGCGAAATGGTGTTTTCTGTATATGGTTATTAATGTTAAGAAATGCTTTGGCGTGGGAGGTAACTAAACCCAAAGGACTGGTATATAAAAGACGATTAGATCATGATTGATTGTCAGTAACGGTATCAGTTGCAAGGAGTTGTAGAGTGGCCAAAAAACTACAGACATTACAAAAAATGGGTCTGGATTGGGTTCCCTTCTACATGGCTGCGATGTTTTAGGGGTTCCTCGTCCCACAGTTCTAGCCAGCAGATCTAGACTACCATTCCCTGCTATGTATTTGGAGCTGAATGTCTTATTTAGAATTGAATGTCAGGTTACGGTGGTTGAGTGATGCTTGGCTAGCAGTGTGATGAAAATCACAAATCCCATTCCAGAACTTAATGAGACCTTTCCCAGTTGTACTATCTAACTTTCTAGTATTGTTTCGGTTAGGGTTAAAATACTTGTAGATCTATATGACATGTCAGACAGTAGTGCAAAAGTCTGTAGTGTTCTGTACCTGGTTTTGTTTACATTTTAGGAAACTCAACTTTAAGCATAAAGAAATACAAAAGACACCGAAGCAAATTGAGTGCAACCTTTTACACAGTGCTGCAGGAGTTACATCCTGTTGTCTTTAACAAGTCTTGGTATGACCCAACCATCTAGGCCTAGTTTGAGCAGATCAGTGTAACAGTGTAATTGCAGTATTGTATTATATTAAAGTGCAGTTTATTGTAGGGCTTAGAGCAAGCACACCGTAGGACTGTGAAGAGAGGAGGCTTTTGAAATCTGCACCATCCACCCCCAGCTTCCGGGAAGCTGTGTTGTGTCAGGTTGGATCACTGTATTCAGTTACCGCTCATAGGGATGGGGCAGGGGAGCCTCTGCGTGCTGTAATCCAATCTGTTTTCACAGGGTTTGCATTTACTTGATAGCGTTGTTGGTCCTGACTAGGTGTAGACTAGGCCTACTTTTTTTTTTAAAAGGAATGCCTAAATCCAACTTGTCTGAATCTGAATTAGTCTCTTCAGTGGTCTTTTAAAAATCAACATGTGATACGAATCTTATAGTGTTAACACTTGGTTTATCTTTTTCCAGAAGTTTTTTTTTTTGGTTGTTGGTGATGGTTGTGCAAATATTTTACATGTATACTGTTGCTATGCCGTGTACGTAGTGTAGGGGAAACAAGCAAAACCCTAAAAAAAAACCTTTTTTTGTGTAAGTCAGCATGCCGCTGTACCTCTCCATAAATTATTCTGTGACATTCCTCAACAGCCCCTGGGCTGCATACTTTTGGCCCCTGCTGTCAGATCAGCTGCCACCTCCCGTCAGTGGCTGAGAGAGAACAGGGAAGGTAGACAGCTGCACAGTTCTAGAATCAGTGAGGTTCGGCTTGCGTTTCTGCCCCTGAGGAGAACACTCTAACATGGTGATAAAATCTGCTACGCCTCTCAGCTTGTGGTTTGGATGCGGAATTTGGCCTAACGTAGCAAAGTGCCGTAGCTCATCCATAACCCCTTTGGAATGCTATGACCTCAGTCTTGGAATCTATTCTGTTTCAAACTTCGGTCGGGTGAACCACACCCACCGCACAAATGACCAGCAGCCTCCTTCATAATGAAAGCAGATGACACAGACTGGTGACTCTCAACTGGTTTGGCCTTTGCATCCACAGTTTTTCCATAGTTATTAATTTGTGATCAAAGTTGTTACACAACTTATTTCCCCAAATTCACCATGAAATTAGCTTGCCCAGCAACATCAATAACATCACCCTTAGTAAAAGTATGTAGCAGCAGGGGTCGAAATTAATGAAATGTGAACCTTTTCCACCCACTGACAAATAAATGGTAAAATTCACCAGCCACTCAACAGTAAATCATTATTTTGTGTCTGAAATCTACCAGCCACCTTCATAATTTACCAGCATGTGGCTGGTGCCAATTTCCATTCCTGGTATGTACATGATGGCACATGAAATTATTATGTATTCCAGCACAAATATTCATCTAGGCTGTGAGTGGCAAGCCTGTAGACAACTAAGAACTGCTCCTCTCATTCACATTTTGGCCCCATTCAGTAAATACTTTAGACTCTTAAGCAGAAGGGCATGCATCCATGCCACACTCAAAACTTTCTTAGACATCTGAGAATTTCAGTTCCTGTTTAGAACCTTGATGACACAGTCTTTTCCATTATTTAAACAAATATTAAAGATATATAGCCCTGTGTTTTCATATTTATGTCAGTTATTGATATTATGAAGCAGCCCATTTATTAGGACTTCTAGTTTTTAATAGTGATAATAAAAGTGTGCAAGCACTCTTCCAAGACAAGTCGCATGTGTCTCTTTTAAACTGATGCCTGGAAGGTTCAGGCTCAGGCCCTCACCCTGCTGCCACATCCAAGCACCTAGCAATGAGAGAATTTATGGATGGAGTGGAAAACCTGGCCTGGTTCAAAGTACGCAGACAGCCAACACGAAGGCAAATGCTGTAGCAGTAAAAGCATTACTGCCTGCTTCACTAAGATGCAAAAGTGCATCCAGGTTCTCTTGTCTGTTAAGGAGGTGTCCATTAAAAAAGATAAACAGCACTGTAAATGGAGAAGTGTACTTAATGATTAATTAGTGTTTCTCTCTTCTTTTTTCTTTTTTTTGCTTTTATATGGATGTTTTTCTTTTCCTGTCGCCAAGGCCTCAACAGAGTAATCTGCCGGTGACCTCACAGGGGCGTGAGACGGAGGAGCCAAGCACACTATAAGGGGAGCCGAGGGAGGGAGCAGCCATGTTGGAGGAGGATATGGAGGTGGCCATCAAGGTGGTGGTGGTGGGCAACGGGGCCGTGGGCAAGTCCAGCATGATCCAGCGCTACTGCAAGGGTATCTTCACCAAGGACTACAAGAAGACCATCGGCGTGGACTTCCTGGAGAGACAAATTGTGTAAGAAAGTGTTTTTTTGTTTTTGCGTTGTTTTTCCTGATGATTACTCTGTGTTTGTTTGTTTGTCCCTCCTCTTCCTTCTGTGCCCTGTCTTTCTCGGCTCTGTCTTGTGGTTTGTCCATCATTCACTTTTTGGCCAAGTGGGTTTCTTTTTTTCAGCCATACTCAAATATTCATTAATCATTACTCAAATATTCATTAATTTATTAACCTCCTTGCACAGCACAATTGGTGCAGTGGATATTACAATATTATTGTTTATCATATTTTGTAACGTGTGACGCAATGTTTTACTATTGTCATTATAGTTTGTAATTGTAATGTAGCCTTTAAATATCATCCACCTATTGATAGCTAGGAAAAAAACACATAACTAGGACATTCATCACTGCATTTCAACTTTGTGTTCACTTTGGAAAACTCCCCTTATAAAAAAATAAGTGAGGAGCTGAAGTCAAACATTATGTTTTCATCCAGTCTAATTTAGGACAGATAAAATCAAAGGTTGGGTTGTCATACTCAAATACCAACGTAAATCCCCTGCGTTGACATTTGCACAAGAACATAACATCGATAGGCTGCTTGCAAATGTAAAGACCAGTACACTCCAAACTTTTTTTGCAGCACTTTTCTGTTTATTTTGGTAGTTCTGTCTCTGTATGATGGCTGACCTTGTAGTCTCACGTTTCAGGATTCTATCAAAGTAACACCGAAATCTTTTGTATACTCTGCACATGTGGCTTGTTTTGCTGGGATAGAAAGGCAGCTTGGAATTTGTACAAGGCTGCTGCTGCTGCTGCCCATTTGAATTCTGTTTGTAGGACCATCCAAGCGAGCGTTCACCTCTAATACAGCTCAAGGTCAGGACAAGAGGCAGCAGCAACAAGCAGAAGAACATTTCAGAAGAGAGGCACAGATGAGGATTGGCAACCGTGCCACAGAGAACAGAACAGCAAAAACATGTGCCAACTGTTTATTATGCTGTCGTTACTCTTAAGTTTTCTTCTACAGTAACTTAAAAGGAATGTACATTTTAATCTGGTTTAATCCTTGCTAGGGCCATTGATTCTCTTCTTCTTTCACCTACTGTTTTATCTGTTGTCATTCTATGATTTTTTAAATGACATGCCTGATGTCTAGCCCTAGTGTGTAGTCAGTTGCATTGCATTACATTACATTACTACATAACTTGCAGACTGGTAGGGTATTTCTCCACCCCAGATCTCTGCAGAGCTATGCCAGAAATGCAGTCCCAGTCCCTTCCTGCGGCTTGCGCAGAGGTTGAGGTCGTCGGGGAAAGTTCCATCCCCTGCACTTGTTTGCCAAACAGATGTGAGAGGAACGCAGTTCAGAGGCACCGATTACATTGTGGGGGGAAAGTAATTCTCTAGAGATTTACTTCTCGCTTTGGGCCAGAGGAACTGGTGGAGGGTCCCAGAATACAGATTACATGCGAGCAGTGCTGGGATTCCTGGCAAGGGAAACACAAATATGCATTGAAGTCATTTAATGAAACACGTGCCCACACAGTGAGAACTGTGACACCATGTTCCATTCATCAAACTTTAAACAGGCAAGCTGACGGGAACCTCACCACATTTAAAACATTACTGGAAAGTGACTGATGTGAGGAAACATGTAAGTTAGGTTGTTTTTGTACCCTTAGCAACAAACATTTTTTATGGTCCATCTGACCTTTCAGGCAGCGGAATCAGTTGATCATCTGTTTTTTTAGATTTTAAGCCTTACCATCAGTGTATTTAACAGACAACCTTTTTGCACTTCAATATATATAAATTCTGATGTTATAAAATCAACAAGAAGGTAAGAAAGTGTGAATAAAAAGGGGCATGTACTGTGTGCACAGCTCTCTGGCCCTAGCACTAAAACTGCAGTTTGTTATGGAGCCAGCTCTCAAATCAAAGCTCAAACACACCTCACAACACTATTGGGAGAGATATATTCACAGTGTGTTTTACAGTCAAGCCTAGAGACATAGGGGGGTTTGATTAAAAAAAGAACAGGAGAGCCTCAGTCAAGAATCTCCGCTTTGGTTGAACTTTGATGTTTTAAAAATGTCTGCTTGTTGGTGTTTTCCGCCACCAGAGTCAACGATGAGGACGTGAGGCTGATGCTGTGGGACACGGCTGGACAGGAGGAGTTTGATGCCATCACTAAGGCCTACTACAGAGGTGAGACTCCTGAAATACTAATTCAATACTAATATATACTACTAATACTAATTCAATACTAATGTGCTGTGGATAATGCAGCTAGTGTGTTTTGGGTGTGATAACCAGTCTTGACAAATTCAACAGCAGAAATGACAAAGTTGGATGTGTAGGTCTTTTGTCACACTGCTGGTTGGCTGTATTTGTCATTTAAAGGTTATTCCTCATCTTTTGCCCATGAAGTGAAGACTTTGGTGGGTAAGCAACGGCGGTAGCGGCAGTCACAGGAGTGTGTGTATATGTGTGCATTGCAGGTGCCCAGGCATGCGTGCTGGTCTTCTCCACCACAGACAGAGAGTCCTTCGAGGCCATCAGCAGCTGGAGGGAGAAGGTGGAGATAGAGGTGGGAGACATCCCCACAGTCCTGGTGCAGAACAAGATTGACCTCCTCGACGATACAGTGATTAAAAAGTAAGTATCAAGTTTTCTCAACTCCATAAACTGCTGGCCACATTTTTTAAAATGTTAGGCTGGAGAGACAAGCGCTGGGGATGGTAAAGAGTAAAAAAAATACTGGTTTGATGTTTATGTTTTACATTGCTGAGATTTTAAGGAAGTGTCAATCTAAATGGTCCATGGTTAACCCAAGCCTGATGGTCAAACAGTCCTCTACATGTTATCTCAATGTTGTTTATAGCCTAACTATATTATGTCTTATTTTAATCTACAGTGTCCTTGGGTAACTTGAAAGGTGCTTCAAATATACATTATTATTATTGTTATTACTATTGTTATTACTATTGTTATTATTATTAAAATATATTGTAAAACTAAATAAGTACAAGGGATGACCTGTCTGAGTCGGGTTAACTCTTGAGTAATGATGCGCCTCATTTCTCTTTCTGCATGACAACCTAACATGCATGCTATTTCAGGCAGTAAATATTTGTTTCATCTTTGTGAACTTGTGTCTTGCAGTGAGGAGGCAGAGGGCCTTGCCAAAAAGCTCAAGTTGAGATTTTACCGAGCCTCTGTCAAGGAGGACCTCAATGTAAATGAAGGTAAGTGACTGGAAGGGAAAAAAATCTGTCAAAAGAGACTCGACACACAAAAAAATCAGATATGCTTGTAAAGGGTGTGTGTGTGCGCATAGGCGTGAGTGTATGCATTGTGATACAAATATACGTGTATAATGCAAGTGTAGATGCAAGATGACAAGCCCTTTATGACTCTGCTGGCTTATCTTGTAGTTTTCAAATACCTGGCGGAAAAGTATCTTCAGAAACTCAAGCAACAGACAGCAGAGGAGCCTGAGGTTCACTCCACAAGCAATAAAATTGGTAAGGCTTGTCTTACTTAAGTGTCACTTTATTATTCTAAATATTTATTTAATTATATTGTTGTTATTTATTAATTACCGGTATTAGCGCATTGTAAAAGCCATTTATCCTATTATGCCATGGTGCTCACTTCACTGTGTACTACATTGTAAAAGAAGTCATCACAATTGTACCAATATGTCATTATTCATTATTGTGATGTGATATGTGTTATGTTATATGTGGTGTGTTATAACAGGTGTATTCAACACAACAAGTGGCGGACACTTAAGCCAGAACTCGAGCAGCCTGAATGGACGTGAGGTCATCAACTTGCGACCAAACAAGCAGAGGACCAAGAAAAGTAAAAACCCCTTTGGTGGCTGCAGGCTGATTTAAAAGGATTGCGGCCTTCTGTTTTGAGAAATCCTATCATGGCTGCCAGGTCAGAAAGGTGGACCTCTTAACTGTGGGTGGCTTTCCCGTAGAGAAAAGTCTTTATCCTGGCCTGACCAGCTGTAAAAAAAAAAAAAAAAAAAAAATGCAATGAAAGTGGAGAAGCCCTTTCACTTTCACATACGTCAGACACTCGCTTTCAAAACATTAGGGAAAGGGGGTAATGCTCTCCATTTGGAACATCTTAAAATCTAGTTCAGCTCGCGTCGACTGTAGTCTGCTTCCCAGCACAGCTGCTAACTTACTCCAAGTATCTCTCAATGTTCCTCCTCTCTCAAAGTTGGTGGATGGGCAGTGAGAGTCTGGTGTTTGGACTTTTGACTTGCTGACAGGTTGGGATTCTGTCTCCATCTGGTGTTCGGAAATAGTATGGTACGGTATGGTACTTCCAAAAAACAAAAAAAAACAAAAAAACAAGCAGGGCCTTTACATGATGGTACACAGTGAAGTACAAAGTTCTGTTTTGAAAAACCATGTAATTGATCCAAATTGTGCTTTTGTATTGGTGTGGACCAGGGTATCATTCTTCACATCAGTGGAACATAACTACACTTCTTTGTAAAATGTGCCGTTTTATTTTTTTGTTTATTTCAGTTCTTTGGGGGGAATATTACCTATGTGCATTTGACTGCTCATCTGTGCAATATGTTTCTCTGTAGGCGTACAAGGCTAATGGCCATAAACTTTGAGCAGGACGTTAGCATATGACTGTGCCTTATTCAAATACTAGAGATCCAAAGGTCTTTTCAAGTCCAGCATTTTCTTAGTAGTGTAGTTGCACGTAGTGTAAACAGCAGCACCAACTCCGGGACCAATGACCGATTGGGTCGTCTAGATTGAATCCAGTGTACCTGAAGCGACAAATTACCCGTAAGAAGCGAACCATTGAACTGAGACACACTGGAAAGGAGGTGTCGGAAAGAAAGACTACCAGAAAGGGATCAGTCTCCTGCTAAATTCCTACTTGAAGTGTATCGCTGTTAGCCCAGTCAGACACTCCAGGGCGGTATACTACAGTAGTGGTTAAGTGACAAGCCTGATTTATTGAACCCAGAGGTGGTCGTAAACCTGATGGAAGAAGAGCCCATTGGCATTTGTTTACTTAGGAGAATGACGCCCTGGGCTCCTCTTCTACTAAGAGGTTTAAAACTACCTCTGGGTAAACTAAACTAAAGGTTTATCACTTAACCATCTTTCTAGTAAACCCTCCCAGTTCCATTATGTTTTGTTTGCTTTTACTAAAGATGTAAATGTTTGATAGTCATATATGGTACATATCACAGACGAGAACCACCTCACGAGGGGTCGTCAGGTTACTTTTCTCCAAAAGGTATTTTTATATGAATGTCGTTTCATGTTGCAGAAATGTCGGCAGACCATGAATTGCCTGAAACTTCAGTGGGGCGTTTAGTGCCAAATAGTTTTGAAAATAATTCTGTTTAATAAATTGTATATATTTAAAAAAACAAAAAGTTAGAATATAGCTGACAGATAAATCCATAACTATCAAAAATAGTGGGCTGTACAGGTGTAGATGGTAAAATGAAGTGTGCGCTACATGATTGCGGAAGGGGTGAAGACTTGTTGCACAATGTCACTTCAACTGTACTGGAGGGGAGACACGGTCAAGTGCACTAAAGTTTGACTGCTGGAGTAACTTCTGACAAGTCTGAATTGAATTGAGTGGGCAGCGGTGCTAGTGTTTACTTCTAAGGCCCCCCCAAAAACACCACTAAAAAAAAAAACCCTATTGCCGTCCCAAGTTTGCTCAGACACGAGACTAGAAAGTACAATCACTTTTCGTGTCATGGAAATATTGTGGATTGCTCTGTTACAAAAACAGTTTACATGTGTCCTACATATGAAAATTATTTTGACAGGTTGATTGTTGATTAAAGAAAGAAAAAATGTTTAAATTCCTGACACTTTTTTTTAACCAAGATAAGACTGTATATTAATGTTTGTAACTGAAGTTGTATTAGAAATGAAATCATACCTACCCATATCATTATTTTTGTTGATGTCTTTAAGGTCAGTGAATATTCTCTCAATCATGCCTTTCAACACTACAGCTCATGTTAGAATGAGTTGTTTTTAATAGTTGTACACTGTTACAATTCATCTGTTTTTTTTTTTCTAACACTATTTGTGAACCATAGTACATTGCTTGAAAATCACAACTGTGGATCACACGTCTTCATTTCTCATTCTCATGGATTGCCTTGAATGCACACAATGGACCAGAGTGTGGTACCTTCTTATCTAACTCTAAACAAGCACACAAGTACATGTATAAGAAAACATTGTTGGTACTATTGCTGAATTAAGGGGCTTAAGGTTATGGAGGAAATATGAGATGTTTCTGCGTAAAACATAAGAACAGAAGGAATGCAATTTCATCATGTGCCTGTTATCCAACACTTCATAAACACTAGTTTTTAAGTTTTACTTATTTTACTATATGTACGTATTAATGTAACTGTTTATTTTTAACATGGATGACCAATATGTCTTAAACCATTGCATGCCTGCCTTTCATCTTATGCCTACAACACATTTCTAATGTTATGTATGTTTACAGCTGCTTAATCTCAGTTTTTAAAGCACTTTTTTTGTTTTGATTTTTGTTTTCCTTTTAGCCCCATGACATTTCATTGTTAAAACGTACACTGTGTGCTACTTAATATCATGTCAACATTAATTGAACAATAAAAGACATAATGGAAAAAAAAAAAAAAGTGCATCTCCATATTTGCTTGCAGTATTTCTTTAGCCTGGTAAAACAGCCCCTCGTAAAACTCTCACAGAGGGTGTGGCTGTGCTGCATTGAGAAACGTTTGCTTTCCGGAGTTGTAGACTCTGCTGAAGCTTAAAGCGATTGGATCTGCCTTTACAATCACTAATGTCTGGTTGTCACGTATGCAATTAGCCTGGCTATAAGCCTGCCTACACAATACAATTTAAATGTAGCACACAAAGTTGACATCGCTCACAAACACTCCCTCTGTTTGCTGATTGGTCCGGTAAAGATTCTACCAGTAAGGAGTCAACCGTCAATTGAAGCACAGCCAGACGCTCTGTACAAAAAGAATCGTAGTACTAGGGCTGGTTTACCAGGCTAGTATTTCTTGCTACATGGTACAAAATAGGCAATAGTACTGTCTCCAGATTATCTCAGGAACACTTTGAGCCCCTCAACTACCACACCCTGATAGAATATAAATAATTATTTCAGCACCAGAGCTTGTTTTGCTGATGGTATAATCCTATACATACCCATAATTTCCATTATAAGGCAACCAAACATTATTGCTTCCGCATGCACAAACACTGTTACATCAGCCCCTGTCTCAGGAAGGGCCCTTATATCCATTTCCTTAGAATACACACCCATGAAATGTTAAGAACATTCAGAATGTGTCATTAGTTTTCCTGAGGTCAAAAAGATTTCATCATAAGAAAGTAGACTCCCCATTATGATCGGCCCACTTGTGTTCTCCCTCCCTACTGTGTCAGGGGTCAGGGAGGTCACAGTACATGTGGATACCTCCCTCTCTGACGACTCTAGCTGATGGCTCAGTCTGTCCAGCAAAGTTAAAAAGGCAATGATCAGCATGTCACAGCTTTAAATTACTATATGGTACCTGAGAAGTAAACCATGCTTTGGAATTATGAACTTAAAGGAGTTTACAGAACAAATGTGTCCAATGTTCATGTTTATTGTGTCATTTTGTTTCTAATTCACAGGACTAAACCCTTTTAGAAATAAACAAACAGTAGTGTGTTTAAAGTGAATAGGTTTTCTTCCAATACAGTGTAAAAATCCATAAATTAAGTCAGCTTCTCCTAACAAACAGCAACTGATGAGGCACAGGCAGTTAGAGCAGTCCAAAAGACAGCTTGGGCCATAATTTCATTCACTGACAGCTCTATTTTGTGCTCCCGTGAGAATACATACATTATGATTCCCTCACCCACCCTCTAATTGAAACTGCCCAGCAGGCTAGTGACGTTCTGATGCGTCACGTGCTATTAAGGTCTAGAATACTGGAATGTTCTCATACTTCTTTGTAACAGGAGGGTGTGGCATTTCAAACTACATGTGTGCACAGTAAAAGGGTGTATTGTATTTAAAAACACTTATAAGATCTTTATTAATGTGTGGACTGCACAACTAATTCCCATTAGATTTTGCATTTTCTGCTTGCTCCACCTTCTGGTTATCCATAATCTTAATCGTTTTTTCGGAATTGTCAATGTTCCGAATCAGGGTTTCCAGTCGCCTCTTGATCTTCTTTTGATCCTCCAAAGCGCAGCTAATCACCATGGCCTGGAACTTCTGGTCGATAGGCACTGACGCCGCGTCCGTCACGCACGCAGCGTGTAGCACCATCAACTTCGTCTTTGCGCTTTCCATGTCATCCAGCAATTTTGCGGCGATTTCATCAATTAGCGCCATAACTTTTTGCATTGCATCCTGTTGCTGAGGGTTGCGAACTGTGTCCACTGAAACGTGGACCGTCAGCGCCCTTCCCATAAGGCGGTTGGCTGTCAACGTGAGCTCCTCTCTTTCGCCTATGGGAAAATGTAAGGTCATTTGGAGAACCCTTACGCAACACAAAAGTTCATTGACAGCTGTCGCACAGTCATCTATGCGCTCGATTCGGCACAGCCCATTTATTGAATAACTCCCACATGCATAAAATAATCTATTCAGCTATACAAAATGTAAATCACTGGTTGGAATAAGCTCATCATCATTATCAAAAGTTATCATTAATTAAGGCAACGCCATTCGCACATTAACACAATTCCAGCCAGGCCTATCACCCAAACTTACCGTCACAGATGGTGTGCATTTCCTGACTGTTCTGTATGGACTGAATCATTTCCAGCAAGCACGTTCTCTCCTGCTCCATTGCTGAGGCTGCCTCCCTCAGTGCTTCCACCCTTACAAATAGTCACCAGAACAGAACATTATCCCTCCTGATTAAGTATGGTAACACGTGTGGAAGCACGCAAAAAGACCAAATTTGTTGTCCTTCACAAGTCTAATCTTTATTAAAGAATAAATAGATAACACTGCGAAACATTTCAGATATAGGCACCTCGCAGAATATCACGATATGCCTACACCTCTCAGAATGTCAAAACCTGCTGCTTTATACATTAAAAGACATTTTGAAATATGAACTCGTGTCCAAGACGTAATTCTCAAGGCTAGGCTACTTAGTTGCCAAAACAAATTTACGTCCTGCCTTGCAGCTACCCAAATAAGAAAATATACAACATTAGCTCCTGACCATGCTCATAGAACCGATGCTCAATAATATAGTCATTTGAAAACTGTCATGCTTGTCATTTCAAAAATACCTCATCTCAAGTTGGTCCAAACTCTCTAGGAGTCGCGAAGAACGGTCGGCCATTGACATAGATCTGCTGAACAAACCTCCCTTTGCGGCTTCGTTCATTTTTGCCTGGATCTTAGCTTGAGCCATACCGAAGGAACAATTAAGTGACTGTTGAAAGGAGTAGCAACTGTTGAGCGCAGCCGAGGGAGAAGGTATTCTCTGGAGCACGTTCTAGCGGTTTCTTGACGGACAGCACACCACAGTAAACATTTCCAAACATGGGGTGAGGCTTCCTCGGTTGCCCTGTAGACTCCTGGAGTGGGAAGGGGAGATGGCTGGGGGGATGGGTGTGATTTCAGCAACGGCACGGCCTAGTGAGTGATCTCATAACGTGAACAATTCACATATCTAACCACAGACTTGCAAGAGGAAACAAGTCAAGCATTCCAGTTTTATTCGAAATAACTTATATACAATCAAACACAGGAAACGTGACACATACATGTATACATACACGCATGTATGTTTCAGACAACAGAAAAAAAATCAACTTTTCTTTTTTTGCAAAATTAGAACTCTTCCAGACTTCTTCTTAAAGCTTCCTCCATTTCTGTAAATTAAAATCAGAAAAAAGTGGCAGTTAAGAAAGCAGTCATATTAACAAATGGCCTTGTAATGATTAAAAGGTAGCCTATATCAGCTTGTCCATCAGAATCCTGATGGTTTTACACAAACGTATGTGATTGTGTATGTGTGTCCTCCAGAAACTGCGATGATACAGATGTCAGATTAGTTTGCCAACAATACTACAACTTGAAACTAGAACAAAACAGAGATTTTATTTTTTTTAATTAATTTTGCCCTTCTATTTGTACTCATTTGAAGAAGCCCTTCATGTCTACCACATTCTCCTTGGTGTTGCCACCTCTTGCATGGAGGAAAAAAAGGGATACACCCAAACAAGTCTCTACCCCATCCATCACGCTAATCACCATCTTGCCATTTCTGAGTCTTGAGTATCTGGCTCAGTGTAAATTTCAACACGAATTTTTCGAGTCTTGAATTTCTTGATTTTCCGGTGTTTGTGTCTTTGTTGAAGCCTGTTTTGTGTCTCTGTTAAAGACTGTTAAAGCTCAGATTGTGTTAAATGTGGGTATTTGACAACTCTGCAATAATTACAATTACCAAAAGAGAAGTCTTTCAATGTATGGATTTAGCTATACATTCGAAGAGTTAGATTTTTTTTTTTTTGGTGCCAAAATAAGAAAAAAATGAATGTGTAGCCTGTTATATTAATGGATTGCACGGCACAGGCTAAGCTTTAGATGCAGATAATAACAATGTACAACATTTATTGATTATAAAATAACTATCCTGATCTGGGTGCATGATCAATTTTCTGATATTTCCTCACCGATGGCTATCTAAGACAGATGGGTAAGACAGGCTACCTTTGCCAATAATATAACACAATATAAATATAATAACAGACTACATTTGCCAATAATATAACACAATATAAATATAATAACAGACTACATTTGGCAATAATATAACACAATATAAATATAATAGACTACATTTGGCAATAATTTGAAAGTGAAAGTGATTCCCATTTGCCACTGTGTTTACACACAGCACACAGTGCATACGAAAATGCATCTCTGCTTTTAACCAATCACACACACGCACGCACGCAGCCAAGACAACGGCACCCGGGGAGCTGTGTGTGTGTGTGTGTGTGGAGACAGCACTATGCTCAGGGCACCTCATTGGCACTTTCAAGTAGTTGGTGGATTAGAACCTGCAACCCTCCAGTCACAAGTCTGTTACCTTAACCTCCAGGCTACCACTGCCCTGTGTTGTTCATGTTATTATTAAATAGCTATTACATAATGTACCGTCTCAAGGGAAGTCTGAAGTATCAGCTAAGGACTTCACTCTGTTCATGTTTTAGCTGCTCAGATATGGGTAACACCTGCGGCATGCTGTTCAGGACAGACACCTCCCCACATATGACTGAAAATGCTCAAAACCCCTATTTGTCTTGCATTCATCCTGTACTACTTCTCTTGCCCTCCTTGCCAAGACCTGTGCTGACCCACTGTATTCTGTCTCCTAGTGAGCCCTACATCTTGACACGTGCTTTTAAATTACGTGCAGACCTTAACACAGACATCATTTAAAACCACATCTGAAGGTACTTAATTGCACGACCATTGAATCCGCTGGGGCTGATGCAACATCTGGTAGTACCCAGCAATGGTCAGCAACATGAAAAGCTACCTAAATTATCTCTCTCTCTATCGATAATAACTACCACTTTTACTTTGACCTGATTTCACTTGATGTATTAAGTATTAAGGCCAATAAAGGTCTTATATTGTTAATGAGAGCCCCTTAAAGTTTTTTTTCTGTTTTTACTTCATGTTATATTTAGCACTCTGAAGATGGTTTTAAGCAGTGAATATGTAGAAAAATATGGGACAAAATGCACGTTTTCATACGATACAGGACCCAGTATTTTATGTTCAAATATGGGGACAATCTCACCAGGTTAATACGCAGGTTGACACATAGGGCCTGCCACCCTGTGACTGAAGTGTGCCAAACAGTCTTAACACCACCCCAACCACTAACGATGTAGTGCAAGCACCCTACAGTGATCTATTCCCACATACCTATATTGAGGTCACACTCTTGCATGCACGTCTGTCAAAGAAAGATGATGTTATCAGCCACTGCTACCTCTCCAGACTACATGTACACAAAGATATGACTAAATAATATGTGGAATAGACACCAACCATTATCAAAGGCTGTGGGCTTCCTTGCTTCCTCCTCACTTAAGGCCAGGGCACGTTTCAAGTCTTCATCAAACTCATCTATAAATGAGAGGGATAGGCTTCAAAACACCTCCTTCAAAAGACATAGTACATGGTGGGGAAAAATATTAATGGGAGGTACAGACCATCCGATTTCTTGTGTTCTTTGACGGGAGATACCAGTGACATGACCTGCTTCACGTCTTCAAATTCTTCCACTGCAAAAATTAAGGAGTTATTCGCAAGTTATTCGAACGTACGCATCATGAGCAAATCTGCAAAATGAGAAAACCTCTAATTTGAAGTTTAAAAGGACTTTATTTTTTTAGCAAGGTAAAACCAATTCGCCATCAAGCTAAAACAGTACCCATTCTCTTTCCATCTCTTACTCCTACCAGTCATATTTTACCATGGCATGTCAATATGTGTTCGTAACCATCACAAAGCCGTTACTATGGATGCTAAGTATTAAGAGGACACTTGCCATGCTTTTCCGGGCAGATCTCCTGAGCGTACAGTATCTTGGTGCTAGTTGAGGCCTCGGGCATCTCATCGTGGCTGTTGCGGGAGCTAACACAGGGCTTGAGGGGGCAGTGCTGGGCATGGTAGTGGCTGTGGAAAGCAGGTACGTCTTCGTGTTTCTCCGAGCACGTCCCGCAGACCACTGAAAAGGCCTTGGCTTGTTTCGCCACGCCGCTGTGCCTGGTGTGCACGTGCGTCTTGATCAGTGCGTAAGACGGGGCCTGCTCATCGCACAGGCTGCAGCAGTAACTGCACTTCAGGTCGCTGGCCAGCTGCTTCATGCACCTCGTGTACGTGGCCTTCACCTTGTCCTTGGGCAGCTCGACACCCATGCAGCCGCACAGTCCATCAGGGTCAGTGGTGGAGTCAGGGTCTACATCCACCAAGGCTGGGGCCACCTGGTGCTCCGGGGCTGGCTGCTGTGTGGCGGTGGATGTGCTGGGCTGGGGCGCATCCAGGCAGTAGTAGTCTTTGCCGTGGACGCTGTTGTAGTGTTCGAGGAACTCGTGCTCGGTGTCATAGAGCATGCTGTCACAGAGGCCGCAGAAGAAGCGCGTGGTCGGCTCCTGGCCCTCATGCTCTGTGTGGCAGTGGCGCCGCAGCGTGGCCTCCTTGAAGAACTTCTGGGGACAGTGGGCGCAGGCGAACCTCTGGAAGCTGTGCGCCGTCAGGTCCCCACAGTGAGCCACCACCGCCGCCTCGCTGTCAAACAGGTCCTCGCACATCCGGCAAAGCCACGTCTGCTTTTTGGGGGACACCGACGTCGGCCCCCCAGTGCTGGTGGAGGCTTCAGCCAGGGGGTCGAGCTTAGGTTTGCTTGGGACCGCCACTTCCTGTTTCTCCAGGTAGAACGTGTGACCCTGGTGTGTGGTGCCGATGTGCGCCATGATGTCCTCCATGCGCGGCATGTCCAGCCGGCACGGGCGGCAGTGCAGCAGGAAGTTGGACAGGTGCGCGCCCCCATGGAAGCGGCTCATGTGCAGGCGGGCGATGGACGACTCCCCCATCAGCTTCCCGCACACGCCGCACTTGTGGAAGATCTGATTGGACGCCAGCAGGTGTTTGCTCGCCAGCGCCTCCTCTGGGAACCGCAGGCTGCACTCGCAGCACCACACCGTGGTCATGAGCGAGGCACCACCCGCCGAGCTGGGGTCATCGTGGGGGCCAGCGGCTGGCCTCTTCCTCTTGGCAGAGGTGAACTGGCCACCCTCGGCGCTGCCCCGTGACTCCGGAGAATCCGTTTGACCCCTAGCTCGCTTGGATGGCCCTGGGGATGACACCGCATCTGGTGCTCTGTGGGCCAGCTGGCTCTCCTGAAAATCGCTGTAATGCAGGATGGCTTTCTCCATGCTGCCAGTCAGCTCCACCACATGCTGCGTCTGCTGCTTATGCTCGTCTATCTGGAATTGCTTGTGGAAGATCTTGGGGCAGGCGGTGCAGCGGCCGAATATAGCGAGCCTCTGCATCACCTCGGCTACAGTCTGCTCTGCTACAGCTATGGCTGTCGCATTCCTGCAGTGCACACTAGAAAGCCCAGAGGAACAGAGAAACAGAGAGACAGAGAGACAGAGCACAGCCAAAGAACAAAACATCAGTGAAAACCTTCTGTGGCAGAATCTGAGACTTGCAACAATTGTGACAAATTCCTGTTTTAATGCATCACTCATTTTAGTCTGATCTGGAAAAGGTCTGTTGACAGCTATATTTAACATGACTAAAGTGACATTACATGCACAAAGAGAGAGGCCGAGACATAGAAAGAAAGAGTGTGTGTGTGTGTGTGTGTGTGTGTGTGTGTGTGTCTTTGTGATTTGGTGTTGGTCAAGGTAGACTACTTACTTAAAATGTGCCCGGGCCTCCATGTGTGAAGCCAGACATTTTCGGCAACCTGAGCATCGGACACTAAAAGTCACCTCCTTGCAGAGTGCTATGAGGCGGTTCTTGGCGTATCGGGGGACAGGTACAGGTGTGGCTACATCTTTTGAAGCTACACTCCAGGGAAGAGTGGCAAAATAAACACCAAGGTCACTCAAGAAGCATTTGCCTATGCACATCATTTTAATTTATATTGATCATGAGTCAATGTAGATGTCGATGTCGAACTTTGGCTGTGCACTGCTTGTCATTTCCATTTTAACAGGCCCAGAGGTCATTGTCACAGGCCTTTTTTCCAATTGTTCCCATGGAGAAGAGAGCACCTAGTGAAAAACGCTTCACCAGAAGCAATAAATTTGTGTGTTTGGCGTTTTGGTGTGACTGCTCCCTGTTCAAATGCCTGAACTTTTTAGAAAGGCGCTGCATGTCACAATGGACTGCTGCTAATCTATCTTAGCTGTAAATGGTAACATTGGCAGACTGAGCCTGCCTGGTAAACCAGCCCCTTGTACTTCACTTAGTTTTGTACAAATTGTCTGGTGCTGGCGGTATTATTCTGAGCCCCCAATGTAGTACAGATTCCAAAAAAAAAAAAAAACGTTTTTTCCAAGAAAAATGTTTCTCAATACAGCACGTCCAGACTCTCTGTACAAAAGGAAGTGAAGTACGAGGTGCTGGTTTACCAGGCTAAGGCTGAGCTTCATACATGGCAGAAATATATTTTGTTTACCAATCTGCCCCAATTTGTTTTTATGTTAGCAAGAGGTTGTAACAGTACAACCTAAAAATCTTGTTGCAAGCTAACTACCTTTCAAACTATTGTCAAAGATGAGCAGAATGTATTTTTTGAAAGAGCTTCCCAGTGTTTTTCTAGCTGAATTTTGTTGTACAGACCACTGTTAAATGACAATAAAAGTCTTGAAGTATTCTGTCAGAAAAAGGTGCTATGTGGACACTTACAAAAGCTATAGGGTAGAGTATTGCAAGCAACACTGGAAACTGGAAACTGTTAATCTATGCATGCTCACCAAAGCCTCTAATGCACTCTGTGAAGTGGTCTTTCTCTGCCATATGCTGAAGGCACTCTTCCCTGATGTTGAAGAGGAGGCAACAAGCTGGACAAGCAAAGCCCACTATTTGCTGACACATCTGTGAGCTTTCATGACTCCCAGGATTGGAGGAGGATATCTGCCAAGAATTCAGAGGCAACACACACACACACACACACAACCATTTACAAACAACCTAAATAATTCAATGCTTCCTAAATAATTAATCATAGAAGTTCAGTGAGGACCACCAACAGCCTGACCACAAAATCTCAGCCTTCTTTATTTCCTTAACAAAAATACTTGCATGCTTTTCTCTAACACTATGCAATTCCTACTGCTTAAAACTTTTTTTTTTTAATTGTTTTTTTGTAAATAGAAGATATTGAACAAAGTATCGTCTCATCCCATAGACTACCTAACTGCATATTCACCTTTACAAACTTTTTTACAAGTCACAGTCCACTGATTTATGTGAAATGAAATGGTATGTGGTTAAATGGCATGATCTAATGGGAAGAGCTGTGGATAGACAGTGGTACCTTGGACTGCTGATGGGCCCTCCAAGAATCTTTGGTGTCAAAATGACCACCACAGGCAACACAAGCAAACTGAATTGAAGGGTGTCCCTTTAGCAGGATGCTGGGGTCACAGGGAGAGTGGTCAAACCTTGAAAAAGAAACACAAAAAATAACATGACTCTACAGATCATAACGCGATGTGACGTCTTAACACAAAATGGTCACTCTGCCACCACTACAGAATCATTATCTACAACGCCCCACAGAAACACAGACTGTACAGATCATACGTTTTTTATCATAACATTTTTGTGTCTTAATGCAAAATGGTCACTCTGCAGCCACTACAGTATCATTATCTACAATGCCCCATCCATAAGCTCCAACCTTATGAGGTGTCCTTCCAGTAGAGCCTTGTTCTCGTACACACGGCCGCAGTTGACCACGGGGCATGTCTGAGGACTGGACCTGAACATCGCAGCTGAGGCAGCAGACCTTCTCCTCCAGCCACCGCCGCCAGTGGTAATGACGCCAGGCTTCACCCCTGCGCCAAACAGTAAGGCATGCAAACAGATTCATTTCCAGCATCTTTTCCGAAATTTCCAGCACCTTTTCCACGTTTTTCTGCTTCAGTGTTGTTGTATTTCTACTCTTCAACACCTATGCAACTCCAGTCAGGCCCATCTATCTTAACCATTAACTTTCCAAACGACTGTGCTGCATTTTACTGTACAGTATCCTGGCTGACTTCTACAAAAATGTACGTATGAATGAACGAATGAATGTATCAGCCAGTACCTTCACAAGAACAAAAGCTTCTGCAGGGACTATTAATGTAAAGCAGGTAATTTGGTGTTACCTGGCATCTTCAACCACATGTCAACACAACGCTTGGCATCGTGGGTCTCCCCATTGTTGTGGCTGAAAGCCAGTTCTTGTCTGCCATGGGCCTGCTGTGAAATCACCTTCCTCTGCATATGGGAGACAGAGAACAATCAGTAAACAATGACCAGTAATCAGCAATCAATAACCAGAAATGTGATGTTGTATGTGGTAACAATGCATATGCTTATTTTGTCGCCCCACAGTAAGAAAGTAATAACCTTGAAGGCCTTGCACTTGTCAGCTCTCTCTTGTTTTTCAGCAGCCACTTTCCGGGCAAGTCTGTCCAACGTCGAGGTGACCTGAGCTTTGTGCTTGTCAACCTCATCCTCAATCTTTGAGTAGAAAATGAGATAATTTTCCAAAGGTTACAAGGACCAGAAAGGTGATTTATTTGTATACGACATAAAATAAAAAACCACACCTTCACACTCACAGGTCTAGTTTCTGAAGGCTCTCTATCATCGCCCCCATCGTCACTGGAGAGGTCAATGAACTCCAGCACCGGCCTGAGAGGACCCTCCTGGAGTTCAACCAGAGAATCACTTGTTTGTTTCGGCTGTTTTAGGTCAAATGGTAGGTTTGATTTAGATTACGACCTGCATGCTATGCTAACGTTACGTTTCTAAATGCAGAAAATTACTTACCGATACAAACTCCACATCATCATCATCCACATCTACCGCATCCGAAGACATGTGTTTCAACCTGCCCCGTAAAAGAAAACAGATAAAAGACGTCTTCAACGACTCTAACAATGATAACAACATCTTCGGACGAGGGATGTAACACACACAGACATGGGGATGGATAAGACAATGTCGTCTGCATTGCCAAGTTTACTTTTTATTTCCAATACTGTTTTTATAGGGAAAATGCTTAGTAAAGGGCTGTGATCGAAAATAAGAACAATAATGTTTTCATAACAAAACATAAATGTTAATAGTTGCATTACGTTTGGACTGATAACTAATCCTATAGCTTCCTGCTAGCTTAGCACCCCAAGCTTGTAGTTAGTTTAGTGGGCCCAAGTAAACCAGCTGTTTTAAGATATTATCTTCTACTTTAAGTAAATTAAAAAGTGTCAGATAAACACACATACCAGAAAAGAGAATTACACACTAGCAAACTGCAGCATACACTTCAAGTTATGTTGGTGAAATCTCTTCCTCTCTCGTGTTTTGCTTCTTCTGCCGTGCTTAATGTTTTGGTTTTGCTAGCAAGTAATTGGAGCGTTACTGCCACCCATCGAAAGGATATGTCTCTACAAGACCAAATGAATAACTTCACCCATGTAGATGAACCTATTGTAGTATACACTGATGTGTAAATTTAGTAACTACTTATATAGACTTTGCAATTGGTGTTTTTATACTCTGGACCACACTGAATATAAAACAATCTGTTTCTAATTTTCCAAAGTTTAGTGGCAAAATCAATCCAGAAAAATCACAAAATATAGACATATACTATACACTACTGCTATGTCAGACATAAGATAAACAAACTGTTTTTATTACAAATATTTCATCTGTGGTCAAAATTCAACATGGCGTCCACCATATAACCCAATGGAAAAAATGACCTCATAAAATCATATCCTGTGTCATAACCAGTCATAATGTCGTTTGACATATTTTAGTTACACCAACAATTCCAGCTGCACAACATCTGCAGCAAAACATGCAAACATCTTGGAAGACATTATCAGTTATTACAACTTCATACAAGGATACAAGGATGGTTTATTGTCACATGCATAGACATACTGGGTAGAGTAGGACATGCAGTGAAATTGGTGATTGTTTGTCTAAAACCGTGCATGGGGAAGGGAGAGTAAAGTGCATAGAATGTAGTTTGAGGATGGCTACCTGATTAAGGGCAGAGGTAGAATGGGTGGTATGGGGGGGGGGGGTAAAGTGCAGTTGGGGTTGGGAGGGAGTTGGCTTTGATGGCCAATGATGCGCTGTGTGTGTGGGAGGAAAGGAATGCTGAGGTGAGGCTCTAGTGACATCCAATGGCAGGGGCTTGCATGTGTGTGTGTGGGGTGGCGGCGGTGGGGGTACGCAAGGGCTGTGTCCTTCATACTATTAGGGGTGTGAGGGTGACAGAAGTGAGGGCTGTGTCCAGTATGCGTGTGTGTGTGTGTGTGTGTGTGGAGGGGAAGGGGGTCGAGCTGTCTTGAGATGGGCATAGGGTAGCATGAGGGCGCATAAGGGGAGTGTTGATGTAATCATCATGAGTTATCATCATCACTGGTAGTCTCTGCATTTTTATTAGAAGTGCAAGCACATGGCAGATTATTCTTCTTGCAAGAGAACTATTGTCGTGCAAACCTCCGACAGGGAGTCTCACCTCTCAGCACTCCCGACGCTACTGTCTTGCCAATGTGTTGCTCTCTTGGTCCAAATAACTCAAAGTAAGACAGTTGATATCAGTTGTTGACGAAGACTTTATTCACCAAGTGTATACAGGCAAAGTACCCAGAAATACACCAAATGCATAGCAAAGTGAACCCACTGCACCCAGCTGTATCTCTAAGACGAATGGACTGATCAACCAGAGAGTTACTCACAGGCGTACCTCGAAGGCAAGCCCTCAGCAAGTCTCAAACTGGGGCATCACTTTATATACACTTTGAGCACTCTGGAACTTCCTACTTGTTTTAAGTGACAGGCCAATCAGCACTCTTTGGGCCACATCATATTGGTAGATTTTCCCTCTGCTTAGTTTATTAGAATAATAATATCCCCTGCAGGTTTCATTATTCAGCCCTGGGTTGTTTGGTGCTTTCTCCAACTATTCCTTTTGCTTGTCTTTTGCTTTTGTCTTTGCTTTTGCTATCACCCTTTCCCTTTCCATATTGGGGTCTGCCAGCAGTGGATTAACTTCTTGCTTTATTTATTGCAAATTGCTATTTTTCACCTCAGACATTTCATGTGCTTCCCCGGTTGGTATCTGTTTTTTTCCCGTGTTGTGTGTGTGTGTGTGTGTGTGTGTGTGTGTGCGTGTGTGCGTGTGTGTGTGTGTGTGTGCGTGTGTGCCAGGGCGAATCCAGCCCCTGGCTTTTTGCCAACACTCCTTCCTGCAAATCCCTTGACAGTTGGTCCTCTCTTTCTCTTTTGTCTAAGTCCCTTCTTGCACAGCCGAATCTTACAACAGCTTTCCTTTTACATACACACCAGAACTTATTTATTTAAAGTCTAGATAATTGTTTAAAGTTTAGATAATTACCACACTGTCTTCTACACTTGTTGGCATGCAGAACACATGTACTTGACAAGCTCAACGACAGTGCAGGTGTAACTTGGGACAGAAAAGCAGTCATAAAGTTGCCTCCATCCCAGAAACAGAGCATCTGAAATGTTTGGGGTTGCCACTAAGCCTTGTCCCCAAATTTTGACTTGCCAGTGTGCTCTGAGCATATGTTCATGGACAGCTGCTAGAGTCACACATAGTTTTCCGTCAGTGATGGATGATGGAGTGACCACCGCTAGAGTTGTGGGTGTGCTCTGACTGCCATACCAATGAGCCTGGCTCTTTGGTGTTGTGGTCAAAATGCATGTTTGGTATCCCAGAGACCTTGATGCTGTCTGAATTCTCACACCCTGATGACGAAGTTTTGAACATATCCCACTGCAGAGTTTTAACAGATTCATACCCAGATTTGAAAAGCTGACACACAAACTACTCACATCCAGCTGGGACTTCAGATGATGTAGTCTATATGGCTCTACACCAAGGCTACAAAGGGCTCTGACCCTAATGACCCTTTCATCTGCCTCCATAAAGGATTCGAAACAAGAAATCTTTCCTTTTCCTCAGATGTAACCAGTGCTGTCACAACCTGACAGCACAGTTAAAGTTTTCAGTAAAATATGCTTTTGTCAGTGCTAGTTTGAAAAACAAAGAAAGATATAAAAAAATAAAGCAATAAGCATAATGCTATTACAGTAGGTTCAAATGACAATGTGAAGTATAATGCATGTTTGTGTTTTCCTGGCACACCTTTACCTACTAAATATGATTGTATGGGCTATGTGTACATCTGTAGAGATTACAGGTGACAACATGCCACACAGATCTCAAAGGTGCCTACAATGGGTCCTCAGTGGGTTGGTCAGACTGTTGTAGCCCCCCTGCACTTTCCCTATGCAGACCCAATGTAGGTGTGTGCACCTCGAGACCCTGGATAAATGTGTAAGCTATATCGGTAAAGGTCATAGGAAGATATTGCAGAAGCTGAGCAGCACCAAATTTTCTCAACACTCTTTTCTCTTGGAATGGCAGGCAATAAATCACAATGGGCCATGGAGGCTACTTGGAGTCGTACTGACCTGACACAAAGGCCACGGGCCCAAAATGGCAAATAGTCCCCTCACTCATTCACTTCACATGTGCTCCACTTACAGTAGGTGCGGCAGTGAAATTGTTGTTTTTGTTCACAGCCTTAGTGGCCATAACTGTTGTTTCAAAATTATATTGAACAATATCATTTGGTCTGTGCATGTATAAGCACCAGTTATGGCAAAATCGGAAGAGAAAGATTGGTTGCATTTGCATTGTTTACTTTATTACTAAAAAGGGATCTGAGGACTTCATTGTTCAGTATTAAATATTCTGAGAGTAGGGAAAATAGACATGTGTTATACCTTTTTATAATTTACACCTAATGCCACAATGCCACATTACACCAATGACAAAGGTGAAACTCAGTAGCATGTGTTCAGCCATTCCACTGTTGTGTGCTAATAATGTTACACCAATTAATTGGGAGAAATATGACAATTTTGTGATTTCACGCTGTCACTTTCACACAAAACCAAAGCGACGTATGTTGTAACATTTTTATTGATGGTAATGTAATTTTAACAACATAAATTCCAATCATACTCATTGGTCTGTCGTTGCAGTCGTTGCACAAATCATGTCTGCACAGGGAAGTCAACAGTAAATGATAACATGGAACTACATTGGACATGCCCATTAACTACAGGTTAAGACACATCCTTCATAGAGCATGTAATAACTGCATTTTGCACAAATTCAGGAAATGATTGGAGAAAAAAAGCGGCTTTGGCAAATCCCTTGTGGAATATTTTTAAACAAAACAAAAAAACATATAAGGAAAAACGAAGATAAAAATTCCCTTTGATATAAACCTGTCATATGCTGTAGGATGTTTTTTTTTGCACTTTCCCCAGATGGATGCTGCTTCAATTCTTCTCTCCTTTCATCCACACAAAACGTTGTAAGGTAGTTGATGGAAAAGACGCTCCCTTTCATTCCTGGGCTGGAAACTAGATCTCCTCAGTCCTAAATCGTTTTTTTACTCTTTAAACTGGAGGATATAATAGAAGCTGCACAGGCACTTGAAAGACATTAACATGGACACTGAACCATGTACACAGTCATGCAATAGTATAAGATGGCCGACAGGACCTTGAGGTAACGAATGACATACCAAGGTGCTGCTTGAAGCATGGCACAGTATACGGGGTTCCAGCCATTGGGCTGCACACTGTGACCTCCATCTCCATATCCAATCACTCGTGCAACAGAAATAAAAGGGAACCACCTTAAGCATCAGGGAATATATGTACATATTATTTTCCTCCAATATATATATATATATATATGTATTTATAAATATACACATCTGTCCAGTAGTTTTGAGTCTTTTCCATTAGCTGTTTTTGCTTTTAACTGTCAAGCTTGTCCACAATTTTTGCAGACGTAGGCAAAGCCATCCAGTTTGCATAAACACTATCATTGGCATATCTTGAAAAGACAGGGTTAGTGCCATCAAGTCTGTTGAGCTGTACGGGGCTCCTCTCTGGCCAGTTCGGGTATGACATGCCTAAAAACGAGAACATATCATTTGTCTGCACAGAGGGTGAGTGGAATGTAGAGTGCAGACAGTAAGGCTCTCAACAAAATCTCTGATAAAGTGGACTTGAGGATCAGGAGAATGTCGAATGTGGAGAAATTAGACCTAAGTGGCGCATGACTTGACTTAATTGCAGTCCCTACACATGGGCAGAAGAAATGTCAATAAAAAAGATGCTGTGAGCGGTATGTCATGAAATTCTCTTCCACAATGTCCTTAATGTCAACATGCAAGCTCAATGAAGCTATTTCTTTTAGTGGAGCTGTATACTGGAAGACTAATCACAAGAATTGTCTCTGATGTTATTGCTAAATACATTTAAGGGCTTCAAACTAATTTGTACAGATTTTTGTCGGAATTTATTAGGTTTATGCTCATGTTTAGTAGAGTTCAGTTGAAAAGCCTTACTGTTCCTCTGTTCAGCATTGCAGAATCCATATATACATTTAATCACTATGTACAAAAAGGTACAGAAATCATAGGACAGTTTGTAATCCAAACCAAATAAACAACTGACTTAGCTAGGACCTGTTTCGAATGTATTCCTATTTATAGTGCTGAAGAGTAAGACTAAAATTAAAATAAAACATTACATATGGTGGTAAATGTAATAATGCTACCAATGCTGTCGTGCAATAATACAAAATAAATATTATGTGATGATAATTAAAAAGCAACAGTCCATTTTTAACCAGTGCAAATAATCAAAATTGTACAGTTTCCAAAATGTTTGTCACTGTTACTTTATTAAGCTTCGTGTACATCAGAAGCAGGTCCAGGTTAAAATTAGACAGCCGATTTCCCCCCTTTCACATATCAAAGACAATCAAAAAGTTTGTCACTAAGAGACTGAGATCACCGGTTAGCATGCCACTACCACCACGACTACCCACTCCCAAACAAACAGAACAGAGCCAAGCACAAATTGCCAGAAAAAAGACAACTCGTGTTTTTTTCTGTCACTAGAATCGAGTAAATGCATGGGAAATTCTACCATAGAGCTTGTTTTCAATCCAAGTGGAGGGGAGGTTTCGAGGGAGTGGGGCGTTATTACAGTCCACTAGGGGCGTGTCCTCTTCAGAGAGGGCGTCGTCGTACAGGAGGGCGTCGGCCGGTGTCGAGGCCGCCAAGTCCAGGTAATCCTAGCAAAGAGAGAAGAGGGACGAAGTTATCATTCCTCACCATCAGTGGAGAGTAAGGCCCAGGCTTATGCGATGTAGAGGTGAGAGAATGAGTTATGGTGGTTAAGAGATTTTAGAGGTAAAATCTCATGGAAGGGCGGAGAAATTGTGTGCATAATGATGTTTCTGAGGGTGAACTGAGAAGTATTGGCTAATTAATATTTGTGTGTGTGTGCGTGTATGTCTGTGCAGGTATGCGTGCGTGTGTGTACGGGTGCAGGTATGCGGGCGTGCGTGTATAGGTGTGTGCGTGCGTGTGTTTGTGTGTATGTGTGTGTGTGTGTGTGTGTGTGTATGCGTGCATGCGTGCATGTGTGTATGCGTGTATGCGTTGCTGGGCTGTGTGTGTGTGCGTGTGTGTGTGTGTGTGTGTGTATACGTGCATGCGTGTATGCGTGCATGTGGGTGTATGTGCGCTCGCGAGTGTGTGTGTGTAGGGGGTGTGGTGTTTGATTTCTTCTTACTCGGCTTTTCACCATCATCTTCTCCAGCTCCTTGCTGATCTCTGAGAATGTTGGCCGTTTGTCTGCTTCCTGTTTCCAGCATCGCAGCATCAGATTGTACCTTTCAGGAAAATAACACCATTTTAATGTCACAGCATCAGATTGTACGTTTCGGGAAAATAACACCATTAATTAATGTCACAGCACAGCTGACTATGTACATGAACCACAGAAAAATGTACTCAGTATCACCTAAAAGCATTTAGAAATAATTCATGTGTATAATAGCATCTTAATACATAATATATAGTAGATAATCCAAATGTAACTGAAAAGTAATTCATCATTAGATGGGAGGCAGAGATAATGTATGTGACAAAAAAGCAGTAAATGAGCTTAGACAGTCGGCTTACATTTCTTCAGTGCAGTTCTCTGGTTTCTCCATACGGTAGCCTGTCTTCAGGAGGTTGAAGAGTCGTTCGGGAGCAATGCCTGGGTAAGGGTTTCCTCCCAAAGTCATAATTTCCCACAGAAGCACACCAAATGACCAGCTGATTGGAAGAAAAATGTCCTGTTAATGGATGGTCACGTATATTGCTGGGATACATTATATTAATCAAGAACCGAGGTGTACATATCTAACGTATTCTAAATAAGGCATAGTTAAAAAAAATGTAACTTGATTATGCATATGAGTGTTTATTGTAAACCTCACTGACAGGAACATTTTGTACTCACACATCACTTTGAGTTGTGTAAATATGATCAAACAGTGACTCTATTGCCATCCATTTGACAGGAATGCGACCCTGAGAAAAAGGGAAAAAAGGACAACACTTAGTCCCTTTAGTCCGTAAGTATTTGCTAGTGTTTATACTAAAATCAATGTCTCATTGCAGTTTAATTAATGTCACCTTGCTTCGCTTGACATAGGAGTCTTCTTCATATACATCTCGTGACAAACCAAAGTCTGAAATCTTCATCTTCCGACCCTCTGCGACCAGAACATTTCTTGCGGCAAGGTCTCTGTGAACAAGCTGTAAAGCAAACATCAGTAAAAAGAATGATTTTTAGAAACCCCACCATTCTGGTTGTATTCTCCGCCAGTCTGACCTTGAAAAACAACATGCCATATCTCCCAAAAAAAAGACTGTCCACCTGCTCCCAAAAACAGAGGTGTCAACCCTGGCTTCAGAAAGTGAAAACCTTGCCATATATTTGATCCAACAATTTTCTGAACCAGCTGATTCAACTGAGCACACAAATCAACGAATAGTTAGATCAGCGCATAAGTGAAATCACCGGTGTTAAGCAGAGGGAATACTGGAGTTTCATTTATTTTCTTTATAAAGCTGGGATTGACACGTGCACCCTATAAACCAGCTGCTTTTGATTCACTGAGTGGCGTAGTCGCTACGTACCTTCATTTCTGCCAGGTACTGCATGCCTCTCGAAATCTGCCAGGCAAAGGAGATCAGGTCGCCCATGGTGAGCGCCCTCTCGTCTGGGTTCTCCAGGTAGCTGGAGTTACGGTTGGCATCGCTGCCCATGTAGCTGGGCCCCACCTTACGGCTCTCTCTCAGGAAGTTACGCAGCGACCCGTACTTAGCATACTCCACAATCAAATACAGTGGACCTGGCGTAGAAGGAGCCACAAAAGCAGCAACATGTAACTTTTTAACCAAAATCCCTGTCTTAAGATATTATCATTATAATTAGATAAATATCTAGGGACAGAGAGAGAACTTAATTAGGGTTGACAGTGGGATAGGGCCTTCTTACCATCTTGACTGCAGGCTCCATACATCTTTATGACATGTGGATGGTTGACCTGCTTCAACAGGGTGAATTCGGACAACAGGTCACGCAGTTCACTATGAGAGGCATTTTCTGAAGAAAACAAAGGAATGGCACACTATGTAATGGCTCTTAAACCACAAATAGATACAGTACCTATGACAAAACATGTGTCATAAAACTAAACATAAAAACAATGCAGCAAGGAATGTGATCACTACTGTAAATGTATTAAGAGCAAATGCACCAGTGTCTGTACCTAAATAAAATATATATTTAGTAAAATAAGCACACTACAACAGAAAGATAATATTGCACGTCAAAATAAAATGTAGTTTTGACAGTGTTATTGAAAATATGTAATAAGAGTACTGTTGAAAAGTACTATTGAACATTATGCTTATAAAGTGATACATCAAATGATACCCAGTAATACGCTCTTATTGGCTGTTAAAGCGTTTTAGCTATTCTTCGATGTCATATGCTATACGATATTCGTTTAATTCGATACTATAAACCCAGAGACCCCAGACCACAACTACTGTGATACGTGTGTGATGTGATACTTGAGCTGTTTTGTGTTGAAGACAAACTGTTCTTACCTTTCAACATTTTAACAGCAACAGTGGTGTATCCAGCTTTGCCCTTCAGCCGGAAGGCTGTTGCCTTCACCACCTTCCCGAATTCTCCTTCTCCCAGAGTCTTACCCAGCACCAGATTCTTACGTGGGAACTCCCATTTGGGATCCTCCTGTTAGACCACACACACCAAGGATATGTACATCATTCATGTAAGAAATCACAACAAATCTTTCATGACAAATCATACAAAAAGACCTTACTGTTCATAAACGATAACAAAATCACTTATTGGTACTTTCAGAGGAAGACATCAATCAATCAATCACTGTTTTAAGTGCAAAATTACAAAGTGAAATGGTCTTCATACACTCAACAATAAACCAATCACCCAACGACAACAAGACGAAGACAAACAGAGACAAACACAAACAAAAAGAACATTAAACAGCCCAGTCCAATGGCTTAACTTCACACTAAAAAAGTCTGTGGGCTATACAATGGCTGCGTAAAAACAACTCTTCAGTACACACCCACCCAACGGAACTACTAGGAGTCATGCTGCACATTAGAGCAATGTCGTGAGTCCATAAACTTTTGTAGCATGCCTGGGGGTGCTGTGGTGCAGTGGTTAGAACACCCATACCATAAACGGGCAAGTGCCCATGGACACCCAGTCCCACCCCATCTCTCTCTCCCACTCACTTTCTGTCAAACTTTACTGTCCTGTCCAAATAAAGGCACAAAGGAGCAAAGTAATACAAAAAACTGTTGTAGCATCCCTTACCGGTATTTTGAAGGTGTCGATGGCCACCTGATTCTCCATGGAGTCCAGAGAGGCTCGCCGCACGTTATTGGCTGAGTAGCTGATGGGGTAGGACTGGGCGGGTCGCCGGAAGGTCATCTCTGCAGAGGCGATGGGCGGCTTGGGCGTGTTCTTGTGGTAGCGGTGGATAAAGAACGACGAGAGAAGGATGGAGACGATGAAGGAGAGGAGCACGGCTGTGGCAATGATGGTCTTGCAGACGTCGTCACACATTGCCTCTGTAGCAGAGTAAGAAACAAAGGTTAACATTTTTTTAAAAGCACAAAGTTTTGATTACGTTTTTAAGGTTTAGCATTCATAATCAATGGCACCATCTTTTAAATCCTTCAAAAACTTGTACCTATTTCAAACATTTCCTTATTCTGACAAAATCACAAAGACCCCATTTATGTTTAAAGATCATCAGATAAAATAATTTATAAAAGCAAGCCGTGTAATCTGCAGAAAGAAATGAAATGCATATGTCATGCCCTTTTGAAGATTCAATCTATATACAAAAAAAGATTCAATGCATTCATATTTCATTTACCCTCTATGTCGTCCTTTTCACAGAAGCACTTCTCTGAAAAGCAGTAGCAGGTTCCGTAGCCAGCCTTGATTCCAAACATCAGGCCTGGCTCATGACCACCAGTAATAGACTCTCCTGCAGAAGAGGTAAAAAATGGAAATTAGCAAAGCAGTTCTTGTATCCAAAAATACAACACAGACATGTACATAACTGTTAATACATATGTAGCCATAGTTTAAATTCAACAAAACATATGCATAAACACATGCTAAACAACAGTACAAACAAAATAAGATAACTTTAATAAGATTATGTAATGATTACAGAAATGAAAATGTAAAACAGGTATTTTTTCATTAGGTGTGCAGGCAGCTTGTGGTGCTCACTTGTGCAGTCCTGAGGACATATTGTTGTGTCTTTCCTCTCCACTACATCACAGAAACCGTCGGGACAGGTCCGCAGGTCTGGGGAGCAGGTGGAGTAATTCTGCGATATGCCTGCGGAGCAAACAGATTGAGTTTCAAAACAGCTCCACAAAACAAAATAGCCTTAAAAAAGGTGGCTTGCTGAGCTAGACTCTCTGCCTTTAGAAAAGCAAAAATCCTATCACATCTTTCTTCTATGTATGTACCTAGTTAAAAGATGATTTGACAGATTATTTCATCTACCTGGCTATAGAATGATCCTAATGAAATTAGCTGGTTTAGTACAAATGGATAGAGCAAATACACGATAAGACTTTCTGAAATTTAGATGACCACCTCTAGAATGGTTTGTCGAGAAAATAATTTTAAACGGGCTTTCAAGCTTTCAAACAGACAAGAAACAAATGACAATGCTGATTCATTACATCAATGGTCAGTATGTAACTAACAGAGGTCCTGCCAATGATTATCTGCAGATCAGATGTATTGTGGGGTGGTAGTGTGGGAGAGGATCAGAGCGAGCACAAGGAATGAGTACATGCGCGGGAACCTTTCTCTGTGCTTTGTCTCCACTGGCATCTCCCTGTTGGCGTGCCCAATCCCCGGAACGTTTCACATTCCGACCGTTTCCTCTTTTCTGCACACGACAGCAAGCGCTGTTCCAGAAGCTCGGATTTGTCTGCTACACACCAAAAAGTTACAAACTAAATGAGTATTAAATTGTTTGTAAGGAGTATTATTGGCAAGTTATAGCACACAATCAAGGCTGTCTGTAAGTAGATTATTCAAGACAGATTTTGTGATATTAGTTACTTCTGTGACATTGATGAAGGAAGTACATATGACACATTTTGAGATCAGGACTGTCAAGCAAAACAAAACACAAGTAAGTCTGCTTTATTGATGCTTTTGTAGGGCTTGTTTAGATGGGTGTTCAAATTATCAGGTACCTCTAGCAGTATTGTTTTAAGCGTGTCAAGGTGTTCTCTGTGTTCAGATTGTCTAATACAGTATTGCTAAGACCTTAACAATAACCTTGCTGTGGTGGGTGTTGTGCTTCATTGTAAAAGATCAATATATGAAGGTAAAGAGAGAGACAGACCGAGAGAGAGAGAGAGAGAGAGAAGGGGACTAACGTTTATCTTCAAAGAAGATGACCAGCTGAGTCCTTGCTTGTAGTTGCATTTGCTGCTCTTGGGCAACAACAACGTACTGAAGCTCCTGACATTCGGGCCGTCGAAGCACTTCTGTGTCGTTCACAAACAGCACTCCCGACACATCCCTGAAGCTGCGAGCTATCGCCACTGCAGAGTGGCAGGACTGCAGATCTACGGACACGTTCCTTTCCACTGACTCCAGCTGGTATTCCACATCAATGCCCTGAAATTTTAAGCAGTTGTCCACGCAGACCCTACCAATCTGAAATTGAAAACACATGTTTAGGTTTCTGTTTGTTATATTTTAATATAACTCTTTTATATAACTCTATTTATATATTAATATAACTCTTTGTTATATTTTAGCAGTAATTAACAATGTTTCACTTAGAGGTTAACCGACATACTGTACAAAAGGAACAATAAGCTTTACCATGCTTAACTGTTAACCTTTATGACAACATTGCCAAATACTGCACCACCAAAGATGACACTCATAAGTAAGGTAACTAAAATGCACCTTGGAGAACATGGTCGCTTTCCTTGAAACACTGAACACATAGCTGATGTTGGTGAAGCGAATGGGAACTGGCAGGATGGTAACGTTGAAGTGCAACATCACAGACCCGTCACTGCCCGTGTATGTTCTGTCCCTCAACAGATAGTCCATCTGGAAGGACCTGTTCTCCATCACAGACAGGTTCTTATTGAGGATCAGCTCTGAAGATACAGTGAAATGGGCAGAATTAGTTAATCAGTCAATATCGCTTGATCCCTGAAGAACAAAATCAGCACATAATGTCCTTAAATATATTACATATAGGACTACTGCATTGTACAGTATGATTGCAATACATCGAATGATTGTCATTTCTTTTCAGCAAACGGCTATACATTAGCCTTGTATCATTATTGACATTAACACAGTAACATGTAACAACAAAACAACAACCTTTGATAGGGTCACATTTTATTTTAATTTTTAAAATTTCACTTTCAATGACACTAAGGTTGTTTTAATAACAGAACAGCATAGAAATCCAAGCTCACTCCTCAACTAATAGAAAAAGATTTTGGTACAAACAAAATGTCTTACTGTACTCATGGACAGTTCCCCGCACGTTGCCAAAAATCGCCTTTTCTTCTCTGAAAGAGTGGGCGACGACAAACGTCTCCTTGACCCAGGTGTCATTTGTGATCATGGTGCCCGTAAGCTTGTTCTGAATAAGGTCTTTGGGGTAGATTGGTGTGGTGTCTCTATCGTACACAGATAAGTTGCCAAACACGGCCCCCTAGAAACAAAAAGTGGTTAACATGTCAATGGCCGACACAGTATACAGGAGCAAAAAAGCAATGGCAGACAAAAATTTTGTACAGATGTCATGTAATATGTGCTACACTTGTTTTTCTGCTCATCATCGCGTCATGTAACGACAACGAGCGGTTTCTCATAAATGTTGCTGTCAACATTTCCAATCATCACAACCAAGATATCCGTTGGCATCAATTTACTTGAAGCAACAAGCTATTTGATACCACTGGAGGAGACACTGAATATCGCATTGACAGAAACACTTGCTAATTATAGGCAGAGGATTAGTCCATATATTAATGAGGGAGCTGTAGGACTGCTGATTCAAGCAACTTTTAGCCACAAAGGAAATTAACTCCAGGCATCTCTAAAATAGCATAATGCAGTCTTGGAAGTGACACCAAATCTGCATGTAAAAAAAGGGCGAGATGTCTTTGTTTCATGCAGTCTGTGCTGTCTACCTTTTAATTCTCTATTTATCGATCTAAATACTTCTACTAATTTCGGTGCGCACTGTATAGGATTTAGTGGGTTATACTGTACGGAACAAAGCATAGTACTCATAATTATGTTTTTGGTAGCGGGTGACCACATTTCATTACAAACTATTGTTTTCTTCTTTGCTTATAATCACCCCTTTAAAACGTTAGGCTGCAAGTACTTGTAATAAGACCTTTATAGCTGCAGGCTGCAAGTACTTGTAATGAGACCTTTATAGCTGTAGGGTGCAAGTACTTTTCCGCCACATTGGGTCACCATGTTTCTACAGTTGCCCAGAATGCACAATCCACAAACACTAGCACCAGAGAGGGAGATTTATGTTTTTATGATGGTACTTGAAGGATGTTGTAGGTTCATTTAAACACCTAAAAGTGTTGTGATTCAGCAGCTTCACCTCTAGGTGGCACTAAAGCCTACACACTACACCTTTTATGTTGTGACTTTGTGGTCCAACTAGTTGGCACGGCTAGGTTTGCCTCTTATGGTAAACAAATGCTGAAAAGTCTAAATATATTTTTAAAAATAGTTAAAAGCATTGAGGAGGTCACTCACTTCCATTCGATTGAACTCCACCACCACATCTTCAGTGTCCGTGCCGTTGACATACGGTGCGTTGTCGTTTTCGTCATAGATGTTCACGTGCATAGGAAGAAACACCTTGTGGATGGTCTCACTGGTCTTCACGGTGCACTCAATCTGCATGTGGTACACTTCCCTCTCCTCGCGGTCCACGGGCCTCGTCACCACCAGCTCAGAGGTGGTGTCATTTACCTCAAATGGCACAGGGTCGTCTGTAGCATAGAGGACAGACGCACAACAATGAGGTGGTGCACAGTCAATTTTTGTATGTTTATATAAACAATGCACTGAATACTTTGTAAAAGCTTTGTGAACACAATGCATATTGTATGCTATATTTTAGTCATGCGTTAAATCAGTGTGTTAAATCATATTGGATCGGCTATTTTTACACTGTCTATCTTAACCGTAAACTCTCATCAAATAATAATACACAGCACTGTTACACAAAACAATGATGCCGTGTGACATCGGAGACACCACAGAAGCACTGGCTTCACTACCTGGATCAACTCGATAGCTGATGGTGTAGTTTGGGCACAGGTGAGACCTGGTCAGCCTCCTGAGCTGGTACAGCGGCCCAGGCAGACGGTTCTCCGTGATGTGGGGTGTCACTTCCTTGTCTGGGAAGCAGAGCTTTTCCCGCTGGATTTGGTCACAAGGGGGCGCTGTGGAGTTGTTGAGAAGGATGTGGATCCACACGGTGGGCCGTAACAGGCAGCTGGCCCTCTGCACTGTCTCGTAGGTCACCATGGCCTTCAGGCTAAGCCTTTTCCACGGTGCTGTGGAGCCTTTGTCTGTAATCACAAGTAACACTGACAGTTGTGAGTGACAGAACATCATGAGGGTAAAGAAAGACAGGAATGGTGTGGAATGTGTTTTTTTCTCTACCATTTGCTGTTGCTATGACATTTTTCAGGTAATATTTAACTGTACATTGATCTAAATATTCAATTTAGTTGTTAGTCTAACGTACAGTGTTAAATTACTGAAAATATACTAAAAATAGGGAAAAAAGGCTGAGGCTGATTTGTTGTGCCTTGCTGTTGTTATTAGATGCAATTGAAATGCACGTCTTTCATAAACCATCTTCTTAGCACATTTACATTGATGGTTATAGAGTTATAGAGCTATGAGTCAGAATGACAGCATGGAATGTCGTAAGCTTTGCAGTAAAGTGGCCTAATGATTAACTAATTCCCGCAGCCGCGGAGCGATATAGGAGCACGTCTGAGCACCCCTGACCTCATAGCTCTCATATCAGAGTGCACTTAATGGCCAGTGCACTGTGTGATCTGTGTTAGTAGAGTGCAGCATCTCTGCTAAGATCACAGGGTGCACAGGGTACAAAGGAAAAAGATGTGTGTGGACATGGCCTTGGTACATGCAGCTAACATGCAACACAATGCTGCTACAGACAATACATTTCTTTTTGGAAATGGTGTTCTTAATAAACAAGCTTTTGTAAAATGTAAAACAAATCACAATGAATAGCGACATCAAATACCTCTTAACTAGCTAAAAAAAAATGACAGTAAAATGCGCTTTTATTCCTTTTTCATTTAAACTGATGTGACAATTAAGACCCTACGTTTGTGAGAAGTGATGGCACTTCGTTGTAGTGGCATGATACAACTATGCAATCGTCACTTCTACAACATTCTGTACCTAGTAAAATACTACATTAATTCTGCACATTGAGATTTAGCAACATAATTATTTAGAGGCCTTTCAAAAAAAAAAAACCAACAACTCATGATGTGGTGTCACGGCCTTTGCATTTGCCAAGCTTATGGAGACAGGTGATGGTGGTCGGATGGGTAAACTCACACACGGAGCTGAAGTCACTCCACTCCAGTGTTTTGTTCATGCTGACCATGCCTGTGGCCTCGTCCATGTGGAACCAGGACGCATAGTGTGGGGGCCGCCCGGTCGAGCACAGGTAGAAGTGGGGCGTCTCGGAGTCCGTGTCCCTCATGGAGTGGACCTGAAGCACCGGTGACCCGGCGGGCTGTCCGATGAAAATGCTCTCAGTGTACTCATTCTGCGGGAAGTAGAGGCCTGAAGAACCTGTGAAAACACGACGCAACACACACATACACACACACACACACACAGGTCATACACCAGGCCACATAACAAGACGAGTAACATTACTTTCAGTAATTATCCAGCTTTGTGAAGGAATGTCTTAAAAAAAAAAAAGTGCCCTCCACAGCCAATAAAGCTGTGTCACCACCAAAAATGTTGAGCTCAAGACTGATGTGACTGGTCATGAGGCGTGCAGGTACACAACATGAGCCAAAACAGTAAACAGACCCCGAATTGCCGGTGCCATTTGTCTTTTGCCAATAACAGGCTGTGATATTGGTTTTGTGCAAGCCACACAGCCCCTTTACACAGTGGTACACCCCCTCTTTCCGAAACAGGAGCCCTAACAATTTGTCCTCGGCCCACTAAGCCGTCGTATCAATCTGCATGTGACAGACATTGTGCTGCTTGTGACTGATTGCATTCTATTCCATAACTGAACAAAGGCGACAAATAAAAATAAAAAAATCAACGAAGGTCAGCTTATTACAAATGTCAGCAGGTCAGCAGTCACACTGAAATGTGCCTTTTGCTCTTAAATCAACGGAAATTGAAAGGGAAGATCAGATGACACAGCGACACTGCTTCTCTAATGAATTTCTCACATGGTCAATAAAATGTGGTTTCCGCTTCTCCTTGGGTTCACCTTGGGAAGTTTAATTAGCGAGGCTAACATAACACATCGAAGAGATGAATCACTACCTGCGAAGGGCTACATGGAGAGTATGACATGAGAGAGGAGGAGAGACTCCTTAAGTATAGAGCGGGAGAGAGGGAGAGAGGGATAATCTATAAAACACCATCACGGTCCTTGCGTGTTTTACCAGAAAATGGAGACGCGAGTGTTTGCCCTGTAATTATATCCCCCCGTTGTGCTCCTGTTCGACGACGGTGGGCGGCCATTTAGGGAACGCACTAATGTCATTAGCAGACAGTGAAACTTGATTTGCTATTTCTGTTGGTGCAGTTTAGGACTTGGCTCTGGTTTCAGACGCTGATTTAATTTTGCTGCACTTGGATGACAGGAGGTCGGATTGATGGATAAAATGTGGCCGGCCCTTCTATTGAAGGAGGAAGATACTCTCAGACCAGCTACCAGACCCTTTATTAAATGCCTTGTCGAGACCAAAACAAACACAAGGACCCAGTGTACTTTGTTAAATGATCCACTGATACAGCTGGAGCCACACGGAGAATTTCGTTATATTCAAAAAGTACAGGCCTGGATCAGATGTCACATCTTACATGTTGTCCAGTTTCAATATAAACTGATCTGGCGCTTGATACCACTGTGCTATTTTCCAAAGCACAGAGGTAAGATACGTTGCTACTCCAGGTTCTGACCACCAGATGTAGTCCTTCCCCATAGCACTACTGAAAGCCTAAAACTCCATCTGCTTCAACACAGTTAGCCAATTACAAGACCTCAATTTAACATGGCTCCACAACTTTCACAAAATTCATCACGACCATAACTGCATCAGAGTTTCTCTGAAGGCCTAAACACTTTTAACCTCTCCTGAGATGTCTGTTGATGCCACAACATCAGGTAACACTTTTCCCCTGCTTGTCCGCCACCACACCGTGTTCCTCACCACCTGCTACACAGGGCGGAGGAAAGTGCTGTTCCCCCAGACTTCTGCAGCAGTTTCCATAGTGCTGGCTGGCTGGCAGTGGGTGTTCCTGTGCAGACTGATGGGGATGGCAGGAAGCATGCCATCTCTACTACCGCTTGGACCCTGGCCAGTGGCCTCAGCATCAGCACCATCAGCCTCAGCCTCAGCCTCAGCCTCATCAGCGCTGCCAAGCCTGAGAGACAGCACTGCTGGCCATCTGAGAGGTCTGAGCTGAGCCTCTAACAGGATTCACCCCTGCTCTCCTCTTCCTCCATCTCCTCGTCTTTCTGCTTTGGAGCAATTTTGGCAGGGAGGACTCAATTATGTGCTTCACCATAAAAGCAATCATAAACGGGCCCTGCTACTGACTGGAACTGCTGAGGTGCAGGGCTCTATTTCAGCTCTTCAGCATTTTTTGTGCCTTATTAAAAAAATATGATCACCGGGCAGCAGTAAACACAAACTGTTTTGGAAATAATCTGAACTAAACAAGCGGACTATTTATAAATTAATTTTCTGTGAAGAAATTCTCTCACTATATTTCAAACTATACTTTAAACTTTGTACCGTAAGACCAAAGACCAAAGAGAAATATGGCATTGTTTCGCTAGTAGGCCTACTGTTACTGGTGCAGATAAACGGAGTTGGATCGCACTGCAATAATCTTGGGCCTCGTGGCGGCTTTAAGCACCAGTACGTTACCAAGATAAACTGCTCTTGGTTCTCTGAGACCTAATTTAAAGTATTGATTTGCTTGTCTCATCATGAAACACATAAATTCAGGTTAAATAGTTTGTTAAGTTAAACTACTGAGGCAATGAACGAGTGAATGACTAGGGTATAAATTCTTTGTGTGTGTGTGTGTGTGTGTGTGTATGTGTGTGTGTGTGTGTGTGTGTGTGTGTGTGTGTGTGTGTGTGTGTGTGTGTATGTGCATGGTCATGTATTTATCGTATGTGTATGTTCCTGTGTATGCATTTGTGTACACATTCTCGGTATGTGTAATTCTCTATATGTGTGTTTGGAATGAACTCACCCCTTCATATTAAAGTTTACAATCAAATTGTACATGTAACTATTTTTACAAAAATTTAACTATTAAACTATTTAGGATTCATACCATTCAGCATATGTATATTTTTAAAGTGTGTTTGTGTGAGTCTGAGTGCACTCCACTACAGTGGCACACTGGGATTTAAGTATAAGTTAATTAATTATTTAAACTCAAATTCACTCATAAGAATTTAGCCATGGCATGAGTAAGCCTACAGTGGACCACAGGCTCTCCAATTGGTTTATATCATTCAAAATTCAATTTATTTCCAGGACGGAAGCCAAGAAAAAAGGGAAACAGTCAGAGGTAATTAGGTGAATGCATCCAACAGGCCTTGCAGGCAGAGAGGCCGCCTGTTTTGCAATATCAGGGAAATTTCCCCCTAAAGTATTCCTAAATGCCATCCAGTGATGACTATGAATGTGTCGCTCCCTTCGCGGTAATAGAGACTCAGTTCATCAGAGAGGAGCTCTGTAAGCCACCCTCACACAACCACCAAATGGATTACGACAGTAAACACAATGATACAATCTGAACATATTGATTTTAGCTTGCGGGCATTTTGAGCACTCAAAACCCCAACAATGACGGTTGACAGTAACCTGGGTTAATCAGAGAATTATGGAACACAGAGCGAGACTGAGAGATGAGTCAGGGCGGGAGAGAAAAACAACAGAGCGTGTCACACAAAAAGCTGTGAAGACCAGAGTCACCAGAGTGCATTTAGCTCCTTCAACAACAGACATCTTTATTTTTGGTGCTTTCACCCAGACACAAAGGGCCCGTGCCTTCAGTTCAACGCCACGGTAAAGCCACATTGGCAGGACGGAGCTCTGCAGGAATGTGAGAGGCAAGGCTACGGAGATGCCATGCAAACTGGCCAGGGACAAAGACAGGAACTCGATTAGCCCAACACATGTGCTGCCTGGGAGATTTACCATCTATGAGATCATGTGATGGCGGAGCTCAAGTGCTTGCTGTTCCAGCATACCATGGCACTGAAACCTGGTCAAAGGCTGATACTGTATTAAGAGGACCTAACATGGTGCTTAACATTATGACAGCCTGGACTAAAACAAAGGCAGACCCTTTCACTGGCCATTACACAGTGAACGCTGCCCAAATCTGTAATAGTAATCATTCATTTTTGGCACGCAGCATGTTGCTGGTGTTTGTTTCATTGCAATAACCTATAACGGAAGAGCTGGAGTGTTGCTCTAGGCTAGATCTTTATCAGTGATTTTGATCAGTTATATAAAATGAGCACACGCCACGCTGATCTGTTGCCAAAAAAAGGAAGCCCCTTGCCCTTTCAACCAAGGTCAACATTCAATGCGTTTGCCTGCAATAACGATCTGCTGGGGGAGTCAAGTAACCAACAGCTGGCTAATCAATTGCAATTCTAATCAACAGGCAAGCGAATGGTTTAAACTGATCCCGGGGACAGGACAGAGCATGTGCAGGATCACATGCATGCACAGGAGGCGAACTGCTTCCACACAAACAGCACCCAGCTGCTACATAGTGCATATCAATACAAACACAGCAGATTTGGTATGTAGTGTAGGACTCTGAAAAAAACGCTTTGTGATGGTACGATATGGGGTGGATAAATCGAGTTTACTTTTTCTTATCAGCGACATATGAGCCCTTTTTAACTACACACATTACCCAGCTGGAACAAACAATCTCCTGCCAAAAGTGGGATTCATCTTTGTGAACTGCATGATTGCTTACCTTTAAAACATTTATTTAACTTAGTGTAGTGTGATGTCCTAATTGCAGCCATACAGGTTTCACGCAACGCCCGTTTTTCTCCAAAAAAAACATGCCTGTTTTTCTCCACAGAACCAGTCCCGGATGCCCGATGAGTGCAAACTGGTTGGGCCTTTTTTATGGAGTGCTCTAATACGGCAATTAGATCTACCTGCAATAAACTATGACCCCACTAAGACTAAACTGCCTCTTGTGGTGCATCTACCCATGGCCCAGAAGACACAATCCAGTCCTGGGAGTCATTGTTGTGGCATCACACGGCGTTTTCATTATCTGACAGTACAGCAGTTACGACCACAGTGGTCAAGAGAGATAAGGCATTACTATTGATCACAATAGTTAAAATTCCATCTATGTGGTTTGCACATAAGCAGTCCAGTGAGATTCAACAGAGTGGGAAAAAAAATAACTAAGGAGAAAATGTGAGGTCAACCCCATCATATCAAACCATTTTCTGATGCGGGTGACAGAGAGTAATAACAGTTGAGACCACACAGTCCACAACTAGCTTGCTAACTGCATACAAGGCAGGGGAAAATCAGCTGATTTTGCAAAGCTTGTTCACATGCTAAATGACACCTTTGGCAACACCTACAGTGTTGTGCTTTAAAGGCCTCCTTTACATTTGGGGTCCGTCCCAGGTCATAGAGCAACAACCAAAAATGTGAACAACAAATGTGTCAAGTCTTATCTTGGCTTCTTATATACTTTTAAGATGATTAAAACTAAGTAGTTGCTTCTAAGCATCAAAAGTTAGTTTTCGAAACGAGGTATCAAAAATAAGTAGTTACCTCTAACCACAAAGGGGTAAACGTGTGCTTTTATTTATGTGGTTTGGACCTAAATATGTTGGGGCCTTACATGAGGTGAGTAGGCAATGCAGTGACATGATTGACAAAAGGAAAGAGGTAGGATGGATTTACAGGTAGACTGACACTTTGGGTTAGGTAGCAGACACCTCATGGCACAATTTTTACACCAGAAAAACTGCATACAAGCTGGGAATTATGATGAAAAACATGCATTCCTAGTTTGTTCATTTTTATTATGTAAGACAGTTTGTTAATAGATTAAAAGCACTATTTTGCATGCTTGTATATTGAGCAAAATGAGAACTATGGAAAACTATTAGCCAACTTTACAAGGACACAACAAAGAGCTTCTTCAAAGTCCCCCTAAAACAATTAATTACAGCACCTCACATGTTTATGGCATGTCCATGGCTAATCAGGCAATGAGGAGCCTTTTAAAATGTTGACACTGCCGCTGTCCTATGCTGTAATTGGCCCATAACACAGGTAAAGTCATGGTCATAATGACAACATGCACTGATCAATCAATCATAAACACAATCAAATCTTACATCTGTCTGAACAAAGCCACCAACCAACCCCCGCTCCCCCCTCCAAAGAACCTCCTGCAATATTCATTAGTCGGTGAGGAATTAGATTTTATGATCTCCTTCGGGAACGGCTGCAACTTCAGGATTGGGTTTAGCCTTCCCTCCTCCTGCCCTTGGGACTGGATGGCACATCACAATGCATAGACGAGGCTCCATTAAACAATAAAGGCAGTTACTGGAGCTATTACTGTCAAGCTTGTTATCATCTGCATTTGGCTGAAATGGGGTGTACGCAGGACAGCATCCTCTCTGTTTACATACATTTCAGAAGATTGTGCACTGTCAAAGAAACTAGGGAGCCACTCTTGTGAATCTTTGTTTGAAATCGAGACAGTATTTTCCTCGCATTTGTTGGCGCAGTTGCAGTAAAGAGTTGAAGCACCCTACCCCATCCCTGCTTTTTCACTACTAACATCACATTAAGAGGAGCACACTTGGGGAGACAACCAATGAAAAACAAAAAGTGCCCTGACAATTAACTTCCCAACATTTGCTGACTTTACCATTCAGTGCACTAATTGCATTCATTTATGCTGTTGTTACCTTATGTTTTTTTTCTCCGACACATTATCAGTTTGCCGACTGCCTGTGGCTTTTGGATTGAGCACCTGCTGAGCTTTCCACATTCCTCCTGCCCGGCTGCAATGGACTAGCAGTTGATATTACACGGCCCACTGGCCTTGAGAATTGCATTGAGCACTGGCATTTCCTTTACGTTCAAGTGTTTGCAGAATTACATGGGTCAGCTTCCTTTGTACTCCACATTAAAATGAGCGTTCCGCAAGCACTGGTTTCTGTTGCTGAAAAGCCATACCGTAATGCCCATTTTTTAATGATATGGCCAGTGTTCAGCTTTGAAATGTCATAATATCCTGGAATTTCCTCCAGCGCCTTTTCAAACAGTCATTAGTGTGTGTGTTTGTGTGTGTGTGAGAGATATATTTGTGTGTATTACACAATGCAAAACAATCCCCCACACAAGGGGCAACATTAGACTTTACAAGGTAACAAACAAATGTCCTAAATCATTAACTATCACAGAGGATAATGCATCCCAAAGTGGGTAACTGAGTAGCCAGTTTGGCAGCCATTTCTGTGTTTTCCATTTCCTTACAGCAAAGACCCAGCATGGCCAGAGCCCGGCCAAGCCCAGTGTGGGGCCTGTGTATATTGTGCATTGTTGTAAATGATCGGTCAAACACATCATGCATCACTGACCACTGCAACGTAACGTGTAAAGACCCGTGTAGAAAAACGAGAGCTCCAAATGCCCTTGGGACCCTATTTCAATCAATGTCTTCTTGTCCCTCTTGCGAAGGCAAATTAGATTCCGCCGAGGCTTGTAATAGAAATGTGACCCTTAGCTGACAGCGTGATGCAGATTGGACCTTGCTTGACAGGGAAAGCTTTTTGGTGGATGCTCCACTTGATGTGGGGCAAGCCCAAGGTGTCCTTAAAGACCCAGAAGTTATGTTTTGTATGCTTACGACGCAACAGTAAAATGTATCATTTGCCAAAACCTCATCTAACCGATGATGAAGTATTGACTTTGTTATTAATCAATATCACCAACATGGTTATGAATGCTGAAGAATGGCTAATTAGGAGCTGTGATAAGGACAAGGACGGATATTGGATTAAGAAAAAAAACAATATTAAATAATGGATAACCATAGGTTGAACAAGGACTAGAGAACTGAAAATGTTATCACCAATGGATGCACTTAAGGACATAAAATCACTACTGTAATTATTTAGAATTAATTAAATTATTATGAAACAGCAACCTAAACACATTTTGCTTCACAGCTAATGATCTCCAAAAAGATCCTTTGTGTAAACTTCATTAATTTAGATTTATAGCGTACAAGAGTGTAAACCTTGGTTTTACCTTCATTTGAAAGACAAAAGAGTCCGCTTACATGTCTGTTACAACAATGGATTTACAAAATGGGCTAACTTAGGTTTCAAAATGGGTTTTATCCTCTAATGATCAAAACAAACAAACAAACACACACACAAGACACACATATACATGCTATGTATGCACGACCACAAAAGACATTCCATTATAACCAGAAAAGCCCCGGTGATGATAATGGGGCCAAATTGCGGAGATTTATGATCTCTGCGCAAGCAATTTGAGACACAAGCTAAACTAAATCATATAATGCAATAGGGGCTAGCTAAATCAAATAGCCCCCATGTATCAAATGAGATATATTGGTCTGGTCTGTCTCATAAGCTGGTGGCCCTCTGATGAAAATGATTGGGCTAATGCAGGGAGGAAGTGGGTTGCCAGAGCAGTGACCCAGCATCTCCCTTCAGGGTCAGTCTCCTGCAGCAGCAGCAGCAGCAGCACGACGGACGGAGGCAGATTAGTGCTCGGCCAAGCAAGGCTTCTCAAGGGTCAAAGGTCATCGCACAGCTATAGATAAGGTAGCTAGGGTCAGACCTGCTGATGCTTAAATCAATGTGTTGCACCGTAAACAATGTCTCGCTTTTAAGTCTGCAGGTGGGGCGGCAGTAGCCAGGGTGATGAAGAACAATAGCCTATGGAGGTGATGGGAGGAGGAGGAGGCGGGGTGAGAGTACTGAGGGGCTTTGTCTTAGCATACACAGAGATATCATAAACAAAACACTAACACAGGTACATTAACTATTATGGCATGTGTTTCTGTCTAAAAGGAGAAGCGCTATTTGCCTATTTGCTGTATGTGAGCAAACAAACATTTGCAACTTTCCATAGGCACACAATTAGCATGTTCTTCCTCTGCCTCATAGTATGTCATAAAACATTTAGGATGTCCTGTGGTCAACACATACTGGCAGAGGCCCTCCTGGTTAAAAATTAGTCATCAACCAATTCCGGTATCCCAGTGAGATATTGGCAGATACCGTGTCTGGGCACAGATGTTTGGAATGCCCTGGAGCTCATTTGCTTTTTGGGAAACAAAACATCCCACACAGCCACAGTCCAGGCAGGCCGAGTGTTCAACATGTGGTAACTGTGCACTATACTGCATGGTTCTGCACTGTGTACTGCACTGCATGGTTCTGTACTGTGCGGTATACTGTACTATTCTGTACTGTGTCATACCATAATGTAATGGCCCATACTCTGCTGTATGTGTCCAATTTAAACGTTGTGTTCATCATTAGGATTCAATACTTTTCGGCTATATAAATATTGTTTTGAACTCAAACAGGGGCCGGAAAAAGAAAAAATCACCAGAGAGACAATGTCCCCGCTTGTGGGCTGGAAAAGGGAAGGTTTGTGAGTTTGTGATCAATTACTCCCTGTTCACTTTTACAACTCTTATCAGGCAGCTGTCAGCTGTCAAGATAAATCGGAACCATACATCATCATTGGGTCGGGAGCCATTACCAAGGCCCTGGTGTTTTTCTTCAGCAAACCGTTTCACCACCAATTTCCAAACAACCCATCTTTTCATTACACAACTGATAGTTATCACTAATATCCTATTTCCTGCAGTCAATTAACCCATCCGCGATGGGGAATATGGCCAATGACTTTAGCTCCATTTCCTGATTATTTTGCAGCGAATGCTTTAACATTTTGCTTAAGCTAATGTAAAACCCAGAACAAAAGAAGGGAAAACTATTTTCCCAATCTCATCAGGCAATCATGAACAAGTTTGAAATTAAATAGTCATTGCTGTGTCAAAATGGAGTAGACTGTCTAGGGAGTTGCAAAGGAATAGGGACGGGCATAAAAATAGACGTGTTCATAACCTTCATTAATATAGATGTAGAGGAAACATTTTTGCAGTATTTTAAATATTTGGGATTTTGATAGTTGTTTTTCCCACTCAGAAACTGTCGGTATAAAAGCTTTAAATAAGGATACACATAAGTATTTGTATAGCTAGAACAGGCTCCATTAGACAGCATCTACTGGTTCTCTGACAAACACCTTTGTGTCCTTAGTCGGGTATAGACTATGTGAGGGAATGATTCTCTAAGATCCGCTGTCACCAGCAGCAACCAACATATCATTTTGATGGCTTCTCTTTCCTTCAATTGTCATTTCAAGAGCTGTGTGCAGACAAGAGACCGAGACACAGCCCAAGAACGAGACATAGACAGACAGAGCCACAGAGACACAGACAAATGTCCTTCCCAGGGAGAACGGCCCCATCACCTGAAACATCACCCTCTGTTTACCAGCCTCCTCCCCATCCTTCAGAAGCCCTCCAACAAGATTCAATCCATTAGCCCAAGTCCTCCCCTACCCGAATAGCAATTGTGCTTGCACCCATGTAGCACAGGTTTCTTTCTTTTTTTGATATACGAGGTGAGACTAGACAGAGGATTGTCTCTGTGTGTAACAGAAACAAATGTGAGCCCATGCACTGAAGAACACTAAAATGGAAAACAAATACTAGGGGGTTCGCAGAATGAATTGCTTGATGAAGCAGCCAGGTTTCTAAAGAAAGAAAAAAAATGTTCATGAAATGTAACAAAGCAGAGAAAAACAACCCCTTCGTTTCTCTTCACTGCGTGGAAAAAGTGCCACCTCCACCCAAGCCCATCCCCAACATCCATTTTGAGCACAAAGGGCTGTCATCAAATATATGAGATCCATTTTGCAGTGGGGGCAGTCACCCGTCCTGTGTCTTTAATGAGGGTTTTAGAGCCTCATCTGTTATTGGTGAGCAGTGTGCTCTCTATTATTTTACAGGCAGTGTTTTCCCTCACGAAGACAAACAAACTCTGTTTGTCCAGGGCTCGCAGCACCTGCTGCACACCTGCCCTTGAGATGGGTGCTCAGAGCATGTGCCTTTTGTTTTTTCTTTCTTTTTTTCCGTCTTTCTTTTTTTTTTTTTTTTTGGTGGGGGAGTTGTTTTGCACCCAGTAGGCTGCTTCTGCATGGGTCCTTCACACAATGAGTCACCAGGAAAAGTTTCAGCAAGGGGGCTCCTAGCAGTGCCCCAGACAGAGAAGATGGCCTCCCAACTATCTCCATCTCCTCGTGGACAGAAAAACAGCTTGTGGCATCACGGCTGTTTCTGATGGTTGCTTTAAGATCTTTTTTGTGTTTAATAGGTGCCTTTAAATGGTCCAAGGCAATGGTCCAGGCAGTGTTCTTTGTGTACTTGAACCAAAGACCTTTGTACACCAGTTACATCAGGCTAAATTTTAAAAATAAAAATAAAATAAAACATGAAAAATTCCCTGGCAACAACTAACTAACGTTGAAGGCATTTGTCAGCACCATAAAACACCTCAATAAACATGTTACGTTTTGTGGTTCCAAGTTAATGCTGATTACTCTTTTACCATTGCTTCAATGACAACCATGAGCTGTTTCAAATTATACCCACAGCATTACTTATGAGTGCATCAACAATTTTTATTTTTTCAAACTTACATCACGTCATATTTCATCTGGCAATATAATGGGAGGAGTAGATGGATTTGTTTGAGGTCATGTAGCCTACAACACATTGTGGACTAGTCGGGAAAGCACTTTGCCTTTATTACTATAATCAGTATGGGTGTGTTCATTCATACTGAATTATTGGCTATGGCTTTGTATTTATCAATTAATCGATGTAACAGCACATTCTAACACTATATTTTAATGATTTTATTGCATCTTAAAGACATTTAAATGTATAGCAAAATGGTAACCCCTACCTCCTAATGCCTTATGCTTTTGAAAAACAAAATGTTTATCGAGTCAAAATGTTGTTGAGCGCCATAAGAACCGTGTCTAAGCATTAAATATAATATTTAAAAAGGCATCGCAAAGTAAGTGGAAGGACTGGTAAGTCTTCAGTGTGCGCTGTACACCAACTGTGTCATAACGACCGTCCCATTTGAATGCGACTGGCCACACAATGAGATTTGCGAACTCTTGTGCCATGAGTTAAACTATAAATATAGTCACAGGGGCAGGAGCAAGTGTTAGTACAGTTGGGCAGTGGGGTCTTACGTGGGATTATAATATTATGATATATAGCTCTTTGCATTTTCCTAGTCGGCACCATGTGGCGCAGCGTTACGATTTCGAGGGAGGTATTTATACCTCACGGCAATATTTTCCTACTTTGATGCCTGACAAGAATGTCTGGTCGATATTTTAATATACCGAGTTAGTCTATGTGACTGAGAGTTGAGACCGTCTAACCAGCTCCAAAAATTATCAAGCTTAGTGGGCTTGCATTGTGAAGGACACCAACGAGACAAGGGGCTACACTTTGATGGTTCTTCTAACAGCCACTACATTTACATGTCTAAAAAATGATCTTGCGCACTATAACATGCAACCATGTGGAAATGTAGTCTTTATGAGAAAAGCGCGCTGATCTTGCCTAAAGGAACCAGCAAGGTTTGGCCAAAGAATGACGAATCAGACGTCTGATAACGTTTTCCGATTTCCACAGGCGTCCCTAATATTAATTTTCCTTAATTACAATCCCAATGGTCTTAATTACTGTGGTTTACTAAAAGTCTATGAGTCTGTACTGGGCTTTAGGGCAACACTGTGAACGACCCCGCAGCATCAGGGCACAGCTGGCGATGCTAAAAGAGCGCAAAGTTGGCGTAAACTTGGTGTAGCATTCTCCCAAACGTGCCACCCCTATCTGCGAGAACCAAAGCCGAAACAGTGCAAGTGCATGTCTGGATTCACTTCAATACACCGTCGACCTCCTTACTTAAACAATGAAAAGCATAGGGCCGACTTTGTTTCCACATCTTCCAGATGTCGTAATTCACCTCAACCAACTACCTTGCGTGATTAAGAAATAGTTTCCGCTAAGACAAATCATCAGTGTTTAAGTAGGCTAAATGGAAATATGTACGACAGTCGCAATCGCAGTTGTGAACAGTGTAGACCATCAAAAAGTTCAAGGAATTTAATCATAACGGCAATCAAACGGAAAGACTGTGTACGTATTATAAATGCGATGTCTTACAAGGGTAATTGAGGTCAACTCTTACCTTTACAGACAGAAAGGAGTACAAGTACGATTTCTCTCCAAAATATACCACGCGTTGTTTCCATACTCAGTAACCATAGGTGAAAAAAAATCCCCAAACAACAAGTTCAGAAGTGTTTTCTGTTTACGCTTTCACAAGAGCCAATATGTTTAGCAGCCAAAGTCCTCAGTCCGGGTATCCCATAGATGGATTGGTCACTGCGGGCTGGGCAGTTGGGCGTCTGTAGCAGGCAGTGCAGGGGGAGGAGGTTCACGTCAAGCTAATATGCTGCTTGGCGGAGGAAAGCAGCGAGAGGGAGAGAGGGAGAGCTAGAGCGATACCATCTCCAACAGACCTACAGCCGAGAACGCATATACTGTTATTGTTAATATACGATTCTTTGGAATAACCTAATCAATGTTTATTTTAAAAGTGACACAAATGTCAATCAGACTATCATTCAGAAGTGACTCTCCAATAAAAAATATATTGTCTGAATAGAGCGTCTGGAGGGTGTTAAAACACCTGATTAGAAAACTGTATTTGTCGTAAAAGAAGTTTGTCAGGGGAGTTATGTGAATGTTTGTGTATTAGGTGTTTTACATGTTGCCACATGTGGCAATTTACTACGACCACTAATGAACAATATAAAAGGATAAACATGTATACTGAGTAAAACTTCGTAACAGCAGGCAACATCGACTTTGATGGGTCGTTTTAATCATTCACTACGTGTTTATTTTAACCTCATCCTGATTTCATTAGCCCTCATTCACATAATAGATTAGGCTAACATCCGCATCCCATGCAGAAAACAAATTTTATTTTCATATCATGACATTTTTCAAAGACAACCCTAACTGAATTGTAGCCATTACATGGCAAGCTTAATGATGTGAACAAATTAATTAAAGCTTTCCATGATACAGATAGTGTCAGAGACAACGGTGTCTTACTGACCTAAATTAATTTGATGTACCATTACGTGCACCGTGGATTAGTAGGGAGGAACGGTGTAATCATGAGCAATTACACTGCATATAGAAATCTGACCATTAATTAGCGAGAGAACAAGCAATCTCAACACACAATTCCCAGCACGTATTACACAGCAAAGTGATATCCTGTACTCTTTTAAGAAATGGAATATCTAACTAAACAACATCACAACTGGGTGGCACTTGCTGTGTTTGTGTTTGTCCAGGAAAAAAATGAGGATATTTTGTCACTTTAATGCATGCATTGTGTTCATGTGCTGCATGAAATCCCATGCTGCCATGTTTTCACAACTGGCAAATAAGTCTAAATGAATCTGTGGTTGGCAGTCCTTGAGTCTCCATTAGTCTTCTTAATGCCGTTTGACCCCGGGAGTCAGAAGTTAAGAGGGAGTGACCTGAGCTGTCATGAGACTGCCCCATGATGCTTACGCCCTTTTACGAGCTTTATGATGGAGCCTGTTCTACAGTGAGCTGGGTATGAGCTGGTGATAAGGGCGCTGACATTTTGGGTGTGCTTCAGTCTGGGTCAGGACGTGGTTGAATCCGTGATTGTCTCTTATCAGAGTATTGTATTTTTGGCAGGGCTTACTGAGGCTCACAGACGAGTGCCAAGCCCATTATAAAGTGACAGGGCCTCGAGAGGGCCGTTTTTCCCCTTGTGGATAGAAAAAAATGCAGCAAAGGCTCCCAGACACTAAAGGTGCCATGTTGGTCAAATCCTCACCCAGTCTGGAACCAGTGTTAGTGTGCGTGTGTTAGTAAGTGTGTTGCGCTTTATTAGATTTAACCGTCTCTTGATGCCAATAGGACTGAATTGCTAGTTGTCGGCTCCAAATCAGCTGTGAAATGCAAAAATGGATACATTCACCCTCTCCATGCTCTTCAGGCCGCAGCATACTCTGCTCCTCTCAGGTCAAGAGCCAGGGAGTCACATTTTATCTGAGGAACATAGAGAGACTATGCCCAAGTCTCTTAAAGCAGAGTGCTGAAATCCTGGTCAGTGCTTACATCACATATCACATTGACTACTGCAACTCCATCTTGTCTGGCATTCCCAATAAGCTTTGCCACTGGCTTCAATTAATTCAAAACTCTGCAGCCAGGATCATGACATACTCGAAATCCTCAAGCCATGTAACACCACTATTTAAACAGCTCCACTGACTCCCAGTTGCATTCAGAGTTGAATATAAAGTCTTGCTCCTAATCTACAAGGCCCTGCATGACCATGCTCCACCTTATCACAGTGACCTACCTACTTGAGATCTACACTCCTGCCTCCTCACTCCTCCTCAGCAGGTTTCCTGAGAATTCCATCCAGGAACTTTAGCTCTATGCCAGAAAGAGCATTTGGTCATACTGCCCCGAAGCTCTCAAATTCACTTCCCCTCTACATCAAGCAATGTGAATCCATGGCGGACCTTAGACGTCACCTAAAGACATATTTTCAAACTAGCATATGACTTAGCTTGATATCATTGTTTTATTGTACGTTTAATATTTTATTAAGTGCATTTTGTTCATTGCTTATTATGTTTTTTAATTAATTTGTATATTTATGTTTATTTAAGCATATTTATGTATGTTTTATGTATGTTTATAATTGTAAAGTGACCGTGGTTGTTTTGAAAGGTGTATCTTTTTAAAACAAAAAGTATTATCTCCTGGTATAGTTCTATCACATGGTATACTCAATTCTACCAAATTCACATTTGTCTTGACACTTACTATTTCAGTATTTGTAATACTTTCCTTTTTAGTATTTTTCATTAACAATAACTATTTGGGATGCTCAAAAAGAGGCTAATCTGCCTATTGATGTCTCTCTATGTATTCATTAATGTGTATATGTTATTATTAATGATGCATGTTTGGATTGATGTAGGTTTTCTGCATGGATGGAAATGTGTACACAGGGGTATCCCAGAAGGAGTCCATGTTACTCCAGACATCTTGCCCATCATCATTAGTAGTAAGTGCTAAAAGATCTAGCTGTGCTCGATCTACTTCCTTCACAGCCAAAATAAGCTTGCTGAAGATTGATTTTATAATTTTAACCAGACCATCTGGCCTTTGCTGGCCCCCATGTTTCCCATTTTTTCAGTGAAAGTCATCTTGAATCCCTCCTCCACAGAGGTATAGCTCTGTTCCAAATGACTTTTAGGCCCGTACGAAACACCTTATCAATTCCCATTCAGCGTTTGACATTTTACTTCACATTTAATCCCATTGTGACTCATACAGTGCTTTGTATTTTCGGGGCCGGTGCACTTTGATGGAGCGCTGTTTCACGACTGGTCTCAAATAGCCACTACTCCGTACACACAGTGTGTCTGAGTCAGTGGCTCAGTCCACTCTGGCTCTTTGACATTGACGGCTGTGTCTGAGGCCAGGTCCACGTCTGGGCTGATCGCCTGGGCTTCGGTGCCGGGTGCCAACCTTGATACATTACCTCGCCCTCGGCTCAAACCTCCAGTCCATCATGCCACAATCACTCCAATCATTGTCTCAGGACCACGGTGCCTCGCGGAGAGGAAATAGCTAACAGAACAATTTTTTTGAGGACCGGCAACCTTTAAAATCCCTCTGTCTGTCCCTGTTTAATCATTTTTATTCTCATAACGCAGAGGTTGTGGTATATAGAGTAACAGAGACAGGGAAATATTTTAGAGGATACACCGCAACTGTTGCCACCCCCCACCCAAAGCTTGTGGGCAGCAAGCTATGGGACACCTGATTGTATATGATGGCACCTATCTATGCAGGAAAGCCTCTTGTAAATGACTTGAGGACCCCTGTCAACCCATCCATGCTCCAAGACAGCCTATGGGCAATGTCTCATGGCCTCTGGGGGAGACAAAAAACATGAACTGGAAATCTCAGAGGAGAGGCCAGAGCCAACCAAAATATACAATATATACCTCATGTTAATGCACACAATGAATTGGGTTATGTGATTTTTTTTACTCACATACTGTAGATGACAGATGGTAATAATGGAGCCCAAGCTGGTAGTAGTGGGTCTATAAGATTTTGAGGTGTGCTCTACAATATGGTGGCAACTAGACAAAGGAAACATGGCTGACACATGAATGCTCAAATGTATTGGGGGTAACAGGAATGGGGTGAAATATATGTAAGAACCCAGAGCAGGCCACACCACAGTCCATATGTTAATTAAGTTACTTAAGCCAGGAGCACATTTTCACAGAACACACACAACTAGGGGCCACAGAGAACCACAACACACCACAGCAAAACAGCAATATTCTAATTCCATCAGCAGTCACACTCTCCAATGTCACTCTGTACTGAAATGTGTAGCATCTCGCTATGGTCCCCAGAGAGTGGCCCTCTGAGGACTTCATTTACATAGCTGAACATACAGAGCACAGGGGCTCTTACTGAAAGGTGCACAACACCAGAGATCACGTTACGCTATATGAGAGACCCGATTGCATTTGGAGACATATGGTCAGTTGAAATCAATAGAGACAAGCCGATGCAATGGCGGATCCGTGACAAGTGTAACCACACAACTGTATCCTTCTCGGCCTGTCCCTATCCCCCACAGCCCGGGCAGACGTGCCATCATAACCAGATCAAGTAGAGACGAGTACTGTGTGGCTTTTTCAAATCCATATCATATAGTTTTGTCCTTTACTGAATGCTTTTAAAAGAATTGATATGCCGTATAGATCCTCATGGGACAATGGCGGACGTAATACTGTTTTTTTTAATATTTTTATCAGAGGGCAGAAGAATAGCCCCTGTTAAATCATCAAGCCACTTTCCTCCCCATTTGCGCTCTCTCTCTCTCTTATCATTCATAACCCTGTGTTCATAAGTTGCCTTTGACTGAGTATGGCTGCTTTCCAAAACAAGTTTTAAAAATGGATTATACAATTCCATTATGCTACTGTGTATTGAGGTTGAGGGGGAATGACTGTGCTGGATCTTTTGTTATTATGATCAGTGATGTGATCTGAAGATAAAAATGTGCATATTGTCTTTCTCAGAGGTAAACACCACAGCTTCAGAAAGTGGATGTCCTACTATGTGTTGGCTCTGACTGAATACTTAGGACATTTCTCAAATTATCTCATCTTTCGAGCTGTAATGTTTTTAGTGAATTGAAAGAAGAAAAATACAGTTGGACTTTGACTTTTGACTTGGCCTGGACTGAGCTCCTAAAGCCTTAATTTAAAGTCTCCATCACGGTATTGTATACTGAGACACAATTTGTCTTGTGTTCCTTTTCACAAACCATTAAGCACTTAAACCATTAAGCAACATCCTCTGTATGAAACTCACTTTGTAAATAAAACTTTCATTATTATTAGTTTTATTACTATTAGTTTTATTAATATTATTATTATTATTATAATTATTACTTTCTGATGCTAGGGTGTCCACATTTGGTCTTTATGCAGTAACAGCTGCTGGGTTATTATTTGGATGCTGATGACTCCGGTGATGTGAGTTTTGAGTGGCCAAAGTGATTCAGCTTTTTGGCCAGGCTGCACTCACTCAGCTCCAATAAGCAAGGCCTGTGTGGAGATGGACCTTTCCCGTTTCTTCAAACTCATTAAAGAAATGGAGATTTAATCTGAGCCCATAACCAGATCCGATCGACTGATCTCTCTCTCTCTCTCTGTCCCAACTGGACAAAAGAAACCCTACAGTTTGGACAGTGCTATATGTACACATTGACTGTATCTGATGTTCCCAAAATGTAATATCTTGGGCAATGGATCAAAACTCTGATACAGTAAGAAGGACAATGACAGTTAGCAAGTCTAAATAATTTTCTCTTCCTGTTCTGTGCATAGTAATTACAAAAACACACACAAAGAGAAAGCGAGAGAGAGGGAGATAGAGAGAGAGAGAGAAAGAGAGAGAGAGAGGAGAGAGGAGGGAGGAGAGAGAAGCAATATCTAGCTGAAGAAAGATGTTTAGTTTCTGCTGCAGTGTGGTCTGATCATTAGAAGGAGCAGCAGAGAGGGGCTGGCCTTATTACACCCCCCACACGCATACATACACACACGCACACACACACACACACACACACACACACACACACACACACACACACACACACACACACACACACACGCACACACACACACACACACACACACACACACACACACAGCCGTCCAGCTTGACCCCCATTAAGGCACTGTCACTTGAGGAGCAGATGGTTACCCCTCTTCCCCCCAGAACACCGGGGAGTGGCCATGGCAACCAATTGATAATGGCTACCCTGGAGTGGAGGAATCGCTCCTTCTAATTTGTTAAGTACCACTTCAGTATATTTGATTTAATCGCCACGTTCGGTCTTAACAGAGCAGACACCAAATAAAACATCGCAGGTGTCTGTGGTCACCCATAAATCTGGCCTCCCAGGGTTTTTTACACACGTAGCTATTTGCAAATTAACCCCACAAAATATTCCTAATTTGATTCCGTGGTCCAGTGTGGTCCAAGTGATGTGATGGGGGAGGTTGGCACAGGGGTCCAGCTGGTAGACCATCAGATTTTTAGGAAAAATTTCTTCCTGTAGAGGAGGTAGGCGATGAGCACCCAGAGGAAGGTGGCCCACAGGCTTCTGAAGAGCCACTCCCAGTGGCTGTCTTGGTAGCGCATCTCCCAGTTGAATGGGAAATAGAAGCCCAGGAGAGAGTGGCCCACATACACAAAGATGGAGTTCATGCCTGCAGACAACAACAATGTAATGGCGCCATTATGATAATCTGAACAGTGAGGATGATAGAGTGCACTCTCAAAGATAATGTGACAGTAGGGGTACAAATCTTTGGTACAGTCAGTATTATTGTGCCCCCAAAGGCTAATATTTAGACAAGGTACAAACTAGTTGTAATACAGTAGTTAAAAGGTACAATTATGTGCCTTTGAGGGTACTTTGAGGGTACTGCCAGTATAACAAGCTTTGTACCCTTAAAAGTACAATTCTGTAGTGTTCTGTACTCTTTTTTAGAGAGTGTGGCGTGTTAGTTTGCCAATCAAACAAACATACTAAATTGTATGCTTCTGGCAGAATTGACATGATTAATAAAACAACTGGAGTATATATACATTCAGCATCTAGTTCATTCTAATTGATCCTGATGTTTGTTTGACATACCTGGATATATGAAAGGCTGACCACCCCACCAGCCTTTGATATCTATGATGTAGTACATCAGTCCGAGCAGCAGGAAGGACATGAATCCCATGCAGGTCACGTAAGACAGAGACCTGGGGGGAGCAGGTTATATGAGCTGCTAAGCACTCTGAGCTGTGTGGCTCATGCTTGAACTCAATAGTGTAATACAGCACATCTTGTTTGAGAGTGTCACTTGCATTGTGTATTGAAAATATACACTAAAAAATGTTTACTATACTGGAAGATAAACTGACATCCTTGAACAGAGAACACAATGTTTTTACTGTAGCAGGAAATGACATTTTTCTGGTGGTGAGTGTTACCTGCCAATCAAGTACATGGTTCCCACGGATACCCCAGTAGATGGCAGTTGGAATAAAGAGTATAAGTACTGTAGGGGTACCAGGTTGTTTTCTGTTGCTGTTGTTATTCGACAGGACTGATGTCTAACAAATGAGCTTACACTGGCTTTTTAGCTACAAGCCTACACCAACACAGTTTAGTGTTCTTTGTGCTCTGTTGTGCTGTCAATATGTTTATATTTTATGATGTGAAATAACTGCTGTATTTGTAAACTTTAGATGTTTTTATTGGACCTAATAGCACTTTTTCCACAGTTTTACCACCTTGCCATCTGGCAAACTAAAATTGGAGATGAATATTCATATTTTCAATTAGTCACTCCCTTTCTCCACAGTCATGATTCTTATAAACTTAGACAGGGGTCATGACCTGAGATTCTGACAACAAACGGTTAGAAAGGGGCCCATTTTACAGCCCATTCGATATAACGACGTCTGGGACATGTTACATTATTGAAGAATGGCGCAATCAGCAAACAGAGGAGCCATATGATGGGGGTGTGTGTGGGGGGGCAAATAAATAAATAATATGGCAGATTATACTATAGCACTCATGATCCTTGCTGCAGTCCATAAGGGGCATAAGTGCTGAAAGTGAATCCCTGGCACCTGCTGCAGCTGGCCGTGCCAGCGAGCCTTGTCCCTGTCTGTTTCTAAGTGCAAGAATGTTTAATGTAATATCACCTAATGCAAAATGGCGGCATCGCAGCAAGCTCTGGGGCAGGGGCGTGTGTGTGTGTGTATGTGTGTGTGGGTGAGGGGGCTTCCGCTCGGCCATGCTGCAGGCCTCTTTTTTTATTTAATCTGAAGGCGGGCCAGGGAGCAGTCTCTGGCTGAGAGTTAATTACTTCTAGAGATGGAGACGGCCACTCAAACTCGAGAGCTCAATAACCTATGCATGATGGACTGTCCATTAAACCTGCACAGGTAATGGGTCAGGATGAGCACTCCAACATGTGAATCTCTGCCTGTCTCAATCTGTGCAAGCTGCAAACTCTATGGAAAGAGATGGACAGCGTGTTTGTTGTGGCTGACGCCATGTACTTCATACTGGAAAACAATAAGGACTCTATAGTAGGGCGAACAATGTATTGGTTCCCTTCTTGTAAATAAATGTGTGAACATTTTTTTTAAAAATGTAGTATTTTTTTGGTAACTTTGGTCACCTGCTGAATTTCATTTAGACTGTAAAACAGCATACAAAGTTTGGTATTTGTTTGATTTAAGACACAGATTTCTTTCAATGACATTTGAGTGGAGCATACGGTACCATGTAGAGAACAGATCCAAATCCAAGACAAAATATTAATACCAGAAAGAGAAAATAAAAAAGCATCATCTTGAATTATGACGGATTACTCTCAAAGTATTCGTTACATATCACCACGGCTGTCTGATTCCATGTAAACAAAGGACCTAAATATCCGCCTGGTATCATGCTTAAGTTTGGCAGGCGTTGAAGATTTACACCGACCCGTTCTTTTTTTAACGGCGAGTTTGTGATGGTGAGAAGTCATGACTTGATGAAGGGACAAGGGCTATAAAACTGCTCCCTCTCTCCCTCTCCCTCTCTCTCCCTCCCTCTCTCTCTCTCCCTCTCTCCCTCTCTCTTTCTCTCTCTCTCCCTCCCTCTCTCTCTCTGTCTCCCTCCCTCTATCTCTCCCACTTGGCTGTTAAGAAGAGTGATCTGGTCAGAGAATGTATCACCCTGCCAGCTTCACTGTCCCAACAGTTGCTGGTGATTATTTACAGGGCGTGCTGTCATTAGGGGGGTAAGTAAACGCATGTTTTAGCGGGTGGTGATTTGTGCCTTCTGGAAACTCATCCTTTCTTTTGTGAGGAAAGTGGCTGGATTTAGAGGGTCAGGAAGCACTTACCAAAGATTTTTATTGACAGGTATAAATCCTTCGTCTCGTGTGCACTTAGAAAGGCTGGCTGCGCAGGTTCCCTGAGGGTAGAAATGAAACAGATTTCCAAATCAATGCCTAGCAATAAAGTAAACACCACGGAGATGCTACAAGAGAATCCAAGACCTCCCACATTCAAGAGTTCAACAGAGTAAGTAGATGTCACAGCCTTGGAGCACGTCAAGCACCATTGATCCAGGACACAAAACAGCCAAACAAGACTAACTTTCTGAAGCCTAATAAGTGTTCTCGTTCTTCAATAAAAAATGTCACATATTCTAAACTTTCTGCCAAACACATTGGATTTGTTAAAGCACATTAAAGCATCACAGAAAAGAGAGAGAGAGAGAAAGAGAGGGGGGGGGGAAGAGAGATACACAGACACACAGGATAAAGTTGTAAACACCCACACACACACACACACACATGCACACATGAGGATTTTATTCCTTTATCTGAATCAAATATTACATTACACCTCCTCCGTGCTCTCAGTCATTTGTTCTTTACTTAGGGAAAAGAAGAAGAGGCATTTCTCATTTTCAGAGGAAGAAGGCAGATCAGTATCCAAACACACTAGTTAGAGGAATATCCATCACTTGTATAGATGACAGAATCAATGGTGTGGAAATAGCCTGGCTGGGCCTAGATTGAGTCTCCAGGCTACGCAAGCAGGATGTGGGAGAGTCGCCGCGCCGGTATGGTATGTGGGCCACTCGCTCAATTTCAATCTCTCACTGCCGAGCACTGATCGTTGAACTTTAATTATCTCTGGGCCCCTGTTTGTCGGGATGGGGAAAGACGCAGACTACGAAAGAAAAATTTAAACACAAAAATAACCAAAATATATGAAGGTGGTGGACGATGTAGCAATCTTATGTGTGTGTGTGTGTGTGTGTGTTTATGTGTGTGTGTGCGTGCGTGCGTGTGCGTGTGTGCATGCATGTGTGAATGCGTGCGTGTGTGCATGCATGTGTCTGTGTGTATGTGTGTGTCTGTGCTCATCTCTATGCTCAGAGGCTGTTGATTCGTTGCACAGCCTTGTGGGTACCCTCTCATGTCAAGAGCACATTAGTGAAACAAGTGGCTGTTCAAGCACTGCTTCAAAGCCTTCCCTCCAAATGCCACATCTCTCCAGGGGGGACCATAATTGATTCTTGTTCACATCGACAAATCTTAGCTGTGATCGTCTTCAGGGAGATCTGACCAAGCCATGGGTCAAGGTTTGCCTCAAGAGAACACGTGACACATCTACGAGATGAGTGAGGAAAGATGTTTGCCATGAACAAACAAGGGGCTTTAGATTCAGTTAGCTCTAAACCAGACATTTGATCAGCAAGGGGGAAATGAACACTATCACAGCTATGTACATAAAGTATCACAGAGATGAATAAACAATTTATGTCAAACGGTAGCTTACGCACAGAGAAGCACCAGGGAAAGCCTTACATTAATAGATAGGCTAAAAAATATATTTGTAATAACATATATTCCCATATCATATAACTCAATATTATTTTTTTTCTTTTGTCTTTCATGCGTGAAAAGAAATGGCTCACATAATGTGTTGTTCTGGCTGGTTTATTTCATCACTGTGTGCCTCTAGGTAAAGTGGTAGAGATCTGCAATATATTTTAGCACCCTGCTCTCCATAGCCCTGCGCCATAATGGGCAATATGATTCAACACAGCCATATAATGGAGCGATTTGTCATAGGAGTTAGGAATAATGAAATTCGAAGGACTAGGGATCAAACCTCCATTAATATAGGGTCCCCTGTTTCACAGACACACAGACACACACACACACACACACACACACACACACACACACACACACATGCATCACATGCACACCCACAAACACAAATAATATTGTAAAGAATCCCTAATGTTTTACCGTTGCCATCTTTTGCTTATTTCGGTACAAAAGTTCACTATCAATATTAAAAAAATTGCAAATTGTAACTTATCGTGTCATATGTCACATTAGTGCTCACATTAACAGCATATCCTATTAAGATTTGAATATGATATCAAATAAAAAAAAAACACACACACACACACAGACACAGACACCGGCTGTGACAAAAACCCAATTAAGCTTGACAAGCATGTCCTTCCCATAAGAAACCAAACTGAAAATATTTCTTCTGGGAAACATGGCTGACAAGGCACAAAAGCCCAATTAACCTTGAGCACAGTGAACAACTAAGGGCACAGGGCTTGAAGCTTGAAGGACACTGACTGCTGAAAATATCTCCGGGCAAAATAGGGCCCCATCTCACTGACTTCATTAGGCATCCTCTTATGCATTTGGCTGTTTTAGACAGCTTAATTAATAAACCAACTTGACAATCAATAATGACATTGTCATTAATTTTTTTTTTTTCACAAATCACTGTCACGACACCCAAATGTTACAGAAAAGCATGTATGTCTTTTTTTGTTACAGTACATAGTCTAATTAGAAGTAATTAGTAACTCCAGACGGTATTGAATCTCACAGCTCATATTGCTCAGTGACTGCGGATCATTATAACTGCAATGTAATGTGAGAACTTTTCCTGATCATGACTTTTCCAAATTAGCTAGAAGGATAACTGATATAGTCTTCCAGTTACACATTTTTTACATTTTTGTCTATACGTATGCAGGAGTGGTACAGCTCTAAGCACAGATGTTTCAAAAATCTTTATATTTGTGAGGGGTCAATAAATTGCTCACTCTGATTTCTGTATTTGCTTCTATGTGTGTGTATGTCTGTGTGTGTATGCATGTGCTTCCTCATACAGGCCTCAGTTGTGATGTTACCACTGTTGTCTGTGTTACAGAGGGTGTCATATGGTCCCCCAGTACTGCTCTGAATACTGGCCCCAGAGTAGCCCACCCCAGACAAAAGTGCTCCATCATCACCTGCGGTCATGGAGGGACACAGCATTCCAGAATCTCTGGGAACCCAAAACAACTCAGAGAGAGAGAGGGGGGGGGGGGGGGGGAGAGAACAACAGCCTCACCAGGGGCTGATGTTAGGAGTTCTCAGACAATAGCCTTTGGCCAAAGCAACGGCATAACAAAAAAGCCACTCAGAGTAACGCCTAGATCTTTGAATAGGGCAACATTTGCTACCTCCATTTTACTGGCCATTTGGCAAGGTGGATTTAAAAAAAAACTTGTTATTAGGAAAGCTAATATTGGGTAAAATCATGCCGTGTCCTTTTGGGAAAGGTCCTCCAGGACCCCATATACATTTATGGCCCCCATCACATCCCCCATCCCCCCACCAGTTCTCATCCTCACTAAGTGCTGAGGTGCCTGGACCACCCAAAGTGAGGACACATCTACAGCATCCAGCCTTCACTTTAGTTTGGTGGCAGCAAATTTAATTAGTAAATCAATCTGAAGATTTTGTTTAAATTAAGAACGTCATTTGTTTGATAGAGTAATCCCAAGTTGCCACTGTAATAACTGATGGCTAGGAGAGGAAGTCATTTGCCACAGACAAATGGAGAGGCAGAGTTAGAGGACAGTTCTGGTAAGGGGAGAGGCGAATGTGATCTGTGAGCCTACTGTATGCACACTGTACTGTACGTGTGTTCATATTAGAGGAGGGGAGAGTGAAACCATTAGGAACATGTGAGCTAGAAGATTCATCCGGTCCGCTCCCAAAGGAGGGTTTCTATGTTTCTCTGCCTGGAACCAAATCCTTAATCATGCAAACGTGTAGAACACACACACACACACACACACACACACACACACACACACACACACACACGCTCACTCTTCACACACACCCATACGAACACACACACACACACTCCACAGACACGCACGCATACACACAAACACTTGCACACGCACACATACACACACATACTCCTACTCCACACAGTACAGACACACACAAACTCCACACACACACGCGTATACACACAAACACAAATCTGTGCACAGACACATACCGAAACACACAAACCTGTGCATGTACGCACACACACACGCGTGCGCACATACACACACACACAAACAAACACAAAGATATTAATTTGTCAGATATGTGCAATTAACCAATAGTTTTCCCTTTGCATAACAATAGACTATCACGATAAGTTGCATAGATTATTATGTCCCATTACAAAGACTACATGTAAGAGTGACAGTGGGGCAAATTCCTTTCCCAGTGAAACCCTAGATAGGTGCCTTGTGCTTGTATAAGTCTGTGTGTGTAGGGTGTGTGTGTGTTTAAAGTCTCCCTGCTCCGGGAAATGTACTTAAGGCACATATACAGTATCTCCTTGTGTATATGTGTGCAGTCTATTTACTCTGTGTTCCTCTACACCTCTGTTAGTTTATCATGTCCTCCTTTTGTAAGTCACTTTGGATAAAAGGGTCTGCTCAGTGTAAAGCAAAAACAGCACGCCTGAATAAACTGCATTGTTACCTGTATGCCTGTTTATAAACTAGTTATTAATGTAACATACAGCTTTAAGGAGAAATGTTTTGCACTGAGACACATATCTTAAGCATTGACAACTTTGATTAACTGCAACAGCCCTTGGAGCTTCAGGAGGATGAGATAAAGGAGAAGGCAGACTCGCTATTGACTGTTGGGCTTTTGCAGGTCAAGGGAACATGACCTGTGTGTCAGGTGGGGCTTGTATGTCGTCACACAGAGTGCTGGACAGGATCAACATACCAGCAGAATGGCCCAAACAAGGAAGCGGGTCAGGATACTCTGGGTCTTCGGGCGAAAGAACAGGAGAATTTTCCCAGCCTGTGAAGACAGCATTGTTTGGTTAGCACTCCAGGGTATTCATTAGATGTCATTATTTGAAAATTAAGAGGAATAGTGCCCCCACGCAGAAATTAGGTTCAGAAGCAATACAAAGCAATGCAATATCTTTTCATTTTCTACATCCACTGAGTCAAAGTGTGCATAATTTTTCCTCATAATACTCTCATTCAACTCCTGTCTACTAATTAAAACTTTATTGTAAAATATCTTGTAACATATACAGTGCTGGAAAGTAGAAACAATTGTACAATTTTATTGCAGTTGAGACCTCTACAGTTTTCCTGTAGAGACACTTGAGATAGTCTGTTAGTTAATAAATACATTATCTTTTATCATAATGCATCGCATACATAATGCATTATCACATCCTCCATTACTAGACTATAAGATATTTGGTTTAATGTGGTCCAACCAGAAAAAGGCAACCACTACCACCATTATGGTCCCATTATTCATATCTTACAGCCTGTCAGTGTCAAGCTTTGATGATTCTTTGCATTGCGTACTGATGGCCTCTTTGGTTTAAGGTTGACCGGAAGAGTGTTTTGTGGGCTAAGAGTTGGGTTGGGATGTTTGCCGTGTGATGCGTAGGTATACAGTAATTAGTTGGCAGCGGATGTGTCGGAGAGCCGGGATGTGTCCCTGACACAGATCATGTTTCCCGCAGCGCTCTCTCTCTCACACACACTCTCACTCTTTTTTGCTTTCTCTCTCTCTCTCTTTCTCTATCTATCTCTCTCTCTCTCTCTCTCCCTCTTTCTCTCTTTCTTTCTCTCTCTCTCTCTCCCTCTCTTTCTCTCTTACTTCCTCTCTCTCCCTCTCTCTCTCTCTATCTCTCTCTCCCTCTCTCTCTCTCTTTTTCTCTCTCTCTCTCTCTCTTTCTCTCCACACCAGATGTGGCACTCGGGCCGCTAGCTAGCCGCCCCGACTGATTAAGTCAGCGATGACGAACACGTCGCAGCCGAGGACATTAGCCCCGTCACACACACACACACACACACACACACACACACACACACACACACAGGAGGACATTAGCTCTGTCACACGCACACACACACTCACACACACACACACACACACACACGCACACACACACACACATACACACACACACACACACACACACGCAGGAGGACATTAGCTCCGGCCAGCCGCTCGGTGCAGACAGGGTGGCAGCCACCTGGCGTGTCCTCGGAGCGGCGCTGATTGAGGAGCTCACCGCTAACCGTTTTTCTCCGGGTGCCCACGGCCGTGTGTGTGTGTGTGTGTCTCTGTGTGTGTGTGTGTGAGAGAGAGAGAGAGAGGTGTGTGTGTGTGTGTGTGTGTGTGTGTGTGTGTGTGTGTGTGTGTGTGTGTGTGTGAGAGAGAGAGAGAGAGAGAGAGGTGTGTGTGTGTGTGTGTGTGTGTGTGTGTGTGTGTGTGTGTGTGTGTGTGTGTGTGTGTGTGTGTGTGTGTGCACGCATGTATGTGTGTGAGTGTGCACGCATGTGTGTGTGTGGGGAGGTGGGTGGGTGCAGTGGTGCTCAGGCAATGTCATAGTACGTGTGTGTGGCAATGTGAGAGTGTGTGAACCAAACCTCTTAAACACTCTCCTGCCAAAGACACCAAAGACACACATGTTCAAGGACTCTACACTCAAAGGCATATAGATGATGAACACACACACATACCACTTTCTCTCTCACTGTCTATTTATCTCTCTTTCACTCTTTCGTTCTCTCTCTCTCTTTCTCACTCTCTCTCAGACACACATCTGTTTCCGTCCTCTGTGTTGGTCCTTTCAAATCACAGTTGTTCATGTGCGTGTATATGGCTGTGTGTGTGTGTGTGTGTGTGTGTGTGCATGCGTGCAAGCAAGTGTGTGTCTGTAGTTGTCTGGGTGTGACAAAATGACCCTGAGAAACAGTTTAGGCAGTATTTTACCCACATTTCTTTGATGAAACGACATAAACCTCAACCATGTTTAATACCTTATGTGTGGCATATTTCATGTCAAGCTGCTCTTTTTTCCGAAATAAAGCAACATTCGATTACTTACTTACAAGGGAAGTGTGCAGTGGGAAAAACTTGCAGTGTTAGCATATTTGTCATGAAAGACAGTAATTTTGACCTGCTAGGCAGGAAGACAAGTCTATTGCAATGAATGCACAGTGATAAAAGCCATAATGCAGATACTGGAGATGGGCCAGGCCAGATAGGAGGGAAAGGATGCTAATTAATAGTTATAAAATTACACTGCAAAATTAAATTTCACAATTGTAATTAGCCGTTAATGGTTGTAGCCTGCACTCCTGTGACTATGCTCTTCAGAACATTAGCTTGCCCTAGCACGCATGGCTTATAATTCTAAACAAAGCAAGAGATATTACACGTTTTTGAATGCAGAGAGGAAACATCTACAGGATGTGGAAAGGGAATTATTGAAATGTGGGGGAAATAAGCTTCTAAAAACCAATTGGTCATTAAACATTAAAAACACAACTGAAATAAGCTATAAAGTATTCATTAAATGCTGTAATTATTGACCTGACATTGTATAAAGCCTTATGATGACATTGTACACACTAACTTTTTGAGGTATCACAAATGTTATGGCATAATAGTGTTACACTTCACAGATGCATTACACTGTTATATACAACAATGTCAATTATTGTGAAGCCCTTTAGACATGTGTTGATGATGCTTTATAAACACAAGTATATGCAGTTTTTGGCAACATAACAGATTACTCCCACACTCTCATTCATTCACACATACACACACACACACATAAACATACTAACTTTACCTGCATCCCCATGAACCCCATGACCACAGAGTTGATGGTTCCTAGGACTCCCTCGGGGTCAAAGGGCTGTGTCGTACGGTACAGTGCCTGCACAAAGACATCACAACTGTCTGTGAATGTCTGCACTAGACTTACAGTGTACCCATTACAGAGTCTACTCGATAGTTGTGCTCATAAGATTACATACCCTGGCAGAATTTGGGTCATTTGGGTAGTTTCTGTTGTCATTATGATTTAAATAAAGTAAACAGAGGTGTTTGACAATAAATGGCTTCAGCCAACACTAACCATGAGTGAAAGAAAAGTTTGTGTATTATCATTCATATTCTCTGAAAAATGGTTAAGACATCATCAATTCTGCCAGGGTATGTAAACTTATGAGCACAACTGTATATCTTTAAGCTACTGTACTGTAGTGCCATACTACTCATCTTTGGGCTACTTCTCTGAAGTAGTACACTACTAACCTGTAGGCTCTGAAGTAGTACACTACTAACCTGTATGCTCTGAAGTAGTAGGCTACTAAACTGGCTAGGCCTCTTGGTTCCAATAAATAAAACTTTTATTCTTTATTATATGAAAACATTTTGGACAATTTCATGCTCCCTAAATTGTGGGAACAGTCTTGGGATGGCCCCTTTCTGTTCCAACATGACTGCACACCAGTGCACAAAGCAAGGGCCATAAAGTCATGGATGAGGGAGTTTAAATTGGAGGGTTTTTGAGGCTTGCACAGAGCCCTGACCTCAACCCAACCTGGAGGAATCATCAAAAAAAGTTCAAGCTGTCATAGCTGAATTGGTAGACCAACTCCATATTAAACCCTGTGTATTACGAATGGTATGTTTTCACAGTTCAAATGTGTAAAAGCTGGTGTCCTAAAACTTTGGATTATATAGTGTATTCCTATCAACATTATTTCAACAATAGGTACATACAATCACCAGACTACACTGACTGTTGGGAAAGGTGACATTCTTTAAAAAAAATACAACATGTCTGCTGTGGCCCAAACTAGTAACAGGTAAGAACCAAAGGTTAGCCGTCTACCTTGCATGTGGGGTGCCAGTATATGTTGTCTCCTAACAGCCACTTGTCTATGTGTGCAGCCGCTCCTCCGGTGCAGTTTGGGAACAGGCCGTCATCTCCAATGCCTCCAGGCCCTAAATAGCCACTGTCAGACATGGAAAATCAGGCTAGGTTTTGTATAGGCGAAAAATAATAATAGTCATTATAGTCATAGTCATCATCATTATCTTCATCATTGTCATCATCAACATTGCCTCTTCTAAGCGGCCAATCGAAGGCAGCAAGGCCCCAAGGCACCAAGGCTTGTTCGGATCCAACAAATACACAAAATACTGCCTTCTGAGGTATCTTTGTTTTGCCCAATATCGAAGGCATTATAGATGTTTCCTTCATGCTGCATTCAATGTCCAAAATTCAGTTGAGTTATGAAGTCAGCTGTCGGTATCTTGGCAACAGCAAAAGACGGCATTCGATTTAGCTATCTGGCCAGGTCATCCAAAACAAAGTTTTTAGCTGGTGCCTTGATACCTGCTAAGACATCTCACTAGACAGTGAAGACAGTAAGCCAGCAGGTAGCTACAGTTGTGCTCATAAGTTTACATACCCTGGCAGAAATAATGATTTCTTAACAATTTTTCCAAGGGTCATTTGGGTAGTTTCTGTTGTCATTATGATTTAAATAAAGTAAACACAGGTGTTTGACAATAAATGGCTTCCGCCAACACTAACCATAAGTGAAAGAAAAGTTTTTGTGTTATCATTCATATTCTCAGAAAAACGGCTAAATTATTCATTCTGCCAGGGTATGTAAACTGTAAACCTTCACATTTCAGACAGATTGATTGTTATCATCATCAGTGCATGATTAATACTGTACATCCAGTAATGTATTTTACCACCCTAATGACATGTGGCCTTAAAAGTCCATTACTACACCATACTAGATGTTTGTGGGTTGG